>JAJLRJ010000006.1:8813638-9553638 GCA_024195265.1 Dendrophyllia cribrosa | reverse complement strand
AACGCATGGTCTTCAATGCGCCTTACCTCGAAAACGAGCACGGTGACCCCCCATTTTTTTTTTTTGCCTTCTTGGCAAAAGTTGATCTTTACCTTACTGCATGGCAAGTTTTAAAAAAATCTGTACGTGGGAACATTTTGGGCGCGAACGTCCTAATAAAGCCAGAAAAGCAAACTGTTGACGTAGATGAAAATGTTCTATAGGTTCGATGCTTGTCCTGAAAGTGTTTCTGATCTTTGTTTTAAGACTTTTAAGCGTAATGGAAATTAAAGATCTCACCATTACGGCTGTTGATCACTGAAAATGAGTACGTTTGTAAACAGCAGCGATCGATTCAACTACTGAGTAAATTTTAGTGTTAGCTTACTTGTTTTGAAAGTTTGTTGCGGATGAAAAGAGGGAGTTTACCCATTTGCTTGTGCCGTCTCCTTAATTGTCCGTGAAAAAAGAATCTTTCATAATTATGCATCACTTCGTAACATGAATGAAAGCAATTACAGATTTATCCCCTGAACTCCTAAATTTAATAATTATTTTCCAATTTATATGGGAGCTAAGTTATCAGGACCGTGATTGTTGTTTACAGGCGAAACATAGAATGCACGATCACTGCAATAAACCGTTGAGAATGGCCGCATGTGGACTTCCTCCAGACCTAGATCCCGAGAGTGGTTTCTATATGATCGCTACGATCGCTGAACTTTTTTTCCAGCGATCGCAGCGATCGCAGCGATCGTAGCGATCATATGGAAACCGGGCTTAAGGTTCTCTTTCTAAAAGCTATAGCTTTTTTCTGTTTTAAAAATCTTACCGACATGATTATTTTAGTTCCCTCTAGAAAACAAAAACACAAATGTCGTAGGTTTCCAGAATAAGACATATATACCTTTTTATCTCGGAGATGCACACCTCCAGTTCCCTTCACAAGGCAACTAACGGACAAAACCGACGAACCGACTAATGAGCATAAAATATACCGAAGATATTTATGCTCGCCACACTTTTATGCTTACATAAATAGTAACCACTAACGTACTATGTTTGAATGATAGTCTAATATTTTCTATCGGATTAAAATATACTTTATCGAATGAAAATCATTTTATCGAATGAAAATATTTTTATCGAATGAAAGTATATCTCATCTAATTAAAATGTATCTTTATCGAATTTTGCTACATTTCGGCAACCATACACTCGTCCTTTCTAGTCCTTTTTTTTTCAAGAAAATAACAAATGAACTTTTTCACTGAGTTTGTAACCGATACTTATTTTTTTGTAGTCACGTTTTGAAATCATGTCATGCTGTATATGTATATTGCTTCTAGCAAAATACAGAATGTATGAAATGGAAACAGGTTTGAAGTTATCATGGTAACAAGAGGAAGTTTGAGAGAACGACAAATAGCAATAGGAGAAACACGAGCCGAAGGCTATTTTGAAATTTTTTGGCATTATTACATTATTATTATTATTCCAAAATATCATGTTATGAGCGTGGAATAAAAGATGGTTTTAGGGGGAGGTAACGTATTTGGACAGATAATCGATTTCAGGGTAAAGACTGTACTAAAGCTAAGGTAAATTCTCAGTTCGATCAGTACTTTAAGGATATTTTATCTTTAAATTTATGAAGAGCTATAATGCTTTAGGGTGGAGTTTGCTGGTGTAAATATTCTAAAGCATAAAGAAACCAGATCGTTTTTAAAGAATTGTTTGCATATTAGCGCGTGTAATATTCCTCGACAGAAGTTCTAATGTGACACATTTATCAAAGAGTGTAATTAAACTGGTCAAGGTCCCGTATCATTATTTGAGGAGGCAGCGTGATCGCGCGTGTGGTTAGGGCACTGGACTTGAAAGTTCAAGTCCCGCTCTGACCACTAGCTGGAGTTGTTTCACGGTAGATCCGAGTTTAACTCCTTGACTACGCTTGTAAGATATTAGCCGACTGATCTGCCTCCTGCCAGTTGGGATTTTTAACATGTTATGTTCAATTTATAATATTTGTTTCTATATTTGAGTGGCGTGCCCGTGAATTAGCTACTAGCTAAGTGCTCGTCCACTATAAACATTATTTACATTTTATACATCAAATCACTTGCAAAACACTATGAATAGGCTATTTTCGATATATTAAAATTCAAAAATAAATCAGTTATTCATCCCTGAACTTCAATGTGATATTTTTTGTTTTATTCCCCTAAACCTCGGACCAACGGTAAATTTGTTTACTCATGAAATCGAAATAGGCCTATTTTACCCATTAAAACTGATCATACTTTAAGGCAGTTATTATATATCTTTCATTTTTTGCGACAAGTGATTTAAGCAAATGTAGGAATAGCCAAAACGAAACATGAAACTTTTCCTGATTAAAATACCTTAAGAAGACACAAAAACTTTCACGTAAAGTACCGTTTTACATGTAATAACAAATGGTGATTTAATATCATTAAATATGTCCTGCTACCGAAAGTATTATCATCTCCCAGAAATCATGTTATAGCTGGTTTTACTGTATTAAATTTCCGCACACTGTGCCACGAGGTGCATGTAGTCTCGTTTTCTACATATACCTCAATATCGTTGGCTGGGCTGTTCTTTTACAGGATTTCATTATCTGAAGTTCTAATCTGATGATCTTGGCACACATGCATTTTAAAGAGAGTTCAAATGGCGCATTAAGGAGAAGGGAAGCTGAATTTTTCCGATTGTTTAGCTACCGTCTTCAGATAGTTAAAATCAATCCACAGCCCTCGCTATCAAACTACTATGTTTAATACTAGAGCTGGCTGTCCGTGTCAAAAGCCTGAAGTAGAGAACGCATTTCAAAGCGACTGAGATGCTCCAGGTGTCTAATTCGTTATTTTCATGAGTTCGAGTTAGGACGTTTGAGTTCGAGTTTGAATTTCAAGTTTGAATTGGAATTTCGAAGCAGAAAGTTTTTGGTCCAATAAGTACGTCATTGGAATTATAGTGAGGCAACTGTTAACTTTCCGTTTAAAACCCCTTTCACGAATCTTTGAGGTGTCAGAGGTTGTCTTTAATGGACGCGCCTATTAGGCATAATTACCCGCGTAGTCCCAAATTGGACCGGCTTGGTAGCGTGATTCACCTTTTAGTGCATTCAAATAAAAAGTCCAAGGAAAACAAAGACCTTACCTTTAAAGTGAGATACGAAGAAGCGGCACCGCAAAAGCTAGCTTTCCCAAGAAAAAAAATAAGCTAACTGTCTGATGGAAGCAATGTGTTTACTCAGTGATGTCGAGCGTTACCTCTCAACAGCGTGTATTCGTGACAACACGTTGACTTTTATTTAAAACTAACATTAATTAAACCAAACTTTAAACTATGATACAAATTACGAATTGAAATTGAATTATCATTTATATTATTTTTTCTGATTAGTGTCATTTTTGACACTGCGTTTTATAAAATAAACAAGAAGCTGTACACAGCTTCAACCAGCGTTGCAGTATCAGTGATTCCCGAGTGTTTTGAGTGCTAATTTAAGGAAAAATTAAATGACGACATGAGCTTTCCATGACCATAACAAGAGCTCTACGAGTAGTGAAACCGGGCTTTAAGGGTTTGGATTTTCATCTGGTGTGTTACTGTTAGCGAGCTAACTAAGATAAGAAATCGAGCCTTGAATGCTATTTTCGGAATAATACAGAAGTTGTTAGCAGTAGATGTTAGAGTGATTCGGGTCTACAGTTTACGAAAATGGCGACTAGTATAGTCCTTAAAAACTGTGGAGGGTCGTTACCTCCATTGCATGTATGATCGAACAAAAGAAGAACTCGATTCAAATTAAACTTCAAACTTTCGGTCAAATGGTTCCTTACTCACGGCACAGTATCTTATATCCTAAGTTGTACTCCTTCTTTTGAGCCAACCTTCCTCGGCGATAAATAAAGAAAATTTTATTCGTTTCTCAAACGATACGCGACATAAATACTGTATGAAAGCTAAGATTTGTTAAATTTGGTTGTGTTAAATTGTACAATGCAAAAAAAGTTTTCCAATCGAAAGGATTTGAATGGTCAACCATACGCGTTTGAAAATACGAATTAAAAAAAACAACATTCTTGGACGAAACAATAGGCCATTTCCGAGTTGCCTTTAGCCTCTCTATCAAAGCGAGGCTAGGTGCGAAATCTTTCATATGAAAATGAGTTTTATTTGCATGTGAATGAAAACTCATTTTCATATGAAAGGTTTCGCACCTAGCCTCGCTTTGATAGAGAGGCTAAAGGCAACTCGGAAATGGCCTATTCCTTAAAGGTTTTAGTTAAAGGTCAAGCAGTGACGACTGCTTTTAAAAACACAGGTATTGAGAAGAATCGGCGATTAAAATTTGAGATTAGTCGATAAGCAGAACTTTCTAGAATCATATCTTAACCGAGTTCCTAGGATCATATTTCTTATCTTCAACCTCTGACTTAGAATCACTGCTCATTTTATAACTCGTTGACGTAACACCACGAGTAATTAATGTGATTTACTACGGCAGTTGAATCCCGATAACTCGAACCCTCGGTGACTCGAACCTCGCGCTAAACTCTAATCAAAATCGATTTCCCCTGGTTTTGCTTTATATATTTATTGTAATTTTACCCCCTGTAACTCGAAGCCGCGATAACTCGAATGTCCCGCTATCTCGAAGAGATTTGTTTTCCCTTCACGACATTCTCTTTATATTTATACCCTTGATAATTCGAACCACATCTGTCAAAGTCAAAACATACAGATGTCGTCCTTTGTCCTACCACAGTATTCTTTTACTTCGCTTTGCTTTGTTTTGTTCTGTTCATTTATGCTATGTTTGTTTAAAAATCGTTCTAGTTTGACTCTTTCTTGGTCGGTAAGGGCGTATGATCCCGGGTGGGGGGGTGGGGGGGGGTGACTCCCATATAAAAATGACGGGGGTGCTCGTCGTACCTTTTAGGGGTCAGAATTTGCAGATTGGTACCGCTTAGGGTGCTGAAATGTAAAATGACTACAGTTAGAATTATCACGGTACCTTTTAGGGTATACAGCCGAAAAAATATGCCAGAATATGACATGTGTTATTTAGGAATTGGTACCTCTTAGAGGTAAAAATTCATTTAAGCCACACCCATCAAACAAGATTTTGGTACCTTTTAGGGTGTATTTCGAAAATTTCCGACAAGCACCCCCGTCATTTTTACATGGAAGTCCCCCCCCCCCCCCCCCCCCCCCCCCCCCCCCGGGCGTTTGATAAGTCATTAAAAGCATGTAAACAGACACCATTTTGCCAAATTTCCGGTCATCTGTTCCCAACTCCCGATAACTCGAACTCCCGCTAACTCGGACCTTTTCCGATTTCCCTTGGAGGTTCGAGTACGTTTTTGTGATTCCGCTGTACTCCATACATGTAGACCGACAGCCACAGAATGATTTGCGTTTTTTGTAGAATTAAAAGCAACTGCTAAGGCGTAAGTCTATCTATTAAATGTCTTAAACGTGATAAACATCGATAAATACATTCCTAAACAACGAGAAAGATACGCAGCAAAATCATTATTTCCCGTGGTTTCGAAATTTATGTCTAGTCTCCCCGGCAAAGTGTGAAAACTAACTCAAACGTGAATATCGAAGGCGACTGATGGACCTCTAATGCGTACAATAAACACATATTACATAACAACATAATATAACATAAAGTCGATTCTCTGGCTTGTGATGTTAACAACTTACCAAATCAACCACGATTTACTTCTTGGAGACTCGAATAATTATTTTATACTCGGATTTAGTAAATTTGTACCTATGGATAATAATTTTCTAGATTTCTGGTTGGTTTCCTCCGCTAGGGATCTGAGCCATTATCCTTAAGTTGACCAAATATGTAAAAAGATGACGAATTGTTTGTACAGCTTGTTTACATCGAGCTGTGCTGTGCGCGCTCTAATCACGCCATCATACGTTTTGGGCTAAAAACTCGAAATACCTTAATTATATTTTCAAAGGATGAAAGAAGACAAAGGCAAACTGAGATAAAAATTGATTCATTCATTTGAAAGAAATTTATTTTGAAGAAATATCCGTTGAAGGGTCATGTTTGCGAGAGAATATCTGCGAATATCATTAAGGTAATAATTAATTCCTCGGAGCTATTTAATGGGTCATGTTTAGGGTGGTCTGCCATGGTACAAATGAGGATATGGTTACCACGAAACTGCGATTCTACAAGTCAGCTCTCTTCATTGTATAAGCTACAAGAGACTCTACGAGCCGAAGAGAATGGCCAAGTGACAAACAAGACAAAATAGATTGCGTCCAGGAGCAGAATGGTTCAAGTTCCGATGAGGGGGAAGACAGTTTGGGAATTAAATAGTCGCGTGGATATTGACTTTTAAGATCGCACTTGGTTAGGGCACCTCTTTGATATAGAGTAATTGTGATCTATACACACTTCTGTCAAGTTGAACAAAACGACTGGATGAATTTATGATCTAGCTCACACACCAGACCCTTGTTTCCTTGTGGCTCGGCATAAATTTTATAATTCCAGTTTGAATCTTGAAATATCCATTATACCAATCATAAAAACAAGGACGACTGTTAACAGTGAATTATAACCATTCTTAACTTGATGTTGGCCATTTGCTGTTAATATCGTCTAATTCAGGTACAGTATCTCACAATTTCATTTGTTTGCAAATATTCGTTTAATCTAAAAGCCATTTATAGCGGAGCTCGCGGGCCGAAGGCCGGGCGCAGCCCCATACTCATAGAACCTATGCCCGTCATTTTTCATGGTCATGGCTAGCGGAATGTTTCGCGGGCGCGCGTGTGCCAGCGCGTGTCACAACATCCGGGATCTTGGCAATTTTGAAAGCAAACCGAGGCGTACCGAGGCTTTGTTTTTCGCGCGGCCACACAGCCGTGAGCTCGGTAAACACTTAAGTTGGATTGTTGTGTTTAGCGGAGAATTAAAGTCGTTATTTCCCTGCAGTTTTTTGCGGTTTGCTACTCAAGACCAGGGGCCGTATTCACGAAAGCATCCTAAGTCCAAAGAGCCTCCTAAGATATAACTTAGGAGATAACTGGTATTCACGAAGACCTCCTATTTTAAGACATGTCTTATTTTTTCTTCTAAACTTAGGACCTCCTAAATTTTTAAGACATGTCTTAACTGGTATTCACGAAGACCTCCTAACTTAAGATATGTCTTAATTTTTCCCCTAAACTTTGGAGGTCAAAACTGACCTCCTAACTTATTAAAACATGTCTTGACGGAGGCTAAATTCGATTGTTAACGAGTTTTACGTCGATTTTCAGCGTGATTATTGTGTATCACAATAGTTACCGATTAGATAAACATTGTAAAGCATTATATTGCTAAGAAAAATTAAATATTTTCTAGTGATGTCAAATAACACGGTTAGTTTTATATAGGCCTTCGTGTCATTAACGGGTTCCTTATTTCTATCTCTTTGCAGAGTTATATTTCCGTTTTTCGTGAAAATAAGCCCTTGTACAAGAAATATCGAAGTAGATCCTATTAAAATGATGATGGATTTGTTTGTTGCTTTCGCTACTGACCATGAACGAAGATATTATCACGGTTTTGCTATCTTAAATTCGAGATGAAATAAAGATTATTGTATCGTCATGATCATTGTGATTACAACAACAATTTACACAATATAAAATATTCATTCATGTAATTTTCATAACTTATTATAATCATAAGATCGCGCCATATAAACTGTCTCTGATTGGTTTACTTTTACTAATCGATAACTGCCCGCGACCATTAAACTTAGGAGACTGCTAAGTTACGCTTGAATAGCACTTAGGACATATCTTAGGAAGCTCCTACATTTTCTCTTAAGTTATATCTTAAGATATATCTTAGGTAGGATTTCGTGAATACGGCCCCAGGATACTAATTAAGGGATACTCAGAAGCCGCTTTAGTGGAAAAAGAAGAGCTTTCAGGGATAAAATCTTGCGTCGAGAAACTTCATACGTTTTTATCAAAGTAGGGGGGATGTTTGTTTTACCGATAAGCGGAGATTTAAAAAATTTTCAAGGATTTCCAAGTTAAATTTCGATGGGAATTGATGTTGATATCAATCTTTGATTTATTTTTTCTTTGTGCTCTCGTTAGTTTGGAGAATTGTTTATAAAACGTGCTTAAATTCAGTTGTATTGTTTTCTTGAATTTCATCGAAGACAGGTGAGCGCTTTATAATTGGTACGCGTTTTGCTTTTAAACATAAACTTATTGAGATTTGAACTGAACAGTTTTCGAAAGAAGATTGTGTTGTGCAATTTTTTGTGTTTGTTCATTCATTACATAAGTTGAAAAGCGATTTTATGTAAACAAAACAAGACTTGGATTTCATAGTAACTGTTCTAACTTCACTCGCGTCGACTTATGCAAATCTGTTTGTGTATTTTTTGCAATTTTGATTTCCAAATCAGTTTCTCGGGCAATTTTTGATACGTAACAGGTGTATTTTATTCGGAAATTAGTCATACTAGTTATTCTAGACTCAGTAAAAGTTGATTTTGTGAACTTTTGTACGGTCTAAATGTACTGTGCAGACGGTCGCGTAATTCTGTTTTTGAGAATTGCTAAAATTGAAAAATAGCCCGGTCGTCAATCTTAATTCTTGTGCTTGCGACCCTTCGCCTTAGTTAAGCTTATCATCGGCTTTCTGTTCAAAGAGCGACGCTGTTAGGCTCAGCCTATCTATTTTTACATGGCTCTTTTTGCGTTACGTATTAAAACAAACTACACCACAGGAGACCACCAGGACTCGGGAGAGAGATAAAACTAGACGCTTTATGAGCGTAAACTGGGCTACCCGTATATATTTATACAAATCGAAGCCTATTCAGTTTAATTATTATACTTACCGCTCTTGATGAAAAAAAAAATCGCCAATATCTGAATTTCCTGGTGGTTGGTGGTTGTTATTAGTTTCAGTTATCTTGTATCTAGCTAAATTTATCTTTGTAACTGGTTTGTGTTTCCGACACTTGGTCCGGACCCGGGGTCAACACAACGTTTTGACGTATTCCCGCCATTATCATAAAAAAAATTAAATAATTGAATTAAACTTATCAATTTAATCAAAGTTAAGGAGAAAGGAGAAAAACAAATTTAGCCCTTTGAATCAAATATACTTTTTCAGTTGTGGTAAAAAAATTGTTCAATTTGCATAATGTCAAAAGTAATTTGAAATCTTTCAGTAACACAACGTGACCATTTCATAAAACATCTCGCAATCAGCAGACACAACGAAAATATATTCAAGTTTTATTCCTCTATATCCGTAATACAGAAAAGAAAATTAAATGAACAAGTAATTGTTTTAAGGTTATTTTCGCCTGAAAAACATTCGCTAGCGCAAGCGAAACTCATGATGACTGGTTTCTCAGAAATAGTACAGCATGGCTAGTAGTGCTTTCGGTGGAAAATCTTCAAATCTTCTCGTCTTTTTCAGCAACGCGATTGTTTGACAACAAGAAATGAATCACAAGAGACTTGCAGTTTACATCTTATAACGGTGGTGAATTTTTCGCAGCTGAAGTTTCTGTTAGCTGTTCTGTTACACTTCAACCTGACAAAATAAAAATTCATGAAAGGCAAACAATCGAAAGAAGAGAAATTCATTTGAACACGGTGTTTCCGCTTCAAAAGTGCAAGTGCTGTGCCGAGAGTGAGCGAAAGGATCAGGCTTCGATCGTTTTATTACAACAAAATACTTTCTAAAAAACATTTCAGTAACTGCGGAAAAGGATTGAGATTGAACTTACCGAGAGCTGAGGAGAAACGTCCCAGTGTATGGTTACGTTCTTTTTGGAGACTGAGCACATAGGGGGCTATCATAATGGTGATTTTATGTAGGGGGGGGTGTCATAATTGCAATTTTGTGTTGAAATTTTATGAACTTCATGGGTTCCCCGCAAGCGCTTTTGTCCTTCTCTACCTCAGCTGATACTCACAATATTTCAATCTCGTCCTCAGAGTGTGACCGAACGCACGACCAAGGCCCCGATTTTTGGTGTTAACCAAAATTATCGCCACCTCTGAAAACTAGATGTACAATATCTATGAAATTCTTTTCGTATAATACTGGCTTAGCTTCAAGCAGTGAAATAACGAAACAAAGCAAGGTCACTCTTCCTGTTATCATCAATTTATTCCTTTCCTTTTATTTTGGCGCAGACCGTTTCAAATAAAGCGTGGATATCGATAATCGCCGCTTAATCTATTTCCCATTTTGAATTTCCCATTTCAATTTCCCATTCCCCATACCCCATTCCCCATTCTCCATTCCCCATTCCCCATTCCTCGTTTTAGTAACATCCGGCCAGTTGGTTTGGCAGTTTCTTGGTGTTGCGATCACCAAATGACGTAAAACAAAAGATTCAAAAGAAAGTAAACAATACCCACACCACAACACAAAAGCTAACCAACAATAGTTTCCGCAACACCAAGAAACACCCGTTGGTTTTAAGACCACGAGGACGCTTTGAAATAACCGTATTTACGAATTATGCAAATTAGGAGCCTCAACCTTAGCGTGCAAATATAGTGCAAATGTGACCCGAACAATGTTGTTTCCCATCAGAGAAACACAAAAATAGTTTCAAACTACAGTAGAATATAAAATTATACTAGTATACATCAGTATACAGCAGTATTGAAATTGTTGATAGCCTTCAAAGTGCTTAACTGTCCTCGATGCACACAAAATCCTGCAAAATACTGCTTCGTTCAATGACCGCTAATTTTGCTTGAGAAGTAAGTTTACAAAAGAGTCTTCATCTGTAATTATTGATCTGAGAATAAAGCATCCAAAACACGACATAATGCGTATATTGTTAATTCAGTGCTCACTGCCTTGAACTGGTATCAGTGACTGCCATCTTGGTGTATGCTTTCATTTGTACTTGCGGTCTTTTCCACACCCAGTCGCTCGTCATTACATAACTGACATCGAGCGGCACCTTTCAACAATTACACATAATTGAAATCTTAGGATTTGAAATTGATGGCCGCGAACAAAAGAAACGTAAATCCAACCAAAAAGACAAAGGCGATGACACAAAAAAAATATATTTCAATTATTGAAAGGTGCCGCTCGATATCGATTATAACGAGAGTAAAACAATAACATTGTGACGTTGGGGCCGAATAAAATGTCCGTAATAGCGGGAGTTTGTTTCAGTCAGATATCTGTAACTTTTGCCGGGGATTCAGCTGCTGTCCGTACTAGCTTGGTGTCTGTAATAGCGAGGCGTCCGCAAGGCGGGAGTGGACTGTATGAAGACAGACGAACCCAAAGAGGGTCTTAAAAGAAATACAGTAAAGAAAAAAATTATATACAAAATACTACTTTATGATTTACCACTGTGATTACAAATCAGAAGTAAAAGAAGAACGCTTTTGCGCCCCCTGAATCACGTCACGCAATCTTTGCCGGGCCAAATAAAAACCTCCAATTCGAGAGCTAAACATTGTTTTATACCCTCATTTATATAAGATTCCTCAGTAGAATAAAGCTTTTGTAAATGCTACAGCTATTTCATATAAAATGATAATATAATACATCACATGTTCAGTATTCAAATCGATGAAATCAACATCACTCTCAAAATGATTTGGTGTGGGAATTCCTCATAACCCGGATAATCATATGCAAGAAACGCAAAAAATACTATTTCGTTCACATAAAAACAAACAAACAAACAAAGAACAAAAAAATGTATTAGTATAGTTAAACTAGACTTGCCACGCGAGTGTTGTCGGCATTAAAACAAACACGCGCCATTTGTAATTACAGCCGTGCATATGGTATGGTTTATGTTTGTCTGGTCAACGGATACCATCCTGACAACATACATGTACCATGCATGGCGAGCTACCATCTACCATGGCGAAAGCGTGAAGGAAATCAGTGTTTTGATTCAAGTATTTACCCATACTCAAGCAGATTGACACTTCCAGGCTTCCTCAATGCACTCTCAGTGATAAGCATGGATCAAATTTAAATGAATGACGAGCGACTGGCATGGGTGTGGAAAAGGCCGCAAGTACAAATGAAAGCATACACCAAGATGGCAGTCATTGATTTCAGTTCAAGGCAGTAAGCTCTGAATTAACAATATACGCATTGTGTCGTGTTTTTGACGCTTTATTCTTAGATTAATAATTACAGATGAAGACTCTTTTGTAAACTTACTTCTCAAGTAAAATTAGCGGTCATTGAACGAAGCAGTATTTTGCAGGATTTTTTGTGTATCGAGGACAGTTAATGAGCACTTTGAAGGCTATCAACAATTTCAATACTGCTGTATACTGATGTATAATAGTATAATTTTGTATTCTGCTGTAATTTGAAACTATTTTTGTGTTTTTCTGATGGGAACAACAGTTCGGGCTCCTAATTTGCACAATATATTAATATAAACATTAATATATCAAAGTTTTATTCCGTTACGATGAACACTAAATCATTAACTTTCATTAAAAACAATTACCAAACGATAGCTGAAAGTACACCAACCGCCTTAGCAAATTGACAACTGATATATGTTTGCTATTCTGGGCGGGACACTAAATCTGCAGATTATGATTTGTTGTGTACAGTATTTAGAAAACTCTGGGTTTTGTTGTTAACAAGGTGGATAGCGCTATCCACTGGATATAATTCTATCAATTGAATAGCACAATGGGTTTTGTTAATTGTTTTTTCCCGCTCTGTGGTGATTTAAAGAAAGGCTTTTTGCCTTTTCTTGAAAGCAGTAAGGAAACCTTGTGCTCTTCTTTTATAATGAGCTAATAAAATGCATGCGAAAAACTCACTATTATTTTACAGAATCATGCAGTTGTAGGGTTGATAGCCTGTCACTGATTCTTTTTTTAAGCCTTTGTTGATCAAGATTTTTCTTTTTCTGTTCTGATTTTCAGCATTTGCATCACCAACATTGAAATTAGCTTTGAAATAAAACATTTTAAAATGAAGCACAAAACTGTTTTACAGTTTTAAATGCTATAGTTGACGCTAACTGATTCAAGTAACGAAGTAGCCTGTTCCAGGGGTCGGGGGCGTCGTAGCAGCTAAAACCGGCGCGCAACTGAGCAGGGAAAACGAGGACTGACTCGACTGGGGAGATCTTTCGCGCCTATCCCCGTTTGTCAGCACTCGCAATATGTATACTTCGCGCACCGCCTATCCTTCGCTCTCCACTATCTGAACGCCTGGATCAGGCTAGTGACGAAGGCGCTACATTTTTAAGCGATTGCCCAGCTTTGTTAGTTTACAAAGTTGTTCATATTTAAATGATTTTTGATTGTCAGTGATAGAATCCGTGGTAAAATAAAGGTTTTGATTTGATTGATTGATCGATCGATTAATTGATTGATTGATCGATTGATTGATTGATTGATTGATTGAGCCCCAATAGCGTTCTTTGTCGAACGTTGTGATACTTGTCGCACCCGTACCTTGTAATACCTATGGCACTTTTAATAAAATCATCGCGCTTTGTGATACCTGTCACACTTTCTAATGACACTTGTTGCACTTTGCAATAAAATGATCTGTCGCATTTTGTAATACAGCCGTCGCACTTTGTAATGAACTTTGAAATGATGACTATTTTGGATAATTTGTGGGCAGACTATTAGACTCGCTAACTCTAGCCGTTTGGGCTGTGCACCGGGCTGAAAACTAAGAAATTCCCTGTGTCAACCTTACATTCTACTTTGAATGCCTTAAATTTGGAAGATGTCTGTTTTAGATGTGTAACACCTCTTCGCAACTTGGCTCGCAAGGACCGTTGCGTTGGGAGTTGTTGCAGAAGCCGATAAGTCTTCACCTTCTTCGAGATACGATATAGTGTGTATCATGCATTTGCAACTTTTCTTGCACTGTCATCGTCAGCATTGTATTGCAGGTTGCAAGGTGCATTGCAAATTACAAGTGGCACTGCAAGTTGCAAGGTGCAATACAAATTTCAAGGGAAGATTACCTGGTCTTACAGCATCCTTAGCTTTCTTCGGAATCTCCTATCGTGTGAATTAGATAAGGTGCACGACAAGCAGTGCGACGGTTTTATCTTAAAATCTTTTTTCATTGCGTTTGAAATAACAATTGTTATTGTTAACTCCATGGTCGTTTTTTCTAAAGTTTTCTCATAATTCCTTTTCACCCAGCTTCGCCAACAAAGCATCGAGTTTTTTCTCCAAGCATCTTGTCGTTTTTTTAATATCCTCCAAGTTCTCTTGAAATTGTAAGCTCTGATTTGAAACATCCTCACGAACAGCTTCAAGGTCGGATTTCACGTCTTGAATGTGCAAACTCTGACGAACTACATCCTCTCTGGCGCATATCAGGTGCTTACCAACATCAACAAGATCAGCTTTTATCTCTTCCAGCTGTGGGCTGTTCTCCTTTAATGCTCCTCTCTCTGAAAGTGCTGTAAGGCGAAATATTTTTTTCAGTTACATTACATCACTACGCCCTGCGAGACAAATATCTTTAAAATTGTGCGCGCTGTCGCGTTTCTTATGCGAATAAGAGCACAGCAACTTCGAGAATTAACGACGAAGCAGGTTTCGTACATGTCGCAAGCTCGTCTTGCACGAGGCCCCGAAGTGGTTCACATGACTAGCGTGGATCTGATGTCCAGCGGTCTAGCAATACATGTCACGGTAACTGGGGTGTCACGCATGTCACGCCACACGTGCACAGCTATTTGCAACTCAGTAAAGTCGCACACGAGTCACAGGTGACCCACTCGGCCACAGATTAACCCGGTTTCTGCAGCATGGAACAACTAGGAGTATTGCTATTCCCCTATGGATGGGATACAAGTCCATCGCATGGTCGCCCCCAGTATTATGTCGCCATTAATACACTTGTGTCGAGAGAGACAATGCGGAAGCAAAGTTTATTTTCTAAGGAAACAACACGAAGGGAGAGACCAGGCCTCGAACCACGGACCTTCAGGATGAAAGTCCAACGCACGAACCACTACACCATAACGCCTCCACTTTCTGCAACTTGGCTGGCAAAGAAAAGTGACGTTGCGAGTTGCAGAAGCAGAGTTTTGCAACTTCTGCAACAATTTTTGAACTTGTCTTGCAACTTGAATTGCGCATTTTACAACTTGTCTTGCAATGCCATCGTCAGCATTGTATTACAAGCTACAAAATTAAGGCATAGATTTTCTTCTAGCCCTAGTTTTCTAGCCCCAGTGATGATTATGGTTATTTCGGGCAGCCGGTACTCTCCATTAATTATATTACTTATTGTAAATTCATGTAAATAGACTACAGAGTACAAATAAAGTTGTTGTTGTTGTTGTTGTTGTTGTTGTAGAGATTGCAAGGGAAAACTGCCTGGTCTTACAGCATCGTGTGAATTGCATTGATCCACAAAAAGGGTAACGGTTTTAACTTAAAATATTTCGGAGCGTTTGAAATAAGGCGGAAGGTGTGGGATTTCAAGTCTTGAATATGCTTACCAACATCAGCAAGATCCACATCTTCTTTCGCACACATCTGGTAAGAGACGATCAAAAAATAAATAATAAGTTAAAACTGACTTCCAGAGCGAGATATTAACAAGATATTAGGCCAATTTCGATATATTAAAATTCTAACTTGCATCCGAGACTTTGGGAAATGAAACAAAAGAAATCCATTTTAATCCCCGAACTTCGGTATAACTTATTTAATTTTATTAACAAAACAAAATGATCGCTGTGAACGCGCCATGTTTGTTTTTCTCAAATTTTTACACGCGCGCTGACTCCCGTCAAAACCGTCAGCACTTGATATCGCAGAGCGCGCGCAAAATGTGTTCAGCCACCTTAAAGCCAAAATAGCAAACATTGACATACCCACTTCCAGACCAGGTTTGAACAAAATTGTCCGATTCTATCCCCAATTTTAAACGATACAAAACGGCTCGAAAAACACACTCATTTGGGTCGTTCATCTATATAGTTAGACTTTCGCAAAGTCAATATCAATTTTCGATAAGTTTGTTTCTCGAGGGGAGTGACAGTTAGAGACCAACTGGGTGATTTTCACGGATATGTCAAAGTCTACAACAATTTTTTTCTTCAACTTAGGACGTTAATAGTGACCTCCTATCTTTTATACAATACCTAAAGATAATGCACGCGCTCCGATTGGTCAATATACCATACCTAAAGATAATGCGCGCGCCCTAATTGGTCAATATACCATACCGAAAGATAATGCGCGCGCTCTGATTGGTCAATAGCTATTGACTAATATACCGGTAAACAGCATGGAAAATGTAGTTAATAATATAATGGCAATATACCACACATTCTTCAGTTTAGCGGTGCAATAAACCACTTGGGATAAACCACTTGAAAAGCTTGTAAACATGAATCACTCCATTTTGTCTTGTGACTTACAATCTCTTCTCGTGTTCTTCCAACATCCCGCGTCGTTTATTGAGCCGATAAACCACGGAAATGTGTGGTGTTTTGCTTAAGTGTGTTGTGTATTGCTCTTCACGCGTACGTACAATCTCTTCTCGTGTCCTTCCAACATCCCGCATGGTTTATTGAGCCGATACATATAACTTTACCAAGCGCGAGGGCCGTACTGGGAGAATATCGGCCCGAGGTCGATATCCCGAGCGCAGCGAGATCCGTACAAAAAAGACCGAGGGCCAATATTCTCCAAGTACGGTCCCGAGCAAGCTTGGTTAATAAGAGATTTATTACACGACTCCTGCAGGCGGGAGGATCGCACGGGATCATTCGGGACAATGCCCGGTCCAATACTTAGAGAATATTGGACCGGCAATCGAGCATTCTGACTGGTTGATTTTAGTTATTGGCCCTCTGACTGTCTTTATAGTCGTGTAATAAACCATAGAATTGTGTGGTCTATTGGTTAAATAAAAATACGCCTGCCCTCACTAGTACTCCAGAGTGATGGCCGTGTAGTTAAGCATCAATCGGCGACGATCTTTACAACGCTTTGCATCGTGAACGTTTAACCAGGGTATCGTGAATCATTTCCACTCAGAAAATTAAAAAGAGAAAGAGATTCAAGTTTCTATAATGTTACTGAGATATTTTTCCGAGAGTAAAAACTACATGTATGCAAAAAATGTAATGATGCACCACGAAGGACGATGAATTTGAACATGTACATTCGAGGGCTAAAAAGAACATGGTTCAAGCAAAGTTCTCACCTTGGCCAACACACTACTACCTTTCGTCATGCAAATGAAAGGGAATAGCGCATCACAATCTATGAAAATATCTCTACTCTCAGCTGTACTCTCTTCACGTCGGATAATTATCTTCTTGCCATTCAGAGTAAAGAAAACTGGAACTTGATCTTTGCCACGGTCTCTCTCTTGCCTTTTCTCAAACATAACTGTACAGCGAATGCGATCACCTCGGCGAGCCATAGCAGGGCCTGTGCAAACAAGATACTATTAGTTTCAAGTTGGATATGGGATGATACCCCTTTTTTTTCCCATACGATACAAGTACGATAAAAACCGTAATGATTTACAATAATACACTACCCAAATATGGTCATGGCGCTCTGGATATTGGTAGTTCTGTATGACATATATCCAGCGATGGTAATGAATTTCCCATTTTGAAGGAAAGTGAAATTGAAATGACCGCTGCCTGCAATTTAGTATCTCGAGGAGAAAAATTGCGTGAACTATTATAAAAACGGAAAAGAGAAAAATTATTGATTACATGATTCGACAAAAAAGACACCAAATTTTCGCGTTGTGTCCCAGTATTTCTTGGCGAAGCAAAATGAGAGCTGGTTCAAAGTTTAATTTTAACCGCTCGTCAGCTGGGACTAGCTCGGAGTGAATGAAAGAGCGGCGCAATTTTCGGAAAATGCTTTACAGTTATCGGCTCTGGAAAATGATATAGACTTGATGCTTTCTCATCAAATGATTCTGATCTTTATTTTAAGCGGTTTGAAACTAAAAGATCTCGGTATTACGGCTGCAGGAGCTAAAACGAGCAATTTTGTAAACTCAAAAGTAAGAACCGCTTTTTGCAACATAATAAATATCACAGAAAAGTACTACTCAATAGCATTCATATGAGTCGTGACACTTTATGATTTCATCCGGCATAGTCACCAACGTCAGAAACTCGTAAAACATAATAAACAGTACCTTATGAAAGTATTGCTCAATACTTTAACTTGAATGGACACACCTGAAGTTTTCATTCATGGACTCAAAAGTTAGAACCACCTTAAACAGCGAAATAATTGACACCACAGAATAGTATGTACTGCTCAATGGCTTTCGTTTGAATGATCACACTTCAGGATTTCATCCGCAGACTCAAAGGTTAGAACCACCTTGTACAGCATAATTAAACTGTCCCACAGGAACTGCTCAATACTTTAAGTTAAAAGGACGCACTAGTTCATCCACAGACTCAAAAGTTAGACTGCACCACCTTGTACAGCTTGTACGTAAAAGCAACCACAGAACTGAGTATTTCATTGAATAGCCTTTGTTACACTGTAATTAAGCATTCGCACCTTCAGTTTTTATGGCAGAATCAAGATCACCGTCATTGTGAAAGATGTTTCCATCATCAGTATGGTATCCAACAGATTCTTTTATCCATCCTGACATTTTACTGGTGTCGTATTCTTCAGTCACTATACCTATTCCCAGCCACCTTGTCGTCCCAGTTTCTATAACGGTGACCTAAGGTGAAAGAATGATACAATATCTGTCAAGTTATCTATAGAAAATTTGCTAAAAAATTGTCATGCAATCAACTAGAAGAGGCTGTTGCTGTAAATGAGTTATCGATAATAATTCAAAGCCCAACAGCTGAAACGAGGAACGAGAATCGCCGAGACTCTCGCCAGTCGCCACTGCAATTGACGAGAGTCCTCACACTCTTAAGCGCTCTCGGTAAGAGTCTTTTCTTACCTTGGTCTTGTAAATAAACAAACGAAGTGCTTATTATTTGGTTCATATTGTTTAAATGGCAATCTTGATATGTAAAGTTCCTTTTCTAGTTGTTACTCACCTCAAAATGAGGAAAATCAGGAGACAAGGGCTTGAGATATCGGGCCCCATGATAATGCCTTTCAGGAAGCGGTCTACAGGACTCCTTACATTCAAACGTCAAAAGTGGACCTTCTATTCGTATCCCTGGGTGAAAGTGCCAAGCCTCGGTATAAAAATATAAGGTATAAACTCGTGATATCCATGACGTTTCTTTTGTTTTATTCATGAGCTTTCAACTCAAAGTTATTTCAATTAAAAGTTGTAAGAACAATTTAAGCGCTTCCGAGAAAATACAGACGGAAATTTTATTTCAGTATTTTTGAAATGGTCGTCCTGATGGAAATCGAGTTTAGTATATTTTTGCAATTACTTAACAGTAACTATTGTACTCCTTTAGCTCTTTCAGTCTGAAAAGTGCAAAGGTCAAAACCCGGTTAATACGGACGGTCCCTTCGGTGTCCGTATTAAGCGGGTTCTCATGAATGATGTAATGTTATGAATGACACTAAATAATTATGACTAGACTAGAAATACGTGTCTCGCAGAACCTCGCGAAGCTCGGGGGAGGATGCACTGCAAAATTTAAGCGATGTGGGAGAGATGGAATTTCTGGTTTGACTGGAGAGGTTGGGTTGCATGCCGGCAATGGCCCTGAAATTTAAAGTTGAGACATTGTCGTTCCCAGTCGCTTCGATTTAACTTATATAATGTACTTAGTGCCCCGTCTTCTTGAATTATAATAAATGGGAACTGGTACTGGTCAGTTTTGGGTTTTGAGTTGTGGGTCACTGTGACTGCTATGGGACTGGGTATCAAAAGATCCTAGGCCCCCCCCCCCCCCCCCCCCCCCCCCTAAACCTTTGTTCAATAATTTTTGTCAAAAAGAAAATTGGTCTGAAAGTGGATGTATTGTGTATTATTGGTCTGAAAGTGGATGTATTGTTGTGGACATGGGTCGAGGACAATATGCAGTGGTGTTCTGTTTATTTTGATTGGGTGAGAGTTTGTTTATCCTGCTGTCTTGATAACATTTTCTTTTTGAAGCTTGTGAGTGCTATCTCCCAAAATTAACCTGTTCCCTTTACATACTGCTGTAGCTGTTGTTCTATGTACTGTGTATCAAATAATTGCTAATCCAATTCACTATTCGCTTGAATGGTTGAGATTGCAGGAGTTAAAACTATATTTTGGATACAGGTCATGAGAATTACGAAATTGATTACAAAAGTTAAACATGAATATTCAAGATGAAGCAACAGATTCTCTGCAAATATCATAAGCAATGACTATAGAGACCAGGATGGAGAATTCGTAGTTTAAGACCAGGACTTAGGCCTTCATGACAAGTTAACCTCTTTAAAAATCTCAAAATCAAAATTAATTTGTAGATGTACATTCTCGTTACTGGTGTCAATACAGTTCACATAGCTATATAACTATAGTGAATTTGTATTCAATTTCCACAGACAACTCATGTAAAGGTAATCAGGTTCCCAATTTGCATAATCTATGTACTTGTTCGTACACTGATATTGTGAGGAGATTTGAGATACTGATCACCATTCCAATAATAAATGTGAAGCAGTAATGTTGATGTTCCATGTCATTTAATCTTATATCAAAGTTCCTTAGTGACCGTAGTGAGAATATGTACTAAGACAATAGTTTCCAGTGTTTGAGTACTAATTTTTTATATTGAAAAAATATATATCCTCTTATGATCTGCCTGTCAGTTGTTTAGCTACTTAAAATCTTTTTTTTTTTGCAAAAGCTAAGGTAGATTAAAGAATAACAGGTAACTCCTGCTGTCTTATTTAAATTTCCTTTTTGAAGCTTGCGAGTGCTATCTCCCAAAATTAACCTGTTCCCTTTACATACTGCTGTAGCTGTTGTTCTATATACTGTGTATCAAATAATTGCTAATCCAATTCACTATTCGCTTGAATGGTTGAGATTGCAGGAGTTAATACTATATTTTGGATACAGGTCATGAGAATTAGGAAATTGACTACAAAAGTTAAACATGAATATTCAAGATGAAGCAATATATTATTTGCAAATATCATAAACAATGTATAGAGACCAGGATGGAGAATTCGTAGGTTAAGACCAGGACTTAGGCCTTCATGACAAGTTTTCCCCTTTAAAAATCTCAAAATCAAGATTAATTTGTAGATGTACATTCTCCTTACTGGTGTCAATACAGTTCACATGGTCATATAACTACAGTGAATTTGTATTCAATTTCCACAGACAACTCATGTTAAAGGTGATCAGGTTCTCAATTTGCGTAATCTTTGTACTTGTTCGTACACTAATATTGTGAGGAGATTTGAGATACTGATCACCATTCCAATAATAAATGTGAAGCAGTAATGTTGATGTGTCATGTGTTTATCTATACAGTTGCTACACATTAGCTGGTCACGATTGCTAACAGAAAATTGTTTTTTCCTTACAAAATCAAAATTGTAGACAGAAATTCTCCTTACTAAACCATTTGAATATTATTTCTTATTGACGTATTTTGCAAGGAATGCCGTAAACTCAAGATAGCGTATACAAAGTATATTTCGCTCACTGCTCATTCACAAATAATGCTACATTATGCAAATGTTGTATATTTGTGAAATAATTTTCACCTGTGTGATCTGTAGTTTTGATCATACTTGAAAGAGAAATTACATGTTGACACCATATGGATACATTTTGTAGAACTATATATCTGTGCTGGAAAGAGTTTTGGCTTCCATCAGATCAGACCAGTTTTCTTGCACCTTTCCATGTCATTTAATCTTAGAATATCAAAAAGTTCCGTAGTGACCTTAGCGAGAATATCAATAATGATCGATTTACAGCATGTACTAAAGACAATAGTTTCCAGTGTTTGAGTACTAATTTTTTATATTGAAAAAATATCTTCTTATGATCTGCCTGTCAGTTGTTTAGCTACTTAAAATCCTTTTTTTTTTTTGCAAAAGGTAGATTAAAGAAAGCATATGTTTAGCTATATGTTTAGTATATATTGCTTACGCATTTGAGAAGGTGAACTTTGTATGAGTCAGATTGTTTAAGTCTGGACGGAAAGAACTGTCTATTGTCCGTATTAACGGGGTCCCTATTAAGCGGGCAAATTTTAGGGAAAATGGACTTCGGCCGGAACTATGAAAACTGTCCGTTATATCGGGGTGTCCGTATTAAGCGGGTGTTCGTAAAGCGGGATTCCACTGTGCCGCTCAATAGCGTAAGTTGCGTTTTTGAGGAGCTTTCTCTTACTGTCAGTTAAAACTGTAAATACATTGCACGTTTAAACCTAAAATGGATGTCTATAGATTACTATTTTTGTAAATCCTCCTGTAATCCCCCGCTCTCAAATAATACCCTCTCTTTTATGAGGTCCCCTTTTTGGAGCAAGAAATATAATAAGCCCCTCTCTCTTTTAACCCCGCTCCTCCCCCCTCCACCCCACCCCCCTTCCTTTTCGTTCACAAGCAAAACAATAGAAGAAACGACAGACTGTATCACCGTTCGTCAGGTACCGTACCAATACAGTTCTCGCGAGCTTTTGGGAAAATATTACCAGTACTTGTACTTACAAAAAATAGAATTGTAATTTCGGTAATTAATCATGAATGTTTATCAATTCACTGATCAATCAAAGTATGGTCTATGGACGTTTATCCACGTCATCATCATCATCATCATAATCATCATATCGTGCAATGAGAGATCACATCGCGTTTCACTAAACTACAGTAAGATCTTATAAGCCCACTCTCTCTATTAAGCCCCACCCCCCATCAAACGCACTCGAAATAAATAAGATCCCGGAGCTTAATAGACTGAGATTTACGGTAGGCATCCTCGTAGTAAGCGGCCATCTATCGTAAATGACAGCAACCACTTCCAACGCCGGTGATTTGAATTTTTCTATTATTTTTAGAGGACGGTGGTGGGACGAAACTGCGCATGAGCAGAATAAGCAGAACATTATACGCAGCAAAACAACTTCACACCGGTTGTGCGCTTGAGTAGACCATTATTCGTAAGCAGTTATTTGCAGGTGTCGTAAGCATCTCTAGACCAATCTAAACATCGTACAAAAGAACTTAAATGATAATACAAGTTAGTGATGCCGCAAAGGAAACAAGGATATCAAATTCCAGATGCCTACTGACCTTTTGACCAGGACATGGTGTTCCTCGATCACCTCCCTTGGATGCAAATGCTGTGCTAAGAATTTGACTCATCATTTGACGGTTTCTCTCTGTCTCTCGAAGAACCAAATCGACTTTCATTTCATCTATATTTAATCAATGGAACAGTACGTTAGGTAGGAATAATTATCTTGACTTGCTTGCAAAGACGAGAAAAAGAGCCCCGGATGACAGCATGACCTTTACCGGAAGTCGGTTATGCATGTAGATTAAACCAATTTACATCAGTCATATAAGTTGAAAATTCGCAACTTCAATGGACTGAATTACTTAATATCTTAACGATTTACAGTTGCACAATAGATTGGTTTTCAATTGAGTGTCGAAAGTAATTTCGTGATTGCTTTGGTTTTGCATTTCTAGGCTTCCTGATTGGCTACAAATCTCGCGCCTCTTTCTTATCCAATCAGAAGTAAAACCGTGACTTGCCCGCACGCGTTTTTTCCGGGGTTGTCGCCGGCGACATGTATTTGCTACGCGTTCTGATTGGTTTATTGGATTGACTGTGTCCGTTGTGTTTGGCCAGAGAGATTACTTTGGGTTTGGTTTTACGACACTCAATTAAAAACAGCACTAAAAGTATTATGACTTCGCAGGTTTACCCGAGCATTATGTCGCTAGTATCCATTTATACACCTGGGCGAGGAGAGACATGATGGAGCAAAGATTGTTCTCAAATGAAAAAACACGTTGAGAGAGACAAGGGTTAGAGCCACCGACTTTCGGATCTGAAGCCCAACGCGCCGAAACACTGAGTCACCACGCCTCCATGGACCCACGGGAATGCGCATTAAACCCACCTTATTGTTGTTATGACGCATTTACACTACAGAAAAAATCGGCAAGGCAAAAATGAAAATCCCGTTTTTTCATGAGGTGTGTAAACGTTTGTCCAGTCCTCCGCGTTTTTTAAAATTGCGTCACGAAACCAGGGCTTTGGAGACGATAATGCGGCTGCCAAACACCGAGGAATATGCGCATGCTCACTGCCGTAAGTTTAGTAATATTAGTAACCTGGACAAAAACGATCCTTGCCTTGTCAAAATGAAAATTATCCTTGCGATTTTTTCTGTAGTGTTAATTGGGTTTCCGTTTACCGTTGTGGTTGTTTAAATAAAACCCCATTTACACTACAAAAAATATCGGCAAGGCTAGGATGAAAATCGGCAAGGCAAGGATGAAAATCGGCAAGGGTATAGGACGTAAATTTCATTTTCGGCAAGGCAAGGGTAAATTGTGCACTGCAAACAGTAAAAGCTTGACTTGCCTTGCCAATTTATTTTTCAATTTTGGAACCACGTTCACAAGTTGTCCCGTTTTTGACAAAATAGGCGAGTTAAGTGTGTAAAACGGTACCCTGCCATTTTCATAAGCTGTGTAAACGTGCATCCTTGCTTGTAACTTCTTTTGTGACCATATCACGCATGTCACAAAGCTACGGCACATGCGTACAATTTACCAATACTTTCAAAATGGCGGCCAAATCGTGGACGACAGTCTTAATTAGCAATATGCGCATGCTCACTTCCAAATTAGTAGCCTTGCCTGGACGAAAATATCAGTGCCAAAAAATAACACGAGCAAGGTAAAACGGACGTGTGTAAACTGTCCTTGCCTTTCCAAACTGGAAATTACACTTGCGGATTTTGATCCTTGCCTCGCCGAGTTTTTTCTATAGTGTTAATGGGGTTAAGGTCCTAATTACCTGTTACAGGGAACATATTTGCATACTCTGCGAAGTATTTCTCTTCAAGGTCTTTTATATGTCCTTTCAAACGTGACAACTTTAAGCAAAAAGACAAAAATAAAATAAAAGAAAATTCCTTTCCGCGAAGGTGTAATGTAAACAAGTCAAAGAAACACAAAGAAAACGACGTTACAAATTTGGGCACTAAAGACCGGGAATGAAAAACAGCTACAGCTCACAATTGAAAAATTTACACATAGCTTAGATTTGACATACATTTATTGGAATTTATGTTGTCTCGAAAGGATACAATGAAATAAAGGGAAAAGTAAACGATGATACAACACAATTGTTTGGGATTTATAACAATTTTTAAAGAAAGTTGTTAGGATTGAATAAGATGCCCGATTAACTAAGTAAAAATTGAATTAACTTGATAGCAAAGAGGACACAAATTAAACAAAGGTATTTATTCATTTCCCTTGTTTGTGTCATCTGGGCCTTGCTAGAGGATTCTACTGTTCATAGCTTGCCAATTCACTGAGTCTTTTACTCAGAAGTTGTTGAAATGGTTTAACCCTCGGACGTACACGTTGCAACAACCCCCACCCCCTTGGGTTTTTGCGGTGTTACAATATTTCGAAAATATTTTACATCCAATAGATAGCCTGTAATGTACTCTACAAGATAAGGTAAACATTATGGGTTGTAGCGCTGCTGGAGGTCCGTCCGTGACGTCATCCAAAATGGCCGACAATATGGCCGCCATCTTGGATTTTACTAAAAATTCAACTTTATCGGGAAAATGCGAAAATTGGAGATATATGTTTTGCCAGAGTTGCAATATGTGATACAATTAAACACTTTGCCGCTTTTGGTAGCATTTCATGTGTTTTTTCACTGACAAAAGGTGAAAAACACGAAGTTTTATTTAAAAAATGGCTTGACCTCATGCTACTTATGACGTCATATCTTGTTACCATAGCAACCAGCTGTCGCCAAACTTTACCAAAATTTGTCAAAAGGATAAATGAACAGCGCTACTGAAGACAGGATGTGCCAACAATAAATGCTCTTGAAAAAAACCCGAGAAAAACCTTAAGTACTTTGTAATTCGCAAGGCATGGCAAGTTGTTAGGGTCGTACGATAATAAAGTAAAAACGTTACTGTGTCTGCAAGGACCACCGTAACAAAATAGAAGCACCGGATCCTGTAGTAAAGGATCTAATCAGCTGTAAAAATGAAACATACTCCTTTTTAGTATCATAATGTATATCTATATATTTATATTTTTTTCAAATTGTAACGTTTTTTAGATCTCAACGTTTGCTTTAAGTTACTATATAAGGTCAATTGGGTATATTTTTAAAATTTCAAATTGTAACGTTTCTTATTATTTCTTAACGTTTTTACGTTTCAAGTAGGCTTCTTCTTATTATTATTATTATTATTATAGTATCCTATTGCAACTCCACGTTTAAACTGTAACGTTTTTTGCCTATAGAGTCAAAAACCTGTAGGACCTTGAAGAAGAAAGGCTGTGCATTTCGAAATATTGGATTCAAATACAATTTCCGTACCGTTTAATCAGCCTTGCTTTTGTATCATACTGATAATTTAGTAAAGCGTTTTTACAATAACCTGTTGCGTAGATTAGAATTCTGAAATTTGAAAAATGTCATATACCATCCAAACTAAAATCTTCACCTTATTTCCGTCTAATACCCTCGTTGCATCTGTCCTATTGCACAGCCGCAGTAGGGTGATGAATATTCTGTAGATGATATTAAGGGGCACTGGGATTGGATCATATCCATCGTACGTCTGAATCGTCACCGCTCTTTTGAATGACCACTCCCTTATCGAGTTGTCCTTGTAATAATTAAAGAAGGAATTGATTAGTTATTGCGGCATACAAAAGATATAAAAGCCAACCTTTTTGCTGTTCAAGTAATTATAATTCATTCAGAGATGCAATCTCATTCTCTAGCTTTCAAAAAGTCGTAATATCAAAATTTATTTTAAAAAAATTTCATTTTCTAAAATACTGCAAAACAATCGCCCCCATAAAAAAAGTACAGTCGATGTAGTTTTTCTATTAATTTAACTCGAGTGGTAACAATGCAGGATTTCATCCACAGACTCAAAAAGTTCAACCACCGTGTACGGCATAATAAACAGCACCAGTACAGAAAAGTCCTGCTCAATACCTTTGATTTGAATGTTCGCACTTTAGGATTTCATCCACAGACTCAAAAGTTAGAACCGCCTTTTACAGCATAATAAACAGTACCACAGGAAAGTTTTGCTCAATAGCTTTCATTTGAATGGTCACACTATGGGATTTTATCCACCGAGTAAAACATTATGACCTAATTTGTCATTGATAAATGACAACAAATTAAGATGATACATCAGTGTAAGCTTTTAAACAACAAATTCCGGTTTAAAATGTGCAATTACAGGACAACATGCCACAGCGTCGAGCCTTTTTTCACGACTATTACTAAATAATGATTTCGTAATTTTGGAACAAAGGTTGTTAAAGACATGACAATTTTGTCTTTTTTTTTTTGCAGCTGTTTATTATTTCAAGAGGATAATATATACAGATAGGCAGAGCCTAACAGCGTAGCACTATGAACAAGCTTAACTAAGGTGAAACTTAACTAAGGTGAAAGGTCGGAAGCACAAGAACTAAGATTGTCGACCGGGCTATTTTTCAATTTTAGCAATTGTCAAAAAACAGTAAGCTTATTACCCGACCGTCTGCACAGTACATTTAGACCGTACAAAAGTTCACAAAAACAACTTTTCTCTGTCTAGAATAACAGGTACGACTAACTTCCGAATAAAATACAGTTTTTGTTTGTCAAAAATTGCCCGAGAAACTGATTTGGAAATCAAAATTGCAAAAATACACAAACATATTTGCATAAGGCGACGCGAGTGAAGACAGAAAATCTGAGTCTTGTTTTGTTTACATAAAATCGCTTTTCAATCTATGTAATGAATGAACAAGCACATAAAAATGGACAACACAATCTTCTTTCGAAAAATTTTATTCAAATCTTCATTGGTTTATGTTTAAAAGTAAAACACGTTCCATTTATAGCGCATCAAGGCAGAGCTGTCCTCGATGAAATTCAAGATAACAACACGACTTAATTTGAGCACGTTTCATAAACAGGTCTCCAAAACTTAAGATAACACAAAGAAAAAGTCAATCAAAAATTGATATCAACAATGTGATTTATTTTACCTTTAAAGCACTGCACTGCTTGGAAATTCGTTAAAACTCCGTTTCTTCGGTTCTGAAATCCGTAATAAAAACAAGGCATCTCCCCGCATTGCTCCTGCATTGATCATGTTGATAATATGAAGTTCCTCGAAGATTTTATCCCTAAAAGCTCTTCTTTTTCCACTAAAGCGGCTTCTGAGTATCCCTTAATTAGTATCCCTGTCTTGAGTAGCAAAGCGCGAAAAAATGCAGGGAAATAACGACTTTACTGCTCCGCCTAACACTGCGAATGATCCAACTTTTTTAAAAAAGTGTTTACCGAGCTGACGGCTGTGTAGCCGCGCGTGTGGGCGACACACATGTTGCAGACACGCGCCCGCGAAACATTCCGCTAGCCATGACCATGAAAAATGACGGGCTAGGTTCTATGAGTATGGGGCTGCGCAGCCGGGCCTTCGGCCCGGCGAGTGCTCCGCTATAAATTATATTTAGTTTATTGCATGCTCGGCAGTTGTAATTGAATTGACTTGAACCTGAATTTTGTACGTGATCCGTTTTCATTTTAAATCCAATATCAACTATAGTTTCTTCGTAGCGGAGCTCTCGCAGGCCGAAGGCCCGCTCGCGGAGCCCCATACTCATAGAACCTCTGCCCGTCATTTTTCATGGTCTTGGCTAGCGGAATGTTTCGTGTGCGCGCGTCTGTAACATGTGTGTCAGAACGTCGCGCAAGTCTAGCTCGCGGGTGCGTATGACGTCGCTAAACATGCGCGTATGACGTCACACAACATCCGGGATCTTGGCAATTTTGCAACTAAAGCGAGGCTTTGTTTTTTGGGCGGCTACATAGCCAATGTCACGTCAATTTAGTTGGAGCTGTGTTTAGGGGAGAAAACAGTTCTAAATTAAAGTCGTTATTTCCCTGCATTTTTTCGCGGTTTGCTACTCAAGACTGGAAAAAAAGAGCTTTGAGGGATAAATCTTGTTTCGAGGAACTTTATACGTTTTTATCATTGCGGGAGCAATGCAGGGAGATGTTTCTCACTTCGGGTTTTAGAACTGAAGAAGCGGAGATTTAAAGATTTCCAAGCAGTCGAGGGACATAAGGTAAAACAAAACACCGGCATTTTTTCGATGGGAATTTATGTTGATATCAATCTGAGATTGACTTAATTTTTCTTTGTGTTCTCGTTAGTCTTGGAGAATTGTTCATAAAACGTGCTTAAATTCAGTTGTATTGATTTCTTAAATTTCAAAGACAGTTCGGTCTCGATGCGCTATAAATGGTACGCGTTTTTCTTTTAAACATAAACTTATTGAGATTTGAATAAACTTTTTCGCAAGAAGATTGTGTTGTCCATTTTGATGTGTTTGTTCATTCATTACATAGGTTGAAAAGCGATTTTATGTAAACAAAACAAGACTTGGATTTTATAGTTCTAACTTCATTTGCGTCGCCTTATGCAAATATGTTTGATGTATTTTTTGCAATTTTGATTTCCACATCAGTTTCTCGGGCAATTTTTGATAAGCAACAAATGTATTTTATTCGGAAATAAGTCATACCAGTTATTCTAGACCGAGAAAAAGTTGTTTTGTGAACTTTTGTACGGTCTAAATGTACTTAGAACTTAGAATGTGAACTCCCAATGTACTGTGCAGACGGTCGCGTAACACTGTTTTTGAGAATTGCTAAAATCGAAAAATAGCCCGGTCGTCAATCTTAATTTTTGTGCTTCCGACCTTTCACCTTAGTTAAGCTTATCATTGGCTCTCTGTTCAGAGAGCTACGTGTTAGGCTTGGCCTATCTATATATATGACGCTCCTTTTTTATCAGAACGTCTAATTTTTGGTCTGAGGCTGAGCTGGGGCCGCACGTTCTTATATATTTTTTTGGTGATTTGAGCCTGAAAACGTTCTTAGCAGGTTCTTAGGATAAATGGTACAGTAGTTCAGTAAATTATTATTTGTTTTATTTTTTTTTATGACATCTTTATTAACACTCACAAATTACCTACATGTACACCAGACACATCTGCAACATTAAAAACATATCTACAACAAATTATTCGTACATATGTTATATAAATACAATAATATAATTATATAAGAAGGTTGCTTGATCAAATTAAGACGAGGAGCTTCAAGTAGTACTAGTGTTCAGAGTATAGCTCTTCCAACTTGTATTTAATAGTTATTTTAGTTAATAAAGTCGTTCATTAACAGGGAGTTGCAATGTAGCTTGTTGGTATAAATATAATAACGCATGAACAACAGGGTGTAGTTGAATTTCCTAATTAACTTTGGATTAATTGAGTTTGATAAATTCCCAAATAAGTATTCTACAGCGGATGGATTGAAATTAGCATGATTACACATGTTGAACCATTGTACCACATTATGAATAAATCGTTTTGTAAATTGGCAGTCTGCAAATGTATGTTCAATTGAGTCTTGTTCTCCACAATACACACAATCACTATCCCCTTTAATACCGAATCTGTGTAGTTCCTTTTTGGTCACTACAATTCTGTGCATAAATTTAAAATGGAATTCCTTCAGTTTGTTCCCTCTGCAAATTTGATTTACAGATTTAAAAATATTTTCCCAATTTCCTGCATTTAGTGACAAAAACTTATTCCATTTAGTTGGTCCAGTTTGTGGCGAATGATGAACTTTCCAGTTCAGTAACCAGTAAAAATCTCTTATTTTTGCCGTTTCTAGATCTAACTTCGTTGACTTGTCCAGTTCAATTTTTGTATATTGATTATTAAGAAATATTTCTTTATGAAAATCTGTCCTGTTTCTTACTTCTAATAGTAGGTGATGTGGGACGGCACTTATAACTTGATACTAGTTTAAAAAATAAGTCTTACAATTATATTTTAAGTTAAAGTCTTTATAAGATAAAAATTGGCCGTTATTATCTAAAAGATCCTTAACAGAAATTATTCCTTTTGAATGGCATTCGCTTATGACGAACGGCTTGCCATCTATTAAAATTTCACAATTGTTAAATAAAACAGTTTTTCCCGGATTGTAGCTGTATAGAGATTTTAATTAGGATTTCTTTATAAAATATTGGAAGTTTGGGATTTATAAATTTCACGTCGTAGTTGCAATGAAGAAGAAACTTTAGACCACCCAGTTTACGGAAAAAGTGATCAGGAACTGACTTCCAATTTAAATTTGTGTGACAAAAAAGTCGCGGGATCCACGCAAGCCGCATTGCCTTTATCATTAAATTAATATCAGTCATACGAATCCCACCTTTATTGTAGTCTTGATAAAGGCCTTCTCTTTTTATTTTATCGTTTTTCTTGTTCCAAAGAAAATCGAATAGCTTTCTTTTAATGATCGTCGCAATATCTCCAGGGATATTTATGTTAGTTGCGGAATAAACAATTTGCGATAGCCCGATAGATTTTGAAATCAATACTTTTCCAAACAGTAAATTATAGCGGAGCCCGCGGACCGAAGGCCCGGCGGAGCACCATACTCATAGAACCTATGCCGTCATTTTTCATGGTCATGGCTAGCGGAATGTTTCGCGGGCGCGTTGTGCGCCCGCCGAACGCCCGCCGAACGCCCGCCGTACGCGTTGGGCTAGCTCGCTGGCGCGTATGACGTCGCAAAACATGCGCGTGTGACGCCACAAAACATCCGGGATCTTTTAGGCTTTGTTTTTCGCGCGGCTACACAACCGTCAGCTCGGTAAACACTTCAGCCGTTGCAGGATTTTTATGCTGTTTTTAGCGGAGAATTAAAGTCGTTATTACCCAGCATCTTTTTGGCAGTTTGCTACTCAAGACAGGATACTAATTAAGGGATACTCAGAAGCCGCCTTAGTGGAAAGAGAAGAGCTTTCAGGGATAAAATCTTGCTTCGAGGAACTATATACGGTTTTAGCAATGTGAAGAGATGGTTCGTTTTACGGCTTTCAGCACCAAAGCGGAGATTTAAAGAATTTCCAAGTACAGTAGTCGCCGGAGGGACTTAAAGGTAAAACAAATTACATTTTTCGATGGGAATTTATCTTGATATCAATCTGTGATTGACTTTTTGTTCGTGTTCTCGTTATGTTTTGGAGAATTGTTTATAAACGTGTAGCTTAAATTCAGTTGTATTAAGGTGTTTCCCTCCAGTTTCCATGCAGCCGCACCGACCATTTTTAAGCGGCCGTTTAACTAACTTTCCTTTATTGAATTAGTATGAAACTTACACAAAATATTGTATTTAGTTTGAAGTTTATAAGATTGTAACAATTTTGTAAATCGGATTTAAAATTACGGAGATAAACGGGAAACATTGAAATCGCTTGAGTCTAAATTCCGAGCGATTGCGATGGCATCTAGAAAAATCAAAACTATTACGATAAACTATGACATTTAGAAACTTTTGTCAAGCCGAGTAAATCAGAAAAATCAGAAATCGTAAAAAAAAAATCGTAAAATCAAAAAATCGTAAATCAGAAAAACATTTCGAACTTGTGATTTTGCATGTATATGAGCACATCAATAAGTTCCTCAATTAAGCTTATAAAAGTTTAATTTCTCAATCTCAAATTTGCGCCAAAATGTGTGTTTATAGTATGAGATGAAACTATGGAAGTTTGAAAGCGTTTCTCGTTTTAGTTTTGGAGATTCGATTTTCTAGAGGAAACCATAGTTTTTTGACTGAGTCCTTGATATTGTAGTTTTAGCGCTTTTCTGCTGTATACTGATGTATACTAGTATAATTTTGTATTCTGCTGTAGTTTGAAACTATGTTTGTGTTTCTCTGATGGAAAACAACATTGTTCGGGTCACATTTGCACTGTATTTGCACGCTAAGGTTGAGGTTCCTAATTTGCATAATTCGTAAATACCGTTATTTCAAAGCGTCCTCGTGGTCGATAAAGGTTTTACCCCGAATTGGACAGAAGAGATATTTGTTATTGACGAAATATTGAACACAAAGCCTGTAACGTATAAATTAGTTGATCTGTTGGGAGAAAAAATAACTGGATCATTTTACGAACCTGAGCTTCAAAGGACAACACAAAGCGTGTTTCGAATTGAAAAAGTTTTTCGCCGTGATTACAAGCGAAAGAAAGCCTTGGTGAAATGGAAGGGCTATTCCGACAAATTTAATAGTTGGACACCGTTGAGTGATGCGACAAAGCTATCTTAGCGCCACGTTTTATACTTGTAAGATGTATCTTACAATCCCTGATTGGTTGAAATTGTAAGATGCATCTTACAATCCCTGATTGGTTGAAATTGTAAGATGCATCTTACTCTTGAATTAGCATTTAAATTAAAAATAATGTGGACACAAGATTCTCACGCGGGAGAAATTATTTTGAAACTATGAATGATTTCTCACGCGGGAGAAAAAATTCATCCTTTCCCAGTGTCATTTAACAGTAGATATAAAATGGTGATTCTGGGTTGAAGGATAAATTTCCAAAGCCCCCTGCTTAGAGAAATCTCAAGAAAAACTCACAGAAAGCAAACCCAGTCAAAGCTAATTCAATACGCGTGCGAAATGAAACCACAGAAATATTAGGAAATTTAATGCTAATGCTAAAGCGAAGCGGTTTGATTAGACTCTGAATTATCGTTAAAAATCAAGGGATACCCAAATGACACTTTACCATCGCTTTATTTTAGCGATATTTTCAAAATGACACTTTTTTACCGCTTAGCGGTTCAAAATAACACTTTTTTGCCGCTTGACGTGCCGGGGTGACACTTTACCGCTAAATATTTTAGCAGTCATTTTTTGATTTCAATTGAAATTTTGAAAACCGCTAAAAGTGAGCACTTGCTCATTTTTTTATGATTTTAGCGGTAAATTTAGCGGTGGGGGAAGTTGCTTTTTGGGTTTTGACTCGATTTCTCTAAGCAGGGGGCTTTGGAAATTTATGTTTTGTCCCAGAATCACCATTTTATATCTACTAATGTTTAACCGCTTGGAACAACGATATGGAAACTTTTATAACGTTGTAATAATAACTGGACTTGTACCTGTCAAACGACAGTAGAATTTAGCTCTGCATCAAATTTTAAGTGTTGTGAGAAGTTGCCAAAGTTAGGGAAATTTTGCATTTTTCAGACTAAAAAATTATCAAATTTGGTCCCCCAGGGGACCCCCCTGTAAATTGCTGAAGAAAACATTTTGAGACCAAACGAAATGTATTTTTATAGTTACTAGACAAAGTGTAATTCACATGCAAGAATTGAAGAGAATCTGTTTCATGACCAATTTTAGGCGGACAGCCACTTAAAGTATTAGGAGAGCAGTGTATGTGAATGTATAGTAGTTGATGAGAAAAAAGTAATCGCTTTCAGAGCGATGTTGTTATTGATTTCCGGCGGCCATCTTGGTGTCCCTCGGAGGGACACCAAGATGGCGTTTCCATACAAAGCTCTGTAAATTTGTGTCGAATGCTTCGACGAATAATTCAACAACGGGATACTGCACAGATCTGAGACTTAGCGAAGTTGTTTATTTGTTACTCTTTTATAACATTACAAATTCTTGGCTTCTTTCACTAAATCGTTTCGATTTAATTTTTTTTTTCTTGGTGTCTCTCGGGACGGCAGGATGGCGTTTCCATACAAAGCTCTGTAAATTTGAGTCGAATGCTTTGGCGAATAATTCAACAACGGGATACTGTACAGATCTGAGACTTGGAGAAGTTGTTTATTTGTTAGTCTTTAATAACATTACAAATTATTGGCTTCTTTCACTAAATGGTTTCGATTTTAAACATTTTATTTCGCCCGATTGCGTGACGGTGCAAACCAAGAATAGAGATGTTCTTATATAGCTTTATGTATCTCAGCCTGGGTACGTTCTTCAGGCCAATCTTAGCCTCAACGTTCTTATAAAAAAGGTTCTTATATACAAAAAGAGTGTATTTCGCTTATTTTTGGTTGCATTTTTTCTAACAAAGTCACCTTACGAGTCGTGAAAAGGAAGACGAGAACTCGGTGGCAATGAGTACGGTAACTTTCACACCGTAAAAATTTCACTAAAAATGTACTTTCAAATACAGAAAGCTCGCCACAACCTATTGTTTATAATACTACACATCAGGTTTAATATTGTTGTTTTGTTTGTAACTGAACGATCTCTGGCTTATATATACAAGAACGTCAGCAACTCGTTTCTAGCACTAGCTTCAAGACACTAAATCCAGTAACTGTCTCTTACCTCCGTTTTCTGATAGGTAATGGATAATAAGGCTATCAGCATATTAATGAGAAGGATGACTCCCACAATGAGGAAAACAGCGTAGAAGAGTCTGGCCAGTGTTACCGAAGGAAGATCAACAGACGCCATTGGGTCAGATTCTTCTGATTCACCTAGCAGGGACCAGCCCAGGTGAGAGACCATCACCCACCAACTGTAAGCATAATGAAAATAACCGTTTTTATTCAATTTTGAACTGAATTTGTGGGACTAAATAAAGACAGAGAAGGAGAAACCGACCATCGTGTGCTCACCTTCTCCTTATAAAACCCTGTTATTTGTCATTTGATGTTGCTGTTATGAAGAAAATGGCAAAGAAATCTACATTGTAAACTTTTTTTGCGATGTTCTTTTCGTCGTCGTTGTGGTTGCTTGTTATCGTTGTAATATTTTAAACTGACGAGAAAGAGTTTTTCATCAGGATATTCAAACATCGAGAAGTGGGTTGAAAAAACGAGTCGCAGCCAAGTTTTTTTAACCACCTTCAAAGTGTTTGAATGCCTGATGAAAAACTATTTCGAGTGTTTGATATAGCTTCTTAAATCTTTTATAACTCGGTTGAAGAAATTCAAAGCAAAAGTTCACCAAATTTTTATGAATAATTAATGAGTTCGAGAAGCTTAGGGCGCTTACCATTTATCAGAACTGCCCGGCCGGACCGCTCAATTCGTAAATATTAGTCCATTATTTGCCAGAACTGGTCGGCCAGACTGGTAAATTTGGAAATAGTATGCACCCTTTTGATGGACTTGTAGGAACAAGTCTTCAAAAAGATGCATTCTAGTTACAAACGGACTGATCTGGCCGGCCAGTTCTGACAAATGGTAAGCGACCTTAAAGTCATGGGACCTCAATGTCGCTGTCTGTAATTACTATCTTGATTTTGTTATTTAGTTATCGTTATTATTTATAGGGATGCTTGCATTTCGTCATTCTTCTGACTATTAAAAGTGCTGTGTGTGTGCGCGTGTTTATTTGTTCGTGCGCACGTACCATGAAAATCCAGATTTCTCACAAGCACTAAAAAGAAAAGAGATACTCGCATTAGTGACTTATTGTACATGTAAGTAAATTTTATGAAGAATATTTTCCGCGGGAATTAGAATTTATTTTAGATTGTGGGGATCACTTCCTTAAGTGGAATTTTTTGGCGCATAAAAGTTACGTTGGCGCGTCAAATACAGCTTGAAAATTTCGATAATGATGCTTAAGTATTTAGTTATTTATAATAAAAGCATTCGAAGAAAAAAACATTGCCCAATTAACGTACAAATTCCAATTTATATCGGGATTTTGTATCTTAAACCCCATTTACACGGGCTAAAAATTCAGCACGGCACCCTAAATATTCAGCACGGTACTAATGATTTTTGGGCACGGCACTCTCAATTATCTACGTGTAAACGTGTCGGACCCAAACACAATGTGGCACTAGTGCCCAAAATTTTAGGGGTGCCGAGACTACCTCCAGGAGGTAGTCTCGGCACGGGTAAAAGAAGGCACCGTGCCAAAAAATGTTCGATTTCTAATAATTTTGAACGAATTTTAAGCCGTCACGCATGCGTAGCAACCATTGTAAGTTCAAAATGGCGGACGATACAGACAGACCGATACGATACATATAGGAAATCGTATGAACTACTTGTGCGTTTCATGATTTATGGGCACGAGTGATGTTTTGAAATTTTGAAATGAAACGCTTCATTGGTTGCCATTATTTTTAACCAATCAATAACAATCTTTTGACAGGTAAACCATGCCTGAAATCTAAAAATTGATCACATCATTTAAAGAAATATTTAAGCTTGAAGTTCCAAACTTTTAAAGTAAGTGCAACAGGTTTGCAGCTTTCTTATTGTACTTTACAACCTAGATTTGCACTCTACAATCTAATTATGCATTCGTCATTGGCCAAACAGAAACTGTATATTTTGCAGAGTATATTATAAGAAACGTTACGATTCAGACGATACATTCCTTTCAGATGTCTTTCGTAACGTTGATGTCCTTATTGTTGTTCTAGGCGCCGATTTTTAATCAATAACCGTTAAACAGTGACAATAATATCATTTCCCGCCATTTCCCGGGGAAATACAGGCGATTGTTAGGGGTGCCAATACAGAAGTAGGTACCTTGCCCATTTGAGAGAAATTCCACTATTTTGTTCGTGTAAACTGGGAGTGCCGTGCTTAAATAGTTTGGGCACGGTACCGAAATTTGGGGGTGCCGTGCCGATTTTTTTGCGCGTGTAAATGGGGCTTTAAAGTGCTAAAGTGTTATGGCGAGGGAGATCCTGCGAAAGAGTCTGTTAGGGTTTCACAGTTAACGCAAAACAATATAGGAGAGTGCACATTCGGGTTAAGTCTTCACTCTAACTGGTTTACCCACTCCCCCTTCCCGATGGAGTAGTATGTGAACAGACTATGTATATTTTTTGGCATAATAATTTTTTTATGGTAGTACCAAGTCGGTGATTTGAACCCTAGCCTGCTACTGTCATGTTGTTGCCTTAGACAAGAACCTCTGCTTCACATCGTCTCTCTCCACCCAAGTATAATGCTAGTAGGGTGTTACCTTAGGATGGACTAGCATCAGTCTCCTCTCTTTGGGTGGAAAAAGACAAATTGAAACAAAGTTTCGTTGCACTTGTACATGCTAACTATTTATTAATTCCAAGATGAAAGGGGGGTTTCAAACCCTTGAACTCTTACATTTCATGTCTATCACTCCCATTTGCAATGAACGATTTCTCGGATATGTAAATCTTTGATATGGCGAAGGAGAAGGCCACAATTACCGCCATAAACTGCCAAAATACTGTGCGAACATCTTTGAGAATGCTGAATAGGGCGATCTGGATGGTGCCAACCTCTTTCGATTGTTCCATCACGTGACCAAAAGCTCGAAGGGTAAGGCACAATGTGTTAAAGCTGTAGAGAAAACTAGCGATGACAAGCGCTCGGTTGTTTGTAACTGATCCAGCAATGACCCACGTGATAATTCTCAACATCAATATTATAAGGTAGATTACCAGACTGACCAAGTCTAGCTTGTTCCAACAGTCGCTGAATCAAATTAAATGAAAATTACAAACAAGGAATTAAGTTAAGTTGTTTGAATTGAGTTAATTGAGTTAATTGAGTTAATTGAGTTAAGTTACTCCGGAGTTAATTCTCTGATTCCTTGTTTGTATCACCAGTGCTACGTGGCTCAACATTTATTTGTACCCTTCACATTCTCATTGCCACGAATTACCACCTTATTACCCACGATCTGCTCCCGTACGGCCTCGTGGCTCAAGCGGTAAAGCGACGGAAGATCTAATCCGGAGGTCGTGGGTTCGAACCCCATCAAGGTCAAAGATTTTTTCTTTTCCTCATGTGGTCCCTCATTTCCTTACTAGGGCTAACGCTCAGTACAGAGAAATTTATGGGTTGACCTTAGCACTATAATTGACACACGGAGTTAATTCTCTGATTCCTTGTTTGTATCACCAGTGCTACGTAGCTCAACATTTAAATGAAAATTAAGCAATCAATCAATCTGAACATTCACCGTACAACCTGCATAAATCGGTTCATCGACTTTGCTGCTTATAATATATATAGATAGGCTGAGCCTAACAGCATCGCTCTCTGAACAGAAAGCCGATGGTAAACTTAACTAAGGTGAAAGGTCGGAAGCACAAGAATTAAGATTGAAGACCAGGCTATTTTTCAATTTTAGCAATTCTCAAAAACAGAATTGCGCGAGCACAGTACATTTAGACCGTACAAAAGTTCACAAAAACAACTTTTTCTCCGTCTAGAATAACTAGTAGGACTAATTTCCAAATAAAATACACCTGTTGCTTTTCAAAAATTGTCCGAGAAACTGATTTGGAAATCAAAATTGCAAAAAATACATCAAACATATTTGCATCAGACCACGCGAGTGAAGTTAGAACTACAAAATCCAAGTCGTCTTGTTTTGTTTAAATAAAATCGCTTTTCAACCTATGTAATGAATGAACAAACAGATAAAAATGGACAACACAATCTTTTTTCGAAAAATTTTATTCAATTCTCTGATAAGTTTATGTTTAAAAGCAAATGCGAACCATTGTCGAGCTGTCTTCGATGAAAGAAATCAAAACGACTAAATTTGAGCACGTTTTATAAACAATTCTCCAAAACTAGCGAGGACACAAAGAAAAAGTCAATCACAGATTGATATCAACATAAATTCGCATCGAAAAATGTATTTTTTTTACCTTAAAGTCCGTCCACTGCTTGGAAATTCTTTAAAGTGCCACTACGACGAAAATTTTTGTATTTCTTTTCCGCTTTTTTTAACGCAAATCTATCTAATAGGTTTAGACAAATGCGAATTGCTATAAATTAGATTGATATATTCTTACACAGCCGAGAAATAGCTGGCCGAAAACCCACGAAAATCACGTAAATTCAGTAGTATAGGGGGAGGGTAATCCGGCCCCACCCAAAATAGGGGGTTAGAGACATGAATAAATGGCTCCTAGCATGGGACACATCCTTCGCCCACAGACCTCCTTCCAGTCGGTCTGTGGGCTCGGATGTGCCCCATGCTAGGAGCCATTTATTTATGTCTCTAACCCCCTATTTTGGGTGGGGCCGGATGCACCCTCCCCCTATACTACTCTGTGTATACTACACAGCGCCCCCAGCCAGATATTATCGTTTTATACGGTCCCACCCTAAATAGGGGTTAGATGGTATAAATAAAAGCCTCCCTTAATAGTACTGGGGACAGATATTACCAAGCCCCCACTATGTTATTTAAGACAGAACTGCACCCTCAGGGACAGGGAGCTTATTTAAGCAATGGGTGCCGCGGTGTTGCCAATTGAAGAAATGCTCACCCTTTTGTATATCGCAATGAACGTAAAGCACATAATTGACGCACCACTGGGATACACCGAGCTTTGTGAGCATGTTAATACGCAACTGGCTGTCCTTAAACGCATGACTATGAATAAAATGTACAAGACTCGGCTAAACATCTTAGATAAAAAGCACAAAAAAATTATACAGCGAATGGGCTCCATCATATCACAATTTATTGATCACCGGAAATAAATTTTAGTTAATCAACAACTCTTGTTTGAGCTTTGTACTCTGTCCAGTGATTCTCACGTGCATTCTTGCGTGACCCGAACCCCATGAGCTTTTCATTGTTGAATTACCAATCACATTGAGCTCTGTCAGGCCTCTAAGCTCGCATTTCATGTGCTACGTGCAGTCTTTTCTTCACGAGCAAACGACAAGATCTCGTAAATTTTCCTAACAAATTTTGACCACGGCAAAAGTTCATTCAGCTCCAGACAACAAGCTCATAAACGTTCTTTGACAGCTGACTGCAGGAGAAGAACAGAAAGGGGAAAGTCTCAAATTATGCCGCCCTCGCGTCGGACACGAAGCGTAGCGGCCGGTGATGGTGATGGCGGCGAACCAGTCGCTATTCCAGCAGATCTCGACCTCAACCGCCTGTATGTGAGGGACCTTCGGAATCTCTGCAACCAGCTGAAGCTCCCGGCCACTGGAACCCGCTCAACACTAATAGATCGGCTGAAAGAAGCCCGGGGAAATCCTACAGACCACAACACCGAGGGCGAAAACAATGGAGTTATTGAAATTGCCACGTGCGCCGACCAAGATGGCGAAACAATTCCAACCACAGCTGCGCTCCAGCAAGAATTTCGCCGACTGCAACAGCAGGTACAAGATCTTGTGAACAAAAACGAATCGGACGAAAGACTGCTATCAGAGGGTCAACTCACCCAAGTCAAATCACTGGTTCAAGCGACCATTAATGAAACGATAGAACAAACAGCTGCCGCCGCCGCACAAGCCGCGGTCAACGCTTTCGTCAACTCAAACAACCCTTCGTCATCTCAAGCCGCTTCCCCCGAGGATCCGACGCCGAATGCGGTCACCTTGCCTCCTTCTACTCCAGCGACACACAACTCCCTCGTGGTTGAGAGCGCCCACAGCTCCCAGACACCAGCAACCTCGAGAACATCTCAACAGCCGTCGGACTCTATCCACGAGCTGCCAGCGAAGCTCGTGAAAGAAGCCCTGAGCGGTGAGTTTATGGAGCTTTCCAAGTTACTGCCCAAACACTTTAACGTGATCCAACCCCTCCATGATGAACCTCTCACACTGACTTTAGAAAACTCAGTAATTAAAGTAAATAAGGCAAAGGCCACCACAATTACTAGTATAGAGGAGTGGACATCAGCCTTCACTTCCTATATGAGCATTATCATCAGCAAGTACCCAAATCGTGCTGCAGAATTACTGGAATACCTTTCCTTGATTCGCTACGCAGCAAAATATCACCGGGGTCTGGGTTGGTGCCTTTTTGATGTCAAGTTTCGTCAAAAGGCTGCCATCAAGAAGTCCCTTAACTGGTCAGTTATAGATAGCCAACTATGGCTTAAAACCTTTACCGTAGCGCCTTCACTTATGAAGGAAGATATTGGTTTTTTCCAATCTGGACCCTCATCCACGCCGAGTACAGTTAGAGGGAACGAATACCGTACTTGCCACAATTTCAACAAGGGTTTCCCCTGTGCAAGGACCCCCTGCCCCTATGCACACAAGTGCAACAAGCAGGGTTGTGGACGGGATCACCCCGGGATACGGTGCCCCGACAGTTTCGAACCCGATAAGCAGCCATCCCCAAGGGCAGGGAAACCCCACAGCGAGCAACATGGCTCTGGGAACCGCCACCGTGGCAAATAGTTATGGGGGCATTGTTACCCCTGTCAATGTTTTAAACTTACAGTATGCTCTCAGTAACCACCCCAATAGGGAATTTGTTGATAAACTGTGCTTAGAACTGAGGGAGGGGGCTAGGATTGGCTACTCCGGTCCTAGACATTTTCGTTTTTCTAAGAATTTGCCTACTGCTTCCCTGAACCCTGAGGTCGTCACTTCAAATCTAGCTGAGGAAGTGAACAAAGGGCGTACCGTGGGCCCCTTCCATTCCCCCCCGTTTAGGAATTTCCAGGTCTCCCCTATTGGCCTTGTCCCCAAAAAACATTCAGACAAATTCAGAACCATTTTTCATTTGTCCTTCCCCAAATCAGGGACCTCAAGCATAAACCATTTTATCGACAAGGATAACTTTTCCCTTCAATACATCACCATTGATAATGCAATTAGGGCTATCCAGAGGTTTGGGGCAGATTGTTTTACGGCCAAAACTGACATAGAATCAGCTTTTCGACTTTTTCCTGTCCACCCCGAAGATTGGGAACTTTTGGGCATGTTTTGGAACGGGCATTATTATTTTGACAAGGTGCTCCCTTTCGGGCTTCGTTCAGCACCATTTATCTTCAACCAGCTCTCCGATGCCATCGAGTGGATATTGCAAAACAACTGTGCCATATCCTTTGTCTGCCACATCTTGGACGACTTCCTTTTAGTTGAACCTCCAGCTCCCACTGCACCTGCCGATTCGCTTTGTCGGGCAAGTCTCTCTAGCATGATCTTGTCCTTCAAGACCCTTAACATCCCTATTTCAGCAGCCAAAACGGAGGGCCCCTGCAAAGTTCTCCAGTTCATGGGAATAATTTTAGATACACATCAAATGGAAGCCAGGCTGCCAGAAGACAAGATTGAGCGGATTAAAACCGCCCTCTGCGAGTTTCGATCCAAGCGATCGACAACCCTGCAGGAACTTCAATCTCTGATTGGTACTTTAAATTTTGCATGTAAGGTGATTCCCCCGGGACGCCCCTTCCTACAGCGAATGGTTGCCCTCACGAGAGGCATCAAAAAACCCCATCACCACATTAAGCTCACATCTGGTTTTTACAAAGACCTGGATATGTGGAGCTTGTTCATTGAGCAGTGGAATGGTATAGGGCTGTTCTTATCTTCCCTGTGGGACACCTCGGACACCCTTTCTCTATTTACAGATGCCTCAGGCTCTATTGGTTATGGGGGATATTTTCAAACTAGATGGTTCCAGGGAAAGTGGTCACCCCATCAACACTTGGGAACTCCTGGAATGAGCATTCTCTGGCAAGAATTATTTGCCATTGTAGTTGCTTGCCATTTGTGGGGGCACCAGTGGACATCCAGGCGAATCAAGTTTCACTGTGACAACTTAGGAGTGGTAGAGGTTATTAACTCTCGGAGGGCTAAAGTTCCTAGGGTTATGGACTTGGTTAGGGACCTTACCCTCTGTACATTGAGACACAACTTTTACTTTCAAGCAGTGCATGTCCCTGGGAAACATAATAATATTGCAGACTCTCTTTCTCGGTTTCAGATGGAGCGCTTTCGTCAGCTAGCTCCCCACTTCAGTGCCTCTCCAGACCCCATCCCAGCCTGCCTACTCCGTCTTTAAGTGGAGAAGCCCAATTTTACCTGGGGATGGCCCTCGCACAGAATAGTAAGAAAACATACAATTCTGGCATGCGCCAGTTTTACTCCTTCTGCTCACAAAAGGGACTAACACCCACATTTCCCATACCCGAGGATATTTTGATTGATTTTTCAGTGCACATGGCACGCTCAGTGCAGCACAGCACCATCAAAAACTATTTATCTGCCATAAAGCACTATCATTCGAGCCATGGTTATGCACTCGACCTGTCAGCCTTCCTTCGCTTGCAGCTCATCCTCCGTGGGATAAAGCGTTCTCAAGGAGTCAACTCCAAAACCCGGAGACCCATAACATTGCACATTTTAAACTTATTTTATCACCTCCTTAATGTTAAATTCACGACCAACAAAGACTCCATAATGGTTTGGGCAGCTATGACACTTGCCTTTTTTGGTTTCCTTCGTATTGGGGAACTTACCTGCAATTCCAACTTTAATCCTGAATGCCACCTTTCAATATCAGACTTAGTGTTTATGCCTCAATCTTTCCCCATATATATGCTGGTTCGACTAAAGGTCTCTAAAACCGACCCCTTTAGGAAAGGGCAAACTGTTGTTATTGGGAGGGCAAACTCTAATTTGTGCCCCATTTCTGCCATGTTAGCCTACATAGAGTCCCGTACCCCCTTCCCTGACTCCGGGCCCCTGTTTACCTTTCAATCTGGTTCCTTCCTCACTCGGGGAAAATTCACAAGTGAGACTAGAGATCTACTTTCTAAGGGAGGGCTTGATTCAAGTGAATTTGCAGGCCACAGTTTTCGCATAGGTGCGGCTACCACAGCTGCTTCAGCCAATTTACCTCCTTGGCTCATTAAAGTTTTAGGGCGATGGTCCTCGGACTGTTTCGAAAGGTACATAAAAACCCCACCCTCGGTTCTAGCACAGGTTCCCCAGACCCTCATTGACCACTTATAACACATATTTAAGTTTTTTCCTATTTTACCGTGGCTCGTCAATGGGGGAATGCTTCGCATTTTGTGGGGATAAAGTGCTCCTATCGTCACACTTTTGCCCCCATAGACTCGGCATTTTGTACTCCTGGGATATACATCTAGTTTTCTAGGGGCCCTAGGGAGGCCCGCAATAATTATTGGTCACAGCCGACCCAGAGTGGAGGCCCAACTCCCTCCACTCCATATCGGCCTGTGCACCTCTTATCTAGGTTAGTGGAGGCCCAACTCCCTCCAATCGGAGAGGAGGACAAATTACTTCCTCCTCTCTACCCAGGAATGGTCACAGTCGGCCCTGGGAGGAAGCTCGACTCCTCCATACCTTCGTGTGCACCGCCCTGGGGGTAGGTTTTTCTCAAAAATCCAGGAGTACACGGGGCTGTCGATTTTAAAAGTTTCTCTGGAGTACTTTGTCTCCCACTTCCCCATTTTCAGCCACACAAAGTTGTTTGTTATTGTTCCTGTTTTATTTACTAAGGTTGGGGCTGACCCCAAACACAGCCACACCAGGCTATTGTTATTGTTCCCGTTTAGTGAAATAATTTTGATCATACCTCAACATGAGGAAGTTGATTAACTATATAAAAGGCACACGTACAGATGCTCGGCGTGAAGTTTTCATAAAACATGACGTCCCTACAGTCAGCTATTTAATCTATCTTAGCCGCTCACAATTAATAGATGATCTAAATGGCATCTTCAATGCTCTTAGATTAACAGCTAAACGAGGGTTTATCGATAAATATTATGAAAACATGTTTATGCTTGATTGGGCAATAATAAACAGAGCTGAAGATATAACATGTACTGAATGTGGTGGTAGATTAACGTATAATGAGCTAAACGAACTATTTTGCCGTGAATGTACAGACAGAATAAACATGGAAGCTAGACATTTAGAATGGCAAGAGGGTGATGACGATGACGATGACGATGATGATGATGATGATGATGATGATGACGATCATCGTTACGATGGTGATGACGATCATCGTTATGATGGTGATAACGTTTACGATCATGATGACGATGACTATGACGATGACTGGATCCCTGAAGGGGGTTGTACTGTCAATTGAAGAAATGCATACCCTCTGTATATACGACCATGCAACGCTCTACCTACTACTTAAAGGTAAATCGACTAAAAATCACTTGCCCTGGTTGCGAACGAGGAGTGTGTCTGTCAACGTTTTATAATCATAGAAATAAGGGCTGCCCGTCTTTGAAAAGAAATCCTCGAGCTCTTCTCAAACATGAGGCTGGTTTGGCAGCACCCCCGATGGCTACTCGAGATGTTTTTACAAACTCAAACATTAGCCGGCATGAGCTGAATGCATGGCTTGACGAGCAAGAACAAGAACAAGAGCAAGAACAAAAACCATCTAAAAATAAAAGCTTAGAGGCTCTTGATCCTTTAAATGACATCCGTGACTTAAGCTTTGTTTCGGATTACATCGCAGGTAAGAAATCACTCGCAACGTTTCAAACGGAGTTGAGCGGTTATTACCAATTGAAGAAATGTATACCCTTTGTATATCAATGATGATGAATGCTTCCTTGTTCATGAACTTTCTTAAATCGAGGAACACTGGTCTAAAACAAAAGAGCGCCGACTGGGTGAGAGCCAGACAAAACACCATCGGCGCATCAGAGATCTCTGCCTTGACAGGATCGTCGCCGTTTGAATCACGGCAAAGCTTGCTCTTAAAGAAAATACAACCAACAGATATGCTAAACAATGCTGCTTGTACCTGGGGCAATCTGTTCGAGCCGCTTATACGCAAGTATTTTGAGCAAAAACACTCTGTTTCCGTTTTTGGCTACAGCATCTCTCTTAATCTAGCAAGAGAACATCCGCTTTATCAAAAGGTCACTTGCAGTCCAGACGGCTATTATCTAGACAAAGATAATAACTTAATTCTATTAGAGTTCAAATGTCTGTTCAAGCGGAAAATAGCTATGAATAGAATTCCTAGTTATTATAACGATCAGATACAAACAGGCCTTGCTTTGAGTGGGGACATGGTAAACAAAGGCCTGTTTGTCGACGCTTACTTTAGAATGTGCTCTTTAAAGCAGCTAGACTCTAGTTTGGCCCACAATAAGTTTCTAAACGGAGGAAACAAGTATATGACGAAGGGCAACACAACACTCGCGTGGGGAGTTTGTTATTTATTTAGCAAACGGAAGATAATTAGAAAGCAAGACACAATCATCGATGTTGGTTCACTCACATCAAAACAATTGTTTGAGAGGATTATGTCTTCCATCGCGGAGAAAGATATCTGGTGTTGTTATGGCAGGGTAAGGATGTCGTTTAGAAAACAGGACGAAGACGAGGAGTTTTTGCGTTATAACAATATGCAAAAAGCGTTTTCGAATCAGAGTTCAGAAGGCCCGAAACCAGTGGCTGTCTTCGCCTGGAAGCTCCTGGATATAACTGAGATTTGAGCCCCAAAGCAACCACATTTTTTTAGCAATATCCAAAGGTCGGTCGAGCGATTTCATAACAGCTTGGCAAGCCTTCGAAAAAGAATAACCGAGCACTCTGAAGAGGTAGCCGAAATCGATCGCAGCCCAGAGGAAAACGTCGGAGACGAAGAGCAAATGTTTGCTTTTCTTATGAATAAGTTTTAGCAAGATTATTAATGCCCGCGGCATGAATGGCTGCTTGCCAATACCATTCGTTATTTAGACGTGTAGCGGGCTTCTGAAGTCTTATGTAAGATAAAATTTTGTGTTTTCTTGGCCCTTCTGGTAAAATTAGGTCTAAGATTTTATGAATTACGAACCCATAAGATATTCTGCTTGGAAGATGATATTTTATGCTTGAGTAAACAAAGTTAATTTGCTTCATTTCGTCGTCGCTTATGTTTTCCAAAGAGTTATTTCCGAGTATCTGATAAAGCCGATAATTAAAATTATAATTTCTTGTGCATCGGTGTTTAACTTTCATATTTCCTGTGTTGAAAAGGTCAGTCTGCGAGAAAAGGCAGCTCCGTATATTATTTCAATGCGGCGGCATTCTCTGCAGACAAGTTCTGTTGAATCGAACACAATCGAAAATGTTCCGCCGCATTCAAGACATGATTTAAGCCTTTTGTTTGTTCTATTTAAAGTGATAACAAACCTCATATCGTTGTATTGCTGGATTAGTTCTTGTCTCGCTGTAGAACTAAGAGCTTCGAAGATGAGATAGAGCTTCTCTGGTAGTTGTGAGCGGTGAAGTTCTGTTGTATAGTCACTGCCAGTGAGTGAACGCAACATGACTTGTTTATGTTCGAGATCCAAGACAGAGAGTTGTGTCTCGTATTCTCTCTTTTCATCCATACGCCCCACGATAGACAGTTGCGCGATAAAGCGCTCAGTATGTCGCGACTCCGTCATGTTTATTATTAGAAAATGACAAATGTTCAATTGCGAACATACCGAAGCGCCCCACAAATACCGAAGCGCCCCAACTTTGTTGAAAAAAGTTTTTCTGGGGCGCTTCGGAATTTATTTTTTTGAAAAAATAAAAAGGGGGCGCTTCGGAATTTATTTTTTGAAAATTTGTTTTGGGGGCGCTTCGGTATTTAGGGGGCGCTTCGGAATTTATGGGTTTCTAGCGCCTAGGTGTGGCTGGATTTTTCCCTCAAGATTTGTAGATTAAAACCTGAGTTTAATCTTTTAAATCTGACTTGGACACAGCTGTGAGACGATTGATCTTTTTTTGAAACTCTTGTTTGATTTCCTTACGAAGTTCAGTTTTGATCTTGTCTATATCTGGCGCTGGAGTTTGCCTGCCCCCTTGTGTAGTCTTTGTTTCACCAGAGCGAATCAAGGCTTTCAGTTCGTGATATTTTTCAACCTCACGCATAACGATTGAAAATTCTGAATCGCTGATTCGCTTGTCCGTCAGAGCCTTTGAAACCAACTCATTGGCAGAGTTTCGTTTAGAAAGGGCGAGTGTGTAGATCTTTTCATGTTTGGTGATCTTTCTTTCGAGCCGTTTACTGAATGCAGTAAGGCCGGCTGATGAAAACCCTGAAACGGCAGCAACGCCAGCAAGAGGAGGGCTCGCGATAATCCCAACTCCTGTCAAGGCTGTTGCCAAGGTTGCAGATGATAAGCCCGCAGAGATGAAACCAAAGCCTACAGCCGAGCCATGGACAATGGAGTGGGTTCGTTTGTACTTCTTCGCGACCTGCCTATAGTGGCTAGCTTCTGACTCAAGCTCTGTCTGTAAGTCAGATATTTTTTTGAGACGGAAGTCATCTCCATTTAGCAGGGCTGGGTAGAGCGGTTGTGCATCGTTGTAATCCGGAGCCGATGGAAGCAGTACATTGGCAGAACTCATGGTGGAGTATATATATATATATATATTTTTTAATTTATCTCTATGTCAAGATCAAAAGTTAAGCCATTAAAATCAAAAAGGTTTCCGTGTTCGTCTTTGACTGAAACTGTTAAACTATGTACAAAATTGTCAGATGCTGTCCTAAGAAAGACATGCTGTGTTGTTTGCCAATATAAAAACCGATTGTAGGCCCAATTGACACTAATGCTAATTTTTGCCAAAACAGCCGAAGGCTTTCCATTAACTAAGCTTTGTTCTTTATCGACAAGATCACAGTGAATGTAATAAAAGTCTGGTTCCACTAATTTCTTAATGTATGTCTTCTCAGACTGCAATTTAGGACCCACGCCTAATAATTTAGACAAAGCAGGATTTAATTCTACTTCATTAGGAAAATATTTGTGTATAAGCAGTACCGCATTGATTTCATCGAATTGGGCGCTTAATTTTACCGGTTGTTTCGCGAAAATGTAACTTATATGGTTCTTCAACTTATATGGAGTGTAGCTCCCTGCGGGTAATGTCAAGACAGTTCCTGTTTTATTTTCGTCAGTGGTAAACCATGTTATTGTTCCATCTGTTTTCAAATTATGCCACGATTTGTAAAACGAGCAAGAGATAAGCCGGATGAAGCTCGGCTTCGGAAGCGGCTGATCAAAGTAGATGGTGCAAGGATTCGAATGTGTGCAAATTCTTAGCATAATCATTGTACTGCTGTGCGTATATTTAAGATTTTTTTAATTTATCTCTATTTCAAATTCTAAGGGCATGTTATTGAAGTCGAAGAGGTCATTGTTTTCATCCCTCACTGACAGTGATATGCTATTTACATAATCGTCAGAGGAGGTGTCACGCAAGATGTTCTACTGTGTTGTTTCGTAGAAAACTTTCTCAAAGGGTTTCCCACGAACATCAAGTCGCGCCAAAACAGTCGAAGGCTTACCATTGAGTAAGTTCTGTTCTTTATCAACCAGGTCACAGTGAATAAAGTAAGTGCTTGGGGATGTTAAACGCTTGACGAATGTTGTTGGCCACAGCAAATTAGGACTTATCCCAAGCAATTCAGATAGATCATGGTACAGTTTAACCTCTTCTGGGTATTCTTTGAAAATGATCATCGGCCCCAGTGGCGTGTTTGTCTCAGTTGCTAATTTATAATTAGCATTGGCACCAGTGAATACGTTTTCTAATTCTTTTGCCAAAGACTCAAGAGTGTAATGGCCTGGGAGAAGTCTTCTGACAGTTCCTTCTTTATTCCCATTAGTAAACAATGTTATCTCTCCTCTTTGTTTCAAAGTATTCCACGAATTGAAAAACGAACAAGAGATGAGACGGATGTAACTCGGTTTTGGAAGCGCGTGGTCGAAGTAGATTGTGTGAGGGTTAGAAGGCGCGACGATTGTTAACACAACCATTGTGTATACATAACATTTTTTAAAATATTATATATATATTCAAAAATGTTTGGCAGACGCCCCGGTGGATTTAATCCTAATTCAAATCTTGGTCTAAACATTGGCGGCCACAACTATGGTCCCCCACCACCTTTTAATTCTACTCCAAACATCTATAGCTATGTAAAGTCACCCCCAGATCCACTAGCCTGGATGAGAACACCAGAAGCAGCAAAGCTCTCTGCCGCGGCCAAGGCCAAGGCGATATCAGACTTCATAAAGCGTTTCCCTCACGCCGATATGTCAAAGTTTGAAGTGCAAGTCGACTTTGGCGACGACCACAAAACCGCCACAGGGGGAGTGCTCTACAAAGAGGGCCAAGGCTCATTGGCACTCGTTTCAGAAATAGCCCACAAAGATTGGACTCAAGCCATGAAAGACGCTCTTGGAGTGGCATATAGCAGTTTCCCCTATCAGTTGACGTTGAATCGAAATGCACAAAGGCCAATCCCAGCTGTTGATTTCAACACCTCAATAAGCAAAGATATGATGATTGGCGAAGTCCTAAACGATGAAGAGCAAAAGATTTACGTCACGCCAACTGATTATTTCACAACGAAATACAGAAATATTTTCAGAGACACACAGGTTACGTTCACAACCGCGAAATATGCAAGAAAGTGGCTTGGCGGACCCAGCATGTCTTTTTGGCCACAACAACTGAACTTCGCGCTGTGGTGCGCAACAACAGGCTGCGGAATCTCGCGTGATCTTCTGTTTGATAAGAACTCCAGTCTTTCACTCCCCCCACAGCTCCGGTCATTTTACAGGTTTCACGTTTATTTCACCACAAGACGAATACTCTTCAAGATGGGTGGAGAACAGAGCATTAGCGCTTTGCCAGACGACCCCACATTTAACAAGAGAGAGAGCAAATTCAACCTCATCTCATACAAGAAGCTTTGCGTAAAGTTCGGTGTTGACCCTAGCGCTGACTTCCGTTTCACACATGGCTATAACCACGGTCTTGGTCATGTGTACGTCAAAGGTAATTCTACAAACTACGGCTACCCCAACGAGCCCGATAAGGCTATGTTCGAGGAAGAGCGTATGGCTGACACAAGCGCCCCTAATTTGTCGCAGACAGAATATCTTTAATTCGCAACGACGTTGGCGCGCAGAGTCAGCTCGAGTATTTTGTGCCAAATTATGCCCAGGGCCTCCCACAACCAGGACTTGCGCGTATGAACCAGTCTATCGAGGCCTTTGTGTACTGCATTCTGGGTGCGCAAGCCAATACCCGCAGCAGCATTATTGGGAGTGGCGGTCGAGCGTTCGAAACGCAGAGAGCATTCCTCAAACTCCTAGAGGATGCCAAAAGACTCTACGACATTTCTAAGAGCGTACAGTACTATCAGAAGGCCATCGAAGAGACGAAAGTGCGACTAAACTTTGCGGCCGCCCCTGGGAGTTGGCTCATGCCATCACGCATGGTTATCAACACAGAGAGCACAGTGGGGTATAACAACAATCTTATGCAGGCAACGCAAGGGATGAAGCTGGGTGTGAACCTAGATGTTAATCTGGGCACAAAAAAAGTAGGCATCACTCCACATGGAAGGCGGTCCAACAAAGACCCATCGGCCCACCAGCCACCCTTCTAATCCCGTTCACAAAGAGGCAATAAAGGCACAGAAGGGTGACAGCACCCCAACACCCCTAGAGACCCCAGAAGCCCCAGAGTCCCCAGAGACCACAAGCGTGCCGAAGACCACAAAAGAGACCACAAAAGACTCTGACATGCATCACGTAAACAAGGCACTCATTGTCGCTGGTGCGCTTGCTTTGGCAGGCTTTGTTGTCTGGATGCGCTAACGCCGCGCTAGCGCCTACGCTTCAATGTCTTCTCTATCAAGAAGGCCACCACGGCGAGGATTAGCAGCCAAGCATGCTCGCCAAGAAAGGAGATAACCTGGCCGGCCGCTTTGAAGACAAAGCTCACGATCGAGCCGATGAGGCCAGGCAGGATGGAGGCTATCTTCTTCCCTATCTCTTTAAGCCCATTTTCAACAGCCTTTGTACCCGCTTTCAAGGCATTCATTGCAGAAAGGGTCACAGCGCCTATGACTATACCGGCAGCCAGAACAACCGCTTGCAACGTCCACCCATATTTCTTGAAAATCCTTTTCACACGTTCGCGAAGGGGGAGTTTTTCCTCAAGGCGCTCTCTCTCGGTTTCAACCTCGTCTCTTATCTCGATGTTTTCTTGGATCTTGTCACGGGCTCGTTCGCGGGTAGAAGGCTCCCCATTTTCATTTTCCGCAACCCTCTCGTATTCTTGGATCATCCTGTCAAGAGCTGCAATCTTATCATCCTTTTGCTGGATTAGTTCTGTTCTCTTTGGCCCAAGGATTTTCATATCGGTTTTTGATATCTTTGGGTTTATTGTCCTATCAGCTTTGAAGAGCGGTGTCTCACCAAGCTTTGGGCCAACAACAACAACTTTTCCCGAAGAAACCCTCAGAGTAAGGAATTTACCATTTTTGCCATATTGGGGGTATTCTTGTTGTATTAATTCATTCGCCGTCTGTATCCGTAAAGTTTCTGCTGTCAAAACTCGTCCTGAAGTAGCCCCCTCAATGAAAGAAGTTTCTTCCGTGCGCGGGCCGCGTTCTGGGGGGCGATTCATTGTAGTAGTCCTTGTATGCACTTGAATAGATTCACCCGAAGTTCCGGGTTCGGGTTCGGGTTCTGGGAGTGGAGTATCGTCATCGTCATCGTCATCGTCATCGTCATCGTCACGATCATCCGTATGTTCCATAAGGGGAGTTTCTTCAGGGTCGGCCGGCATCTTTATGCATCAAAGTATATAAATATTTTTAAAAAACATATATATATATTCTGGCTATGGCTGTGAGCGAAAACTTCAAGCCGTCTTACAGGGCGAATATGGGGCTAGCCCTCAAGGGCGCCAGGACTCTGCACCGCATCACATTCAACCCAAACAAAGCGTTGCCGGGGGGAAACGCTGTACGTGGCTGTTCCTAAACTAGACAACGGGGTCGTGCTCGTCCCAGGCTCATTGTCCCTTGTATTCAACCTCGTCGTGAGCGGACAGGCAAACAACTACCTGGTAAACAACGTCTCTCGGGCGCTTGTCTCAAGCCTTGTTGTCAAGTTTTCCGGAGAGAAGCTGCAAGACACCAATGCCTTTGACGTTTACAAGCTTTATGAGGACCTTTTCCTCACAAAGTCCCAACGAAGTAACATGTTCCTCGAAGGGATACAGTCTTTGGATTTGTGCAAAATCCGTTCAAATGCGGGAGACAAGCCAAGCTCTGGTGTTGACGCGGAGAAGAAGCTGAATGCGGTCTACGGGAACAAATACAAAATACACCTTGACCAAGAGATCTTGAAAGATCATGGTGTTTTCTATTCACATGCTCTGGCTGAAGCGCTTGTGTTCGAGATAAAGCTTGCCCCAGCGAGCATGGTTGTTAAAGGCTCCGATGCTAGCAAGCTGGCCTATGAGCTGACGAACATTCAGCTTGAATATGAGGTACTACAAGCCAAGACACTGGTCAGCGATGCGGAAAGCGCCTATCTAAATGGCAATGAGTTCCTGTACGAGCACGTCACCCACCACAAAATCATCACAGTCAACAAGGCGACAGACGCAGTGATCCACGAGACCATCAACGTCCCACGTCGGTCAATGAAAGGCATCCTTCTTCTCTTTAGCGAAACCCATGCGGGTGGCGCAAGGGACTCGGAAAAGTTCTTCAACCCCGACATCACCAGCGTGAAGGTTACCATCGACGGCGTCCCCAATCAAATCTACAGCCAGGGTATTGAAAGCCGAGACATGTGGGAAGAGGTTCGCCGGCACTTTGGTGAGAAGGTGGGTGTTGATAGCAACATGGACGCCACAAAGTTCTACACGGGGGACAAATTCGCCCTCTTCGTCGATCTAAAGTCGATGGCTGACAAAAGCCTACACGGCAGTGGCCTCCGGCTGGTAAACACAAAGGACGGTGTCCTGCTCGAGATCGAGAGGACCACTTCGGGCAGCGGCACAGTGAAAGGCCACATTTTCATTATCAGTGACGCATTGTTCTCCATTGCAAATCGTGGGCTGGAATCTATTCAGTATTAAGAAAACACACACCATACATATAGAGAATGGACCCACGAAAGCTGCCCTTCAATGCCCTAATTATTGGGCCGACTAATTCTGGCAAAACACAGTATCTCATAAACCTTCTCCGTGGCCCCTTCCGGGATAAGTTTGACTATATCGTCCTCCTGTGCCAACCTTTGTCAACAACAAGACCTACGATGGTTTTGTGGACAAAGAGCCCCGCATTTTTGTGATAGACTGCCAGCAGCATGAGATTGAACCCTGGTTAACTCTATCAAGTTACCACTTCAACGGGACTAACACACTCATCATTCTCGATGATTGTGCCGCTTCGAAAGCCGTGAAAGGCCGCACGGGCCAACTTGTCTCCCTCGGCTTCAGCGCGCGCCACAGTGGCATCTCCGCGTGGGTGCTCACCCAACAGGTAACCAGCATTGCGAAACCCTTTAGGGAAAACGTGGCAGCGATCGTGCTTTTTTACACCCCATCGGGCAAAACAACGAAGGCCATCTTCGATGACTATGCCGGCGAGCTATCCCACGAGGAGTACAAAGAGCTTATTGCACGGGTTAAGGGGCGCAAGTTTTCCCACCTTGTTTTCTCTCTGCGGCATCCATATGGGATTGAAGTGAAAATATAAACTGCATATATATACTCTGAGCCATGAACGCCCCCACCAAGCTTCACAAGCTAACAGCCTTCTACCAGCCTTTGGGTGAATTGCGGAGTAAGACAGACGCAATGCAATTCAAAATTATCAAAGCCGCCGGTGAGGATGATCTGCGCCAGATGCTTCTTAGCCGCTACCCTTTGAAACTCACTGAGATGCCAGGCACCATGGCCGCCCTTATTTTGGAGGTTGAAAGGCTTTTGCTTGACATCAAGAAAATAATTGAAATTTAAAAACACAATATATATATATATATATATATATATATATATAATCCAAGAAGGAAAATCACTCAACTTTGATGACCATAAGTTTAATACAAACTTGTTTCGTAGGTGTTGCCACCCACTCCTCAGTTAAACTTACAATTGTAAGTTTAACTGAGGAGTGGGTGGCAACACCTACGAAACAAGTTTGTATTAAACTTATGGTCATCAAAGTTGAGTGATTTTCCTTCTTGGATTATTCTGCTCCTACACTGTAGAGCACTTTATTGGATTCGCCGGTGAATCTTCAACTTGGATAATATATATATATATATATATATATATATATATATATATATACACGATGGCGTACGCAAACCCTGATGAGGCCGCAATGAATGAAATCATGCAGATGCTGGAGTCAGCTCCAGATAGCTCCGTGCCTTCAGAATCAGTACCCTTTGTTTCAGACAACGCCATTCCGGCTCAACGCGAGAAGCTGGCAATTCTGGTCTCGACTGGCAAATCAAAAGAAGCCATCGGCGCCCAGCTCACACACGAGCAGGTGAAACGCCTTTCGGATAAGGATGTTGAAAAATTTTACAAAAGGTATGAAGCCTACGTCCGCAACAAGACGACTGAGTCTCTGATTGACAGCGTTATAATGCTTGTAACCAAAGGCGCTGGCACGGTTGTTCCAATTAACGATGTGAAAGAGTTGCAGAAAGAACTCAAAAATGACTACATGATAAATCATGAATTGTCATCTCTTGCTGGAAACCTTGCACTGCGATGTGGTAAATTCTTGGCATTGGCAAATGCTGCTTTGATCACTACAAAACACATCGACTTCAAAAAGGAGTCAGAAGAGACGCCGCCCACTCCTCCTCCTCCTCCGCCACCCAGGCCTCTCACAAGGGACAGTGAAGGTTACCCACTTGAGGGCTTTGATGAAGTTGACAATTAATCTGACAGGAACCACGAAGGAACCACGAAGGAATCACGAAGGAATCAGATAGATTATTTTTCAAAAACTTATATATACACGATGGAGGCACAAGCAGGGCAAACGTTGCCGACGATACCTGAAGAAACAGCAACAACCAACACGCACGTTACCTCTGATACCCCAAAGACTGCTCCAGCAAAAAGCCCTGGTCGTGTTGCTTCTGGCAAAAGGCTAGCAGAGCGCAATCGTCTGGCAAGAGAGGCAAAAAAACGGGCTGCCGAAGCAACAAAGTCGACAAATGATCCAAGCCAGGGGAATACAGCCACTGGCAGCGACAACACAGAGAGCAGCAACAACTCTGGCTTCTACATTCTAACAGCTGCCGGCGTGATTGTATCAGCTTTGGGTGTGTATTACCAACGTGAAGCCATTATGAAGACACTTGGGCGCAACCAGACCCCTGCCCCTGCCCCTGCCCCTGCCCCTGCCCCTGCCCCTGCCCCCGCAGCAGAGGTGAATGAGGGTCAAACTCTTCCACCCACACATAGGCCACCCACACAGAGGCCACGACGAAGAATTCGTTGGATGGAATAAAATAAAAACACACATATATACACAATGGTAAACATCATACAAGGTTTCGTAAACGGAGCTGCAATCAGCCGCATTCTTCTTGTTTTGGTTGAAGTCAACATCTGCGCCCTTAAAACCATTTGGCAATTAGCAACACAAACAGACCCCAGCCCCTGCGCCGACAGCATAGGCCACCGAGACGATGAGGAGTCGAGCGAAATTCAAAATCATATATATATATATATATATATATATACACCATGTCTGACAACAAGCTCGTGAAATCTCTGCTCGATGCTGCAACAATCACTGGCCTTGTCGCCGGTATTGGGTGGATTGACCGAAAGACGATCACGGAAAACCTCACAGCCGACCCCAGCGCGAATCTCATGAACTACGTTAAGTTCACGGCCGCCATGGCTGGGAGCATCGCGCTCAAGAAATACCTTGAGGACCAGAAAATCCTTCCCACCTCAATGTAAAAAAAAAAACAATATATACACACGACAAAATGGCCTCAGTCGCTATAATGATTGGTGGAGCAATTCTCAATGCTGCCGCTTTTACTGGCGGCAACTATATCGCAAAAGCTTTATCCGGGGATGGCGGTCAAGCCGCTCTAGATGATAAGATCAGGCACGACAAAGCATTGGAAGCGTATCAAGCGGCTTGGGCCAAATATCAGAAAGACCGCACAAAGCTCCTCGACTGGGTTGCAACCAATGATCGGATCAAAGGCCAGGCGAAACAAAACTTCCAAGACACCGACCAAGCTCTGGCGCTTTACAGCCAAACCCATCGTGGCCAACAAATAACACTCAAAGAGCCCGAGTTATCTGACTTCTATAAACCCAGCCCACAGCAGAAGCAAGGCGAGTTCTTGTTTATCGGCACTGGCGCGCTCGTCCTTGGGTATGCAGCTTTTCGCTTTCTTTAAAAACCCATATATATGGATGCTAAACTCTCAAAGATCTATTACAGCCCGAAAGGCTACTGGAAAGGTCTTGCCGCTGTCAAAAAGCTAGCTGCAGCGGCCAAGGTCTCTGATGAGATGGCGAAAAGGTGGCTCGTCAAACAAGCCCTTTGGCAGATTTACCTCCCAGCGCCACGCCACATCCCTCGGCCAAAGTTTGATGTCTTCACGCCCAATGCTGTGCATCAAGCGGATCTTCTTTTTTTACCACACGACAAACTGCCTCATGGGAGAAAGGTTTACAAATACGCATTAACCCTTGTTGATGCGGCTAGCCGTTACAAAGCAGCAGAGCCCTTGACTTCGAAAGAGTCTCTAGAGGTTTCAAGGGCCTTTCAGAAGATTTACAGACGCGGACCTTTGAAATGGCCACAACTGTTGCAGGTTGACCCTGGGCGTGAGTTTATGGGGGCTGTGACGAAGGCTATGGGGGATAACAAAACGGTCATTCGTCGCGGGCGCGTTGATATCCACAGAGACCAAGCGATAGTTGAAAGATTCAACCGAACCCTGGCTGAAAGGTTGTTTGGGCACCAGTATGCGGTTGAAATGCGCCTTCCCACCGGCCAGAGATCGACTGAATGGGTACGAAGGCTGCCAGACGTTGTATCAGCATTAAACAATGAAGTGACTAGATTGACTGGCAAGAAGCCCGCTCAAGCAGTGAAGGAGAGGGCCGTTTCATCAAAGCCCTCTACCCCCTATTCGAGACCAGTGCGAGAAAAGGAGAAGAAGCTCCCTCCCCGGGTGAGTGTGAGGGCGGTGGTAGGCGGGCGACCGATCCGATCTGGTCGATGAAGGTCCACAACATTGAGAAGGTTGTTACCAAACCAAACGAGCCGGTTGTCTATTACCTTTACGATGGACCCAAGCGGGGCTTCGTCCGTGAGGAGCTGATGGTTGTGCCGCCAGATACCCAGTTGCCGCCGATATCTTTGTGACCGTATGCCAGCGTTTGGACGCCATCCTCCTTAATCCAACGCTTTGAGCCAAAGGGTGAGAGCGTTTTCTTGTTTAGATGCACGCCGTAGATCTGGTGATCTTCACTTCTAAGCATGTCCATCCCGTGTTTGAAAGCCTCCTTTTTGAAGAGGGCGTCCTTGTAGTTCTGGTGTGTAATCTCTTTCTTAGTCACAACTTTGGTCGTGCCCTTTGCTTTTTTGATGTTCTTCTGGCTTTCAAGCAAGATTGAGTACATCTTCGAGCGCAAGCACACCACCTCCGAGATGGGGGCGCCCGCGCACTCGTCCTTCATCTTGCCGATAACCTTCTTGTTTAGCTGACTGTGAAGAGGGTGGCCTTTCGGGTAGTCGCTTGTGTCGTAGAGTTCATCCAGACGATTCTCCATGTCGTTGTAGACATCCTCTGTCTTGATCTCTAGAAGCAGGCTGTCTGTGTCTGTATAGAGTAGATCACATCGCGAGCCGCACTCTAACTTGAGATGCTTATAGTAGAAATCGTACATCAGGGTCTTGGAGAGATCCAGTATGCACATGCCGGTGTAGACTGGGCGTTTGAGTAAGATTTTATCCTTGTGCATTTGAATCCCGGCAAGATTTTCACCAAAGACTGTTGCTCTGGCAAACAGAGGGCTTGAGATAAGCTTTCTCAACTTGTCTGTCTCATTCACGCGAATAAGCCTCATATCAATGCGGTTTCTGAGGTTCTCCATTGTCTTGCCAAAGACAGAGTTGTTCATCAGCTTGAAAAAGTTCTTCTCAAACTCTGACGTGGCTTGCTTTCTGAGTTCTGTGTTCAGCCTTGTACGGCTCCATCCAAGGCTTCTGCTCGAATTTCAGGATTTTATGAATCTTCTTCGACTTCATTCCTAGCTCGAGATAAAGCTAAAGATTCCTGTAGTGCAGAACATATCTGTTTTTGTCCTTTAGGGTTAGGAGCAACTTCTCTGTCTTATCCTCTGCCTGCCCCTCTACCAATGCCCTTTGATAACGAGACATCCACGACTTTTCGACTCTGTGCTTTTCTGGGGCTAGAGGGTAGGCGTTGTGCTCATCATGCATCTCCTCAGGATATACTCCAAGTCTACCTCGAGGATATAGCCAATCTTTCTGTTTGGGGATCACTTCCTGATTTGGTGCTGTGTTGGGAACACTCTGCACCATTGAAAGTTGCCAACTGGGAGGGGTTGACTCATGGCCCAACCGTAAAGATTGTTTGCATCGAAGTACGTGATGTAGATGGTTTCTTGATCTGGGTTGTGATCATCAAGAAAAGGGTTGTTCGCTTTGCAGAAACGCCTGCTCTCCATTGAAATACCACCACGCATACCCTTTTCAACAAAGAGGTGCATATTCACATCTGTGAGCAGCTCTAGGTTTACGCCTGTGTATTTTAAAAGGGCGTCCCAGCTGAGGCCCGGGCTTGTATAGTAATGCGCCGGGTCAAGTTTGTAGTGTTTGAGGCAAGTTTTCCTGAAATTCTCGAAAACATCAGCCAGAAGCAACACATCTGTCTCTAAGTAAAGATCGTGATAGTCGCCGAGGTTTTTACATTCAAACACTTTCCACACTTCCTGCGCATGGATGTAGTCCTCGTCGGTAATGTGTTCCCTTTTGAGATCGCTATAGAACTCGCCCTTCTCTGGGAGTGACTCCTCCTCGAACCGTTCCCAAGAGCCCATGTGCTCGTATGGGTAGATTCCTTTTTGTAGAAGAAGCTTGAGTTTATTGGGATCCTTTTCACGATTTTCCGTGATTGTGAAGGACTCTGGTTTGTTTGATTTAACCAGAATATCGAGGCTTGACTGCATGAACTGTAAGCTGTCAATGAACCTCAAGTTGCCTAGGGAGAATGAGACGTATTTCTCCATATTTGTTGGGATGCACTTCAAATCAGATTGTACTTCGGCTATACCCCTCAAGATATGATGTGCGTCGTAGCCCTTCAAGTTGTGGAAGACAACAGGGATTATCACTTTTTCCGGGCTGATTCTGAAGTGATTTATAGTACACGCTTTGTGTGCAGCGCCACGATACTTTCCTGTTATGTGGCAGTGGTCTCTAACAGCGTCCCTCATGAAGTCTCGTACAAGAGACTCCCCACAGAAGAGGCAATCAACCTGCTCAAAGATGGGCTTTGTTTTTTGTTGCCTTCGGTTTCTTGGGCCAACGAATGATAACGCCACCAAACGCCCCGTTTTTTTCGTTTTCGATGTAAGTTTTAAATGCATTGGAGTAGCATTTGTGAGTTTTATGATGAACCAGACCCATGTATGTTCCCGTGTTTGGATCGTAGACTTCGATAGAGTCGTTGAAGTTCTCTTTGTAGAGGCACCCATGACAAATGCTACAGCAACTTGCGTTGTTGAAATCTGCCCAGTCTTCTCTTGCGATTGAAATGGGCTAATTGTGATGAAGTTCGTCTCTTATCTCCCTCTCCAACAATTGAATGTAGTACAGAAACCGCTTCACCGCGTCCTCACCTCTGTATAAGTATGGCCCCTTTGTTTTGCCATCAGAGCGAACAGCCATGAAGCAAACCCCACATGGCGTGTGTACTGCTGTTTTGGTTGTGCTGCTTTCTTTTGGGTCTGGCTTACAAGTGCTGATTTTTGTGACGAGACTTTCGAAGTCGGCATAGATAGCGTAAGGCACTTTCATCTGGTTCTGATAGTTCTCGAAATGCAGGATGTTTTCACCCTCTTTTGGCATTTCGACTCGAACTGGTCTACCTTTGATACCTCTGCAGTAAACCCGATGATCGTCGAGAACATCTTGCGATGAAAACCCTTGGAGGCATCTGTCGCAGAAATGAATCCTCCGGCCTGCTGCATAATTACTATGAAGAAGTCTGCTTAGGTTTGTTATGTAGCAGTAGTGTGTGTTATATTTATTGGCTATCAGCATTAGGTTTATTCTTCTTATATTATGGTCTTCTACTTCACTAATTCTAAGGACTATTGTTTTACCGTTTTTCTGGCCAAATACATTTATTGCAAGGTTATTAAGTTTTTCTACTTTTGAAATTTGATCTATGGTTGTGGGGGAAGAGATCCCAGTAAAGTCTAAACCATCTTCGGTCGGGTATTTGCTTGGTCTGTCTGAATGCCTCCTATCTTGAGTGGGAAATAATGCAGCTCGTAGAGCCCATCGTAGGCATTGGTTATCTCTATTCTTTACGTTTATGATAGCTTGTTTTGCTTTAAGCATTGGAGGAAGAGGAATGTAGCTACCACCTCTAATGGCTTGATATCTTGCGAAATCAATATAAACATACTCTACTCTGTCGATAACCCAACCTGATCCCATGTTTACCCATCTGGCTACTTCTTCCTTATTTGAGTTGATAACAGCTTGTAGTTGCCCGGCAACTGCTGCTTGATAAAAATGTGTTATTATGAGAGGATCCTCTTGCCTAAAATAATGTGCGATTCTTTCTGTTCCGTCGGCTCCTTCCTTTGAGAAGTGAACTAAAAATGAAAAGTTCACTTTGACTGGACCAAGATCTGCGATCTCTCTAACTATAGTTCGAACTATAGCAGGTTTGTTCTCTTGATAAAACAAATCGAGATCATGTACTGGGTAGTCTGCAGGGACGGTCATTTTATAACTGTGTAGCCAATCACGCCAACCCTGATGTCTCCGAACGAACAGAAGTGCTGCGGCCATTGCGATATACAAAGGGTGAGCATTTCTTCAATTGGCAACACCGCGGCATCCGTTGCTTAAATAAGCTTCCTGAGGGTGCAGTTCTGTCTTAAATAACATAGTGGGGGCTTGGTAATATCTGTCCCCAGTACTATTAAGGGAGGCTTTTATTTATACCATCTAACCCCTATTTAGGGTGGGGCCGTATAAAACGATAATATCTGGCTGGGGGCGCTGTGTAGTATACACAGAGTAGTATAGGGGGAGGGTGCATCCGGCTCCACCCAAAATAGGGGGTTAGAGACATGAATAAATGGCTCCTAGCATGGGGCACATCCGAGCCCACAAACCGACTGGAAGGAGGTCTGTGGGCGAAGGATGTGTCCCATGCTAGGAGCCATTTATTCATGTCTCTAACCCCCTATTTTGGGTGGGGCCGGATCACCCTCCCCTTATACTACTAAATCCGTCCGTCATTACTCCGTTCATAAATCCGAGCCCACGTTTTACTGGTTTGCCATCTGGTACACGTGACTTGATTTGTGACGTCAATGACTCAACGCGGTTCCCACCGGGTCACAGACAACAAAGCCAAAAGGCACCTGTTGAGTCATTGATGTCACAAAATCTTTAGGCCAACTCGATCCAACTCTCAGGGTTCGGTACCAGTCATTTTTGAATTGAGTAATGGCGGCAAGCCGAATTCGAAATATAAAGTTAAAATAATGGCACTTCCCGTATACGAGTTTTGACTTGAAACTTCGCAAGGTAAGTAACGAGTACTTATATTTTCAAAATATGAAGAGAACAGAAAATGTATATTTTTGATCACAGTGGCACTTTAAATCTGCGCTTCTTCAGTTCTGAAACCCGAAGTGACAAACATCTCCCCGCATTGCTGCCTCATTGATAAAAACGTATGAAGTTCCTCGAAGCAAGATTTTATCCCTGAAAGCTCTTCTTTTTCCACTATAGCGGCTTATGAGTATCCCTTAATTAGTATCCCTGTCTTAAGTAGCAAACCGCGAAAAAATGCAGGAAAATAACGGCTTTAATTTAAACGCCGGGTTTTCTCCGCTTAGTGTACACAGCAAAACATCAAAATGTTTCCCCAGGTGACGTGACATTCGGCTGTGTAACCGCGCGAAAAACAAAGCTTCGCTTTGGTTTCAAATTTGCTAAGATCCCGGATGTTGTGTGGCGTCATACGCGCATGTTTTGCGACGTCATACGCGCATGTTTTGCGACGTCATACGCGCCCGCGAGCTAGCCCTGCCTAACGCGTACGGCGGCGGGCGAGCGGGCACAAGACGCGCCCGCGAAAAATGACGGGCATAGGTTCTATGAGTATGGGGCTCCGCAGCGGGTAAAGGAGGACAAACCACCTATCCCATGATACTTTGCGCTTAAAATGTCACAAGTATCGTGATTCCAGCCGTGCAAGAAGCGTAAAAAGCAGCTTTTTTAGTCGCCGATTTGAAACTGATAAAAACACTTCAAGGATAGTTATATTGTTTTATATGAATCGTTATTGTATTTTGCTTTTTTGCAGCGTGTCTCAAGTTCTAGTAATGACCTTTTGACCTATTTTCAGATCAATACTTCGGACCACATTAGACTTGCAAATAAGCGATGGCTGAATGACCCTCAATAATCGTGGTAAGTGCGCGTTGTTTTTTTGACCTTTTGGTCAGCAGACAATAGAAATATCAAAATAAGATAACTTTGAAGGTAGTTCGATTTTGGAACCTCGAAGAACCTCGCGATTTCAATGCTTTTTATCGCCGTAAAGTTTGGCATTTTTGGCCTGTTCGCATCACCGACATGAGCTCTCCAGGTGTGAATTTTTGCGGGAAAATACCCCAAATACGCCAACTCTGCTATGAATTTTCCCTTCTTTTAATTTCACTCGCACGTTTTCCAAACGATCGTGTTGGATGGTTGTTTAGCTCGCATTGTTATATTCCTTCTGTATTTTTCTAGATTGTTATTGGACTTATTGCGATGGATGGATCGGAAAAACGTCGATCGCATGTTGTTACCGGCAATAAACCAAACAAGCCAAAAAGAGCACGAGAAGTCGAAAATATCGAAGAAAGACCTGCCCGACGAACACTGGCTTTTCATGGAAAAGGAAGCCCTTTGCAAAAGGTACTTGAATGCATATAAATTACCTAGTTTAATATTTGTTTAAGACTCCAGTAATGTTTGCAGAAACAAGGATTTCAAAGAAAAATTGTTATCAGCACATATTAGGTTGTTTGATAAGGGGCACTGTACTGTAGATGAGATTTCTGAGTGGATGCCCTGGCATGCTGATAACTATGACTTCTCAACCATTGACATCAACAAGTATCCAATTAATTTTAGGAATAATGAGATGAAACAATGGAACCTTGTTTTTCCACCTTGATATTATGACCACTTCATGAGGGCACAGAAATCTTGCATGAAAAACCTTGTTGATTTTGCCAACCCATAAATATGACAACATTTTTATGGTCCAGAGGTTCATTGTGTTAACAGGGTTACACTGTATATGTAAATATTCTCACTGATAAAATGAAACCTTAAAAATGTTTTTTTTTTATAAATTAAATATAATTAACCCACCAATTACATGTAAGAACATACAGTATACAAAATTCTTCATCCACTGATGACAGGCCCACCTGATTAGTAAATACTTATTCTGGTTACCCCCTTTTCCCAAATAACTTACTCGATAAAACATGTAAAAAAAAGGATTATTAATTTTATTGCTTTCAAGGCCTGTTGCTGGCATACAGGGATTTTCTTGGGAGACTGTTGTGGAAGTGACAACAAATATTGAAAGCCAAGAGTTTCGGCATTTGCAGAATGTGGAAATTGGGTATGAGGAACACCCTCGAGCTGCTGAAACAGATGACCTTGGAATCATAGTTTTGTGTTTCCTATTGGAACCTGGGACATATTTTCACACTGAAGATGTTCAAGAGCTACTGGCCAAAGAATGTAAGGTGTGTAAATTGTCTGGATCATGATGATATTTTTGGACATAAAATCACTAGCCTGTGTTGCAGGCATTGATTTAGATATAGGGTGCAAATTTCTTTTGCACCCATGTATAAATAAAAATGATGATGATGATGATGTGTTCATACTCCCCCAAACATGCCTGTTGTGCAGGCTATAAAAACACAAACACACCAAAGGACTTTTTAAAAGTACTCCCACCTCAAGGAAAATATTTTTGCTTGAAAAAGATATAGCATATTATATATTTTCTTTTTTCCAACAACTCTGCCACATTTTTTAAACAGACAATTAAAAATAAGCAAAACCCATAATAACATTGGCTTCTCACTTGTCTACAGTCATCTGTTGTTTATAATACTAATACTGCAATTCCAGCCTTCCTTACAAAAAGGGCTTTTTCTCCTCCTATGTTTCTTATTTCCATGCACATAATTACTTTAGAAGTAAATTTGCATGTACCCTTTTAGGGAATTTTGCAAGAGGATGGACACTGATTTGCCATTTTATTATTGGACATTGAATGAACGCTACTCTGAAGAGGTATACCCTTCATTTGATGTTAGGCCAGAGTTTGACGATGAAGATGATGCACACAATCATCCCTTGCGTCAATCAGAGGGAAGACAGTTCCATCTTTGTAGTTGGAAGGGCCTATCTCCCTGCTCGTCACCGGCAAACTATCCGTCAGTCGTTTCACAGGCCTGGAAATTACCTTGCCCTACCCCCTTGAAGTGTTTTTTTTTTGTGCCATGTACACTGATGGTCGAAAATAATGCTTTGGTTTTAATTTGTATTTGTGTAGATTTTTGTTTTCCTTTGGTTGTTATTCCATGCAATTTGCCAACAACAACAAATTATCTAAAACAAAGGAAAATAAACATCCAACCAAAAATAAATTAAAACCACAAGTGGGAATTTTTTTGGAAATAATTGTAGCAGTGTAAGTGCAATTCTTTATTTTTAAACAAAGTAAAGGTCATGACATACATGCACTAACTGACAAGTCAAAGGACACTGGTGCTTATCAATATTCTGGATTTTGCAGACAAATTGGACAAAAAGTTCACAAGAGGAGCATTCATACCATAAATAACAGATAAATATTACATCATTTTTCAAGGCAGGAACTATTTTGTCTATCATCACTGAAATCAGATTTGCCATTAATGTAACAGTAAATATTAGAAAATGGTTTTCTTACAGTTGTGAAATTAACTTTTAGTTAGTTGATAAAAAAAAGATGTTTTTCAAGTATTAATATTCCTCTTACACTTGTTAAATTGTACCATTTAAACCAAACAAGGTGCCATTAACAATGCCACAACCACTCAATAATTTCATATCTACCTGTATAATTATACGTGTACTTTTGTTGAGCTTGTTTCATTATTCAGTGGCTCTACCCGGGGTACCCAAGACAGACAGGAATGCAGTGTCTTTCTTGTGTCTGGATATTAAAATCAATCTCATCTGCTCTCACATCATAGCAGTTTTGAATTTCAACTGAGTAATTTAATACCGAAACAGGTGCCAGGCATGGGAAGACACACAGAAATAAGTCAATTAATTTACATGTAGGTTTACCAGTCTATATTGGTTGGAAAATTGTCACAAGTTTTCTAAACCAATACCAGGCAAATAGGAAATCCTTTTGACCTTGAGCCCATAATATTGTTGTAAGGTGAATATATTTTCTACTATTAAAAGTGGCAATAATACAACTTGACAAAAATCCTGAGTCTAAGTTAATTGCAACAAATTACCGTAAATCCTCTATTAAGCCCCCTCTCAAAAAAGCCTCCCTCCCTCCCCCCTTTTCCTTCACAACCAAAACAATGAATGACAGACTGTATCACCGGTACATTTGTACCGTTCCAATCCAGGTACAAGTTCACATACATAACATTCACGAGCTTTGGGGGAAATATAATCGGTACTTGTACTAAAATTAATCATAATTGCTGTAATCAATGAGTGGTGAACTGCTGGCATTTCACTAAATTATAATAAGCCCCCCCCCCCCCCCCCCCCCCCCCCCCTCAAATGCACTTGAAAACAATAAGCTCCTGGGGGGTCTAAACAGAGGATTTACGGTTTGTTGATTTATAAAAATTGACAGGCTACCTTATTTTCTTAAATAATAGAATTAGTTTTTCATTTATGTTTTCGTACCAAAAGCTAAAGGGGTGACTATTTGAATATTGTTCACCGGAAGTCGTGGAAATCATCTATGGTATTTTCATTTCATGATACAAAAATAATGATTTATAAATAGAATTGACACCATTACAGTTGGACTTCCTTTGCTGGTGACTGACAGAACTTTATAGCAAAAACGAACTGATATCTAATTGAAGTTATTGACATGCTTTTAATTTCCTTGTTCTTGATTGCCTGGGTGACTTTGGCAACTTTTTTTGCCAGGAATGTAGCCAATCGGGCTCCACGAATTTCCAGGGCAAGCATTTACAAGAATGGCATTTTCATCTCTTCTGTTGATAGGTTCAAAACCTACAACTACTGTACTGTAGTATTGATTCCTTATTGATCCCTTTTTTCTTACAGTTTTTTAATGGTCTTTTGAAAGTGTTCCTGATATTAGCTGCCTTTCAAAGCAAATGATTCCGTAAACAAAGTTTCTGTCACACCACAAAGTGAGATAATCTCAGGTGCACTAACAGTAGTGGCTGTTGTGGGGAAACTTGTAGCTGCACACGATGTCAACAAAACGTTTCCTTGCTTCAAAGGGTTCGCGCAGTTACAATTCACTCTGTTCACGTCCAAATGTGGCATACAATCGATCGTAGTGACACTAGACGGACGCAGTCACGGATATAATTTTATCAACGTTGAAATTCCAAATAAGCATTACTTCTCCGTCATCTTCGACTTCATCTGGGTGAATCTGCAATTCGAATTTTTAAAAATTTGTTAAATTGTGACGCTTATTTCGCCAAGATTGAGATAAACAGTGCGATGACTATGATTGAGAGATATTCTTACCTGGAATTCGACACTGAAGACAACATGAATAACGCAGGGTGAGACTAAATTTCTCAATTTTATGAGCACTCGATCACACTGGAAGGCAACCATCCGCCGCTACGAAAGAGATTTGAGGAAACTCACATGCCCAAACAGACATTTTAGCTTAAGAAAAGGTTAACTAGGTACTGTAAGCTCAACACAAACTCGAGATCGACACAATACAAATATAATAAGCTCGATTTCCGAAATATTGGCGCTTGCCACGCTTGTTCCTCCATCGCATCCATTTTGAAATGATGCGATCACGTGACGAATACACGTTGATAATATAGTTGGAAGTGATGCATTGTGGGATAGGTGGTTTGTCCTCCTTTGCAGCGGGTCTTCAGCCCGCGAGAGCTACCACATTTTACAAAAATGGGCCTGTCTTTTCGAAGTTCTCAACCTTTGAAATTGAGTTGCCTTGATGCGGAGGCCGTTATCGGAACCTTTCAACACCAAAGCAAGAAGCATGAGTGAATTTGCAGAAAGATCATGAAAGCAGAGAAAATCATTTCTGCTTTAACAGTCGATTTCGAAGCATCCGCCTTTGGCAACCATGATAATTCTTCGGCTATGTTTCGCCCGTCATAATTCACCTATGAGCAGAAAACTGTGAAAACAATCTTCTTTAAAGTGCCAATCACCCCTAGAAAGTTATTCTCAGAATCAACTCTACGTGCATTGAATAGGTGAATGGTAAAATATTTCTTGTTTTGAACGTCGTGTTAGTGAGTTATAGAGATTTGAATTTACAAAATGCTAATAAGATGACGTCAACCCGAGAATCATTTATCATTCAACTACTTGTTTTCACCTCCAAGTAATATTTTTTACGAATAAATTGACTGTCTGCAGTTATTTTTAGTATTTATCAAATTAATTATCCTCAAGCTGTAAACTGCGCATTGTAAATTGGCGTAGTAATAATGGCAAATTCTCGGTTTGACGTCATTTAATTAGCATTTTGTAAATTCAAAACTCTACCACTCACAAATGCGACGTTCGAAAAAAGGAATATTTTACCATTCAACCATTCAACGTTATACCTGCCATGTCTCACGCCTTAGGCGTCAGTCTCACGCCAACTCACGCCTATGAAACAATTTCTCACGCCTAATTTACAGATTTGAGCTATCAGCCTTAACTGATCGCATGATCCAATTAAAAATATAGTTACGTTCATGAAAATGGCACTTTTTTGTAGGTTTTTATCGTTCTGAACATTACAATAAGGTACAGCTGGATGATATTAAACGGAAGTCTGAGGTCCAGGGAAACTTCCGAATTCTTCGGAACATTTTCGGACAACTTCGAACATCTTCGGAATGGATCGGGTTCTCTTCGGATTTGGTCGGATCGCCTTCGGAAATCCTGACACTCCCACGAAAAAATTCTCACGCCTATCACTCGGAAAAAGTTGGCAGGTATACAATGTACATAGAGTTGATTCTGAAAATAACTTTCTAGGGGTGATAGGCACTTTAAAACAGTTTAACAGAATAGAATTATCTTTTCACCTACGCGCCCACGACGCTGAATACATGATTTGAAAACTGTGTTTAATGTATATAGATAGGCTGAGCCTAATAGCGTCGCTCTCTGAACAGAAAGCCGATGATAAGCTTAACTAAGGTGAAAGGTCGGAAGCACAAGAATTACGATTGACGACCCGGCTATTTTTTAATTTTGACCCAATTTTAGCAATTCTCAAAAACAGTATTACGCGACCGTCTGCACAGATAGATACTTTTTTCCTAAGATGATTAGCAACGAAATGGCGGAAAATTTAATTTTTTATCTGGATCAACATTTTAAAAAAATGATTTCAGTTTTGAGATCTTCGTAGTACGAAATATATGTGACAAAAAACAGATTTGGTGCTAACTTTGTGGCGTCATTTACCCAGCAAAAATGCCATAATAAATTCAATATTATGATAAAATTTCAGGTTAATCGCATAAAAAAGAGCCACGCGATTTTTGCTCTTACATATGCCCACCATGAACCCCGAGTCTCGATAAGCAGTACAAAAAGTCGGCTGGTAAATGCGTTTATTCTGCCGCCTTTTTGTCGTTAAAAATAGTGAATCATTTACCTGATGTATAGTGAAAATGTTTTAAAGCAGCGTGATACAGCTCCATCGTTTTCAATTTCTCTTGATCTGTTTAACCATTGCTTAATGCCCCAAATTTGCTTCAACTCCACCAGATAGCGGCCAATGAAGAAGACAAGGATGGACCACTCTAATCCACTGAATGCAATGGTTGATGGTGATATGCACAGTGCAAAGTGTAGGAGAAGCAGGATTATGTAGCTCAGCGTATCGCGAACAAACTTGTAGTAAGGAGATTCCAGGTAATACAGATATAAATGTGCTACCGTTTGGTTCCCTTCTGGAAAAACAGTATATAATTATGATAAGAAGCTTTCCAAACTGTAAACAAGAGAAGAAGATTTCAAGTAAATTGTATTCAATTTGTCACGAACATGGGACAGTAAAGTAAACATTCTAAACATGCACGAAAGTCTAACCATAGAGCCATAGGCAGTCAAGGGACGGACCATTAGAAAAGTGATGGGGGGGGGGGGGGGAATTTTCAGCTTGCACGAATTTTTTTTTTCGCCCATTAAAACTTACAGCCCCAGAGCCTGCTGAATTTAATATGCCAACTTTCACAAAATATTTTAAAAAATAATTAAAAATGTTTATACTACAATTATAAGAATACCTAAAATACTATGGATGGACTATAATACAGCTAAAAAAATCTATCATTTGTAACAATTATGTGGAATAAAACTTTTTTTGAATCTACTGGTTTTGCATGTTGGCAACTGAAATTTGCGCTTTCCGGCTATTGAATTGAAAATATGAATTCATTATATCACCTTATAGTTGTCATTTCATGCAGTGTGAGGTAAACACTTCAATGAACACTATCAAATGTCTTTATTTATAAATAATAGTATAGGAAGGCCCCAAGAATGTTTTGAATTTTTGAAACGCCAAGAGCGCTATTTTCAATAGGCACTTTAGCAGCTTTTTATATATTAAATAACAACCACAATAGGACTTCTCCTTCTGCATGAATTTTTTTTCTTTGCCTTGAACTTTGCACGAATTTTTTTTCCTGGCATTTTCCCTTGCACGAATTTTTTTTTCGGTTGTTCCCCCCCCCCCCCCCCCCCCCCCCCATCACTTTTCTAATGGTCCGTCCCTTAGGGACATGAGTATTCTTCACTTTCGAAATCGACGAAATTTCCACCCGCGTTTGCACATTACAATGTGTGGTGAAAGTATGGCAAATTGCAAATTTAAGGCAACAACCCATCCAGGTTGGAGCAATAACACTCCTTTACTTTCATGCTACAGAAATCGGATTAAGATGTACGACCGTGCAGGGCCGGGTGTGGCTTGTTGGAAGGACAACCTAAACAAACCTGCTGGACAATACTTGTAAAGACTGTTTTTTATGCAATAACTGACAATCGATCTTTTATATTTATATACTTTTTCTACATTATAAATGTACAGACGTTTTATATTTTAATAACTATTAGATTATTATTGTAGTTACAGTGTAGTTAGGTGTCCCCAATTAGTGTACATTGTATGCTAGCGATTTTGACACGTTAATAAAGTTCTTATCTTATCTTAACTACAAGATGGTTTCTAAGGCAGGGTTCCAAGCCTTATAGATTTGATTTTATATCTTCCTCTTCATCGAAAATTTTTAGTCACTACCATAATTGGTAAGTCATGTGAACAGAACATAAATAACCATAAAACCTCAAGCAGCTAACCTTTCCGCCACTGCTAAAGGCGATGACAACGATTTTTGAAAGAAAATCGTCTAATACATCGTCTAACTTTGTGACCTGAATTTATCAACATTCAATTTTTTTGGAGTTATTCCTCGCGAAGCGAGGGCCGAAGGCCCGAGCGTAGCGAGGTTTATACATTTGTCGCGCGGATTCGCGTGGGAATCGCGCGTGGATCGCTAGGGCGATACAATCTCGGGTCGACTTTATATATTTATATATCGTGTTGGTGTCCTGCAGTTGCGTAGCAACAAAACGGCGACAAAGCTCCAATTGGCGTCATCCATTGTGACGTCGATGCCTATAAAAGGAATCTCGACCGCTGACAATGTCGCACTCTCATGTTTATTCATGGCGGCTGACATCCCGGGTCGACATGTTTAATCATCGTCTTTGAAAAAAATGTTTTACTGTTGAGAGAGAACAGCAAACACAGCAACGCTGGATTCAACAAGTCGCTGGAAACCTCGCCCGAGAAGATTTACTACCGAAACTCCGCTAGATGGAGCGAGAACGGCGACTTGAAATTAACCGCGAGCAACGAAGAAGAAAGCCACGACAAGAAACCATCGATTACAAAGAGTTCGAACAGCCCAGACACACCGATTGAGTAATGAAAATGAACAGGAACGAAGTCAGCGATTACAAACCGGTGAATCGCTTCGACAAAACGAAACCGATCAGGAGAGGCGACACCGAAGTTGTTGATCAAAGTGATTTTGTTTATAGACGCAACGACAGAGACGGCAAGAATTACAGTACAAGATCAGCAAAATGCATGTACTCGTGACGAATATGTTTCAAACGGTTGGAGAACAGTCGATCAGCATTTACACTAGCAACATGGCAATGCCAAATTTCACGGTACTATAAACAGTTTACAACACCGACAATGTGTTATAATGTTAGGAAACTTAGCCTACAAAACAAGGTTTAACTCTCCTGATGTTTGAACGCCTAAGATGTAAGTGAGATAAGGGAAATCCTAAATTATACTCCCAAGCCAAAAATGATATGGATCGGGTGCTTTACTAGTAGACTGTCTTTAGGCTTGTCTGATATTGAGGATACTGTAGATTGATATATTTTTATTGATATATAGTTGTACCTCTGAAAATATTATCACAGAACAGTGATAGAATTGCATGCCAGTGAAGTTGCCCCTTACCATAACATTTACACCTGGGTACCCTTTCAGCTTTTACGCCATATACATGGTGTCAACATGTTACTTCTCTTTTAAGTATGATCAAAACTACAGATCACACAGGTGGAAATTATTTCACGAATATACAACATTGACATGATGTTAGCATAATTTGTGAATGACCAGTGATTGAAATATACATTGCATATCTTGAGTTTATACGACATTCCTTGTGAAATAGTTAAAAGGAAATAATGTTCAAGTGGTTTAGTAAGGAGAATTTCTGTTTACAATTTGGATAAAAATATTTTATTAGGAAAAAAGCAGTTTTCTGTTAGCAATTACCAGCTTATGTGTAGCAGCTATATAGATGACACATGATTATATGTATTTGATGTGAAACATCAAAATTACTGCTTGAGTCCACTTTTAGAACAGTGATCAGCATCTTAAATCTCCACATAGATTATGGGAATTAAGAACCTGATCGCCTTCAACATGAGTTGAAATGAGTTGTGGAAATTGAATACACATTCACTGTAATAATTGGCTATGTGAACTGTACTGACACCAGTAAAAAAATGTACATGTAAATATCTGGTTTTGGGATTTGTAAAGGGGCTAACTGGACATGAAGGCCTAAGTCCCGGTCTTAACCTACAAATCCTCCTTCCTGGTCTCGAAAAATTGGTTATGGTATTTGCAGAGAAATTTGTTGCTACATCTTGAATATTCATGTTTTGTTATCAATTTCATAATTTTCATGACCTGTGTCCTAAACATAGTATGGTTACTGTTGGGAAAATCTTGCACCACTTTCTCAACCAATTGAAATTAAAACCAATCACGTCTTGCTCACACACATTTTCCCACGCTTGGTACTGGCTACCTGTAATTGCTCCATGTTCTCATTGCTTCATTGGATTGACTGTGTGTGTTGTGATTGGCCAAAGTAATTACTCTGGTTTTGTTTTTATAACACTTGATTGAAAACCAATCTATTACAATGCTACATGTAATTACTACTATAGTTATTGGTATGTTCTGTGCTGTACATGTACTATTCCCATGTTACTGAAGTCTCATTGCTGTTTTTGGGTACCATTAAATTATTTTTACTCGACTGTACCACCATTGAGTTGTTATTTTTTGTACAGCATCACTCTTTAGCAGCAGTAAATTAAACTCCGATCTCAATCATTCAAGAGAAATAGTGAATGGGGTTAGTAATTGTTTGATACCCAGTGTATGGAACAAAAACTACAGCTATCTAATGGTAACAGGGTCATTTGGAAGATAGCTCACAAGCTTCAAAATTTGAATTTGAGACAGCAGGAGTAAGCTGAATTCCTGAGAAATAACTCTCACCACATCAAAATAAACAAAACACCACTGCATATTGTGCTGGTCCCTGGTCCACAACAGTACTGTACATCCACTTTCAGACCAATTTTCCTTCTGACAAAAATTAATAGAGAGGTGGGGTTTCGAGACCATTGTGGCCATGCTCAAACCAGAATTTCCATCTCTCTCTTTCTCGTCGCCAACATTTTGCGGTGCACCCTACCCCGAGCTTCGCGAGGTTCTGCGAGACACGTATTTCTATTATAAAAAGCTATGACCTCATGACGGCGTATTTTCACACATTTTTTATCTAAGCGGTAATCCAATGCTTTAAAACACGTTGAACAGCCTATGATCCTCTTATAAAAATGGATCTAATAGGATAAGATGGTAAGGTACAGTACACAATCTCTCCCTTATGACCACTACCTTAAGCATGCGCACAGACAACTTACCTGTGGAGTGGCAGCCATGGATAGCTGTATCCTTGTTAGGACTCATTGTCTAGCATGGCATAGCCCTTTAACCCTCGGACGTACAAGGGTTTCTCCGATATTTTCGAGACCATTTACGATTAGCACATGCTGTTTTCAATAGCTGTTCGTTTATCCTTGAGACACATTTTCGTAAAGTTTAGCGACAACCAGTTGCTATAGTAACGAGATATGACGTCATACGTAACATGAGGTCAACCCATTTTTGAATAAAAATGCGTGTTTTTTCACCTTTTTGTCAGTGAAAAACATATAAAATGCTACCAAAAGCATCAAAATGTTTAATTGTATGTTGTTTTGCAACTCTAGCGAACAATATTTGCAATTTCTGCATTTTTCCGATAAATTTGAATTTTTAGTAAAATCCAAAATGGCGGTCATCTTGGCGGCCATTTGGATGAGGTCACGGGCCCCCAGCAGCGCCACAACCCATAACATTTACCTTATCTTGTAGAGCACATCGCGGGCTTTCTATTAGATGGAAAATATTTCCGAAATATTGCAACATCACAAAAACCGAACGGGGAGGGGTTTGCAACAACCTCCCCCCACCCCCCGCCCCCCCGTTGTACCACGGTGGGGGTAAAAGTTTGCGTCTACGTCCGAGGATTAATCAAGTGGATGCAGCATACCGCGGTATGGTCGATTTATTTTAACAAATTATAACATATATGTTCGGCTTAATCCACTAGGTCACTAAGTTTTCATATGTAGTTTTAACTGCACGAAAGGATCAAAATGATATCTTGTTTACAGGCCACAATTCCAGACATAGGATTCAGCAAAGGCACTTACCTTTTGAACTATCTCCTCCATCAATTGTATCCATGCCGTGCTCTTTACACCCATCTACAAAATACATGAACAAAGTGTTTACATGTACCGTCTCGTCGATGTTAACGGAAACGCCCCCCCCGTTGTACCACGGTGGGGGTAAAAGTTTGCGTCTACGTCCGAGGATTAATCAAGTGGATGCAGCATACCGCGGTATGGTCGATTTATTTTAACAAATTATAACATATATGTTCGGCTTAATCCACTAGGTCACTAAGTTTTCATATGTAGTTTTAACTGCACGAAAGGATCAAAATGATATCTTGTTTACAGGCCACAATTCCAGACATAGGATTCAGCAAGGGCACTAACCTTTTGGTTTATATCCTCCATCAATTGAATCCATGTCGTGCTCTTCACACCCATCTACAAAATACATGAACAAAGTGTTAACATGTACCGTCTTGTCGATGTTAACGGAAACGATCACGGATATGATCCCCTGTATAAAAATTTATTCAGTACCTTCCCCATTATTATACACACACCTATGTGGGTAGTATGGCAAATTTCAAATTTGAAGGTAACAACCTGCGATGGACTAGCAACTCATCCAGGGTGAAGCAATAACACTTTTTTACTTTCATGCAACAGAAACCGGATTAAGATGTACGAGCGTGTAAGGCCGGGTGTGGCTTGTTGGAAGGACAACCTAAACTACAAGTTGGTTGCTAAGGCAGGGTCCCAAGCCTTATTGATTTGATTTTATATCTTCCACTTCATCGAATATTTTGAGTCACTACCATAATTGGTAAGCCACGTGACCAGAACATCAGAAAACATAAAACCTCAAGCAGCTAACATTTCCGTTGTAACCTGGATTTATTAACATTCAAGTCATACAAAAAGCAATGACCTCATGACGGCGTATTTTCACACATTTTTTATCTAAGCGGCAATCCAATGCTTTAAAAAAAGTTGAACAGCCTATGATCCTCTTATAAAAATAGATCTAAATTTCTTTTTCTCAGAGTTGTTGCGATTTTTCATTGTTTCGCACGGTTGGAGACCGGCACTAGTTGCACACGCGCAATGTCGATTTGATGATGTATAGTGTTTCGTTTTATTATTTCCACCATGTTAGAAGTTAATGACAAGTTAAAATGCTAACTATAAAATAGTGTCCCTAGCAACCACTCCCCAAGAGTAGTTATGGCTTGCCCCCTTAAACTTTCCATTATTTGTTCAAACATATTTGTACCTTTCCCTTTGTTCCTCAGTGGAGAAAACACAGCAAGCAGAATTGGAGAAAACACAAGGTCAAAAAGACACCATATATGGAAAAGAATTATCTGCCAAGATTTCCATTTTGACTTCATAAATTCGCGACCATTCCATTTGCGATCCATTTCACTGTACACAGCTGGGTGTGTAAAAAGCTGCAGAAAAAGTAGAGAAATAAATTAGCGAACTCGATTTATTTTATTTTTACCAATACCATGAAAACGTATCTTGTCATGCCGCAGTCTAGCTTTGAATTCAACTTCGGCTCCGTCGGCCAAACTGAAGCGTTCTGTAGCGGCGCCTTGTTATGTTCAGCAGGTAGTCTACAGAGCGGGAATTCCCAGGTTTCATCTCCACCCGAACTACCAACCAGGTTCTTAAAATATAACTTATGCTGGATGTAACATAACAACACTATGTCTCAGTTGAGATATTTCGTTATTACGTAGTCTTTGACCTTGTCTTCTACACCTATCCATGCTAAGCTAGTAAGGTAGTAAGGAGAAGTTAGAAGACTCATAGGACTGTTTACAAAAAAAAAATGGGCACGGAGTTCTCGGTGGGCATTTCTCTATTATGATATATTTTGCATTTTTAGGGATCATTGGATAGGGATAACCGCAAGATCCTCTGTCTATTCAAGGGATCGATTTTTGATAGTGGACAACAGGATAAAACGCAACAAAAAAATTATTCTTTAAAATAGATTTGTTTCTCTTTTTCAAGGGTTAAACTACTTGTTGCTGGTAAACGTTATTTGAATCGGATTTTGTTCCTTTGCTGCTTCCATTTCATGTATTATACCTGTTAGGACCTCATTCCTTTCATTCTTAACAAATACAGTCGCATTTAAAGCGGTTTTCAATTGACTGTCGAAAGTAATTTCGCAATTGTTTTTATTTTTGCGTTGCTACGCTTTATGATTGGCCAAAAATTTTCGCACCATTTTCTTAACCATTCAGAAGTAAAACCAAAACCAATCGTGACTTGCCTGCTCGTGGTTTCCCGCGTTTGGCGCGTATCTGCTTCAAGTTCTGATTGGTTCATTGGATTGCCTGGTTGTGTTGTAATTGGCCAGAGCGATTACTTTGGTTTTGGTTTTACGACACTCAATTTAAAACTGCTCTATGTTGTAGCAGAAACTATAAGTGGGTAGAAACGTGCAACTGTCTCTTGTACGCTTCAAAACAAGCTTCCGATTATTCAATTTGCTAAGAAGTTGTTACAGCTATATTTGGAAAATCAAGATAACAATATTAACCAATCAATTCGCTAGAACAACTTGCTTTCAATCTCCAGCGTAAAGACTGGACCGAGGGGTTTCCAAATATGGTACTAAGCAAAAAATGAATATTCGGAAGCTGTGAATGCGCGTTACACGTTTCAACCCACTTATGGGTTTCTGGTTGTAGTTATACAAATCAATGTAATTAACAATTATTCACCGAAGTGGAGGTGAATAGTGGTGGATATTAACTCCTCACCGACACTGAGGTAAATAATTGATTTAGTATATAGTAATACCACACAATTGCAAGTGAATAACTAGCCAAGAATATTTACTTTTTTTTCTGATAAATGCGGAAAAAACGCTTGGGCCAAAATCTTCGAGGCGAACAGCGAATACTATCCGGAGTTTGAGTAGCCAATCAGAGCGCGTGAAAAACACTATCCCATGGTTTGGCATAATTTACTAAACCATTTTAGTCAGATAGAGTGGTTTTCGATTGAGTGTGAAAAGTAATTACACAATTGCTTTGGTTTTTCCATTGCTACGCTTTGTGATTGGCTAAAAAATCTCGCACCACTTTCTCAACCAATCAGAAGTAAAACCAAAACCAATCGTGACTTGCTCGCACGCGTTTTCCCGCGCTTGGCGCCGGCGCCGACATGTATTTGCTTCGAGCTCTGATTGGTTCATTGGATTATTTACGACTGCTGTGATTGGTCAGAGTAATTACTTTGGTTTTTGGTTTTACGACACTCAATTGAAAAGCGCTCTAAAGCCTGCTTTTAATTGTCATCTCAATTAACGTTTCCATCTCAAAGCTGGAACAGGCGTTTAAATATCGGGGATTTAACTCCCAAAATCTCAGATTCTCAATGCACTAGGTACTTATGTGTTTTTACCCAGTTTAGAGGGGAATTCAATAAAGTTTTATTCGGGGAGGCTCCGCCGGAGGTTCAACTTCTAACCATTTCACATACAAACATTTATCGAAATGATACCCCTTTCACATACGTGTAACCTAAATTTGTACCGTTTGTCACACCTCAAAGATAAGAAAAAAGGTAAAAGATTATTGTATCCTATACGAGGCCAATTAAACGCTGTGAAATAGGAAAATAAAAGAACTTTACTGACTCAATATTTTTCGTAATCCATTTGCGTGTATTTTTGCCAAGTCTTCGCTACGCTTTTTAATACTTAGATTTAAATGCTACCCGTTTAGATCCCATTCTAGTTTTGCGATCCTTTCAAATACTCGAAACTTTAGATTTCGTTACTGTATACTATATATGGTATTTCGTTACCGTATATTACGAGTGAAATAGACTGAAATAGGCATCTCTTTCGCGCGGAGCCTCCCCGTATAGCCCACTATACGAAGTAACTCCCCCGGCCCGGGGAAAATTATATTGTAGCCGTTCAACGTTACCTTTTTTTCTTCAAATTCAATGGCGTCGTTTATTATGTCATCCAGGGTATATTCTCCAAACTGTTCTCGCGATTCAGGGTCAGTTTTAAGTGGATCAAGTAAACAGTACGTAAATTCCTGTACGGAGTTTGCCAGTCGCTTAAACCTTACTGCATCAGGTCCTTTTGTGTCTGCCAATTTGCGAAGCTTATAGCTGACCTGAGAATAAAACAATAAGATCCTTCATTTTGCAAATACATTACTAGATTATCTCGTAACTTTTCACCCTCGCAGCTCTGAAGATGCTTAAGACGCCTGAGACATCAGAATATTTCAATAGAAGCCGGCTACCGGCTACCGCCGCCTACTTCGCCTCTCACCGCCGGTTACTGACAACAAACAACAAACAACTGTCACTTACGTTTCACTCAATTCCATGCTCAGAATGCTGGAAATTGCATTTCCAAGCCTCTCCTCTTCTCCCTCATCAACTATCACGCGATTGAAATCTCGAGCTCATAATCTAATTGTTTTAGTATAAATCTACTATACACGTTCAAAATTTAACAACAAATACTCTTCACAGACACTTTGAAAACACCAAGAAGCGGCCGCCATCAGGTTACTCACTCTACTCACTCTACTCACTCTACAACAGAATAGATAGTGAGTAACGTAGCCAATAAGAGAACAGCATTCGTGATAGAACGCTAGTCGATTTATTCTAAATGTATAACCGTACATCCTGTGCCCAAGTTCAGGAGTTGCCATAAAGCCATTATGGTAACAACCGGGAGGGCACATTGTATACATAATTGTATATGTATATATATATATATACTGATTTTCAAAAACATAGCTACTTGAGAAATATATATCTATATATATATATATACCTTTTGTATTCCTATCAAAAACGTCACCTATTTGATGGGAATACAAAAGGTATATATATATATATATATATTTCTCAAGTAATGTAATTTCTGACATCTGAGTGACGTAGGAGCGAACTAGTCAGAAATTATTATTCTGACGGCACGATATAGAGGTTTGCGTGTCGTCATGGGACATCTCGGGACTATTTAAGGGTTTGGCAGGAGATATCATTCTACGTCGGTCAGTCTTCTCGAACGTTGCCTTTTTTCGTTCAAGTTTTTGTGTCTCCTGACCTCGTGTTCCTGTTATGTCGATCTCGCAAGATGTTCAAGCGTTTTTAAACAACAAAATCGTTATTAGAACAGATCTTAAAGTTAGTAGTTGATTCCGTCGATAAAATCAAGCGTTTTAGTGTCGAAGGTGTTGATGAACAGTAACGAGAAATATAGAAGTCCTGCCGAGAGGAGTCTAAATCGTTTATGCCAAAGAGGAACAAAATACAGTACAAGTTCAATGCCAAACTTCAAATTCATTGGTCGGGGTTTAATCCCAATTTGAAACCAACGCGGTTTAAAAGGCCAAAGCGTCGCTGTCCGAAGGTGCGTCTTTCGTCGCCGAAGGTCAGAAGCTAATCTTGTTCGCAGTTCAGATTCATTGGATTGTGGATGAAAGACGGTGGAGGAGTACACACAGCATGCATGAGCTTGCTGATGATGAAAAGGACGGCAAAAAGAATTGCCGTGCAGAGGAAAGAACTGAGAAGTCTGCTACGTCCACAGCTATCAGAAGATCCACCAAACAGCCTTACTCTTCGTGTCTATTCACACTCTCGTCCCACCTTTGCTGGTTCCCGAAACCTATAAGAGTGCGTTCATACTACTCGTTCATCGAAAGGTAATTCACACAGAAGATTACTGGTGACACAGGAACAAAGTAAGTTTGAGGTTTCATTTGTTTATTCCCCGATTGATTCGCGAGATGAAGCCAAAGAGCCTAATCGGAACCTGAAGAACTTTGAATTTGAGATCCCTACCTCCAATTTCGTCATTTCTGCGCACGTTTTGGTAGGGAAGATTGTTTTATCCATTGAGTTTTGGCGAATCATTGGCGGCCCCAATTTCATTTGAATGTTATCAGAGATGGTTACCTAATTCCATTTATTACGAACTTCAAGCCTCAGTATTATACCAACAATGCATCAGCCCTTGAGATCCAGGCTTTGTTGCATGGCGAATTTATCTTGAATTTTTGCGTTGCAATTGCGTTGATGGAATCGTTTCTTTTCCTATATCCTCAACCGTTGAATTGCAATTGTTTCAGTTCAGGTAGTGGCTAGTTCTAGAAGAGGCGTATTTTGGATCTAAGACACAAATCTTCATAATGTATCCCACAGGAATTTATGTGCGAAGGCTTGCATTCTATTAGAAATGTGTTTTCAAGGATTACTTTTTCTCATTGATTTGAAATCAGGATACCATCATGTGGATATTTTTTCCAGAGCATCGAAAATATTTGGCTTTCTCGTAGGATTTTGGCACATGGCATACCAGATATTCTCAATTTACTGTGTTGCTGCTTGGTTTTTCCAGTGCATTTTTTTTTTTTTTTTTTTTTTTTAAGTTTACCAAATTCCTGGAACCTTTGGACCGCATCTGAAATCGCAGGGCATTCCGGAACCCATAATTGGTAGCCAAATAACCAATTTTCGTGGATCGGCTACAATATAATTGACACTCATGGTTTGTTTCTTGTAAGTAAGCTTGATTTCAGAGTTGACAAGCTTTGTTCGGAACTTATGAGCTCTGTGTTAATTTACAGGTGTCTAGGTATGTACATGTTAAGAAAATTACGTCTATTGTTTGCCAGATTAATTCAATGACACCAAGGTATGGAATGTTACCCAATTTGACTGGCTAGATATTTGCATTTCATCTTTTATTCTCGCCATTCTTGGAATTATTTTGTTTTCGTGCATGATTGGGAAGAAGACCCCATATTTTACAATTTGAAGTATCAACAGTAGTGTCATTCCGGCCAGTTCCCCTGCGCCGCTTTTGTTCAGGATTCCAGTTTAGTTTCTTACTGGAATCGCTCCGCGGAAGAGTCGCAAAAGTCTTCTAGTTAAGGTAGCTTGCTGCGGACAAGTTTCCATTGGAGTTTTTGAAGCTAATTTAACTGGTTAGAGAGTGTGTTCGCACACTGATAATCAGAATGTTGTTAGAATTGTTAGGGTCGGCGGTATGGCTAGGGATCTACAGGAGATTGCCTTGAGCATTTTTCTTTCGCTTCTGAGCGTCATATGCAGTCGGACCTTAATTGGCTTCATCGAGTCCAGAATTCTCAGGCAAATTATTTCAATATGATTTTTTGATTTCGACGATTATTCCCTAGTGGGGCGATGTTCTTTTTGCCAATCTTAATTAGCGAAGGGTTTTTTTATTTACGTATCGGCTTATGCTTTAATTAAGAGATTTATATTATTTAGTTTGTTTTGTATCCCCTGTGGATCTGTCTCTCTAGATTCCCTAGATGGTGACAAGTACTTTGACTGCGTGTTTTGTATGCTAACTAACGCCCCCCGGTGGCAAGCATTATTTGTTATTAACACTCCCCGGTGGTGTGACAAGTACTTTGACTCCGTTATTTGTATGCTGACGAACGCCCCCCAAGACCTTCCAGCCAATAAGGTCATCATCTGGGAACCGAAGCATGGTAAGAGAGATCCTGGAAGACCAGAAAAGACAATGGTAAAGATGATGATTGAACATGCTGGAGTAGAGACAAAGGAGGAGCTGGCCTGTTTAATGACAGACCGTGATGCGTAGAGTGTCAGGCACCGTGCCCGACTTAAGTCTCGTTGGGTCGACGGAACTGAGAACTGAGCTGAGCGCCCCCCGGTGGCGAGTTTGGTTTGTTGTTAACACCCCCTGTGTGGTGTGACAAGTAGTTTGACTTCGTTGTTTGTATGCAAACGAACGCCCCCCGGTGGCGAGCATGATTTGTTGTTAACACCCCCTGTGTGGTGTGACAAATAGTTTGACTCCGTTGTTTCTATGCTAACGAACGCCCCCCGGTGGCGAGCATGATTTGTTGTTAACACCCCCTGTGTGGTGTGACAAGGAATTTGACTCCGTTGTTTGTATGCTAACGAACGCCCCCCGGTGGCGAAGATGATTTGTTGTTAACACCCCCTGTGTGGTGTGACAAATAGTTTGACTCCGTTGTTTCTATGCTAACGAACGCCCCCCGGTGGCGAGCACGATTTGTTGTTAACACCCCCTGTGTGGTGTGACAAATGGTTTGACTCCGTTGTTTCTATGCTAACGAACGCCCCCCGGTGGTGAGCACGATTTGTTGTTAACACCCCCTGTGTGGTGTGACAAGTACTTTGACTCCGTTGTTTGTATGCTAACGAACGCCCCCCCGTTGGCGAGCATGGAAGTGAAGCTATAAGCCAAAATATTAGTTTGGATTTGTTGGTGAGTATATGGGTGTAGTTGCGGTCGTGTTGATGGAACAGGAATAGATGGAATCGGTAGTGAACGTAATTTGTCGTTAACACCTCCTGGTGATGTGACCTGTTTCTCGAGGAGTCCATAATTTGTATGCTAGCGGACACCCCCTTGGTGGAGAGTTTGATTTGCGTGTGTTGTTGACAATCGCCTGGTGGTTTGACATGTACTTCGAGTCCGTTATTTGTATATTAGTTTAAGCACTCCCGGTAACGAGTTTGATTTGTTATAAGCACCCCCGGTAGTGTTTCATGAGTTTTGTGTCCATAATTTGTATGCTAGTTTGAGCAACCCCACGGAAAGTTTGATTTGTTGTTGGCGAGTTTCATTTCTTATTAGCACTCGTCGATGGTGATATATATATATTTTTTGAGCCCTTGAGGGTATATCGTTCGACGACCTTGAGTTCGTTTTGGAGCTGTTCCCATCATTTATTTTACATAAGGGTCTTGTTTTATGCAGTTGTAGTTTTTACTAATTCTATCGTTTTCGTTTCTTCGTCTTTGTTTGTTTTGTTTGTTTGTTTGTTTTTCTTTATTTGTTCGTTCCAGATGTTCTCAGCTGCGGTGTATGAGCACATTTCGCTGATTTCTGTGACCCGTCCTTAAAGAAGTTGGCGTTCAGGTTGGAGTCGGCAGTCATTGCTTCCAGAACCACAGGGACCACCTATTCATGCAGAGGGGATTTTGCTGGAGGGAAGAACTTTGCCTGGTCCAGAGATGACATTCAAGCTTTTCCCGCCAAGATGGAGTATGTAGCCTTGTACCTGCAGCATTAATTGGACACTACGCACTCCCGTTGTGCAGTAGATTAAGCTATTTATGACATTCAACGGGCTCATAATGTAGCGAGGATTTTCTCGCCTACCGATAATTTCATTATTCATGCTGTTAGTAGCGCTGCCAAAAATAGAACCAGTAATAATCAACAACGACAACAACAAAAACAGCCTGTTTCAGCTGATTTGACAAGAAAGCTTTTGAGGCTTTCATTTGTGATATTTTGCGTGACTTGAAGAATGTGTGTATTCTTATACTTACCTTTGTGAGAATTTTCAGTATTGACGATTGAGTGTAGAGACATTAGTTTTTATAGTGGTTACGACACCATTATTATTGATCAGTTATTTTAGTATTACGGATTATTTACAAATAGTTTAAATATATTGTACCGGACATTTATCTGTTTAGTACCCATTCATTAATAGTCAGCTGGACGTCAGCGCCCGATAATGCTGGTGTGACAGTTTGGACTATAGTTAGTTTTGAAAATGTTGGATATTTAATTTCCTTAATTTCCTAATTCATTCATTTCCCTTTCTTTGTCTCTATTAGGATACATTCATCAGATGACTGACTGACTGACTCATCCTAAATAAACTATTTCACATTGAATGTCTCGTGTAAGTGGAGTCAGAATGCTATGTTTTTGAAAATCAGTGTATATATATAGTCGAACCTCTCCTTACGGACACCTCTCTAATACGGACACCTCTCTATTACGGACAGTTTCCTATGTCCCGACAAAATTCTCACATGTTTTCTTTAAAAAAGACCTCAATAATACGGACCCTCTCTAATACGGACAACGGACACTAAATCTCGGCCCCAGAGGGCAAATTCATGTAAACTTAACCTCTTTATTACGGACACTCCGGTGATCAGGTGATGATAGTTTGAATAATACAATTTCCTGTTTGTGGTTACAAACATACATCGAAAGACGTTTTCAGAATTGTACTTTATAGTACTTTTTCACATGCAGCATTGCGTTGTAGTTCGTTTCGTTTTAAAACAGTGATTCGTATACCTTATATAGCTGAGGATTTTACAATGTAGTACATTACTGATAGACAGTGTCTCAATGCTGTATATTAATCAATTTAGATGCAGTTAATAGACGAGTGTGGGCCTGTTTTAAGTTACTGAACCAACACTGTCAGTGGAGCCTTAAAAGTGACGTCATCGTGGTGACCTCCATAATACGGACACCTCTCTAATACGGACACTTTGCTCTGTCCCTTCGGAGTCCGTATTAGAGAGGTTCAACTGTATATATATATATATATATTCTTTGACAGTTCAGTTGAATGGATTTCAAAAAGCGCTCAACTCTAATTCAAATACTCCACGATAATATAGCTATCACATAGTAACGCAGCCCCTCATTCCGCTTTTGTATCTTGTTGCATCTATTTATATACCTCGTAGTTCATTTTGTTTATATATTGCATAGCAACGGTGTTAAATGCTTATAACCGCCAGTTTTGGATTGTACGGCTCATTCATTAATTTGCCTGATGAGTGTGGTCATCTTTTGACCATACGAAACAGAGCTGTAGCATTAAACGAATGAATATCTTCTGAAGTCTGACCTGCATTCAATTAATTTGAATTTACATATATTTAACTATTATAGCGCGAAAGCGCGCGTGATATCGCCTAATACTTAGCCGACGAGGCCGTAGGCCGAGTCGGCTAAAATTAGGCGATATCACGCGCGCTTTCGCGCTATAATAGTTTTATAATTCAACACATTGATAACAAAGCACAGTTTGAAGAAAAAATATCGCCGACAAGCCTTTTATTTTAAAAAAAGCTTACATATGTTTTACCGCGCGAAACTTGCAACATCACACAGTTCATGAATGAAAGTGGCGCCTTTGTCAATATTGTGCAAGCTTGAACACTATAACTGTTTTATAATTCAACACATTGATAACAAATCACAGTTTCTAGAAAAAATTCATTGAGATATACAACCTTTCATTGAGTAAAAAGGCTTCCAACAATATTTTACCTCGCACCATTTCTTAAACAACAAACAGCGAATGCCGAAACTTTTGCCAAGCTAAAATTAATCGCGAAAATTAATTTAGCGTACACAATCAGTTGAGAGTTTCTACGAAGAGCTTTCGTCTACTCAAAGAACGGGACAGAGTAGTGACTACAAGAATTAAAACACAGTAAAATGGCATAGAATGTCTTAGTTAAAAGTGTTTCGTATCTTAAAAAGTTCAATTCAGAATCAAAACAAATTGAACAAACACGGCTACGTACCTAAACATAGCGGCGAAAAGTCGGAAAGAACTGCAGCGTGGACAGTATGTCTTACAAAAATTCATAACCAAAGTATACAAGAAACGGTTAAAACATAGTACCTGTAGTTGATTTGGCTTTTTAGTCCCTTCCATCAGCACTAAATTTTCAAACATCGAAGTACGAGCTGAGTCGATCAATGTTGTTTACAAACTTGCTCGTTTTTTAGCTCCTACAGCCGTAATGACGAGATCAGAAACTTTTCTGAGGAAGCATCAAGTCTATATCATATTCCAGAGGTGATTACCAAAGGAATTTTACGAAAATTGTGCTCCTTCATTCACTCCTTGTCGAGCGGTTAAACTTTGAACCAGTTTTCATTCAGCTACGCCAAGAAACACTGCGACCGCGAAAATTTCGCGCCTTTTTTGTCCAATCATGTGAACAATATTTTTTCTCTTTTCTTTTCTTCTCTTTTTTCTTTCTTTTCACTTTTTTAACTAATAGTTCACGCACTTTTTCGCCCAAAAACACGAAATTGCAGGCAGCAGTCATTTTCACTTTCCTTCAAAATGCGAAATTTACTGCCATCGCTGGTTATACGTCATGTAGACATAACGTATATCGATAACTTTTTGGCCATATTTGGGCAGTGTATCAATGTGTTGAATTATATATATATATATATATATATATATATATAAGTAATGGATTGAAGTTCTCATAGGCTATCAGAGTGCTCAATAGATAAACTAGAGAGAAAAAGTTAGCGAGAATGGAAACTTGTTTTAATTGTTGCCAACGGTTTGCCAACTGTTGATGTCACGTTTACACGCCAACTTGAGTTCGTCGTGTGAAGGCGCCTATACAGCTAATGTAATTTTTGGAACTACGTACCTTCATTGATATTAGCAGGGAACAAGATTCACATTTTTGGAACGCCCTTGGTGTGACTAGCTTCTCAATGTCTTCAAATACGCCCTCGCCTATCGTCTTCATCAAGCTGTCTTCAAATTTCCTGTCTTTGCTTGATTCACCTTGGTCGTCTATCATGGTCATAACACGGAGCGATATTTTAAAATTATTTTGTACGATATTTTAAAATTATTTTGTACGAGTTTTGTTCGGTAAGAACGTTATCTGGCGAGCAGTATACCTTCCCCAGTTATAGGCCCATAATAAATAAATAAGTAAAAAAGTAGGAAAAATTCCCGCGAGCTCTAGTAAAAGTAGAACGGCGGCTTACCTCTCTAAGTAAGCAAATAAATAAATAAGTAAGTAAGTAAGCAAGCAAGTAAGTAAGTAAAAAAGTAGGAAAAATGCCCGCGAGCTCTAAAAGTAGAACGGTGGCTGGTAACGCTGGTCGTTGGTTTACGGAACGACCGTCGCTCGTTTTCGAGCTATCCGCGGTGTCAGCGCAATGCCTTTTTACTCCTTGCACGCGATCACATAGTCCGTTTTCTTTTTTCCTTGTTTTGCCGCTTGAACAAGTAAACTTTTAAAATACATCTGCCCTATTTTACCCTACCCTACCAGGGTACTTTATAATAGGATAAGACGGCATGGTGCAGTACACCGAGTCTCCCTCCTAACCCATGGTGTGGCAGCCGTGGATAGATCTTCCATCCTTGTTAGGACTTACCAGCATCATAGCCCTTTCATCAAGTGGGAGCAGTATACCGCAGTATGGTTAATTGATATTAACAAATTATCACATATAGGTTCGGCTTAAGCCACTAGGATGATGTAGTTTTTACTGCACGTAAAAAAGGAGGATTAAAGGATTAAAATCAAATCTTGTTGCAGGCCACAATCCCAGACATAGGATTCAGCAAGGACACTAACCTTTTGAAGTACTTTTAATTGAATCCATATCGTGCTCCTCACGCATATCTATAAAATACATAAACAAAGTGTTAACCCTTACCGCATTGCCCCGGAATGGGTTATTTAATATATAAGAAGATCCTCTTCCATAAGACAGATAATACAGAGATCCTCTTGGACAAGAAAGAATACTGTTGTAAAAATTGTCTGGAAATTAGTTTGAATTAACGCATGGTTTATGGTCAGCGGATGACGCTTCAACTAAGAAAGCGCCCACTGTGGTAACCAGGCCGATCACCAACCTGGCATCCAAAACGCCGTTGACATCCTGCCACGCAAACCTGTCCCAACCGACGCACCCAGAGATCCTGCTGAAGATTATGTATTAAACTCCATTGTTTTGGATACTCTTCCTCCTGCCATCTCCCTTCAAGAGCTCCTTCCCATCCTTCTTGCATCTGATTCTGACACTCATAACTGGACAACTGCACCACAGCCCTTTTTAATTCTAAAGGATGAATTTTGCCAGAGACACGGCATTGTCCTGCCAAACAATGGTCCTCGCATTCCTCAGCACATAAGGAGCACCAAGGCATCACAAAAGTTAAACAGCACCTTAGGCAAAGAGTCTGGTAGCCTGGCATGGATATGCAGAAGCTGAGATATATGAACGTGAATGATTTGGTTGCCAAATCGTGGGTCCAAAGCCTTTCCCAGAATCTTTTAGAATGACAGAACCACCTAGACAAATATGACACACAATTCTTTTGATGTCGACTCTGTGGTCCGTTCCCATCAGGAGAATACCTCTTTCTCGCTGTCGATGAAACCTCAAAGTACACAGAGGTCCACATCACAAACTTGAGTTCAGCAGCCACAGCCATTAAACACTTGAACCGAATATTTGCAACATATAATAATCCCTGAAGTCACCATGTTTAATAATGCCCTGTTTGGATGGGAGAAGTTAACCATGCGGTTCAGTGATTTGGAATGACGTGAATAAGAACGATGAACAATCACGATCTTTTCCACAACAGTAAATAAGTTACTTTTGAAATTTCGTTTCTGTTTTATTTAAGACGGAAAGAAATACATTCACTTACCCTGTTCCACAGGCTTATAACAGGTGGTACAACAAGCCATCCTGTCGTACCAAGAAAAAATAAAGGAAATTGTAATTATCTAAATTTTAATAGTACAAAAGTATGTAAAAACTAGCGAGATAATGTTCCGACATTTCGGCGACTTCATGACGCCATTATATTTTATCAAGGAATGAGTAAATGAATACAGTGCAAGTTCGAAAAGAGTTCAAGTCAGATAAATTTACATAAGGGAAGTTAAGCTTTTCAAAGACTTTAGCAAGGATGGAATCTGATTGTACATTCTAACACGGTCTTAATTGCTTGATGTATAACATTTCGTTAACTAAACAATCAAATTTGTTCCTGCATTTTGTTAACAATCTAAAGCGAATAAGGAGGTCACCAGGAACTGCGCCCGAGTGTTCTTTTTTATAGTGCTTGCGCACCGACGATGACGTGTTCTTATGCCCATCCACGAGTACATGCAGATGCCCACGGGTGTAGCCAACGTAACTACCAGTATCACACAGGTCACATGGAAACTGGTAAACTACGCATTGTTGGTTAACAAGCTGTGGTTTGGTCTCGCATGCTTCGAAATCCTGGGCAATATTTCGACTGACAAACACGGGTTGGACTGTTGTCTGCAGCTTGACACTAAGGTCTTTCAACTGGGCCTTGGCTAACAATGCGTAGTTGAATTTATTTTTACCAACCAGATGCAATTTAATAAGGATAACGTGGAATCATATAATATTGCAAAAAGAGAAGGACACACAAACTTTTTAACGTGGTCAGGGATTCGATGTGCTATTCCTCCCCACTTAAAAGTTTTGGATGTAAATGAAAGTGAAATACATTCACTACAATTTCATTATGAAGAAAAAATATTTGATCCGGTAATATGTAAAAGTAAACAATTTTATGAATTGCTAATTTCAAAAAGAGCAACGGTATCGACGGGCTTTATTAAACTGAAAGAGGATTTTGGATTAGATGATATAACAGTGTCAAATGTTTTTATTAATTTAAAGTCTATTTCATCCGAAACGTTTGTTAGAAGTTTTCAATTTAAACTGTTAGATAACATTACATTCACTAACACGCGACTAGCTAAAATAGGTTATATTCCATACGATACTTGTACTTTTTGCGAAGTTGAATCAGAAACGGTGTATCACTTATTTTATCAATGTTCTTTGACATATCTCTTTTGGAAAAACTTTGAAAATTTCTGGTTCGTACTTTCAGGCCAACGCGAGGAACTTACGCTACAAGACGTGTTTATTGGAAAATTAGAAAAAAAGTGAATTGTTGAATTATTTTTAATCCTTGCAAAATTGCACATTTGATTGTGCCGGAAACATTCAAAAATTCCAAATTTTGATATATTTAAAGAATTAGTTGACCTGAAATATAGAACTGAGAAATATATAGCAGTAAAAAATAACACGCAGAAAAAATTTCAGGCTAGATGGCATTTGTACATAATAAATAACAACTACTGAACTAGATCATAAGTCAGCACGTGTAGGATAATTATTGTACACGTACATTAGATACATTGTTAAGATGTTAAATTGATATATATAAATATATATATAACGAGAGTTTTTGTAAACATTTTTGTATGCAAAATAATGGCAATAAATATGTGGAAAAAAAACAATGCGTAGTTTATCACCACAAATTTGAATGTTTAGTTAACGAAATGTTATACATCAAGTAATTAAGACCGTGTTTGAATGTACAATCAGATTCCATCCGTGCTAAAACTTGAACTCTTTTCGAACTCGCATTGTATTCATTTACTCATTCCTTGATAATAGCGTCATGAAGTCGCCGAAACGTCAGGACATTATCTCGCTAGTTTTTATATGCTTTTGTATCTCTAAATCATTATTAATAAGAATTTTAATAATGACTTAAAATCTCATTATTAAAAACGGTTGAATACACATTTTAGTAACACTAATCATAGTTATTTACTTATAAGAGTGGTACAAAGGGGGTAAACAGAACTATCTAATTAAATAACTTGATACTTGCACTGCCCCCAAATATGGCCATAGTGCTCTCGATATCTGTAGCTCTACATAACATATATCCAGCGATAGTGGTAACTTTCGTATTTTGAAGGAAAGTGAAAATGACTGCTGCCTGCAATTTCGTATCTTTGGGAGAAAAAATGCGTGAACTATTATGGAAAAGAGAAAAGAAAAGAAAAGAAAAGAGAAAAATATTGATCACATGATTGGACAAATTGGCACGAAATTGTCGCGTCAGTCAGTGTTTTGGCTGAAAGTTGGTTCAAAGGTTCAACCGCTCGCAAAGGAGCGAATAAAGGAGGACAGACTTGAACTTGAAACACGATAAACACGAAAATAATTCTCTGCCATTTTACTGGCTTTTAAAATTCATGTAGTCATTACATATACCCTGTCGTTCTCAGTAATGAAGACGAAAGCTCTTCATATAAAACTTCAGCTGAATTTTATTTAGCGTGGCAAATTAAAATTTTCATTCGCTGATTGTTGTGTAAGAAATTTCGCGACGTAAAATATTGTAGTCAGCCTTTTTACTGAAGAAAAGTTTGCATATCTCAATATTCTTTTCTCGAAACTGTGATTTGTTATCAATGTGTTGAATTCAGTAAAAAACAGTTATAGTGCTCAAGTTTGAGCATTAATTGCCCGATTTTAGCCGACTCGGTCTATTGCCTCGTCGGCTTAGTATCAAAGATATTGCGCGCACTTTCGCGCTATAACTGTTAAATATATGGGCAGAAATATAGACTAAAAAAACATATCAAAGTATTAATTTAGGGATCAAGAGTCAAGTTTTCAATTATCCACTAACTAAACCTTAGAGTGATTTTCCTCAGACCGTGAAATAATTATTACACTAATAGAGGTTGGTAGATCTTATTTCCATTGTTTTCTTTTGTGTCTATTTTTACTAATATACACTAAGGGACTGTGCAATAATTATCGGGGAGGGGGAGTTGGAAAACCAGAGGGGGGGGGGGGACATGAAGTAAAATCAAAGCAAGGATAGGGGGGGCTCAAAGTAAAATAAGTCACTCAAGAGGAGGGGGGGCTTAACATTTTATTTCAAGTGTTTATAGTTCTCACTGAAAGACATGATGATCTGTTCTGTGGCTGAACTGCAATTTCAATCTGTTGCAATACGATTATCTATTCTTCTCTATCTCTACAGTCTCTATAACATAGAGACGAATATTGTGATAAAGCGTTTCTGGCTTTTTAAATTTGAATAGCCCAATTTCGATATATTAAAATTCAACTTGAGACAAGACCACTGCGAGGCTTAGGGGAATGATAGTAAGGATTTATATGGTTTATTTCCCTAAGCCTCGTAGTGTTGTCTTTTGTTTCAAGTTGAATTTTAATACATCGAAATTGTGCTATTGTCAACAACATTTGAACAGTAGAATATAGTTATATACCAGTGCAAATATTTTGCCCTGGTGAAAATATTTTGCTCCAGTTCAAATATTTTGCACTGGTTCAAAATAAATTTGAACCAGTGCAGACAAAATTGTACCAAAATCATAATTTCACTACAACATAGATAATTGTATTGCAACAGATTGAAGATGTACCTCAACCAGCATAGTCTTAAGGTGGTCTGACATGAGGGGTCATGTAGCAGGGACATGTCGCAGTGACATGTAGCAGCGACAAAAATTTGTGTAGTACACATTGAGGGACATGTAGCAGGGAGTGTAGCGGAGACATGTAGCAGGGAAAAATTCATAGCGCTTGCATACCACATGAAAATGTCGCGGGGACATGTCTCAGGGAGATGTTGCAGCGACACGTCCCCTCGTGTGAACTGATGCTATCATAATTGTGCAACACCAATTTTGGGGACATTTTGTCCCCCGCGACGTGTCCCATGAATTTCAACAAGTTGAACACCGTGAGACATGTCGCGGGGACAAAATGTCCCCAAGATTGGTGTTGCACAATTATGATAGTATAAGTTCACACGAGGGGACGTGTCGCTGCAACATGTCCCTGGGACATGTCCCCGCGACATTTGCATGCGGTGTGCAAGCGCTATGATTTTTTCCCTGCTACATGTCCCCGCTACACTCCCTGCTACATGTCCCTCAGTGTGTACTACACAAACTTTTGTCGCTGCTACATGTCGCTGCGACATGTCCCTGCTACATGACCCCTCATGTCTGACCACCTTTAAGATCAGTGTTGGTAAAATGGCACTGGTTGCACGAGTTCTCCAGTATGCTCGTGGTGATCATTCTTGCATCCCACGAGAAACCCTAGAGCACGTTAATGAGGAAATGAGTTCCAGTGCAAGCAACTCGGATTTGCAATGAAGTGATTCAGAAGTGGAATCGGATGGCTTTGTCGAACACTGCTTCGAGGTCGTGTTTGTTCAAGATATGGATGTCCAACAAGTAAACATGTAGTATTGCTGTATATCCACGTCTGGAACAAACATTACCTCGTAGCAATAACAGGTGGGTGTATATTAAGAAAATGCTGGGTATTTGTATATAAAAGGTGTGTGAAAGAGGGGGGGGGGGGGGGTCATACAAAATTTCTGACTGATCAGAGGGGGGGGGGGGCAATAACTAAATTCAGTTCTTTTGAAGGGGGGGGTATTACCTAATATTTTCCTACTTGAAGCCCATTTTCCGCCCCCCCCCTCCTGATAATTATTGCACAGTCCCTAACTACTAGAAACTGTTTCACGGCCGGTCTGAGGAAAATCACTCTATATAGAACTGTCTCTCTTCAGCAGTATTTTAGTATTGTGAATACTGTGGAGCTCCATTAAGGGGACACGGCATCAGGACCAGGGGCCGGATTCACGAAGCCCTCATCCTATAAGTTAAGACATATCCTAAGTACTGTTTCTTAACAATAGCCTATTGTGAGAATGACAATAAACTATTGTTAATTAAGAAACAATACTTAGGACATGTCTTAACTTGAGAGGGCTTCGTGAATCCGGCCCCAGGAGAAGTGTCCTCTTACCCTTTCACTCCCAGAGTCAATTATGAAGACATGTAGTAAGGTTCTAACTTTTGACTCTGTGGATTTTATCATTTAGTACTTATGCCCAAATTCGCATTTCAATATAACCAAATGCACATATCTTAACATACAATCCTAAGCTAACTATATATAGCTACATGCTAATATAACTATTTAGTGTTTAGTGTTTCTTCGACCAAATCGATGGTCGCGACGACTGGCATTGATAAATCGACGATCTATTCTTGACTTGCACATGACGTCATAAAAATTCACAATTCTAAACTTTACATCATTGGCTGTTTCTAACATGGTATGTAGATACCAGTGTTACAATCCTACGCAAAACGTTTGAGGTTTTAACAGTTTGCGAAGGTTTTAAATGTGTCACGCAATTCGTCACGCTATTTCAAAAAAACCGTGAAAACTTTAAACCAAATTGAACCAGTTGAAAGTTATGTTTGCATTATAGATGCTTGTAAGCCGATATAATGTAACTTAAAGTGGGTCCAATCTTTTGTGATAAGAATTTTTGCGTAATTCTTATATATGACTTTGAAGTTTTGGCCGCCATGTTAGACTGTACCAAAGTGGTACACCAAGATGGCCGCTCCATACATTTTAACTAAAAATGTCTAATTCTCGTTCGCCTACAACTCTTGAACAAAATGCTCTGGCGCTTTAAAATTTAGCCCAGATGTGTAGTTTTTCAACTCTCTACAATCCCATAAACATTTTGGAATCGAAATCTGTTTCTTAATACTTCTGAATTTTGATATGACAGGATATGACGCAAGTGCATGCCCCAAGAACTAACCTTCTGACTCCCAAGGGTGCCAAACATCAAAATTAAAAAAATCCTATTTTTTTACTTTGTAAAATATTAGAAAATAAATGGTACCATGCAAAAGTACAGCCGGCGAGGTTTCATGTAAATGGTCACACTATAGGATTTCGTCGACAGACTCAAAAGTTAGAACTGCACTACTTGAATGTCTCAATCCATAATCATTAATCGACTCTGAGAGCAAAAGGGTTTAGGAACTGATTGAGCGACCATCAGATACAAATAGCATCATCAGTTATGACCGTGGTAAGCACTGTACATAATTTACGGCGATTTTCTCAGTTTAAAAAAAATCGACGAGCTCGAGGACCAACGATTTGTACAAAACAAGGGACGAAATCGCAGACTGTAGATACCCACAGAGAAAATACATCAAAATAAGTACAGTAAGTAGTCTTAACGGATCATTGCTAACTAAACAGCAGACTTGGTCAGCATTTAAAATCGGAGTCAGCAATTAAAACGCAGTTAAAAAGGCGAGCGTCGATATCAATAAATATCCTTCTATTATCGTTAATTTGTAAGCAATTTTGAATGAGCATTGATTTAAATTTATAGCTCGAATCTAAAGTTATTCAAAGAGTCTTCAAAATGATCTGAAACAAAAGCTCAGTAAAGAGAAATGTCATGATCGGATACACTGAATACCTTTCTAGATGTGTTGCAGTTGGTTTTGCAAACCGAAGGAGTCCAAAGGTGAAAAATTCTATTCAGGAAAAGTCTCTCTCGCTCCAGGGGGCGGGAAGAAGAGAGAACAGTTCGGCTGGATGACAATATGGTATGAAACGTGACATGTCACAAGCTTTCACGAAAATCACATATAAATCGGGTCTTTCGTGGAAAATCTGGAATTTCCGGGTTTTCAAGGTGTCACTTGGCAAACATTATATTTCAAGTTAACAGTCTCGTGTGTAACTGTCGGCAATCTTTAGTTCGCTTTAGTTCTTTTCCGCTGCTTCACCTCTCGCCTTTTTTTTTTCGGTGGACTCGCGCAAAAATACGAACTGTTGTGCAGTCTACGTTCCCTGTGACTCACCCCAAAATGAAAGTTCAGCTTACCCATGTTTCATTTGTCCCTATCCATTTATGGACATGACGCTGACTACTAAATCGCTACCCGTTTACAGACCTCAACGTCTCAAAAGCCCTACCCATTTGGATCGCACATACCGAAATAGTTTATATACGTGAGTGTTCCCCCCCCCCCCCCCGGATCTCACTGACGATTTCATTATCATATGTCACAAGCATTTATGGAAAGTCGTGATTTCTGGTGTTTTCTTTATCCGGTCTTTAATGGAAAATCAGGAATTTGGGATTTTCATGGTGACACTTGACACTCATTCTGGTATTACATTTCAATCAGTCCTTTCCCTTTACGCCCAATTTTACGACTCGGCAATCCAGTCAGTCTTTAAATCGGCTTCAAGAGGTAAGTTAGACGTCCCTTTGTGGAGCAAGAGAGAACTTGATCTACCCCTTAGTTATTTTATCCAGTAGCTTCTTGATTAACCATTTTTCATTGAATACTTTGTAGAAACAGTTTTTTGGCCAATGACACCGAAAAGTCAAAAGTCATGGGAACTCCTTATTCGACTGGTAATGGAAAACTGAGAGGTTGTGAGCCCGTCAACTGCAACCGGCTTATTATAGATGTAGTATAGAGAGTGACCCATGGAGAGAAGCCAGGAGGTTTTAACGAAGATACGGAATGCAACTGCTCTAATGTTGGAGTAGATAATTCCGTGCAACGATGGCAACCACCACGAGGAAAGGCTAAAGTTTTAGTGAAGAAGGTTGCAGATACTGGTACCACTTTTTACTACAACGATGACCTCCGCTGGGATTATTCTTAGTTGCTGTAGTGTATTGAACGGCAACAAGCTCATGTATACTATTGCCAAATCATAAGATAAGTAAAACTACTGCATGTCAAGGCACTGCATGCATGTTAAATAACGGTTACTAAGTAGAAGTAATATACCGTATTTATTTGATTAAGCGCCCGGGGGGCTTATTAAATTTTTGGACATTGAAAGTGGGCGCTTATTCGAGGTGGGCGCTTAATCGAGGCTGGGCGCTTATTAAATTTTCACCATTTGCAGCAAGTAGTAAGTTCTCTTTGCAACAAAACAATAAATAATAACAAAACCAAAGCAGAATTTTAACCGGTTCATTGAAAGTTTCTTTAAAATACTTCGGAAAACTCGGTCTTCGGGGAAGTCTTTTAGTAGTACTTAGTCAATTTCAATCTCATTGTCACAAAGGTCAATTAGCGAACTCTCTGGTGCTACCTGCTAGAGGGGTGGGGTGGGCGCTTATTCGAGGCTGGGCGCTTATTAACTTTTCCTGCCTACAGGGTGGGCGCTTATTCGAAGTGGGCGCTTATTCGAGGTTGGGTGGAATAAATACGGTAATTAATTGTTAGTGAGCAAAGCTGATACTACGTAGAACAATTAACGCGACAACGACATGATAGAGCCCAAACTGAAATCCAAAATACAACCGTGGACAGCTGTTTCGACCTGGTTGGGTCTCGTCAGCACGGTGTAGCAGCAAAAAGATAAAACTAGCGCGAACGCCAATTCTCTACCAAATCGCACGTGGTGATGGCAACAATGAGAGCTCGAATCCAAATGTTTGCCAATTGACCCACATCATGTCGTTGTCGCGTTAATTGTTCTACGTAGTATCAGCTTTGCTCACTATGTTTGTATTACTATTTTTGGCTGATCAGATCTTCTATAGATCCTACGTATTCTAGCAGCATTTTCGTTCGCGGTCCTTTGCTCCTTGTTCTACTAATTCATTGTTCCTCGTTATATATGAAGGTTTATTGAATAAAGGCCATTACATAGATAGCAATGGAAAAGTGAATGTCTTATTGACTCCTTTAACTTAAATGAGTACACAACAGTTAGTGCAATCGATGTCAGAAAAGTATCAATGCAGTATTTCACTTGGACATGTTAGAAAAAAGAATCAGTTATTTTACTGAAACGCTAAGAAGTAGCCGTAACGGCTAACATTTCGGTAGCGGATCTGGAGGGGAGCAACGCCTTTGCCCCCCTTCCACCCCCCCCCCCCCCCCCCCCCCCACCCCTAATCTCGCCAACAAAATAAGGCCCGAAGTGACGAAAACCTTCTTCAGTCTCTAACACTTTCACTCTCCCCCCTCTTATTCACTCCGTAATAATTTTATGACGTTATAGGACGAAGACAAGCTTCGCACCAAAACGAGGCTGTCCGTCTATTAATTATTAACTACAAATTCTAATTTTAAAACTTCACTAAATATTCAGTATTTCTTATTTCTCATAATTTTACCAATCCTTCTAGAAAAACTATCTCCTCCCAAATATACCCAAAAATCACCCCTAATTTACTATTTTTAGTTATTATCAAGTCTATTAGATCATTGACTTAACATGAATAATAATTTAATTAACTATATTACTTAAACTATTAATAATTTATGTCAAAATTTTAAATGTGTTTATTACTCATGCGCATAGCGCGCATGAGGTAAGTTTCCGGCTTCGTTTTTCTTGTTATTACTTTTTGTGTCTAGATTTTGCATGCAAATTTATGCACGCATATTTTAGTGACCGGGTCCTCGGGTCACCAACATTCTACAAAAATTGCTGCCGCGCTCGGCATGTGCTTGGTTTTTAAAACCGTAGTTTCGTGTCATCGGATTAATAACTCACATTTAAAATATTCAAAATGGAAAACGAAAGCTTTAAGGAATACCCAAAGCCGCTATAGTGGAGAAAAAGGAGACCTTTTAGCAACTAATCTTGCTTCAAGGAAATTCATACGCTTTTATCAGTGTGGGGCGATCAAAACCGAAGAAGCAGAGTTTTAAAGAATTTTCAAACAGACGAGGGACTTTACCGTAAAAGAAATTACAAATGTTGGTGAGAATTTATGTTGATATCAATTTGTGATTCACTTTTTCTTTGTGTTCTGGTTAGTTTTGGAGAAATATTTATAAAACATGTTAAAATTCAATCGTAATGACATCTGATATCATGTAAACAAAACAAGACTTAATTTTATACCTGTAGTTCTAACTTCACACGCGTCGCCTAATACGCAAAGATGTCTGTGTATGTTTTGCAATTTTCATTTCCAAATCAGTTTCTAGGGCAATTTCCGATACAACTGGTGTATTTTATTCGAAAATTAGTCATACTTTTAGTCTAGACCGAGTAAAAGTTTTTGTGCACGGTCGCGTAATTCTGTTATTGAGATTCACTAAAATTGAAAAAATAGCCCGGTCGTTTGCTGATTTCATCATGCTTTTAAAAGTAGTCTTTTCAAATGTAACAGAAAGAAGTCACGGTTTGGGAAATAAAAGACGAGTGTGTATTTGATCGCGAATCAATAAATGAAATATTCAAAGCGAGTACAGAAAACGTGTTTTAGCGTGTTCTTTAGTGTGTCACGCAAAATTCGTTGAGGGGGAGGGATGCGTGACCCATTTAAAATAAACTGTATAACTTTCTTATGCAAGCGCATGAGTACAGGCTACCATTGTAGCCTCTTGTTTGTAAGAAAATAAAGTCCAGTGCCAGTCCGGAGTCCAATCCATCATTTTCGTTTTGTTACCTGACGTGCGCGTGATCGAGTGATCAGCAAAGTGATCAAGGTTTCGTGGAAAGCACGTGTGCAGCAAGATGGATGAGATTTCCGTGACAGCCCGGGGGGGGGGGGGGGGGGTACTCCCTAATATGGGCTATATAGGTATGTGCGGCCCCAAAGGGTAGGGTTTTTTCAGCCGTTTTGGTCATAAATTGGGTATCGATTTTGGCTATTTTGCCGCCATTTTGCCGCCATTTTGGTCATAAATAGGGTGACGATTTTTGCACTGCAGTCTTGAATGCACTTTTTTAGTCACCATAAGGTAAGGATGTATACTGTAGTTATGACGGCACATTATGTAACCCGCGTTGTGAAATTCTGAGCTCGAAACTTTGCAGTCTTATAACGTACCTAATAAAAGCAGATAAACATTGCCTTTAACATTGGTCGTAACTAGGGAAATAATTATAAGGCAGGTCTGAAACAGGGTATTGATTTAAGGGTCAGGTCATAAATAGGGTATCAAATTTTTGGTGAGGTCATAAATAGGGTAGGGAAAATCGCAGATTTTGGTCATAAATAGGGTAGGGGTTTTGGGAAGCGGGCCGCACACCCCCTACCCAATTTTTCTGCGAGTACCCCCCCCCCCCCCCCCCCCCCCCCCGGGCGTGACAGATGTGAGTTGAAAGTTATGTTTGCATTATAGATAGTAGTTAAGGACTTGGCGGTACCAGATCAGTTTTGCAAAACTGATCTGATACCAAGCCAAGTCTTAACTACTTCCCATCTGTTGGATTAAAAAATATAGAAAAATCAAATGAAACTATATGTTAATAAAAACAAAATGGTGCGTTTATTCCATTGCGTGATTTCCTTTGCGTTTATTTCATTGCGTGATTCCACATAATAGAATCCTTTGCGTGACACAATTCTCGGAAACACAGGAAGTCTACACAGGATTGAATTAAGGAAAGTTATTTTTTGATTTAATTCTTTTTCATTTTATAATGTCCATAAGCATATGAATTTATACCATCTTCCAGTATATATCTTTTGTCATCGAAACAGCTGAGTGATACTTTATTGATTTCATAACTTCCTAATTGATGGTTTTGACTTCTTATTGTTTTCATAGTGTGATGCATCTGTTTATTTCCTAATAACGTTTCTTTATAATCTTGATGCTTGATATTATTTTTGATAATATTCTTTTTGATTCCCTTGGCAGTCTTTCCTCCTTTTTGGTTGTCTTTCATGTAACTATACATTTTAGATCGTAGACCGATGAATTCAGTTATTGGTATACTTGCAGCTTCATCTTTGAATTTACCAATTACTTTTTTATTTGTCTTATCAAAATATGAAGAATCTTCAGGGTAATCGCTGTTATCAAATTTATCTTTATCATTCCAAAAATCTTGGTATACATCTTCAGCTTCAATTTCATAAGTTAAACTGTCTGTATCAGTAAATAAAAGTCTAGCCTTATTATCATATTTATTTTTGATATAGTTATAATGGAAGTCATACATTAAAACCTTGCTGAGATCTAGGATACACATACCAACATATGCCGGCCTGTTTAGGGTTAGTGTTTCTTTAATCTTATGCACAGCTACAAGGTTTTTATTGAAGATCTTACTGCTTACATATGTTGGTTTAGCAGCCATTTTTAATAGTTTCTTTTCATCGGTCACTAATCTAACATCTACTCGTTTTCTGATATTTTCCATTGTTTTTCCGAAGACTGAATTGTTCATTAATTTAAAAAAGTCTTTTTCAAAAGCATTTTTAGCATTTTTTCGTTTGTTTGTGTTGAAATCAATATATTGCTTCAACCATGCAGACTGATTAAACTCCAATACTCGATGGACTTTGGTTACTTTCAAACCTAGATCAGTGTATAATTGTAGGTCTCTATAATGTAGCACATACTTTTCTTTGTTTTTCAAAGTTGGGATTAATTTATGTACAAGACCTGTTGATATATTATATTTAGCTGATATTTTTTTACAATAATCTGATAGCATGTTTTTGGTTACTTTCACTTTTTCTGGTCCCAATGGATAGTCATTATGAATGTCATGCAACTTTTGGGGATATTCCAAGTCAACTTCTAGTATTAAACCTTTTTGGGTGTTTTCATTATATTTGGCTAAATTTATGTTGTTTATCTGCTTTTCTGTCATCCATCTAAAACCGCCAGTAGGTAGGTATTGTGACATAGCCCAACCATATAGATTGTTAGCATCCAGATACATTATATACTTTGAGGGCACCTTCTCATCATATGTTTTCATGTATTTATTGTTTGCTTTACCATACCTATTGGCAATGTAGCTTATTCCACCACGCATTCCTTTTTCGATAAATTGAAACATGTCAATATCAGTTATAAGTTCTAATTTGATATCAGTCATTTTAAGCATAGCATCCCAAGACAAACCTGGAGATGTGAAATAATGACATGGATCTAATTTGTAGTATTCTAGACAGGTCTTTCTAAAGTTTTCAAACACATCAGCTAGCAAAAGGATATCAGATTTAAGATATAAATTATGGTATTCACCCATATTTTGAAGATTGAAGGTATTCCACACATTTTGAGCATGTTTGTAATCTTCATTTGATATATGTTCATCATTCAATATGCTGTAAAATTCTTCTTTTGATGGCAGTTTTTCATTGAACTTTTCAAAGCTATCCATGAAGTCATATGGATACACTCCTTTTCTAGTCATCAAATCAAACTTTTTATCTTTGAATTTTTGAGATGTATATTTTAATGCTTCTTTTGGTAGATTACTTACTAGTTTTTCTAAACTGGAACTCATGAATTGGAAACTGTCAATAAATGTTAGATGATTACCAAGCATGAACGCCATATATTTTTCCATGTTGTTAGGAATTGCATTGATGTTCATTTGACACTTTTCACCTTTCTTATTTGTATATGTATGCTTCTTGACTATTTCACCAATCTCTTGCATTATAAAATGACTGTCATACCCACGGAGATTGTGAAATATAACCGGTATCTTATCAGTTAATCGGAAGTTAATATTACAATCTTGATGCGCTGATCCTCTATACTTGCCAGTTATATGACAATGATCTCGAACTCGAATATCTTTCTCTGTATACTTTTTATCACATATATGGCATTTATCAGCTTTTTGGAATTCTTCTTCATCCTTTTTTGTCATTTTTAATGGTTTGTTAAAATATCTTTTATTCATATTACGACAATATTTAACTTCTTCTAACATAGCTTCCATAAATTTGTTAACAGCTTTTTCACCTCTATAGATCTGTATTGGTTTACTATATTTATCATCATAACAGCATACAACCTTATAACCATAACCACAATCAGTATGTTTTTGATACGATTCAGTATAGGATTTGTCATTGTTTGGCCTGCATCCTTCTATTTTTTCTGTAATAGCTTCAAAATCTGCATAGATGACAAATGGTACAGGCAACTGCTTATGGAAGTTATTGAATTTTAGTATATTGTTATCCTTTGACGGCATTTTTATGGCTTGTTTTCCATTTATGATGATGCAATTTTCTTTATGATTTAATAATACTCTTTCACTACTGAAACATTGTAAACAATACATACAAAAATGCTTTCTATGTTCATGTTTTGTTTGATTGTACATAAATTTATTGAAGTCTTTTATTAATACATAATGTCTGTTTTCACCTTCTGTTATCAATAATAAATGCATTTGATCTTCAAATTTTTCTTGGGATATGTAAATAGGAAATGGTTGTTTTTCTTCATATCCAAATACATTGATATTGATATTATTCTGTTTCTCAATTTTATTATACTGTTTTTGATTGACTGGAAATTCAATTCCTGAGTAATTCAACTTTTCAATAAATTCTTTATCACATTTTTTAATTCTCTGTGGGTATTTTTCTTGAGGATTCAAATGTCTGATGTGACACCATCTAAAGCATTCATTGTCATTGTTTTTCATGTTTATCAAACCTTTAGCACTGTTTCTGAGTTCTTGGGGCAGTTTAATATATGAAGATCCTCTCATTGGTTGATATTTTACAATATTAAGATAATGATTGTCAACAGATTTAATAGTCCATCCGGAGCCTTCAGATATCCACTGTGCAATTTTATTTAATATCTGTTGTTTGGACACTTGTAGTGATTCAGTGATCTCTAGATTGTTTATGATTGTTTGAACTAGACTGTTGAAATAGGCAGTTTTATACACTGTTTCTCCATTTGATATTTTTGTAAATGTTACCTTAAGCGTTTCAACGAATTTTAATCCTTTCATTGATGTTAATACACTGATCATATGGTATGCAACAGCCTTTCTTGTGTTTTGTAGTTGCATTAGTGGGTCTTTGTTGTTTTTTATGTCAATTTCATAAGACTTTGTATAGCCTTTAAGAGCTTTGTCTGTCTGCTCTATCTTAGTTCTAGGTGCTGGCACTGGTTTGTAAGTTCTAGATGCTGGCACTGGTTTAATAGTTCTAGGTGCTGGCACTGGTTTAATAGTTCTAGGTGCTGGCACTGGTGGTAAAATGATATTATCTTCATAGTTTTTGACCATATCCCTAACAGATTTTCTCGGTGTAGGAACTGGTCTCCTACGTTGTTTTTCGTCATCCACAATGATGATTTTAGGCTTTTTATTCTGTTGCTTTAAAAGCAATTTGATGAGTTCTGATTTACTAAGTTTCTTAAGATCACTCTTATTCATATCTATAAGGTTAGATTTTTCTGATTTCATATATATAATAATTCTATAGATAATCTTTTAAATAGTTTTACAAATGTGCGTTTAAATATAGTCGAGAATTCAAATAATCCAATCATGGATCCTTCGAACTATAACTATGAAAAGAATTAATTTTGTGTGTAATTTGGATTATTTTTTTGTGTTATGTTGATGATTCGTTGCATTATATTGTTGACATTTACATTCTTCATATGCTTTTTTGTTTTCAAGTGACACCATTTCCCTGCAAGTGTATAATTTTTATCATTTTTACAAACATTACAATACCACTCTTTATTTAACATACATAAGGTTTTATGTTTTTTTAGTTCTTCTGTTGTGAAAACTTTTGGTCTACCGCGACCTCTCTTAACATTTTGATTTTCCATATATAATACTATACTATAGATATTATTTTAAATAGTTTCATAATAGTGCGGATAATATTGGTCAAGAATTATATATTTTGCATTATTGCGTAATAGTCAGAAACATTAATATTTTTGGCTACCAATGAATAGCGAATGCAAAGATATAAATATCTCAGAAATTTCTGGGATACTTGTAAATAGTAACATCTCTTTAAAACAATTTTGTATATCCCTTTAAATCCCTGATTAGTGTTCTAATGTTACTGATTGTATTTTTTAAACCCATGTGCCCTGGATCAGATGAATATTTCTACATCTTTCCAAATCCGCGTTGCTGCTTGTTTTTGTTGTGCTAGATATACTATTTTCTTGTTTGAGATATTTAATATTATCAACTTTGGTTTGTTTCAACACATTACATTCATCATCGTATCTATTGTTTTCTATCTCATTGCAGATAATATTCAATAACTCTTCCAATGTTATATCTTCATCAATTTCATGTATTTTTTTATGATAAAGTTTCAATAATTTCTTTTTATATTGTAACAGATCCAATCTACGCTCATTATCATATATTTTATCATGAAGATTGTCTATTTCATCTTCACATTCCTGAATTTGAAAATTTATTTTTTTGATATATTTCTCAATGCCGCTCATGATATATATAAACATTATATATTTTTTACATCTTTTAGCGGTATCCAGCTGTTAAAATCATCACTATATCCTTTCCACTTCACCAAAGCTTGTTTTTTCTTATAGTCTCTTTTGATAACCTTATCTATACGAAAAACATCTTGTTTAGCTTTCAATAACTCCTGTTGATAGAAAGATCCTTCTATTGATTCATCATTGAGATCTTTTAATTTGTAAGTTATAGGATTAGTGTATTGTATCTTATTGACTGTAAACACTTCTTCAGTCCAGTTTGGTGTATAACCCTTGTCGAACACATTCCGTTTATACTTTGAAATTCTAACCTTATCACCAACTTTAAATTTTGGTTTATATGATAATAGTTCCGTATCATATAGATTGAAATAAACAGTTCCTTCATTCTTTTTCATAGATGCTTCAATAGGTTTCATTTTAATACTTGAATGCTTTGTACTGTTGTATTCATTTAATAGTTTTGGTAACATGTCTAAATATTGTGTTGTATTTTGAGCTGTAAATTGTTTCCACATTTTAGATTTTAATGTTCTGTTAAATCTCTCAATAATAACAGCTTTACCTTCATTGAAAGTAGAATACATCTCAATATTATTTTTCTTTAGCCAGTCTTTGAAAGTTTTATTATAGAATTCAGACCCTTGGTCTACCCAAATAAATTTAGGTTTCCGTTTGGATTTTTTAATAACATCATCAAATGATTCAGTAATTGTATTACCTGTTTTATTTTTAATAGGGATGCTCCAAGCAAATTTCGAAAACACATCAATGATGTTTAACAAATATCTATATCCTTTATTCCATTTTGAAAACTTCTGCATTTCTACAAGGTCAGCGCTCCAAATATCATCTATTCCATTAACAATAACACGTCTCTTTTGAAATTTCCGTTTGATTGGTTTATGTAGTTCATTTGCAAGGAGTTCAGCCCAATCATTACTCAACTCCTTTTTACGTTTTTTGACTTCCTTTTAACACCTAATCCAAGTTTTTGTTTTACATCAATCGTGTTTCTAGCCAACCAATGCCCCCATTGTCTTTCATTATACGGTACGTTGTCTAAAGCTTGAACCATTTTTCGGTCTGCCTTATTTTTACATTTCCTATCATCCTTGCAGACTGAATAATCGACATCATGTTGCATTGCTATTTCATCAGTTCTTCCTGTAGGTTGGTCATATATTTCTAATATTTGGCCAGTTGTTGGGTCATATTTCACTTGACTCTTTAAATCATTATATGGGCCAGTATATTTATGGCCGGGTAATGTCCAACCGCCTTTTGGTTTCGGAAGCTTCCCAATGGCCTTATGAATATCAATCCCACTACCTTTATGCAATGGATCTAGTTTCTTACTAATATCTGAAGTTAAACTATCTAAGGCTTGATCCAAATATTTATCAGCCATTCCTTTTATTTTTTGTTTAGCATAACCAGATTTAATTGCCTTTGATGCTCCGATTCTACCTAAATTATACAAACCTTTTAAAGCGCTTTTAGCTGCTATTTCACCAAGACTGTGACTACCTTCTATATTTAAAAAGCCCCCATCTTGTGAGGGCTCAATTAGTTTCCCTGTTTTTGTTTTATAAATTTGGTTTTTGTTATACCACATTCGGCGCAAGTGCATTTCAACATAGTTCGACCATTTTTAGTTTTCACATATCGTTCGCTTCCTGGAACACATTCAGTGACTTTCTTCTGTCTAACACAATATGATTTTACCATTATATATATAAGTTAGATATTTCTAAAATAATGTTCGAGGAATCTCTCATTCTTCATTGTATCATATATGTCAAATACTTGCAATAAATTATAATATGAATTCCCTTTATTCATTTCATTCAGAAAGTATAAACAGAAGTAACCACATGTAGTCGTTTTTATGTTCTGGATTTGGTTGTTTTGATGTAACAGAATCAAATTCTTTCTTTTTGTATGATTTACGATCTCTTGAAATGGAGGCATACCGAAACTATCAAAATAATTTATCACGTTGTCTTTGACATATGTGGCCACCCAATGGCTTCCACTCATATATGAGGGTTCAAGATTGTATATGAATAACGCCTGTTTATGCTTATGTGGAACTTTCTCATCCCTCGATAGAACATCTTTGATTGGGATGTTCAAATATCTACACCATTTTATTAGATCATGATTACTTAACGGGATATCTTTATGGAATTTTGGTTTTACAGTATTGCCCCTAGTAGTGGTATGCCATTGAATGGGCTGTTTTTCCCTAATAGTATGCCTTCTCCCGACTTGTTTTTTTTGGTAGTTTTTTTTTAATCCCCATACCAATTGGATTATCCCATGTACCTATAAATGGAGGTGGTTGTCTGTATGCACCAATTCTCGGAGCTCCCTTACCCCCTTTTTTCTTACTAATTCCCATTCGTGGAGCCCCACTACCAGTTTTACCAGTCAAAGCATTTAGAAGGAGTGGAACACCAATGCTTGCCAACAGAGTGCCTAAAAATCCACCTGATTGTGTTTTTGTTGGTTTTACATGAACACCTGAACCTGATTGAAGGGCATTCAATATATCCTGTTTTTGTTTCGTCGATAAAAGATGCTTATATTCTATCAGCTTATTAATTTTGTCTTGTGGTACGAGAAAACCACCCGACTGTACGCCTTTGCCAGATATTGATTTCACAATCTGAGAAGCACCTTCTGAAGCCAATCCAGCAAGAGCTGATAGCCCAAGGGTTTTACCTATAGTTGGTGCTAGTGTCTTTCCAATACTTAAGATAGAAGTTAGTAGACTACCTCCAACCTGTTTTCTGATATTACTTTTAACAAGTTTGATATCCATACCCTTATTCATCATACGATTCTTCTCCAATCTCTTCTTTACCATTGCTGGTACATATAGAATATCATTTCCGTTCAGAGATTCATTTGATAGTCTGAGAACAATAGTTTCCCTTTTTTGAAAGCATTGCTAAGATTCTTCTTTTGATTGTCAGACAAATTTACTTTGATTTCAAAAAGCTGAGTCATTTGCTGTATATAATATATGTTATATAATTTTTTCCAGTTATAAAACATATATGAAATAAGGATATTTATTTTTATTAGTAATACATTACTTATTATACAATTTTACACTATAACCAATTCATTACCCACCTTGTCAATGACAACAGATTCTTCATATAGGACTACAGCATGAACATTGAAGTTTGCAGCTGCATTCTGGCTTAGTCTATACCTGAAGATTAGCTGTTTCGGATCTCTTGTTATTTTTTCAGTTTGATACGTAAGATTAAAGTAAATCAACCCATACAGAGAACTATAGTTTGCTAAGTTCAGCTGAGTTCCGCTGTTATAGTCATTTTTCCGCATAGTATATGACATCAAATCGTTAAAGATTCTCACTTTTGATTCTGTATCATACTCTGTTTCTGGATAAAAGACTCCATTTCCATATTCTAGTCTACAGTTTAAAAGGGAAGAGTTATTATTAGCAGCATTAAGTTTAAAAGTGTCCATTAGATAAGGACTGTCTTCTTCAACTGCATCATTAGGCGGGTTTGTTCTTTTCAAGTAAACAAAAATGTGTTTGACATTGTCAATACTGCTTGAAATCTGGAAAAATCCTGATGATTGTGTAGGAGCTGATGCTTCGTACATTTTCCTTAAATATTTCCACTGAGTTTCTTTAAGAAATGAACTAACGAAATTGTCATACAATGAATCCTTTGGAGTTAGTTTTGGCACCCAGAGCAAAAACCTGTTAACAACAATTCTTCCAGCATCAGTTCCATTAGCCATGTGAATGAGTTCACCATCGTTTTGTAGCTCAATGTTAAATTGTATTTGCATTGGTACAAGCATCTTATCTTCAAGTTCTTCAAAAAATGAGAACCTGTTCAATGGTATGATCACATTAATGTTTTTAGGACCACCTGTACCATTATCGCGCAGAGCTTGAGTTTGCAACCTGCGAGCTTCAAATCCTGTGTTATTCGCAGCTGTTGTAGCATTCGTGTCCAAATACCAGAAACTGTTTTTAGCAACTGATCTACTGTAATCATCAAAATACTCTAGCAGGTTTTTAACAAAAGTGACTTTATGGAGATTGTCAGTGTCATAAACTATTTTTCCTGCAGATTTAATCATTATGTGGTCAATTAAGGAATGCCCTCCATTAATTACCGTTATTCGATCAGCAGCAGCATATCCTGCTCCGTCTGCTAATTTCTGTAGTTGGAATTGGACTTCAATATAGGCATTGTACCAATCGTAGAAACTCGATCGATCATTAATTGTAAATTTATAACCATTTTTCGTTTGGTGTTGACCGTTAGCTGGAGACCTGATTACATCATCGAGTTGGAATCGCACCAACTCATTTCTTTGTAGAAAATTATCCGTTCTAAAAGACATATATTATTATGTTATATAATTTTAACAATTAAAAAATATATTCATTGATTCTATACAAATCTAACTCTACGTCTTCTCCTCAAACCATCTCCAGAAATGAGTCTATTCAGTATCATATCAGTACTTTCTTGATCTAGTTTTGGCTGATAATGTTGCTGCAGCTGTTTAATGGGTGAGGATGGAACAATTGCTGTTTGTCTTGTAGCTCCTTTTCTCAAATTTGTCAATCTTTTCATTATCAAATCACCAGATTTTTGAGATACCGCCTTACCCAGTCGCTCACCTGCATGGGATATCCCCGATTCTAACGCCTTCTTTGCTATTGGCTTAGCAAATTTCTTGAAAACAGATGATGCAACACTCTTCAACGGTTTGAAAATATTATCAACGATAATTCCCGATCCTTTGTGTCTGTATACAAATTTACCAAGTTTTGGATGGTAAAATCTTTTGAATTCATACGGTTTCATTATACTATTATGTTATATTATTCTATACTTTTCAGAATCAGTGAGAAAGCTGTATCTGCGCCATTCAAGTTAACTAATCTTCTTTTTCCATCTGTGATGTATATTCGGATACTACTGATAGTATTTTTATTAACTGGGTTATATGTAACCCGTTTAGGTTCTAAAGTGAAGCTATAACTAGGTTGGAGTACACTGGTAGAGAAGCTATAAATGATGTCTGTATCTTGACCGTCGACAAGTGAATCATTAATTAGGTCACAATGGATATTCAAAATATCGGTGTCTTGACTTAGATTTGGTACTATAGGACCAATATTTGTTCCACTTGTCAATACTGTCTTATCAAACCCGATTAGATCATTAAAATTGGAATGCGTCAAATCAAGCTGATAATTCTGAGCCAATGTAATCGTAACCCTAAATGTTGTATTATCGAATTCAAGATTGATAGGATACGTATCACCGTTCTTTGTTATATCTTTTATATATTCATCGAAATCAGTATAATTCCATACTCCTGATGGAAATTGTATGTTGTGATAAGTTGTACCATTATTAGAGCTATATTTTATTAATTGATTGTTGTATCCTGCGTTAACATTGAACCATGTGAAACTCATATTGATAATTCTGTTAAGACCGATAACATATTGAGAATTACTATCCAATATCATTTGTCTAGTAAATTTTGTTGTGAAATCTTCAGGTTTATTATTTAATTGGGACTTCACACTATAGGAGGATAATACTATCTCTCGTTCCATATATAATAAAGTTACATTATATTTTTAAAATATTGACCATACAATTTATTATACTGCGATCTATTGATTTTCGATATTTTCAATAATGTGTCCAATATAGTTACTCCCATATTTCGCATCTCAATGCTGGTATTCCCTGCCAATCTTTCACCAATAATCAATTCCAATTTTTTTAAAAGCTGCTTTACATCATTAAAAAACATAATATTTCCACCTCTCTGTTTTTTTCCCCGACTCTGGATTCCAGAACCTTTTATTGTTTCCAATTTAGTATTATAATGTTTTATGTATTCATTTAAAGTATCTCTCGCATTGTCTATTCTTTTGTTTCGCATTTGTCTCTCAGCTTCTGATATAGCCCCACTTTTGAACTGTTTTGTAACATGTGACTTATAACCACTTAATTGACTCCTTTTTGATTTTGCATCATTTATAATCTTATTAAGATAGGCCCTAGTCTTTTTATTTGTCATTTCTGGTTGATTTAACCTCATTTCCACATTTTCATAATCCGTAATACCAATATCATTCAAAATCTCATTACTTATATCTTCATCATCTAATCCATAGTCCATCTCTTCTTCATATTTTGGTGGTAATTCATCTGGTTCATCACCAAAGTACTGAGGATCAACATAAATATCCTTATTTCCTTCCAGAAGATCTTGTAAAGATTCTTCATATGTTGGTGGTTTTGGCACCAGTTGTTTCTCTTGATTTGGTGGGACATAATCACCAAATAAATCATCAACTTGCATGTCTTCGAAAGGGTCAACTTCAGGCATGTAGTCAATACCTTGGTCACCTTTTTTAGGTGCTCGTTTCTTTCTTATAGGTACCCTTAAATTTAAATTACTGTCGATAACATCATCTAATTTACTAGTTACTGGTTTGAATACCTTCGTCAACGATTCCTGACTTATCTGCTGACCAAGATTATGTTTTGTGATTGCATCATGAACATAATTAATTTTATTTCCTAATTCAGATTTTCTTTTTGCAAGTTCTTTCCATTTAAGTAAACTCATTTATTGTTATATTATTACGTTACATAAAATTTGGAAATCATATATAAAAAAGAGCATTTTACACCGTGTTGTACACTGTGTTGTACACCGTGTTATACACCATGTTATATTGAAATAATATACCCATATAATATAAATGATAATACCAAATTACGATGCCGATGATGATGTAACCTCAAATTATAAACAGTTATATCCTTTCATGCCTGACCGATGCTTCCGGATGCTAATTTGCGGCCCATCTGGGTCAGGAAAAACAAACGTTCTGCTAGACATGATCTATAGGCTACTCTATTTCGATAAAATTTATCTATATGCTAAAAACTTGGAACAATCAAAATATCAACATTTACTGGAAACATTGAAACCAATCAGTGAAGAGGTGGGTTACCCAATTATTGAAGCAAGTAATGATCAAATATTGCCTTTGTCCGAATTAAATTGTGATAACCAAAAGTTGGTTATTTTTGATGACTATCTTAATACTGGTAGTAAAAATGATGCAGAAATAAGAAACTACTACACTAACTCAAGAAACAAAAATTGCAGTTGCATATATCTTAGTCAATCGTTTTATGACACTGACAAATGTATCCGTCTTAACTCTACACATTACTGCATTTTTGAATTTCCTTCTCCAAACGAACAAAACAGGATTAGTAGAGAGCTTGGTATAAAAAAATCTGACTATGAAAAAGCCACTAATGATTCATATTGCTTCATATATATTGATAAACCAAGGAAATTCACAACCAAGAATTTCAATGAAAAAATATAATATAATCATATTATATATAATGAGTTATTCAAACGGATTACTACCATCAACAACAACAACAACAACAACAACAACATCACAAGGGCCACCAGGCCCGCCAGGCGTTGGCTTCAAATTGACAGATGATGGTAATTATGATATGCAAAATAAAAAAATAGTAAATATAGGAACAGTTACTGGTTTGAATGATGTAGTTGATTTCAAATTTATTAGAAATACATTTGTTAGTAAGCATTTACCATTAGTTACAGCAAATCTTGATATGAAAAACAATAATATAAGAAATTTAAAAACACCAATTTCAGAAAAAGATGCTGTTAATAAAGAGTATGGAGACACGCATTATTTAAAATTAGATGGAACAACTCATATGGTGGGGGATCTTGATATGCGGGGACATAAACTAATTTTACCCGGTGAGATTGATATGGATAGAAAATTAATCACAAATCTGGACACGGATGAAGACAATGATCTTTGTGCAACTAATATGATAACTCTTAAAAATTATAGTAATAAAAAAGCTAATATTACAGATGCATATATGAAAAATGAAAGAATAGTATTGACTGATCACATGGATGCCAATTATCATTCTATATTAAATGTTCAAGCAGCTGGTGATAACGATGCTTTCCCTTTTTACCATGGGAAGACACATTTTTTAAATTATGACGGTCAACAATATGATGCGAAGAATAAGAAAATCATAAATATCAACACAGATGAAAACCAAGATCTTTCAGCTGTGAATATGATAACTCTAAAAAAATATCATCCCGATGTTCCTGATCACACTCATGAAGTTACTAAAAACATTGATTTGAAAGAACTTTTTAATATTGTTGAGTCGAAACAACAGACATACTTGGATTTAGCTGCAAATTACAACAATCTTGTTAGTTATAATGATGTAAAAAACATTTTTCTTTCTCGTAAAGAGATGTTGATGATGGAAACGGGCCTTGATATGAATAAAAATACGATCTTCAATGTAAAAGATCCAATAGCAGTTGATCACGCTACAAATAAAGGATATGTTGACACAAAAACTGGTGATAACAACACAAGAATAAATCAAAATACGAATGCAATAAATAATTTAGAAACACTCAAACTTGATAAAACTATTTCCAGCGATCTTGATATGGGAGATAAAAAGATTGTTAATCTAGCAACTCCTAAACCACATGAGAATGACGCTGCTATAAATGTTTCATTCTTCAACACCGAACTCAATGATTCCAATACAAACTTGTACACACGAATAACGGATGATTATAAGAGTTATGTAAACAAGTCACACATAACTCCATCTACATTGAAAGATGTTTTCAGATATCTAATGGAAGATGTAGACGAGAGCTCCTCAGAAAGTAATATAGTTGTTAATGGAATTATCAATTTTGCTGCATCACCTCACCAAATCAATAAGAAAGCCTATGATATAACACTTACAACAGACAATAATGATGACTTCAGGTCAAGGATAGGTTTCAATGCATACAAACTTCCTCAAGGTGAGTATACTATGGTGATTGAGTTTTTCGTTCCAGATAATGCTCATATTCGTTCAACGACTGTTAATGTTGTATCAACAGTCATTAATATTGAACAGCAAACTACAAAGATATTTAACACTGAAGGATACACAAAAAGCATTATACATCTTCATAAATACCAAGTTTCACCACCAGAATATATAATGATAGATCTTCATGGTAAAATTACAAAAGGAAATACAAATAAAGCACATCTAATCGTTTATGGTGTTCAAGGACATGTCTCGAGTGTTGATTCAGATGTATTTGATACTGTTTTTGTAATTGAAAATGGAAAAATGGTTATGGAGACTGATATTGATTTAAATGGTAGAAACATAATTGGTTTACCAAAACCGAAAAATAAATTCATATTTTCAGAAAATTATATGAAAAATAAGAACACTAATGATATCATATTCAACGGTTCATCATCATTTATTGCGGTAACTAATTTGAAAATAGTAAAATTAGGGTTGATAATATTGGACGATAAACCGCCTGAAGGATACAAAAAAATGGTTATATTAATCGGTAACAATTCATTTGGACCCCAAAATTGGAATAAAGCATCGAATAAAATTTATTACACTTTCAATATAGCGTCATCAGTTATCAATTTCAATGAAGATACAGTTGTACGAATCAAATTAATATCAATTGATCATATTACATATGCACCTTATAATTGCCATATCAGTGTACTTTTTGAAGAGTTTTAATATATAATTATCTAATATATTGATATATATAAATGTCAATTCTTGCACAGTCAATTAATTTTTGTAATAAATTTTTCACAACCCAAAAAAACCTACATCCTAATACTAAAGATGAAATATTAAAATCGGCTTTAATATATCAATTTTTGTACGTTAACTATTTGAATAAGCCAATATCATTTAACCAAATATTAGAAAAACACTCTGACATTGGATTAATAGGACCAGGTTCTTGTACTCTAAATACCAAATACCAATTTTTAATTAAACATGCTATTTTTCATGATGCATTTGGAAGATTTTACAATGACTATGAAAAGGGGCCTGGATACACATATTGCTGCCTTTCAATACCGAAGAAATTAAAAAGATCTCCAATAATGGGTCAAATCTCTGGATTATTATATTGCCTCATTTCAAATCCTAAAATTTAATTATTATTATCCAAATATATAATATAAATGACTAAAACAGATATATTCAATTTCAATCATATTGATAAAAACATCAGCCAAGAAAAATTATCTGAAATCAAAGCATTGTATAAATTTTATCATAAACGATTTTGGTGCTATAAGAATGCTTTCAAATATTTTAAGAGATTGAATTTAGCTATTAATGTAACTTCAACAGGCTTAATAGTTATTGGTACTGTAGCTGGTAGTATCACATTAAATCCTGCTATACTAGCTTCTATTTCTGGAGCTGGTTTAGTGCTAAAAACAGTAAGTGAAATCAAGAATTATAAAAAGAAAATCGAAATGTCTGAATTTGCTTATACGACATATGAAAAAGTATTAGTTTTTTTACGGTCTTGTCTTAGAGGAAATCAATTCAACCACACTGTTTTCATCAATGAAATGAGACAGTTAGATGAAATAATCATCGATCTTTGTCCTCTTGCTGATAAATTCGAGAAACAGTATGATAAAAAATTTGAGTAAACTTTTAGAGTAAATTTTACTAACAAACTTCATTCAATAACTCATTCATAGGGAAACCCCCTTTGCATGACGATATTGGATCATTTATTAATAATTGTTTGTATTTGATCACCTATTAACAATAGGATATTATCCCAATATTGTTTATAGCAAGTTAATGTTCTTTTCGATTTAGATAAAGGTATATCATTTTCAATTGGTAATTTTAACATCTTAAATAATTGTTTTAAAATGTAATCAATATTTATCATACGTTTTCGGTTTCCATTTATCTGTGGCAAAATTTTATCAATCTCCTCAAAAATTTTCATGATTTTAGTTATATTATTGTTTGATATCTGTAATTTGTGTTGGCTACAGATGTCATTTATTGTGTTTTGGATATGATATTTCCGATGATATACCGATTTTCGCCGTATCTTATGCTTATTCTCATAAAAATCAATGTACTCATTAACATAATTATATCCATGTACGGAACCACAATTTAGACAAACACTCATGCCATCTATATTATTTATATCTTGTTCACTACAACATGACTCGATCACTCTCACACTACTATCAACTTCTACTAATTTTACGTCACAAAAATCGCAAATAAAATTACCCATTGCTTTCAACTCATCGTGAATTATCTTATCACAATTCATTCTATACTATTATATGAGATAATATTTTTAAAACAATAGCTATAAGCGGCACGTGTCTAAATTCCCAGAAAACAAAAATAGCGAACATGTAAAAATCGGCTAACGCGAATTTATTGCTACCGAACGATGTCATTTCCTCACAATAAATATTCCCACGCGTGGGAAACTATCTTTGTTCCATTGCGTAGATGTTATTTTTAATCCAAATGCTAATCATGGAAGCTGTCATAAAAGGTGATGAAACAATAAATATTCCCACGCGTGGGAAACTGAACCAATATAAACAAGAGTGGAAGGCATAATATTTCGCACACCTTTGATATCACTGAAGGATAAACAGCGTTTTATTGAGTTTAGAACAGACCGGGCAAAGTTGAGAGATCTTGTAAAGTTAAATCAAACCCCATAATATGTTGAAAATATTTTCTCTCGTGATCTGAAACAATAGCTATAGTGATGACTCATTTCATAGGGGGCTTCCCCTGTTTTTTCCGAGAATGTCACACACCGATAACTCCATCCTGTTTACAATCTGATGACTCATTTCCTCACAATAAATATTCCCACGCGTGGGAAACTATCTTTGTTCCATTGCGTAGATGTTATTTTTAATCCAAATGCTAACTCTTTGATGGTTGTCATAAAAGGTGATGAGACAATAAATATTCCCACGCGTGGGAAACTCAACCAATATAAACAAGAGTGGAAGGCATAATATTTCGCACACTTTTGATATCACTCCTCCAAGTTTTGAGTATCAAGATTATTGAAAAAATCTTTCAAATCAATTCCAATAGTTGTCTTCAGGTGTTCTAAGGTGTAATCCTTGGCATTCTTTATATTGTGGCAAACATTCTCATATCGCTGATCGAGCTGTTTTAGAGAGTAAGGCATCTTAACTTCACAAGCAACTTCACAATTGTGAACTTTTTCACTGAAAAAGTTCACAATTATGAATCAAAGTGTGAAGCCTCTGATTGGTTAAAAATATCACACGACCGTCTCGTGATCTGAAACAATAACTATTAGTGATGACTCATTTCCTTTTTATCAAAACATGTTCAGACTTGTAAGCGGGGGATTCCCCGTTCTCTGTTTCTGGGTATTACATCCTGTGTTTCCGAGAATTGTATCACGCAATGAAATAAACGCACTTTGTTTTTTTAACATATAGTTTCATTTGATTTTTCCATTTAATTTTGCCATATTTTTTAATCCAACAGATGGGAAGTAGTTAAGACTTGGCTTGGTATCAGATCAGTTTTGCAAAACTGATCTGGTACCGCCAAGTCCTTAACTACTATAGATGGTTACAAGCCGATATACATGTAACTTACAGTGAATCCAATCTTTTGTAATAATAATTTTTGTGTAACTATTATATATTACTTTGAATTTTTGGCCGCCATGTTGGTGTACCAAAGTGGTACAGCAAGATGGCCAGTATGGCCGAAACATACATTTCAACTAAAAATGTCAAATTCTCGTTCGCCTATAACTCTTGAACAAAATGCTCTGGCGCTTTAAAATTTGGCCCAGACGTGTAGTTTTTCAACTCTCTACAATCCCATCAACATTTTGGAATCGCAATCTGCTTTTTAATGCTTCTGAATTTTAATATGACATGCTTTGATGTCAGTGCAAGCCACAAATTAGCCCTTTGACTCCCAAGCATGCCAAACATCACAATTCAAGAAAAATTTCCATTTTTTTTATCTTGTAAAATATTAGAAAATAAATGGTACCATGCAAACGTACAGCCAGCGAGGTTTCATTTGAATGGTCACACCATAAGATTTCGTCGAAAGACTCAAAAGTTAGAAACTACATTACATGCCTCAATAATCCATAATCGACTATGGGAGTAGTGAAATGGTTAGGGAATAGATTGAGCGACGAGGATCGACGATTTGTACAAAACAAGGGACGAAATCTAAAACTGCAGATAACCATAGAGAAAAGACATCAAAATAAGCAGTCTTAACGGATCAGTGACTAAACAGCAGACTTGCTCAGCATTAAAACTATTAAGTAACAATTTTGTGTCGAAATCTTAAATGTGATTATTTGTAACAATGCCAGCCAGGGTCAACCACCGCCACACAAACATTTCTTAAAATTTCCTGAAATCACGGAACTAAATCTTCGCCATTTTAAAAGACATAACTGGTCAGCATTTAAACTATTAACAATTTTGTGTCAAAAGTTAACATGAATAATTAATTAATTAACTTTTTAAACTATTAATAATTTATGTCAAAGTTTTAAATGTGTCTGTAACAAAATCAAGTCTTGTCACATGACGAGCGCGTGAGTGATCATAAGGGCAATCAAATAAAAGCTTCGTGGAAAGCACATTTCCGGGTCTTCGTGGAAAAACAGGGATTCTAGGCTTAAAATCGGGTCTTCGAGTTGTCACTTAACAACTACTTGGGGTACTGCATTTAACTCAGTACAGCTCGGCAAACAAGAAGAGGTAAGTTGAACGTTTCTTCTAGCAAGTGAAGACTTTATCAGTTTTTATCGACCTCTCGAGATGAGACATTGTGTCCATATATTAACCAGCCTTCGCGGAGGAACTCCCTTGCCGATATGAAGTATGTGCAGCCAGAAAGCTCAGAAAACTTTCAGAAAATTTCACTATTCATTTTTAAGGCCCCCGCGTTTTCAGAGGCGATTTTTTGTGCAATTTTTGTCGCACTTTTTGATGCAATTTTTGTCGCCCGCAAGTTGCATCTTCAAATCGTGTGTGGGAACCAGCGGCGATTTCGGTGCGATTTGGGCGCGATTTGTCGCGCAAAGTCGCAGAGGTTTCTAACATGTTTCGAACATGTCGGATGCAACTTGCGCGGCGATTTTTGGGAAATCACGGTAAATCCCAGCAAATATCGTACCTGAATCGCACAGAAATCGCCTCTAGTTTACACTTGCGACAAAAGTTGCATTGGAGAGCGCGACAAAAATCGCATCAAGATCGCATGTGTAAAAAGGCCTTAAGACGTTTTACCCCTTGCAAGTACCTACGTGACGGTCCCTTTCTTATACCACAAAGACAAGCAAAATTAATAGCGCATGTAGTTTATTAACTCGAAGCAGCAAGCTTTTTATACGACGATTTTCATCAAGAAATTCCCATCGCACGGCTTCCAAACCCCGCATCAGGCAAGCTGAAACCCAGAGGTTTCCTCTCGTACCATTACATTTAAAATCCGTCCAAAACTCGAAGCGCTAGACACCAAATAATATCGAGAAATCAAGCAATCGAAGCTCGAAAACACCGCGGCTGGTAAAATGTGTGCAAGCCTCCAACAGTCACGCCGTTTGCTCCTTTCTGATTGGATGGTAACAAACAATGGCCTTTCATAAATTCGTCCCGCCGGAGGGGAAGCAGGGGCAAATAATCAGCAACGAACTTTACACTTACCAGCCTGGCGGTAAGTCTCTGGCGCCTGTTGTTAAACCAGACCTTGACTGCGCTTGTACTCAGCTGGTTAAGTTTGGAGAATTCTTCAAGTACCCCTTGTGAGGGGTACTTGGACTCTTTCTACAAGGCCTGAAGGGCCATTCTTTGTAGATTTGGCAGTATTCCAAAGTTCAAGCAGTTTTTCTTTGTAAATAAACAGCTACCGCAGGAAATATCACGCCATTTAGCTTCTTGATACGCATAAGGCTTAGCATCTTTATAGCAATGTTGTTTAAGCTGTTTTGTTATCATTACGAAATTAATGAAAACGTCAATCAAAAATGAAATGTATTTGTTGAGAGCACCGTTTTGTTTGCATATAGTATGGTGGCCCAGCATTCTCATAGCAATATTGCACAAAAATATTATGCGGAAGAGCAAAATCCCAACTGATATTGTTAAAAAAATAAATTAAAAGGAAATATTTCTATATTTTAATTTATTTTTAAATAAAATTTTGTATTTTATTTTTTTTATTTTATTTTTGAAATAAAAATTATATTTTTTATATTAAAAAAATTAAGAAAAAAATTAAACTAAAAATTAAGTTATTAAAACGGTAAAAATTAAAAAAAAATAAAATAAATTAAATAGAAAAAATAAAATAAAAAACGACAAGTGAAATCTAAGGAAAAAAGGCGACATGAAAAAAATAATAAAATAAAAATCGACATGTGAAATCTGAGAAAAAAATTCGACATGAAAAAAAACAACAACAAAAACAACACAACATTTGATTTTCAATTTCATTTTGAGTTTGCTATGAGAACGATGGACCGTCAAATACCAAAATAAAAAAAATAAAGTACAAAATTTTATTAAAAAATAAATTAAAATATAGAAATATTTCCTTTTAATTTATTTTTTTAACAATATCAGTTGGGATTTTGCTCTTCCGCATAATATTTTTGTGCAATATTGCTATGAGAATGCTGGGCCACCATACCCTTGTTCGAAACCAGCACATCACATGTACTCGCTGGCAAGTTAAAATGTCCTGCACATGCTTTCTTGAGGTTTCCCAAAGAAAGTTCTTCATAATCAAATTGAACAAATTCTCTCAGCTGTACGGGCTTGAATGTTTGTTTGTTATCTGGCTCGGATGCCAGTCGTTGTACAATGATTTCATGTGGGGCATTTGATCCCTTCTTGTTTTTACGAGCTGCATCAGTTCGAGATCTCTTCCCGCTCATTTTCGCTTGAAGATCGTTCCAAACCGCCTGTCGTTTCATTCTTGCCTTTGATCGACCAAGTATTAGTGGAAACTGTGTCTGTAAAAGGGTCTGATAGCTGAAATGGACTGAAGAGTTGATTGAAAAGATTCACGAGAAAGCAATTAAAGGCAGCCACCGGCAACCGAGCGAAGGAAACCGTGCGCGCCAAACGCCAGATGGCTTAGCGGGAAATGTATCCGCTGACCAACGACATCTCGGGCTACGAGAACGCTGGTCTTTCAGGCAACATCAAATTTTCAATTTGGTTTTTGATTTTCCATTTGACGGCCCATCGTTCTCATAGCAAACTCAAAATGAAATTGAAAATCAAAGGTTTTTTTGTGGATTTTTTTTTTTCATGTCGAATTTTTTTCTCAGATTTCACATGTCGATTTTTATTTTATTTTATTTTTTCATGTCGCCTTTTTTCCTTAGATTTCACATGTCGTTTTTTATTTTATTTTTTTCTATTTAATTTATTTTGTTGTCTTTTTTTTAATTTAATTTTTATTTTTAGTTTAATTTTTTTTAATATAAAAAATATAATTTTTATTTCAAAAATAAAATAAAAAAAATAAAATACAAAATTTTATTAAAAAATAAATTAAAATATAGAAATATTTCCTTTTAATTTATTTTTTTAACAATATCAGTTGGGATTTTGCTCTTCCGCGTAATATTTTTGTGCAATATTGCTATGAGAATGCTGGGCCACCATACTATGTCTAAGACTAGAGGGAATAGATTATGAGTCTTCTTAGACGAGTCAGTCTCGCCTGCGTTATAACTTCATTTACAGGTTATCATCATTTCAATAAAAAAGGGTATTTCTTCATATTACTAGCAGAAGCTGGCGGGAAATTCGTAATAGATGAGTAATCAATAGGTAATCAATGAGTAATCAATGACATCAATGACTAATCAGTGACATCGATAAGTAATCAATAGGCCACAAAATATTTTGATTCGATTATTCATTATTCATCGAATATTCATTGATCATCGGCAATAATCAATGACTAATCATAATCAATGCTAATGATTACTCATTGATTACCCATCGATTACTCATTGATGTCATCGATCATCAATGAGATATGCCTGGTCTTTTGCGCGGCCAAAAATAATTAAAGGCGACCAACCCAAGGCTCTGAGGTCAAGAATGACGGGCTCAGGAGAGCTTATGAAGCTGTTTTTGTGAGTCAAGGAGCGGTAAGAAGAGAAACCCTGGGAATGAGGTTGTCTTCGAGTGTCTTTTCTTTTGGAGAATCGAAGTTTTAGCTAAAATGATAACCGCTCGTCACTGTTAAAAGAGAGAAAACGCATTTGCAATAAATGTAATCTCATTTCAAGAAGCCATTTAACGCATAACAAGAGTAAGCTTGAAAACGGATTTTTGTTGCCCCAATACAAAAACGAATGAGGCTCTGTTGTGATTTTATTTCTTTAGCAGCCTAATTTCACCCTGCAATTAAAAGAGTTTTTGTTTCCTTTAAACCCAACAAATTAAACGTGTTAGCTTACCGGAATTAAAGGCACGCACTTTACCACCGACTTCACTGCCAAGCGACCTTTTAAAGTTTGCAATAGTCTTCAGTCAATCATGAAGTACCTAACATGAGATGAGTTAGGTAATCCTTTGAAACCCCCTGCAGGAGATGGCAAACAAAGCTTGAGAGTACTTATCAAATTAGCTTTCTAATTGGCAATGGATTAATTACCTCTCTTTCTCGAATTTGTCACGGTCGTTCCATGAAAGCTAAGCGGTCCCTTTGAAAAAATAAAATGAAAATACTTCGAAAGATTGGCTGATTGTTTCGGCGGGCAACAACACCAAGCTCTTCACCAGATCTGTAAATCACTCTGCCATACTATTAGAATATTGAAGCTTAACTATATGTCCTAGAAATGCCTAATTTAATTTACAGATAGCATTATATATTCAGATTTTTTCACATCAGAATTTTTTCAGGTTTTTGGAACTCCAGCATTACCATGACCGAATGGGAAGTTCAACGTGGCGGGTATAAACGCAGGCGAGGGTGCAAGCCCGATAACTGCATAAAAGTCGGCGAAAAAACTATGGAGAAGGAACCATATGAAGCTGCCAAGGAGTTCATCAAAATTAATCGTGAACATTACTGCTGTAATGTTGGAATGGATAAGTCGGTACAACGATGGGAGCTACCAGAAGGTGTGCCGGGGTTTCATTTGAAGAAAGTCTCGACAGACACAATTTTCTTTTGCAACCACGCTCTTCCAATAGTGAACCAGGTTTAAATTCGCTTTACGCACGCAAAGGCACCTACATTAGTAAGAACGCATGTAGAAATTACTCGTCAGTGGAAACCAACCTTTACATACAAAGCAAAAATTAAAATTGGTAGAAACAATGCATTTCTTAAGCGAGACATGTACCGCTCCAGAAACAACTGTAGTTCCAGGCAAGAATCAAATTTGCACAACTTTAGTCACTGAACATAGACTGCATGCATTATTGCTGCGGAACGAGCGTAGCGAGTGAGCAGCAACATAATCAGGATTTAAGAGAAATATATGAGAAAAAAATATAAGCTACGAAAAATCTCGATTTGATCGCTTTTTATCAGAATTCACTGCGCCACGCACACATTTTGGGCCAGAATTCACTGCGTCACGAACAATAGCCTCGCTTGCTGCTTCAAGCTGTTGGCTGCGAGATTTGTAATATTTTGGTCCAACATGTGCCAGTCGTAATCGGAACTGAAGTCTCGAAGACTACCGCGAGTTGAGCGAGGACTGTGAGGCATGGTGATAGGACCGTTGGATAGCAAAGATTTTCGAAGATTGTACGGAATAAAAGACAAATTTATTTTGAAATCACTCCGACAGCAGTCGATGAGACTGAGCTGAGCGCGTGGGGACGCGAAACCTGAGCTGAGCGCGTGGAGACGCGAATACGATACGGCTAGCTAGTAACGCAACATATTCATTATCAATAATTAAGTTAAACCTAAATTTTCACACCTTCCTCGTGGTGAACGCGTCCTTTGCTCAACAATATTCTACAGACATTGCAAGAACTTGATGCGTGAATTACAAAACAAAATTAGTCTTATCAGCTGGAGTTTTCGTCGATTCATCCCGGTTACATTTGCTTTGCTTTCCCTCAAAAAACGAAAGAGAAAATTCTGTAATACCAGCGAGGCGATAAAACAGCATTATTACAACAAATTTACCGCAGCAATTACTATCTTTTGGATACACTAGTAATAAAGCCCACGTTGTGAGATCATTGATGGAGCATTATTTTTAGTTGGTCGAATGGTGTCATATAAGCTGTCGTTTCAGTAGTCGTGTGTTCAACATGTTGGCTAACAAATGTAGACCAACAGTGTTACAAAGTTTCACCCGGGTTCTCGATAAAGCATGCACGTGACGTAAATAAAAGGCGTGTGCTTTATAGAGATAAAAGCTCCTTCGGAAACGCTCATTTATTATCTGTAAAAATGAAATTATCTAATTTGTGTTATACAATGAACTGAAAAGTACGCGCCCTGTGATTGGTCGTTGCCTAAATCTATCACAGTACAGACGCACGGCTGACGTCATAGAACAATTGTTTGCTTCTTTTGTCCAACATGGCGCAAAGTTTTGAAAATGTTTGCGAGATTTTTCTCGATTGAGCAAGTGAAAGCCTCGAAAAACATTTAGAAGAAGCTGTTTACGAGCAAGAAAAAGAAGAAACCAACACGGAAAGTGTTCTTAGCGACTTGAAAAATACCTAAACTGGAACAAATCTTCGAACGGTCGAGCGCTACGAGGCAAGTTTGTAATGTTACTCTTTTTACTTTTCTGTTCATTCCAGTTGAGGCAATCTAGCTGACTTGTCGATCATCCATATGACTTTGAAGCCAGGTCTTCAACTTGAGAAGCCAACAACTGGTATATACAGCCCTGGGCCCCAAAAGTAAGTGTGACTTTCGAGAATCCGGCCCCTAGGGACACAATTAATATTGAGGCTGATAAACTTGCACTCGGCCTGAGGAAACATTTATCATTTTTTGCAAGGCCTCAAGTGAAGAGTGAGTGGGGCTTTTCGGCTTTTCGACACTCATTTCAGTATTAAAGTATTATAAATGGTACATATTACGGTAATTCAAAAATAATCTTAAATCAAAAGTAATGCAAATTGCAATTAAATACGACGGGTACATATATACGAGAGTAATCTAGGTCGTGTTTTAATTATGACAATATAATACATAGCTGGCTCTCTTTATGTGCTTTATGCATTAGAATTTAATCTAAAACGAAAACTAAAATGAAACCCCTTAAAAAAAAAAATTACACGAGTTTTCCTTTTCTTTACCAATAAAGCAGAAATGTCTACGTTTAATACTCTGTTAAAACGTTGCCCGTGGTTAACATCACCACCCGCGATACATCTTTCTCATCATGTTGTTCAGCGGTCGTATAACCATTCATCAATAAGAAGTGCAACCTCCTACAAAGAAAAGACAAAAGCAAAAAATATATAAAATGCTTAACTGAAGAAGTGAGCATCATTGGCCTGGCCGAACAACGAGAGAAAAATTGACCGAACATCCAAATCCTCGTGACATAGCCCTAGATCTGTACCACGTGCACGTGACCACGTGGTACAGATCTAGGGCTATGTCACGAGGATTCGGATGTTCGCTCAAAGCTCCGCCAAAATTACCTCCAATCAGTTTGAACCTAAAAAAGAAGATATAAGATAAATTCTTAACCGTTTCACTTCGAAGAGAAGAGGTGTGGTTCTAACTTTTGAGTCTGTGGACGAAATCCTGTGCTGTGACCATTCAAATGAAACCTCTTCAGCAGTACTGTTGCACGGTTTTATGTTTTTCAATATATGGTATATGTTTTTCAATATTTCACAAAAAAAATTTGGAATTTTTCTTGCATGAATTTTGATCTTTGGCACTCTTGGGAGTTATAAAAGGTTTAAAGGAACTACGAACCAGAGCCATTTTTCATCGTTTTTTTTTTCAAAGACACGGAGGAAGAACTTGAAAAATTTAGCCTAAACTTTTCAAGTTGCAATCCATTTCCATCCTGGCCATCCGCCGCTAAAAACACACATAACTACTTTAAGTGCATTGTTATATTAATTGTTAACAAAATTAGATCATTATTTTTAAGTTTCCCTTCATACAAATATGTTCTTTGGCTTTTCAAAGTGATACAACAAACTGGTGACATGGCGCCATTAAGAGTAAACCCGCACACTGAATCACAAGTCATCCACACGACCGTGACGTGAAGCCCAGTTTCCGAGCATAAAGCGAATAGAGAGAGTCGAAAAGCGTTTGTTTAGTGAAAAACTTGACAATCAGTCAATTGGTGGAAGTGAAACAACTGCGTATAAAACAATTTTATTCTGTTATTTTTATGAACCACATGGGAGACACAGGTCTGATGGGGGGGGGGGGTGGGGTGGGGACTCCCCGACCCTCCCCTGGATCCGCCACTGATAGTTCATCAGACGTTACTCCGCAGCATTTTGTTTAAGTTTTTTATAATATTTTTCTGCGTGATTGCCATTCATACATCTGGGTCTGAGAGAGATAATAGAGAGCAAAGTATCTTGTCTAAGGAAACAACACCATTACTAGGATAAAAACACACCTCGCTTGAACCAATGAAGACTGGAATAACAATTTTTCGCAAGTTTTGCTGAAGCACATGATCAGCAACAACCGCTTTCAACAAAAATATATATATCACTGCTTTCCAGAGTTAAGGAAAACTTGTCTAGATCAATCGAAATCGTATTTTTGTGTATCGTTTTGCCATGCAATCACAAGCAAAACCCAAACCAATCGTAATTGACGGTTGCTTTACACATCGGTTACATGCTTTTTCCCGCGTAGTGTTTGTTGTAATATGCAGATGCAAAAAAACCTTTTCCGATCTCTCTGTTTTAACAAAAGCTCTTCGGCGTTACTTTACATGTACAACTGCTAAACGTACTTGTCTTGCTTGTCTTGCTTGTCTTGCTTGTCTTGCTTGTCTTGTCTACGTAAACGTCTTGCTTGGCGTAAGGCCGGTGGATCGCTGGGTGAATTAGAATCCATGTTGGCACAATGCGAAGTACCAGGGATAAAAATCGCCACTTCAGCAGAAGTTTGGTTCACAAGCACACTTAATGCGTGCCAAGGGTCTATAGATCCTGCAGAAAAAAAATTAAACAAAAACGGAAGTTCCTCTGAAAGACACAATAACATAGCTATTCATTTTTTGTCTTAAGAAAGATTTCAGTTTGTCATATTCGACCTAATCCGTCGTTACTGATGAACTGACCACGCGGAAACGATTTAAAAGATATCAAAAACGCTACATGAAGATGATCAACAATGACTGCACATGAAAGGTATGATATTAATCCCTGGACAGTGCTGCCAAAATAATCCAAGAATCTGGAATATTTTGTCACGTGACACACGAATGGCGTTTTCGGAGGTTATTTCCATCGATAGGCAGCCGTGTTTGTTCTCTGTCAATTTGAAACCGCTGCGTTCAAGGGAAAAGAAGACGTTTCAACATGTTTTACACGAAAAAAAAAACTCCAGGATTTTTGGAGTATTTGAGCAGCCTTGTCCTGGGAAGCTTCTTTTAATCCTTAGTATGAAGAATATGTTCGCCATACCTTTATTAAGGAGTTAAAAATTCGAGATTTGTACCGCTTACATTGTTCACTTACAAAGTGTCCACAGTTGTAGCCATAACCGCCACCTCTCTACATCGGCCATGTTTTCTTGTCCGGACTTCTTATTCTTTCAATCAAATTCTCTAATTGAAATCCCAGCTCCATAACGGCCACCCCTGAGCAACGACCGAAACATTCCGTACAAGGGTGACCATTGTGACGTAACGTAACGTAATGTATCTTTCAATTTCGGATGTGCAGAAGGGTGGAGAAATAAAATAACACTTTATAAAACCTGCGCTAGGGGAACGTGATGGATGCAACCGGAGTTATCATCAACGTAAAGTGGAGTCACCCCTTGTGAATTTCAAGTACCTTTTATAAACAAAAAAACACAGATTCCCAACAACAGCCCCGATAGTCCCAAGTCACGGTCCGGCATTCGGACACTCTTGCACCAGAATTCCTTACCGTTGACAAAAATAATTCTTGAGCCTTTGGGTCTGTTGCCTCCGTAATACGCATTTGTGAACGCGACCTTCTGATAAACCTCTTGCGGAGGGATGTTAAAGACGTCAGAACATATGTAGAGTTCGCGAACGAGGTCGGGCAATTTTGTGGAAAAGATACAACTGGAATTTCTCTCGCAGGTTTGATCTGGGAAGAATAAATGGAACAGTGGTTGATTATAAACACGCCTTGAAGTCGTTCTCGCACTGTTATACAGTTGGACATCTTGAGTGTTTACCATTTACACGGGGAAACCGGTTGGTCCACGGTTTGTGCAAATGGTACGCAAAACGGCAGAATCAGAAATTATGTTCGAGATTGGTGTTCAGGATATTCTCGGACAAACAAGGTTACATTTTACAAGAACTTAAGATTATACTGAAAAACTAGAGTAAATTGTTAAATAATGATTTTCGGAACAATATTTTAACGAAAATAGAAGATATGTATTAAAAGTTGTCCTGCTCAGGTATATTAAGGCATGGGTCAACAGTTATTTTCAAAAAAAGGGAGGGCCGGTGGTCTATCTTCGGAGGCCGCTTTAGCCATAAAAACATAAAACTTTGGAATACTGAAGAGTTTGCAAATGCAGTAATTTTAGCATATAGAAGATAGGCAAATTGGGTCACGTGACTTGATACGGCCACAAAAACCAAAATCAAAGATGGGAACAGTTTATGACAACCGTAACTAAACTTCACTACTACCAGATAAGTCCTAAGAGGAGCAACAAAACATCTGTGCTTGGGAATTGTGGAATATTTCATTACCATAACAGTTAGTTCTTTTTTCCTGCCTTTCTTTTAAATTATCTTAAAGTTGACAAGCACAGAAATGATGTACCTTGTGGCCTTAAAATCATAAAGCTGATGGCAGACTCCAGGAAATAGTAAAAAGTGTTCCCATTTTGTGTATAAGATTTTTCAGCTAAAAATAGCCCTGACAAGTCAGGTGATTTAATTTCCATTTTTTCTGCGTACGAAAATGACCACATTTGCAAACTGTTTATTCTGTCAAAGTTTTTCTTTCTTATGGATAAAGACTCAAAAGATAGACCACCCCCTCACGTTTTGTGTGAAATGGCAGGAGACCCATGCCTTAAGATTTACTTGAGTTGGAAAATTTTGAAAGTTCCAGAAATTCCAGGTCGTTTATATAAGAAAAATTATGTTGACACTAAACATGGCCTGTAATTCTATTAAATGCCATCGATGGCTATAAAATTACACACGTAGGTCTGACGAACAAAAACAATTATTGAGAGTCTCTGCTGCAAAATTAGAGTCAACAAATCTCAACATTTCGAAAATGAAACAAGTAGACCAAAGTTCGAATGTGAAATCTGTTATAATCTTTGGATTCCAGCCATGTTCGACCGAAATACTCATGATGCTTCATTTGTTTGAAAGGGCCTGAAGAGATCACAATTTGTATTCACCTGTTACCGCGAAACTTCTGAAATTTAAATTTTATTGTTTTTTTTTTTCAGTTTTCTACGTTTCGTATATGTCGCTTTCACTTATTAATTAGTTGTCCTTGTTTGAAGTTTTCATTAGTTCTATTGTTTACTTTGTCTTTAGTGTTATCATTACGTCGTTAAGGTTACGTAATTTTGTCAAGTTTTGTGCATAAATTCAGTCCCGAATGTTAGCATTTTTATCAGAATTTTTACAGGATTATCGTTTGCAGCATAGATTTTTTATTAATCGTTAACGCAGGACACCGTTAAGGTAATGTTTTGTAGTCGCGTTCATACGATTGTAAGTTCTCCGTACGTTTCTTTTTGTATTTGCTTTGTTTTCTGTTTCCCGTACTTTCTTAACTTTGTATTTTTCGTTCACCTTGTACAGTACCGTCGTTGGAGTGGATTTGTAATAAACCGTAGAGCTCGAGACGCGTGACTTCGGTTACAGAGTACTTAACGTTCGACTTTGGTGGAAATTGGCTGCTTCGATTGGCAACAGATCAAAGGAGTTTTAAGTTGGAATACTGAATTTATCATTCACGATGTCTCTGGACGTTGAGGGTCGCAACTTGAGACGGACGATCATAGCCTACCGAGGACACATTACGCGGATTATCAATAAATTGGAACCGCTATTTCTGGAGCAAGTTGCTTCTGAGGAAGTCGTTGAGAGGCACGGTTCGCTGGTGAGCATATTTGAAAAACTTAAACGGGCTAGTGCACAGTGGTATCGTTTGGCGGAGCACCCAGAAGACAGAGAGCATTTTTCTCATGAATACGCCAAGGACGTTAGTCGGATGCAAATGTTTGAAAACAAATACAAGGAATGGTTGAACAATGTTTACACGCCGATATATAAGACAAGGAGTTTATGGTCTAGGAATTGCGAACATTTCTGGGATCGATTTAAGTTCGAAAAGGCCTCTTGTAGAGTCTCCGGAAACCGATTTTGCGATTACCGAGTTCGAGGGGCGTAGTCATGTGTTGAATATGGAAATATCTAATGTGATGGAAGATGCACGTGGCGGCGATAAGGGATCAAGTCAATTACGCCCAAGAGAAAAGAGTTCAGCCCGAGGGAGTCAATCATTAGCGCGGAATGTTGTTAAGTGTGCAATGGCTCAGCTTAAAGTGAAAAGGCTTCAAGCAGAACAGGAGATAAAGGAAAGTGAAATTGCGTTACGATTTCAAGAAGAGAGTATGCGTTTGTCAGCCGAAAAGGAACGTTTAAACATTCGAAGCGAATTAATGTTAGCCAGGATTGACGCAGAACAGGCTGAGATTGAAGTTAAGCTGGGAGAGCAGGTTGATTTTGACTCAGTTTATTCCCCAAACGCATCTGCCAGAGGTCGCGAGAATGTAAAGAAATATTTAACAGAATTGTCGTTTTCCGCGCTCCCCAGTCAACCGGAAGTTGAAGAATACGTTAAGCCGGAAACCAAAAGGAACATTTTCCCGGAAGTGGAAGCTGATGGACCGGAAGCGAAGAATTTTTCCGGAAGTGGCATTGCCCCGGAAGTAAAGAGCTTAGCCAAAGGTGCCCCGAGCCAAAGGCGTCATTATGCGAAAGATGTTCTTTACGACGAAACAACGGACAAATTTCAAATAATTATGGAACAACAGCAAAAGTCTATCGATAAGGTCGTTCTCGGGCTTGAGAAGTTGGACATGCCAAAACGGGAATTTTTGTACTTTAATGGCGATCCTTCGAAGTACCCCAGGTTTATCAAGAATTTTGAGCTGAATGTAGAATCTGCGATAACGGATGATAACGTAAAGCTGTCTTATTTGATCCAGTGCTGTACGGGTAAAACCAAAGATGCAATTGAGAACTGTGTTATTCTTCCTGGGCCCGAGGGATACAAAGCAGCTCGTGAAATCCTCAGAACGAACTTTGGGCAGCGACACGTTATTATGCGATCGTTCATCGATAAAGTAGTCAAGGGACCATCGCTGAAGTCGTCAGATGGGGAGAAACTCTCTCAGCGTGCACGCAACATGCGAATCTGTCAATTGAACTCTGCGGAATTGAACTATCAGGCTGATATCAACTCTTTGGATACTCTGAAGAAGATCGTTATGCGTCTTCCCGTGCACATGCAGGCGAAATGGGCGGAGGAGTCAGGAAAGCTCTTGGAAACGGGTGTTGAACCTACCTTTTCTCATTTGACAGACTTTCTTCAAAAGAGGGCTCAGGTGGCAAACACTGAGTATGGGAAGTTAGTTGGGTCCAAGCTTGGAGAGTCAAGAGTGACAAGGAACCCTAGAAAAGTAGCAGATGATGGTACTGTGTTGGCTTTGTCTCATTTTGAAGACGATGACAGTAATCAAGCTAGTACAGCTAACGGCAAACGCTGGAGACCGAAGTCGTCAACTGATGGCCAGGCCAAATGCAAGTTTTGTGACGGAAGACATGAGCTAGAAAGGTGCTTCAAGTTCCGTGACAAACATTATACTCAACGGAAGGACTTTGTAAGGAAACAAAATCTGTGTGAAAATTGTTTGAAGCCTAATCATGTTGCCAGGCGATGCAGGAGTCTGGGAGCTTGTTTGTTGAGTGGCTGTGGAGAAAGGCGTCACTCCCTGCTTCACCCACCTGGTTCCTTGAACGTTCCCATAGCTTTAAACGAGACTACAACAGTGCGTGGTGCTTCTAAAGATCTTAACACCGGGCCGGCAGTGACTCACGAAGGTCCAGCCGAAGCAAGACCGCATCACATCGAGGCCCGTGCAGATTGTGTGACAAATGCCAAGAAAACGAGAATTAGTTTGAGGATTGTGCCCGTACGAGTTTCTGCCAAGGGTGGACATGAGGTGGAAAATAACGCCATCCTTGATGGTGGTTCCGACACTACCCTGTGTGCGCAACGGCTTTTGGATGAATTAGGAATCAGAGGTTCTCCAATGTCATTCTCTTTAACCACAATCAATGCCGAAAGAACCAGACAGTCTGGAGAGGAAGTCAGTCTTACTGTGAGGGCTTTGTTGTCTGATGATTACATACAACTCGATCGTGTATGGACTGTCGACAAGTTGCCTATCTCGAAGGAAAGCATATCCAGTACGGAAGATATTCGTGATTGGCCGCATCTGCGGGGTATCAGTATACCGAAGCTTGATAAAGAGGTATCCATCTTAATAGGGAATGATGTTCCCGAGGCTCACTGGGTCTTTGAAGAGCGCCGTGGTCGCCGTAAACAGCCTTGTGCAGCGCGGACTCTACTTAGTTGGACGCTTATTGGTCCAGTTGGTGGTACGAGCAACCCCAAGGCGAACGTCAATTTCTTGAGTAGAAGTCAAGAAACGCTGTCAGTACAAATCGAGCGAATGTACAACGCGGAGTTCCGCGAGTCGTCTGCGTCATCTAAAGAAATGATGTCCATTGAAGATAGAAGAGCCCTGACGATTATGGAAAATACGGTTCAAATGGTCGATGGCCATTATCAGCTCTCCCTTCCTTGGAAGTACGACAACTCGTGTCTACCAAATAACAGACCTATGGCTGAAAGAAGATTCGAGCTTCTCAAGAGACGTTTGGAAAAGGACAAAGATCTCCAGACAAAGAACAAGGACACTGTTGAAGATTACATTACGCAAGGCCATGCAAGGAGAATACCTAAAGATTATGTGCCAGGTCCTGTGTGGTATCTTCCTCACCATCCTGTAGTGCACCCACAGAAGCCTGGGCAAAGCAAAAGTAGCTCCATTGAAGACTGTGACAATACCACGACTGGAGTTAACCGCCGCCACAGTTGCTACAAAACTTCACAAACAGATCATGGAAGAACTCACTTTACCAATACACGAAGTCACATTTTGGACTGACTCTACTATTGTCTTGCAGTACATCAATAACAGTCACACCAGATTCCAGACTTTTGTTTCCAATCGACTGGCTACGATCCACGATATTTCAACCCCGTCTCAGTGGCGTCACGTTAGCTCTGAGCTGAACCCAGCAGACTATGCGTCCCGTGGTTATAATTCCCATGAACGTACCAAATTAAAGATCTGGATCGATGGACCGAAGTTTTTGTTAGAAGATGAGAGCCAGTGGCCAACTCAGCCAACACAGTTACCTGAAATTGACGAAGATGACCAGAACGTCAAAAGGTTGAAGAAAGCCCGGACGCACGCTATTACACGAGATCAAGGATTTGACTCGTTGCTTCATCGCTGCTCTTCGTGGTATGGCTTGAAAAAGGCACTAGCTTGACTGAGCCGCTTCAAGCATTATTTGCTGTATCGCACAGGCAAAATTGCAAAGGGAGACGTCAAAAAAGGAGAGCTAACTGTCCAAAAAGTTCAGAATGCTGAAGTGGAGATCATTAAATACCTGCAAAGGCTGTATTTCCCGAGAGAGCTGACTGCACTGATGGGTGAAGCTCAGCAACGCAAGAATATCTCCAGAACATCAGGAAAACGCCTGAGCGATGGTTCGTACGTCAGTCCACTGCGCAAACTCAATCCAATGATTGTTGATGGGTTGATTAGAGTTGGCGGTCGTCTTAATAATGCAGAAGATATCAGTTATTTCTTGAAACATCCAATAGTTCTTCCAAGCAAGCATCACGTAACAGACCTGATTATTCGTCATTATCATCAGATAGGCCATGTAGGAGCAAGTCAAGTTTTGGCTGCTATAAGAAGGACCTTTTGGATTTTGAAAGGTGGCTCAGCCGTAAGACGAGTGGTCACCAAATGCATCAAGTGTAGAAGATGGAACGCAAAGCCAGAATCACAAATCATGGCTCCGCTACCAGCAGTACGTGTCACGCCAGGTGATGCGCCGTTCACCGCAGTTGGTATTGATTACTTTGGACCAATATCAGTCAAGTTGAAGAGAAGTCGAGTTAAACGATATGGATGTATTTTCACCTGCCTAACAATGCGAGCAGTGCATATTAAAGTCTCTCAAGATTTGTCGACTGATTCCTTTTTGCTGGGTAGATGAGTATTTGTCGTCTCTGCAAGAAAGACAGAAGTGGATCCGCCCGCGCCGGAATGTAGCTGTTGGAGATTTGGTTCTCATAGCTGATGAGCACAGTCCACGTGGTCAGTGGCCAATGGGCATTGTCGATGAAGTTACACTGGACCGCTATGGCGTAGTACGTCGAGCCACAGTTAGAACCACCAGAGCCATTTTAAAGCGGGACATTAGAAAGCTATGCCTTCTGGAAGCTGCCGGTACTTAAGCTTAGGCAAGGACAATGCAACTTCCGAGGACCTACACTGATTATATAAGTTTCGCTTAAGTTTTGTTAAGAAAGGCAAGGCCTGTTAGTCCGAGTGCCTTTCGAGGCCGGTGTGTTACCGCGAAACTTCTGAAATTTAGATTTTATTGTTTTGTTTTTTTCAGTTTTCTACGTTTCGTGTATGTCGCTTTCACTTATTAATTAGTTGTCCTTGTTTGAAGTTCTCATTAGTTCTATTGTTTACTTTGTCTTTAGTGTTATCATTACGTCGTTAAGGTTACGTAATTTTGTCAAGTTTTGTGCATAACTTCAGTCCCGAATGTCAGCATTTTTATCAGAATTTTTACAGGATTATCGTTTGCAGCATAGATTTTTTATTAATCGTTAAGTCAGGACACCGTTAAGGTAATGTTTTGTAGTCGTTTAGGTTCTCCGTACGTTTCTTTTTGTATTTGCTTTGTTTTCTGTTTCCCGTACTTTCTTAACTTTGTATTTTTCGTTCACCTTGTACAGTACCGTCGTTGGAGTGGATTTGTAATAAACCGTAGAGCTCGAGACGCGTGACTTCGGTTAAATTCACCTGATTGAAAAAACGATAATCGGGTGCAAAGTAAACCATGAACCATACGACCACGACAGGTTTTCTGGGAAGCGCAACAAATAGTACAGTGAAATCCATATTAAGCAGACCCCATATTAAGCAGACCCCATATTAAGCAGACACCAGCTGCTTGGGTCCCTAAATTTTCTTCCCACATTTACTGTAAAACGAATCTGCATTCAGCGGACCCCTCTTTTAAGCGGACACTTGCAGGGTTCCCGAGGATGTCCGCTTAATACAGGTTTCACTGTATGCACAAAATAATCTTCTGAATCTATTAGAAAGGAATAGATCTCAAATACTGATAAACGAAATGTTAAGAAACCTTATTTGGCGTGTTCCCAGAATTCCATCGTCTCGCATCGTTTCTGTTTTTTGTTTTTTTCCGACAACGTTTCTTCAATTAGGTGCACATCGAATAACATAAAACATAATCACTGAAAAGTGTACGCTACATAACCTTGTTTCAGGCATTCAGGATTGGCGAAGGATTGGCAGCCGCGAACTAAAATAATTTCGAGAGCCGATGGAGAGGGGCTGAGCCCGGGTGTTAAGAGTCAGTGGAGTTCCCTCGCCTCAGTCTCCTCGCATTTTTCCTCTAGGTATTTTCCCTTCGCAACGCTCCCTAATATCTGAGCGTCTGAAACATGCTAACTAAACATACAATATCCAAACTGTGTGCATGTCTGGTACGTCCACTGGCGTAACATAGCGGTCCCTTTTGGATCTTGTGTGGTGTTGCTTAATATTTCCAAGTAGCTTGTGAAGTTGTTATTGATACATGAAACATTAATCCAAGTACGATAGCGCTGGCGAAATTAAAAAAAACCTAACGTCAGCCAAAATTGTCTTGAATAATTTATAAAAAGATCGCTTAAAACCGTCATATAGTTCGACATGCTCATCGTCATCAACATCATCATCACGGCCATCACCACTATGACACCAGCACAGCCATCATTGTCGTGATCATTATCATCATCATTTTCATTATCACCGCCATCACCATCATCCTCAATGTCATCATCGCCATTGTTGCCATCGTCACTATCAACACCATCATCGCTATAAGTATCTTAATCTTCTTCATCATTAAAATCATCTCCACCATCACTACTGTCACCATCACCGCCATCAAACAACATCGTCATCATCACCTTCACCATCACCATTACCATCATACGAATCAACAACATTATCATTAACCATATAATCATCATCATCGCCCGCACAACCACCGCCACCACCACCACCATCATCATCATCATCGTCATATCATCACCTTCACCATCACCATTACCATCATACTGAATCAGCAACATTATCATCACCATCAAAAGTACCTGCCATAGCCATCATCAACAGCATTATCATTATCATCACAACCACCACCACCACCAGCATCATCATCATCGTCATATCATCACCTTCAACATCACCATTACCATCATACTGAATCAGCAACATTATCATGCATCACCATCAAAAGTACCTGCCATAACCATCATCAACAGCATTATCATTATCATCACAACCACCACCACAACCATCATCATCATCATCATTATCATCATTATCATCGCCTTCACCATCACTATTACCATGGTAATAATCAGCAACATTATCATCACCATAAAAAGTACCTGCCATAAACCATCATCAACAGCATGATAATTATCATCACAACCACCACCACCACCACCACCACCACCATCATCATCATCATCATCATCATCATCATCATCGTCATCATCATCATCATCATCGTCATCATCATCATCACCTTCATCATCACTATTACCATGATAATAATCAGTGGCATTATCATCACCCATCGCCATCACTACCATCGACATCGCCACCATCATCATCATTATTATCACCCCCTCCACCACCGTCACCATCATCATCATCTTACGCCCGACCTCCACCATCATCATCACAATGATCAGCAGCATTATCAGCATCACCACCAACACCACTGCCATTAGAATCATCAACAATATTATCAACATCATTATCATCATCATCATCATCACAATAACCACCATCCGATCCCGTCCGTATAGTGCCTTTTTCTTGTTCACAATGGCGGCGAGTAGAAACCTCCAGTTAAGACTACCGAAATACTCCAAGAATCGTGGAGTATTAATGAAATGTCTTCGTTCCGCTTGTTCTAGAATAGAAGAAAACTTATATGGTTGCCAATCGCTGGAAATAACGACCAACGACGACAGCTGATCGTGTGTCACGTGACAAAATATTCCATGATCCTTGGAGTATTTTTGTAGCCTTGTCGGGAGTTTCTGCGCGACTAAGGAAAATTGTCCTCGAGATCAAGACGAGGACATCGTCATCGTCATCGTCATCATCGTCATCTTCATAATTATTACCATCATTTCCATCACTTAGTACCAACCCAGTATTTCAATTCTTTCTTTACCTCAATTAGTTGAACGAGATTTTGATAAGGTGTCTTGGATATAGTGTTCATGTACCGACAAACCGAAGCGATATCCATCCCACCAGTTTGTTCGTTATACTGAACAGTGCCGTCCAAAAAATTCTCGAGATTCTTCGTGAAAAACCACGTGTCATCTGGCTGGGAAATATCAGCACATGAAGAAAAATCGTGCTCCAGTGTTTTAAATTGCCTCTGTGAAATCAGCTGGTCCACGTATTTAAACGCTTTATTTATATTGTCGCGACACTGTTGAAACAAGCAAAAATTAATAGAGATATTACTTTATGGAACATGCATGTGACAGCCCTTTTTGGATCAGAGTCACGCGCGAGAGTGTGCGAGGGAGCGCGCAAGGACGTCAACTCGCTCGTTCGCTCGCACAGCGGAACGTCGCAAGTAACGTTTGCGGTCAAGGCAGCCACACATTCAACAACATGAAACATTCCGTGTAAGAGATTGTTGCAGCAATAGAACTTGATGCTGCAAATTCAGGGGTGGATATATGGTCTACATCTGTCTCGTGTTCTCAAATACCCGTTCCATACAATGCATTACATAGTTTGGCCTTCTTTATTTATTAAAAACATAACCAGGATAAAACTCTTACTTGCACAGATCCGCCAACCAATAATGAAGCAAAACTACTGGCGACAACCTAAGAGAAAAAAATTGGGTTACGTTTGCTTCTTTTATTAATTCACCGTTATTCTTTCCTTCACGATTTGGGTTATATCGAGGACCTACATAAAAAGCAAGTGTAGCCGATATGACTTTCCTCTCTTCAAATCATGAATTTATTTTAATACACGATTGAGTATAAATAAAACTTAATCGGTACTCTGTATCCATTTTGTTAATGCACGTAAAGAACACTTTATATAATTAGTTCCTCTTCTTTCTCTAAAGAATAATCGAACGAATGGAAGACTGATACACGTGAACGAAAGACTGATGCACGTGAACGCAAGACTGATGCAGGTGAAAAATGTCACCGCCGCGTGACTGACTCGCAGGCTGTTTCTGGCGCGCGCGCGTTTGATAAATTCGAAATAGGCGCTTTCAGAATGTCGTGGACACATTCATTGTTCACATTGGTATGTCGGCTAAAAATATCTAGCCTGACGGGGGTAGTCAGTAGCCAGCGCATTTTGGTTTGCTTGTCGACAATTGGCTGCCGACTACCCCCGTTATTTTAGCAGATATACATATATACAACAACAACAACTTTATTTCAGTTCTCCCATTTCTATACATGGTATTACCGAACCAATTACAATAAGGAAATTAAAATTAAAATTAGTTAAATTACATTAACGAAATCTAGAATAAAATGTATATTCATGTTTTTGTAAAACAATGACGAGTATTACTGACTATGGTTTGCTCTTGTTTTCATTGCTTGAGTGACAAAAGCAGCAGTCAACCTGCTAATATGTGGATCAGTATTGTTGATAAGAAATAAAACCTTCTCATGATAATCCAATTTTTAAAATAACCTATTTCGTTTAATAATTTTGTCAAAAAAGGTATTTCGTGGTTCATCATACAACATACAGTGAAATAAAAAGTGCATTTCATCTTTAACTGAATTAAGTGTACAGTGGGTGCAAATTCTAATAAAGTGTTCAGGAGTTTTAGGGATTGTAAATTTTCAATTCTTAAGGTGTGATTCCCTATCCTAAATGAGAACGGTGAATATGCCACTGATGTCTACACTGCGCATGTACGTAAATTAAAGTGGCTATCGCTACTTGAAAGTTATTTTCAGAATCAACTCTATGTACATTGAATAGTTGAATGGTAAAATATTTCTTGTTTTGAACTTCGCGTTTGTGGGTTATAGAGATTTGAATTTACGAAATGCTAATTGGATGACGTCAACCTGGGGAATTTGCCATTATTTCTACGCCAATTTACAATGCGCAGTTTACAGCTTGAGGATAATTAATTTGATAAATACTAAAAATAAACTGTGGATAGTCAATTGATTCGTAAAAAATATTACTTGGAGGTGAAAACAAGTAGTTGTATAATAAATGATTCTTTGGTTGACGTCATGTAATTAGCAATTTGTAAATTCAAATCTCTATAACTCAATAATGCGACGTTCAAAGTCAGAAATATTTTACCATTCAACTATTCAATGTACATAGAGTTGATTCTGAGTATACCTTTCTAGGGCGGGGTGATAGGCACTTTAAGTATAGTTTTATACTATAAATCAGAAAATAATTATGAAATTGAAAAATGTATTTGACAGCTTAAATAAGTAATTCAGCCGCCAAAACGTCTTCATACTCAGTAACATGTAATTACTGTGATTCAGAAAGAAAAGAGATGAAAAAAAATTCTTGAGAGCACCAGAATCCCACCGAAGTAGCTGGCATGCCCTACCTGCTTTCGCTTTATTAACCTGGGGGGGGGGGGGGTGTGGGGAAACCACACTGTGCCTCCAGGCTCAGGAGCTCTAAAAAAGCCCCGAGACAACCTTGAATTAAAAAAAAAAACATTGCTTCAGAGTAAACCTGCTTGCCTATAAATTGTTATTTTTTCTCTCTAAATGACATAAAAAGGTGCACAATTAGGACGATTTTTTCGCCTTCTCTACTCACCCGGACTAACTGCCCCTGGGTATCCGAGGATGGCCCGACGTGTAAAGCTTATCTAATGCAAATTGTAACTACGAAGAGGACATGTACACGAGAGTACGATGCGGGTGTTTTATTACAATGTAATACACAGCTGGCCTTCTTTATGTGCTGAAACGAGTTTTGATTTCTTTGCAAATAAAAAACAAATGTATACGTCGTATACTCTGATAAAACGTTTCCAGTGGTTAACATTGCCACCTAAACCGTCTTTCGCATCAGGTTGGTTAGTGGTCGTATAACCATTCACCAAGAAGACGTGCAACCTCCTACAAAGAAAACACAAAAACAATAAAATATAAAATGCTTCAAGAAGTGCGCATCACAGGCCTGAACAGCGAGAGAAAACGGATGACATAGTGGGATTTGGGAAAAAAATCTTCAGGTAAAGAAGTACGAGGGCCACAAGCTGCTCCACAAAACTGACATATAGGCCAGTCTCAGTAGCATAGATGGAGCGAATAGGAATAGTACTGCAATCAATGGATGGATGCAAGGCCATAACAATGCCCCCCTCTCCCCCCAGCATTTTGTTTAGTATTCCTAACATTTCGCTGCAGGTTATCATCTGGATGAAGATTGACAATGGAAAGCAAAGTATCTTGTCCAAGGAAACAAAAATATCAGGATAAAAAAGACCTGACTTGAACTACTGAACTTCAATTCAGATCTGGAATAACAACTTCTCGAGCGTGTTACTGAAGCACATAATAAGTAACAGCTGCTTTCCACAAAATATATAAATTGCATGCTCTCCAAAGCCAATCGAAAACCTGTCTAGTCCAGTCACTAATTCATCATTGCCGAAAGCAATTTTGTGTATCGTGCAATGAACCAGTCATGTCAAAGTCATGAGCAAAACCCAAAACCAATCGTGAATTAGTTAACGGATGTTTGTTTTCCCGCGCAGTGTCTGTTGTAATTTACAGATCAAATATATATATATAATTATATAGATAGTTAAGCTTAGCCTAACAGCTTAGCTCTCTGAACAGAAAGCTGATGATAAGCTTAACTAAAGTGAAAGGTCGGAAGCACAACAATTAAGATTGACGACCGGGCTATTTTTCAATTTTAGCAATTCTCAAAATTCGTCTGCATAGTACAATTAGACTGCACAAAACTCACAAAAACAACTTTTCTCGGTCTAGAATAACAAGTATGACTAATTTCACGAATAAAATACACCAGTTAAGTATCGAAAATTGCCCAAGAAATTGATTTGGAAATCAAAATTACAAAAAATACACAGACATCTTTGCATTGGGCGACGCGAGTAAAATTTGAACTATAAAATTCAAGTCTTGTTTTGTTTACATAAAATCGCTTTTCAAATTATGTAATAAATAAACAAACAAATAAACATGGACAACAATATTTTCTTTTGAAAAATTTTATTCAAATATCCGTTAGCTTATCTTTAAAAGCAAAACGCATACCATAACCGCATGGGGGAACTAACCACGCAAGCAAATTGGCTAAGCACGAGGCAAAATTCAAGATATCAATAGGGATGATATCTGTTTACAAACATTCTTTTTGTTATTCAAATGTGCCAGCCACTGGAATAAAACAACCCTTCGTTTCGGCAGCCAATAAGGCTCTGGTTGGCACATTAATAACAATTGGTGATGTCATTGATATCTTCCCTGTACGACTGAATTTGGGCACATTTTAAAAAAATTTCTCCAAAACTAACGAGAACACAAAGAAAAGGTCAATCACAAATCGCGAGTTCGTGCGCGCGAAACATTACGCTTGCCATGACCATGAAAAATGACGGGCATGGCTCTATGAGTATGGAGCTCCGCAAACGGGCCGCTCCGCTAAAAGGTTGTGCCCTGTTTTAGCAACATCTCTTCGGCGTTAAAACACCTCCTTATAAAACTAAACGTACCTTTCTTGCTTGGCGTAAGGCCGGCAGATCACTGGTTGAATTCGAGTTCATGTCGGCACAATGCGAGGTACCATTGATAAAAATCGCCACCTCTGCGGACGTTTGGTTCACAAGCACACTTAATGCGTGCCAAGGGCTATAGATCCTGCAGAAAAATAATAAAACAAAAACGGAAGTTCCCCTGAAAGGCACTATAACATAGCAACAGTTGTCATCAATGTAAAGTGGAGCCACCCATTGTGAACTTCAAGTACCTTTTATAAACAAAAAAACAGATTTCCAACAACAGCCCCGATAGTCCCAAGTGTCCGGCATTCGGACACTCTTGAACCAGAATTTCTTACCGTTGACAAAAATAATTCTTGAGCCTTTGGGTCTGTTGCCTCCGTAATACGTATTTGTGAACGCGACCTTCTGATAAACCTCTTGTGGAGGGATGTTAAAGACGTCAGAACATATGTAGAGTTCGCGAACGAGGTCGGGCATTTTTGTAGAGAAGATACAACTGGAATTGTTTTCGCAGGTTTGACCTGTGAAGAATAAATGAAACAGCGGTTGATAATAAACACGCCTTGAAGTCGTTCTTGCACTGTTATACAGTTGGACATCTTGAGTGTTTACCATTTACACGGGCGGGAAAACTGGCTGGTCCACGGTTTGTGCAAATGGTACGCAAAACGGCAGAATCAGAAATTCTGTTCGAGATTGATGTGTACCACTTATGCCATTGACCACCAGAAACGGATATTCAGGATATTCTCGGACAAACAAGGTTATTACATATTACAAAAATTTAAGGTTATACTGGAATAATGCAAAGAGTCGTTTTCATTTAAAACTAGATTAATTTTTTAAATAATGATCTTTGGAAAAAGAAAAGAAAATATGTATTAAAAGTTGTCCTGCGAAAATTTTGAAAGTTCCAGAAATTCCAGGATGTTTATATAAGAAAAGTTATGTTGACACTAGCCATGGCCTGTAATTCTATTAAATGCCATCGATGGCTTTAAAATTACAGACGTAGGTCTGACGAGCAAAAAATTATTGCGAGTCTCTGCTGCAAAATTAGAGCCATCAAATCTCAACATTTCTAAAACGAGACAATCATGCAAGTAGACCAAAGTTCGACTGTGAATCTGTTATCAACTTTGGATTCCAGCCATGTTCGACCGAAATACCGATGATGCTGCATTTGTTTGAAAGGGCTTCTCCGCTTGATACCGAAGAGATCACAGTTTGTATACACCTGATTAAAAAACCATCAACCATACATGTACGACTGACAGGTTTGCTGGGAAGCGCAAAAAATAGCAGAGCGAAACCTGTATTAAGCGGACACCAGCTGCTTGGATCCCTAAATTTTCTTCCCACAATCACTGTAAAACGAACCTGTATTCAGCGGACCTCTCTTTTACGCCGACACTAGCGAGGGTCCCGAGGATGTCCGCTAAATACAGGTCTCACTATATGCACTAAATCATCCTCCGAATCTATTAGGAAGGAATAGATAAACGAAATGTTAAAAAGCCTTATCTGTCGTGTTTCCAGAATTCCATCGTCTATGGTTAGCCATTTGTTGCAAAATTCAACAACATGGGGTATATTTGCATTCAGCGACTTATATTTATGTTCAACAACATGCATTTTTATTCAACTTCAACCCATGGTATTGTCGTTCAACAGAAATATTCATTTAACTTCAACGCAAACCTTTTTCGTTCAACAGAAATATTCATTCAACTTCAACACAAACCTTTTTCGTTCAACGGAAATATTCATTTAATTTCAACACAAACCTTTTTCGTTCAACAGAAATATTCATTTAACTTCAACACAAACCTTTTTCGTTCAACAGAAATATTCATTCAACTTCAACGCAAACCTTTTTCGTTCAACAGAAATATTCATTTAACTTCAACACAAACCTTTTTCGTTCAACAGAAATATTCATTCCAGCTGAATGTAAGCTTTATTCAACGCAGGAAATGACATGCATACTAAAATTAACGTTTTGTAAGTTCCCGGACATTCCCAATAATATTCATTCAACAAAAAAAATATTCATTCAACAAAACCGTCCCGTCCCCCTCCCTACTCCGACGTTACTCTGACCCAGACCCTTTTATACATTCGCACAACACGTGTTCAAAATGGCGTCGGAAGATACAAGGGAAGACACAAATGGTGCGAGAATGTGACCGAAATGAAATTGCTCTTCAACGATCGGGGAGTAACACCTCGTTATTTACGAGAACTCGTGATCTAATAGCGAATTCAGCGCGATCGGCTAGCCTGGAAGTAACAAATTCCATCCTTCGGTGCATCGTATCCAGCTGCAAATCTACCAAGTCCTTCTTCGACTTCTTCCGCAACTGTTTCTACTCCTGGATTCACGATGGCTTCTGGGGCGTCGAATTCTTTTCAACCTGGCACTAAGTCGTAAGAGGTAAAGTAAATCGAACACACAGCATCCATGGCGTTTCAAGAAAAAGTCTTCAGTGAGACAAGAATTTCACCCAAAGGCCATCCAGCTCCTTGACAAACCCGAATATCAAGATCATGGCAGCTATGTTACTGATTATGCAGTTACTGATCACATGATTCCCTTGAAATATTTCAAGGGAAATGGGGGGGAGGAACCATATATGAGCTATATAGGTGCGTGCCGCTGTGAAGGGTATGGTTTTCAGGCAGTTTAGTCTGGGATATAGGGTATAGTAATCAGAGATTTTTGGTCTAGAATTGGGTTGCAAAATGCAGCTAAAATGGTCTAGTATAGGTTAAGGGTCTCAGAGTCCCAGCGGCACACCCCCGCCCAAAAATTTGCAAAGTACCCCCCCCCCCCCCCCCCCCCCCCCCCCCCCCCGGCGGGGTTCTTCCCTTGCATCTTCCGACGCCATTTTGAACACGTGTTGTGCGAATGTTAAGGGTCTGGGTTAGAGTAACGTCGGAGTAGGGAGGGGGACGGGACGGTTTTGTTGAATTAATATTTTTTTTGTTGAATGAATATTATTGGGAATGTCCGGGAACTTACAAAACGTTAATTTTGGTATGCATGTCATTTCCTGCGGTGAATAAAGCTTACAGGTTTGCGTTGAAGTTGAATGAATATTTCTGTTGAACGAAAAAGGTTTGTGTTGAAGTTAAATGAATATTTCTGTTGAACGAAAAAGGTTTGTGTTGAAGTTAAATATATATTTCTGTTGAACGAAAAAGGTTTGTGTTGAAGTTAAATGAATATTTCTGTTGAACGAAAAAGGTTTGTGTTGAAGTTAAATGAATATTTCTGTTGAACGAAAAAGGTTTGCGTTGAAGTTAAATGAATATTTCTGTTGAATGACAATACCATGGGTTGAAGTTGAATAAAAATGCATGTTGTTGAACACAAATATAAGTCGCTGAATGTAAATATACCCTGTTGAAAATAAATATAAACTGTTAAATAAAAATATACATGTTGTTGAATTTTGCAACAAATGGCTAACCATAATCGTCTCTTATATATTTTTATTATTTTTTAATTCCGACGTTTCTTCAATTAGGTGCACATCGAATAACATAAAACAATCACTGAAAGAGTACACTACATAAGCTTGTTTCAGGCATTCAGGATTACTAAAATAATTTCGACAGCTGATGGAGGGGGCCTGAGCGCGGGTGTTAAGAGTCAGGCGAGTCCCTCGCCTCAGGCTCCTCGCATTTTTTCGCTAGGTATTTTCCCTTCGCAACGCTCCCTAATATCTGAGCGTCCTGAAACATGCTAACTAAACATACAATATCCAAACTGTGTGCATTTCTGGTACGTCCACTGGCGTGAAAAAGCGGTCCCGTCTGGATCTTGTGTGGTGTTGCTTAATATTTCCAAGTAGTTTGTGAAGTTGTTGTTGATACATGAAAGATTATAAATCCAAGTACGATAAACCTGGCGAAATTAAAAAAAAAAACCTAACGTCAGCCAAAATTGTCTTGAATAATTTATAAAAAGATCACTTAAAACCGTCATATAGTTCGACATGATCATCAACATCATCACAGCTATCACCACTATGACACCAGCACAGCCATCATTGTCGTGAACATTATCATCATCATTTTCATTATCACCGCCATCACCATCATCCTCAATGTTATCATCGCCATTGTTGCTGTCGTCACTATCAACACCATCATCGCTATAAGTATCTTAATCTTCTTCATCATTATAATCATCTCAACCATCACTACCGTCGCCATCATCACCATGAAACAACATCATCATCATCACCTTCACCATCACTATTACCATCATGCGAATCAACAACATTATCATTAACCATATAATCATCATCATCGCCACAACCACCACCACCATCATCATCATCATCATTATCACTTTCACCATCACCATTACCCATCATATTGAATCAGCAACATTATCATCACCATCAAAAGTACCTACCATAACCATCATCAACAGCACCATCACCATCATCATTATCATCGCCTTCACCATCACTATTACCATTAATCGGTATTAATCGGTAGCATTATCATCACCATCAAAGACCCTGGGAACGAGGTTGTCGCCATCACCACCATCGACATTATAATCATTATCATCACCACCGTCACCATCATCGTCACCATCATCATCATCATCATCATCTTCCGGCCCACCACCACCACCATCATCGTAATGATTAGCAGCATTAGCAGCATCACCACCAACTATGGAAGGCCATTTATGACAAATAGATTAATATATAAATGTTAAGAAGAACTCAAATATTCGTATTAGACCATAATTATTGCTATCAAGATAAGAATATGGGTATTATAAAACCGACCTAAATTATATTTTCGCATCAATAAATGTACGTTTCAAACACGATGCAAGTATATTTATACGTTACGAACCATGGGATATTTATACGTTATGAACGTAACATAATTACGTTATGAACCATAACGTATTTATACGTTATGCGAATATACGTTATGAGTATGCGTTGATGTCGATCACTTGACACCGGGAAAGAGTATGCGCACAACGACCAAAATGATGGACGGAGAGAGACTAGATAGTTTTCGGCTTCGAGAATTGCCTTCGCTTTTGGAGCAACCAGAAAGACACCATTGCGAGAATGTCAACAAACTAGAAAATATGAAACGTCGACTAGATGACATATATGGCTGCCAATCGCTGGAAACAACGACAAACGACGACGGTTCATCGTCTGCCACGTGACAAAATATGCCATGATTCTTTGAGTATTTCTGTAGCATTGTCCAGGCGTTTCTGCGCGACTAAGAAAAATTGTTCTCGCGACGAGGACATCATCGTCATCGTCATCATCTTCATAATTATTACCATCATTTCCATCACTTACCCCTCGGTCACATTCGCGCTAGAACCTTGCTTGCTTGACCAATTTTTGTTTACCTAGCAAATTCCTAGCTCGTTACAGGTGTGACCGACCTAGCGCGGCACTGCTTGCTTGCTTGAAAAAAAAGGCGGAGTAGCTTAATCTTCAAAAGATCCACAGCTAAGCTAAAGAGCACTTAGAAGTGCTCTTGAGCTGTGCTTGGTAAACAAATTTAATTGGTTTTGTTCGAATTGACCAATAAGCAGTATTTTTGACATCTTGACCTTTTTGGTTGACTAGAAGTTTCAGTCGAGCGTCACGCGTGAGTTTTGGCTTTCGTTTTCGTAGAGAAAAAGTTTTTTCACCTTGCATTTCATTTGAAAATGTCAAAAACGCCGTCGCCTTATGACCATACCAGTTCATTGACAATTTGGGTTTAGCGAACTTCCAATTTTTACTAATTATACAGGTACTTATCCACCGCCGCCGGCGCCGCATGACACGTTTCCTCGACCATTCGTCGAAGGTTTTGTACCGAACTCAGTTTTCTATACATTCCACTATGGCTACTGTTCCACGTACAGTTTCATCCAAAGCCGAGAAAGTGACAAAAATGCACTTTCCCCGTTAGTTGCAACGAGTGAAGCGAATACGTCGTAAAGGTTTCAGGCGAGAGATTTATATTCACAAGGCGGAGAAGAAAGTACAGTCTTCTCCTTCGACGTATAGCCCTGAATCTTCTTAGAAGTGAATACGCGCAATTGATGTAACATAAAATCGAAAACCAAAAGCACCAGATGGCCATCCATTGCGTTTAACAGGCAACTAAAGCAAGCGGTGGATTTACAATGTGACCACGATGCACTTGCTTAAGTTTCTAGCACTTGCTCCGGCTTGCTTGACTGACGTCATAAGCAAGCATGCTTGACAGCGATCTCAAGCGCGAATGTGACCGAGGGGTTAGTACCAACCCAGCATTTCAATTCTTTCTTTACCTCAATTAGTTGAACGAGATTTTGATAAGGTGTCTCGGATATAATGTTCATGTACCGACAAACCAAAGCGATATCCATTCCACCAGCTTGTTCGTTATACTGAACAGTGCCGTCCAAAAAATTCTCGAGATTCTTCGCGAAAAACCACGTGTCATCTGGCTGGGAAATATCAGCACATGAAGAAAAATCGTGCTCCAGTCTTTTAAATTGCCTCTGTGAAATCAGCTGGTCCACGTATTTAAACGCTTTATTTATATTGTCGCGACACTGTTGAAACAAGCAAAAATTAATAGAGATATTACTTTATGGAACATGCACGTGACAGCCCTTTTTTGATAGTCACGCGCGAGAGTGTGCGAGGGAGCGCGCAAGGACGTCAACTCGCTCGTTCGCTCGCACAGCGGAACGTCACAAGCAACGTTTGCGGTCAAGGCAGCCACACATTCAACAACATGAAACATTCCGCTGACGCGACTGTTATAAGGGATACAAGGAGTATTGGAGAAAGGGTGTTGAATGATTTCGCAGATGGTAGATACCCGAAGAGATTGTTGCAGCAATAGAACTTGATGCAGCAAATTCAGGGGTGGATCAGTATATGGTCTAAATCTGTCGCGTGTTCTCAAATACCCGTTTCATACAATGCATCACATGGTTTTGCCTTCTCTATTTATTAAATACATAACCAGGATACAAATCTTACTTGCACAGATCCGCCAACCCATAATGAAGCAAAACTACTGGCGACAACCTAAGAGAAAAAAAATGGGTTATGTTTGCTTCTTCTATTAATTCACCGTTCTCCCTTCCTTCACGATTTGGGTGATATCAAGGACCTACATAAAGAGCAAGTGTGGACGATATGACTTTCTCTCTTCAAATCATGAATTTATTTTAATGCACGATTGAGTATAAATAAAACTTAATCGGTACTCTGTAATCATTTTGTGGATATTAATGCACGTAAAGAACACTTTATATAATTAGTTCCTCTTCTTTCTCTAAAGGAGAATCGAAAGAATGGAAGACTGATGCACGTGAACGGAAGACTGATGCACGTGAAAAATGTCGCCAACGCGTGACTGACTCGCAGGCTGTTTCTGGTGCGTGCGCTTTTGATACGTTGGAGAAGAAAATGGAGCTACTACAGTTATTACAAACAAAAGGATTTTGGGACGTACATTGTGGTATCCCTGGAAGTCTGTTCTGGCCTGAACTGGAGCTGATGAGGCGACTGCTCCGGACACCAGGTGAGGGTACTGCGAGAAACAAGCAGAAAACTTTCATTCAGAATCTGACATATCCTGTTTAGATGGTAGCATCGCTCGCGCAAGGGTCAAGTACTGGCGGCGGAGCCTCGAATACAAGTAGCCAATCCGCGAAAACTTGAGTTCCCCTCATTCTTATTGCAGCTTCACCTCTCTTACTTGCGGCTCTTAATTTACGGTCCGCAGCCTAAACTTTGCGCTTGCACGAACAATACCTCCAGGTTCCCTTGTGGACACTTCGCTATAACAAACAAGCGTAAAAGTCTCCTACGAAAGTTTCTAAAGATTTCAAAATAAATAATGACAGGCTTTTACGTACTTTATTTGAATCCCAATAAAGCAATTTCGCCATTTACTGTTTAAAATTTCGTATAACGGGCAGCTCGAACATTTTACAAGTGATCTGTGGTCTGGAATTTTCATCTGATTCGGTTCACAAAAAGGTCATAAAGTGACACAGGCTCATGCACGCTTTCTTTTAGTTCCCTCGCTCCAACATACGTTCCGGCCGCGGTCCCTGAAATATCTCCAGTAACAAAATCTTACCTTGAGCCTAAACCAGGCCGCGAGGGATCCTGGGTATGAACCGCCATACGCAATCCATTTATTCTCATCGGTCAGGTGGTATTTTTCACGAGCAAAAACACAGAACTCAGCCAGGTCGGCTAACCTGTCAATTTAACAAATCAGGCAGTCACGCGTCAGCAAGATAAATAATATAATAATGAAATTATTGGTTTGATATAATCGAACTACCCCGCGTCTGACATTTCAGACTAAGCTTGACTACACGTTCATTCAAACAGATAAAAAGGTTAAAAAAAAATCAATCTTGCTCGGTACCGGCATGAAAGCTATTTGATCGGATACAAACTACATCGGTGCATCAAAACCATCTGCGGGTGATGAAGCCTACGTGGTGGGTGCTCGAAAGGAGAAAAAAGGAGTTTTTCCAACGCATGCGAAATGCGAGGAGCGCGAACGAAGGGGAAGGCCGAAGATCTCAACTAAAAATTACCCTTATTTGTCGGCTGACGTTTAAGTTTCGCCCATTTGACGGTTAACGTTAACTTTCAACCTTCCAAGGTTGTCGCACGTTCGTTGATAGTTAAAATTTACTTCATGACGGTTATTCCATTTAAACCCTCGGGAACGCTGCCAACCGTCCACGCTCCGCGCTCTATCCACGCTTCGCGTTCTACCCACGCACCTCGGACCATTCAAATGAAAGTCAGTACTTACTGAACAGTACTGTCCTGTGGTACTGTCCTGTGGTGCTGTTTATTGTGCCGTACAAGGTGGCTCTAGCTTCAGGGTCTGGAAGGGGTTCTGCGTGATCCGGGATTTAGCCGAAATTGAGTGCGTGATTCGGGAATACAAAACAAATCCAGCCGTGATTCGGGAATACTATATCAGCTGTGACGCGGGATTTGCTTTATCTGTGGTCTGTGGTCCGTGATTTCCACCGACAAAATTCTGTGAAATTCAAATATTTTAGCCCGTATCAATTCACACTCACAATTTTGTCGTGTTTTATAGCGACCTGTCAAAAACTTCTTAACTCTCATACCATGTCACAACGGGCGGTTTAAGCCTATCACATATGTGATCATGTGTCAATTTATACGTGGTTACAAAACCATTTACAGGCCATGGGTGGGAAGAAAGGTGGGAAGCTACTGTACTTGGACCTGATCGTCCTGTTTTCGACTTCCTGTTTGTTTATTGTTTATCTCTATGCTATGGCGAGTAATGAGATCAGTTCCACATCAGGCCCGTTTACACAGGCGATTTTTTGTGCAATTTTTGTCGCACTTATCATGGATAATAAAGAGACTAGTCTCTTTATTATCCATGCACTTATCGATGCAATTTTTGTCGCGCGCAAGTTGCATCTTCAAATCGCATGTGTAAACGGGCGGCGATTTCAGAGCGATTTGGGCATGATTTGTTGCGCGATGTTGCAAATGTGCTGATGATGGGGGTGTTCGTCGGAAATTTTTGAAAAATGCCCTAAAAGGTACCAGAATCTCGTTTGATTGGCGTGGCTCAAAATAATTTTTACCCCTCATAAAGAGGTACCAATTCTAAAACAACACATATCATAATAATATTATTCTGTCAATTTTTCGGCTCAATACCCTAAAAGGTACTGCGATAATTCTAACGGTGGTTATTTTAGTACCCTAAGCGGTAGCAATCTATAAATTTTGCCCCTAAAAGATATGACGAGCACCCATGTCATTTTTATATAGGAGTCCCTCGGGTATCGCACCCAAATCGCACAGAAAATCGCCGCTAGTTTACACTTGCATTGCGACAAAAGTTGCATTGGAAAGCGCGACAAAAATCGCATCAAAAATCACATGTGTAAACGGACCTTAAAGATCCTGGTCTCATTTAATTTTTTTTCTGACTCCAAAATCTGGTACAGTGAGTATCTAGCCCATCCACAAAAAAAATCGATGTTCCAATTATCAGCGCAGAACTGAATCACAAGGATTTCCACATCTTCAAGACCCATTTTACAAATTTACAGCTATTTATGAAGTCGCCTGAGGCAAAGGCCTTAAAGAAAATCCTGTAGTGGTTTTCTTTCGAATAAATAAAGGCGCTACAGGACAGAAATAGGATATATGCAGCAAAGATTTTCACAGACTACGTGATTCGGGAAATGACAAAAACAAGCTACGTGATTCGGGAATTTACGAAAAAATAGCCCGTGATTCGGGATCCAGACCCCCCCTTCCAGACCCTGTAGCTTGTCAAGGGATGAGATCCTAAACTGTGACCAGAAACTGGTACTATTTGGGTATTCCTGTGTTTTGCAATATTTCTCAAAACAGCGGTTTTTTTAAACTTGTGCATTCTTGAGACACCTGGGTTGAGTGTAAGACACTGGAATACTTACGCTTGCTGGCTGGACAGAAAACGTAAGTTTTCGTTTTCTAAACCCTTTTCAAATGTGCTTAAGCCATAGTAGCGATGTTCCACTCCAAAGATCAAACCACCATACTCCTCTGCCAGTTCCACGATATGTCCTGAAAAAAGTACATGGCTAAATTAATCATGGCAATACAACAAGTGATCCAATAGGCCTCACTCATGATAGCCGCATATTGGTTTTTATATTATAATTTCACTCCCCCCTCCTCCCCCCCCCCCCCCCCCCCCCCCCCCCCCCCAACGATGGAGTTTGGATCCGATGTTTAATACCTCATCCGCCAAGCAAAGGATAAGTCATTTTGTGCTCAAACGTTGCTCCGGGAGGCAAAGTTGCTCGCGGTTGTTCATTTTCGAAATGTTACTCAAAACTCTAAAATAAAGTTGTTGAGTACAATCGGGAAAGCCTTAGGGATAGCAAACACATACCAAAGTCGATAAAAGTCCCAGACATTTCAAATTCTCCCCCGATGTACAAGAAAACCGGTCCGTTAGCCTTTCTCCAGTAATTAACATTGACCCAGTATCGCTGCCTGAATGTGGCTTGCTTATCTGCAGCTTCAAAGTGATCCAGCGGCTGAACGATGCTGTGTTCCTCGATAACGTCATGGCGCGCGTGAAGCGAGTACTGATGCATGTGAACACGTTGGCGGATCTTGTAAAATATCTCGGTTTGTAAGCACGAAACGCGAAGAACGGAGATTAACAAGAGCAAACTGGAAAAATTAAATATTGAACTCGACATCATAAAGCAAGGAACGCTCGGTATAAAGCAAAACTGACAGTACACGGCTGACCAACAGCTGTGGTTTCGATCTCATGCTTATCTCGTGATCTGTTTATGTATGTTTTTGATTGTTTTCTTGTTCCGGTATTAACTTTTCACAGGTCACCCCGTAGTAGAAAATTATTCAAAACGTTATGCATTATTAAAGTTGTAAGATTAGTCTGAATGAAGGGCTATTTCATAATTAAGTTACTGGCTTTATTTATCTTCTTCTGGCTCCAGAAGCTTCCGGTTACTCCAGAGGCCATTTCCGGGAGCCCAAATACATTTTCGTGACAAGAGATATTAAAATGTCACGCTTTCTAGTGACTGTCTACCAAACAGAGACACTCAGCTCAAAAGCGCCTAGGCCTGATCGAGAGTTAGCAAAAAGGGGAATAGAAACGAGGCATTTTAGTCCCAGACGATTCTTATTTTGCATATTGAGTTAAATAAATGGAAGAAGAACAAATTATACCCAGAACAACATTAACATCCCTTATAAATTATAAATTATACCTGTGCATGCCACAATATCGCTAAATCAATAATATACACGCAGCTTATCAAGAGAGTATATACAACAAGTTAAAAAGCATTTGGAGACAAGAACATATGCTGCATGAATGGTAAAAGTGAGTATCTATACGAACAAAGCTGCTCGTATTATAATTTTTAGTTTATGATCGGTCGACATCCATTTCGTCTGTCACGCAACCAAGAAACGAAGTTCTTTTTACGCGTACGCGTTTGGACAACCAGATCCTGCTATTTTTAGCAACATCGTTATAAAATAAAACGCCTTTCTTTGGAAACATTATCTTTTTTTCACATCTTTGTATCTCCTGGAAAAAAGAAAGGTAAAGATATTGCCGCATAATATTTTGTAAAGAGCGCTCGACGCAGCATGCACTTGTGCACGCATTTCGTGACGTACAGGTGTAAGATCATTTCCTAATATGGTAATGTAAACAGTGAGACAAAATTGGCGCTTGCAACATACATGTAAATGGCGTTCGATTCGAGAAATGATTTCACGTACGTATTAACTTTCATTTGTTAGGAATCTTGATAAATAATTAGACGTCATAAAACTTGTTGTTGTAGTCCGTGAAATCTGCAACTAGGTGACAAATTAAATTTAGACAGGCTGAAGGATTGAATGATAATACTAAAAGTGTGCATTGTTGCATATTAACCCTTTACATGTACTCTCGGCCGAGAAAGCCAATAATGAAAATTCAAGAAAAATCATAAATTTCATATTGTAAAATATTGCAAAACGAATTGCACCATGCAACTCTGAGCACTACCGCTTTCATTTGAATAGTAACACCATAGGATTTCGTCCACAGACTCAAAAGTTTGAACTACATTGTACATTACATGTCTTCATATTTTACTCTGGGAGTGAATGGATGTACCGATGGAGCGCATCGAGCATTACTAATGCCGTCTAATGCCCCTAATATCTAAATATTTGTTCCTCTTTTACTTTGTCGTACGTGACATAGTTTATAAAAATTTACACTTCCGTATTAAATCGTGACTAATCAGTATTTTTTTACGTGAAAAAGTGCATCTTGAACTATGATGTAACCGAGTAAACAATATCTAGTAAAGAAATTTAATTTACAAATCCTTTTATGTTAGTAATTATGAATTCAGCTTTAAAATAGTACCATAAAAGGTTATAGCTTGAAATTAAATCGACTTGCCTTGAAACCCCTTCGTGATTAATTTAATAGTATCAACGTAAATCCTGCTATAACTGAATTCACTATTTCCACAAGCAAAAAGTTGTTACATGTATAATTTCTTGGCAGAAATGTTTTTCCTGTTTTTATAATAGTTTGAGATGATTTTTGTCTGCATGCATTTCTATATCCTTAAGAAACACAGCTAGGCCAGCTGTAATTTGCCTGTCAATCACAGCATGCTATTGTACTGGCTGTTTTAATTTCTAATATTTAACGAATATTAATTTTTAATAGTGACTGTTTACAGTCATTTTTCCCTTATATGGATGCACTAAACTTTTGCAGAGTCAGTGATGTTGAGGAAATCACAGTTTTGCTGAGCAGCCATGTAAAAAAATCTATTACTAAACAACACAATGGTGAATGTTAAATATAGTAACCTTACATCATATAAGAAACATATATATACGCAGAACTTATGATCACGTCATAAATACTGAGTAAGCCTACAGTTTACACCTTGAAAACTCAAAAGAAAGAAATTTACTGGTAAAGTGCAAATATTTTCTTTTTAATACATATCTGCCCAGTTAATTTATTTAATGACAGGTGTATTATGGATTTTTATCCATGCATAAGGTCTGCTCTGCACATAATAATGCATTTTTTCACTGATTAGCATTCAGGTTTAAATCAACATCCATGCAAATAATATAATAATTTTATTGTTAGGATTTGTATAACTTTCCACCATGTTTTATAATTTCTTTCCTTTCAATTCACAGAATTTGAAAAATTATTCATAATCCACTGCAGTCAACTGTCACAATCATGGTAAGTTACATCACATTGGTAAATTTACATTACATTTTTACATTTAGCAAACATGATTTTAAAGAGAAAGACAACTTTAGTTAGATTTGAGGTCAGTTAAATTTTGACCAGGTGAAGTTATTTGTGAATTTCGAGGGGTAAGCTTGAGGGGCCAATACTATCTGAACCCGAGTCAATTTTACTTTTGTTCTCAATTTTAGTTTCCAATGAATGAAGAATGTAAAAACATTTTCACTGCCATCAAGATGAGCCACAAGTATGCCTTTGCAATCATGAAGATAAAGGACAGAGAAGAGATTGTCTTGGAAAAACTTTCCGACCCACTTCCAGATGACACCCAAGAAACTAACGAGTTGGTTTTTAACAAAATGCGAGAGGAAGTTATTAACCTAGGTGAAGCTCGTTACATCCTCTTTGATGTCAGGTTTAAACGAAAAACTGGTTTCACGAAGGATGTTGTGGGGTACATCTATTGGTAAGCAATTTTTTGGTAGCCAAAAGTTTCTTCTATAAAATAATACAATGTAGACACTAGGTGCAGTTTACACACCCACTGACAGTGCCATTTACTAGTAAATGGCATTTACCATCATGGCGCTAAATAATCCCTCAACACCGTGAATCATACGTACGTTTTCGATAAGTTACTTTATTACGCGACTAAGACAGTCAGGAGACCAATAACTAAAATGAACCAATCAGAATGCTCTATGGCCAGTCCAATATTCTCTACATTTTGGACTGGGCATTGTCCCGAATGATCCTGTGCAATCCTCCCACTGGCAGGAGTCGTGCATAACTAAGACAGTCAGGGGACCAATAACTAAAATGAACCAATCAGAATGCTCTATGGTCGGTCCAATATTCTCTACATTTTGGACTGGGCATTGTCCAAATGATCCTGTGCAATCCTCCCACTGGCAGGAGTTGTGTATAAATCTCTTGCCTTTTTTGTAGGTACCTAGCAGTGCTCGGTCCTAACTGTCAAGACCTCAGGCCGATATTCTTCATCCTAGCCCCCATTCATTCAAAATGCTGGGGATAACCCTGCAATGGACTACATGTAGCAATCCATCCAGGGGAGAGTAGAAATACTCCTAGTCACTTCATAGTACACAAACCAGGTCACCCTGTGGTGGACTACCATCCCATCCAGGGGGGAGTAGTAATACTCCTAGTCACTTCATAGTACATAAACCAGGTCACCCTGTGATGGACTAGCAGATGTCCCATCCAGTGGGGGGGGGGGGGGGGGGGGGGGGGGGGGGTAGCAATGCTCCCAGATGCTTAATGTTAACTGGGTTAAAGCTTCAGTCGAGTAGGCCTGTGGCTGACTTATTCGACTTTACCTTACCTAGTATGTTAATGAGGTACCGGTAAATGACCCTAAGGTAAAAGGATTAAATAATGCCATTGATTTCTGCAGGTGCCCAGATAACATCAGTGCTTGGGACAAGATGATTTATGCCAGTACAAATGGAGTTATGAGGGCTGAGTTCAAAGGAACTAAACATTTTGAATACCATGACGAAGATGACTTCAAATTCCAAGATATGGTAACAGAGCTAAGAAAAAAAGACAGACAGTAACAACTTCATAACAGGGATTGTCATTAGAAAATATAATTATAACAACTTTGATTAAAAATTGTCAAAAGGGCTGTTAATACAGCTGTTAGTGCACTAGCTGTCCTTAACCCTTCAAGTCCCAATAGTGATCGGCGTGAAATTTCTCCTAAGGCTTGTAATAATATTATGGAAAGTATAATCAAGCAAACAGATCATGAGAGTTAAGGCAATGATCACTGTGCACATTGATATTTGAACCACTTCTCCCAACTAGTTCTATAAGAAATGTAAGGAGACTTAGTAAGGAGAATTTGTCCATTGACATTGGGACTTGAAGATTAAAACAAATTTATCGAAATAATATTCAATTATTAAACATTTCAAACTTGCCTACAAAATTAATACAAAAGCTTTTCAATGCCACTCAAAATGAATTCTTTGTTACTGGATAATAAACATTGTGGCACTTTCCACTTAACTTTAATTCTCAGGGAATTTTGGTTGGAACTGTCAATCAGCGTTACCTGAAAATAATTTTCCATAAAAAGAGGAGCGACTTTAATATCAGATTGAATGCATTCATTAGTCAACCCAGTCAGCACAAAAATCACAGTTTCATATGATATTTGGAAGACTTAAATAAAAATAGCCAGGATTCAGCAGGCAATTTTAAAATAAAACAGATTTTATTTCTATGGAGTGCAGTCAACTGGAAGATGCTGTTCCATTCACTAGACCACCTAAAAATTTTCAATGGAGAGAGCTGTGTTTTGTAGCCTCTGCAGGGCTCGAAATTAAAAAAAAAATTCTCAATTGCAATTTGCGAGTAATTCCTAAAATTTAGTCGCAAGTTCGAACATTTTAGTTCGCCAAATAAACGCAATTATGGCAAAGGAACCGGAACCTGAAATGAGAAATTTCTGAGCTGAAAAAGTGCACCCGTGATACACTCCTTGGAAACCGCATGAAATTGGCGATTAAGTCACGCAACATTCAATGTGAATTTCGCAGGATTTTTCGGATAAAATTACAACTACCAGTTACAAGTAAGACACAAGACTGTTGAATATAATTCCTTTATAATAATAGACAAATTTTAGTTGCAAAAGCAAAATCTTTAGTCGCAAATTAATGCGCCCGATACAGGCGCAATTTCGAGCCCTGCTCCGCAATGTATTGTAACGCACTGCAACAAATTATGTATGCATAATTACTTTTATTTAATGCATTTTATAGGCCTAACTTGTATTTTTTAACACTCTAAAGTTGTAGCCATATTTTGTAAAAGCCAACCCCATGCATGTATTTATTGTACACACAATTTTCTTTTGTTTTACACAAATTATGTACTTATTGACTAAGTGGGAGGGCCGCGCGAGGTCCGTACGCCATGACCGAGAGCCAAATATTTTCCCATCCGGCCCGACCTAACTTAGTCAATAAGTATTTTATCATATGACCAATTTGGATACAAAATTACTTGAAATTTTAACGCGCGAGACCGTCCGCTTTTGTAGTAGGTCGTACGCCTTTTTCCGGCCCCGCTCGCGCAAATGCGCACGGCCCTCATACGCCGGGACTTTCATCAATGGTTTTGCAAAGAAAAGTTTCGCAGGGCCGTACGGGTCATATGATAAAAAGTATTATTGATAAGTTTAGTGTAAGTGCACCGTAAATCAACCTAGAGGAAAATAAAATAATGCCTTAATACTCAGCAGAGTCCACAAGCCAAGTCAAATCAACTAACTAGAAACTTTTTGCGTGCTCTATTTAAAATTCGAAATAATTGTTCAAGATTAAGTACTTGCAACTTAAGTTTTTATATTTAAAGTGTAAGTAATATTTCAAGCTGGAGAATAAATAAATATGTTTCTTTTTGGAACTTGACTCGCTGGCGGATCTTGTAAAATATCTCGGTTTGTAAGCACGAAACGCGAAGAACGGAGATTAACAAGAGCAAACTGGAAAAATTAAATATTGAACTCGACATCATAAAGCAAGGAACGCTCAGTATAAAGCAAAACTCAGTACACGGCTGACCAACAGCTGTGGTTTCAATCTCATGATCATCTCGTTATCTGTTTATGTGTGTTTTTGATTGTTTTTATCTCCTGTAAGTCAATGTTTAACTAACGGGAGAATAATGTGGTCTAACATGCATTCTTTTTGCATTTTTTTTAGCAAAATTTTTATTAGATACTATTAATAGACTTTTTAGTGATTCTGTGGGGACATTCTTGTTGGATTTATCGGATTTTTGTTAGCGCATTTTTGTTAGATACTATCAACGAGAACACAAGAGTCGAGTAGCATGTTTTTTTGAAAGCGGGTTAGCAAGCGCAAGTTTCAGTGTGGCCTGACAAAGCCATATATTCATACGTTGATTTAGTTAACTGAGATTTTAGAGAACGTTAGAAGAGAGAGCAATTTATTTGGCCGTATTTTGTCAAAATTTCAAGCTCTTGTTATTTTGTTTATTCTGAATTAGAGTGATTCATTTGTAGTGCACGTTTGTGGCCTGACAAAGCCATATATTCATAGCTTGATTTAGTGAACTAAGACTTTAGACAACGTTCCAAGAGAGAGCAATTTATTTGGCTGTATTTTATCAAAAATTCAAGAGTAAAACAGGTCGATTTTTATTAAATGCGTCATTGAAAGAAAAACAAAAGAAATACTTCCAGAATTTCTATATAAAATAAAAAAGATATTTTTAAATGAAAGGAAAAGAAATGTAATTGTGAAATATAGGTTTGGGTTATTTGAATTCTGAGTTTTTAAGTTTAGGTATTGTACAAAACGCGTTTTTAGAGGAAAATATTATGTACTTATTGACTAAGTGGGAGGACCGGATGGGAAAATATTTGGATTGAGGGTCATGGCGTACGGACCGAGCGCAGCGAGGTCCGTGCGCCATGACCGAGAGCCAAATATTTTCCCATCCGGCCCGACCTAACTTAGTCAATAAGTATTTTAGAGCAGTTTTCAATTGAGTATCGAAAGTAATTACACAATTGCTTTGGTTTTGCATTGCTTCGCTTTGTGATTGGCTAAAAAATCTGGCGCCACTTTCTCGACCAATCAGAAGTAAAACCAAAAGCAATCGTGACTTGCTCGCACGCGTTTTCCCGCGCTTGGCGCCGCCGACATGTAATTGCTTCGAGCTCTGATTGGTTTATCGGATTGTCTGCGAGTTCTGTGATTGGTCAGAGTAATTACTTTGGTTTTGGTTTTACGACACTCAATTGAAAACCGCTCTATCATAAGACCAATTTGGAGACAAAATTACTTGAAATCTTAACGCGCGAGGCGTCCGCTTTTGTAGTAGGGCCGTACGGCATTTTACGGCCCCGCTCGCGCAAATGCGTACGGCCCTCATACGGGACTTTCATCAATGGTCTTGCAAAGAAAAGGTTCGCAGGGCCGTACGGGTCATATGATAAAAGAACATATGTTATATTCATGATATTTTTAGAAAATAAGTATTTGATATTAAAGATGAAATCTGAAAACTCAAGGAAAAAAGCGGACGCATTTTGCCTATCTACACGATCGCTGTTTTGAAAAATGTCCCGGCATTCAGTTAGGTAACATCCCTACTGTTTAATTTTCTCCTGCATAGCAGTGATTTCTACGGCCTATGATTATGGCTTTTCATGTGTTTTTTTGGGAACATGATTTCCACCCTTTGTTATAAACTTATTGTTCGCTGTGGCATGTAGGTCATTATAGGTCATTCCCTGTTTTAGTAACTATATGCATGTTTACTAGCCGGGTTCTCATGTTTCGTAAACTTTGTAATGAAATGTTTATTTATATGTATTTACTGCTGGCATATTTGCAGCATGAAATTCGGTGGGAGTCTTTCTGGCTTTATCTGGATGGGAAATTTGGAAAAAGTATGAATATTCCCTTTATTATGTCAGATCGTTGACTTGCAATTCCAGTACTAGGCCTTTGGAAATCGATCGGTCCGGTAGAGATGAATAATTGTCGAGGCGCGCTTGAATTGACTAATATTTTTTACGATGTGTGCTTAATATTTCTCAATCTGTTGTAAAAATGAACTGATATTGTTTATAGCATAACGTTCCAAAGAAAGGAAAAAGAGAGTTTGAGGTAAGCAATAGCATTGTTGCTGTTCAGTGTGGAATCCATCTTACAACGGGTGCTTGAAAGTGATCAGAAATAATTTCACAAACGCTGTTTGTACATGTGAATAAAAAAGTTTTATTTTATCAAGCGACATTAAGTGAGTACTCAGTAGAACATTTCTTCTAATTCTTGTACAGTGTATATTTTAGGATTACATGTACTGATTTTGCCGGTTGGCCTTTAATCTTGGCTTTTAATTTTTGTTATTTAGGTTTCAGTGACTTTTTAAGGCCTCATTTTGGTTCATTTTGGTCTGGTTTTTTTTTTGGCTACGTGTAGTCCTTAGTTTTCTCTATGAATGGTTTAATATATCTGGTATTCCGTCGAACTGTGAAATGGCTTATTTCGCTTCACAATCCATTTATATACAGTAGTATAAAATGAGACAGGCAAAAGTCGTAAAAAGTATTTTTAAAAAAGCCTTTGGAAAAGCTTTCTAAAGTAGGTATGCATTAGATCACCCTAGGAATATATGACATGTTTGCTCGATAATATTGGTCCTTTGATAATTTCAGCAGGGTTTCATGTTGACAATAGAACTGATTAGAATTTTTTTATCTGTCTATTATCCATGCCTTTATTGTAATAGCTCTCCTGATGTATATTAGGGTTTCTTTAATTTGGCTTAGACTCGTTTGTTAGATAAGTAATCGGCTGAAGTTTTTATTGTCGTTGTGAAAATATTACTGAGGATCAGAAAATTTCTTAGGCCGTGATTTAGTGTCTATTTTAATAGACTTTAAAAATAGTCTATGGCGTGCAAGACTTGTGAGAAAGTGTTTCTTCACGGATGTAGTCTAAGATCCAAGAATGAAAATGTTGTGTATATATTGGAATCAATACTTCTTGAGTTTATTTTAGTTAATTATAATTCTGTTGTGGAGTAGTGTTTTGTCGGTGACATACTGGTCGATGTTTTCGGTCGCCTGCTGAACGCATGTGAAGAACTTGTGGCGTTCAAATGTGATGTTCCGTCTGGGATTGCAATATTCTTCAATTTTCTGAAATAATACTTCGAGTTTTTCCTTCGCGGACGACAGAGAGAAGGTGTTGTAAATCTCAAGCGCTTCCTCTCCGATGATATGAAGAAAGATGACGACTTTTTGTTTCTCGGGTTTCTTCATCGATCCTGAAGCTTCCATGTACAGTTCAAATCGCTGTTTCCATTTCCGCCAGTTCTCTGCAACATTTTCCTCTAGAATTACCGTTGAGGGCAGCTTGAATTGACTCATTCTGAGTTAAATTTTCTGGATTCAAACGGTGTTTGAATGGTCACTTCTGACACCATATCATGTTTATTGAAGAAGACCACGTGACTGTTATGACGTTACATATGACAATATGCCGCAGAGAGAGTTAACACTTTATGCCCCAGTTCAGACTGCTTGTTTTCGCTTCGATTCGCTCCGTTTTATAGCTGCGGGTAACATGATCGAGTCTGCATAAGCAGGCCGGTTAACAGTCGGATGATCATAAATAGCAATACGGCCGACAATTTCTTTCGTTTCAGACAAGTCAAATAACTTACCAAATGCATTTTAAAGGGGCTATGTCGCGAGGTGTCACTCAAGCTACAATCTTGAAAAACGTCCGGTGGCTGTTTTTCAAGTTTACGCCATCATCGTCGAATCCATTCAATCCTGCAGTGCTGTGTTAACTAAATGGTCTCAGATTTTTCACATATGTAAATAATCTATTTGTCTTGATTTTCGCTCGGTTATTTTTCCGATTCTGGAATCGTACGGCTAAATTTCTCGATATGTACGAGCAGCGACAGAAATCAGTTGACCATGGAATGTCATGGACAAAGGTTCTTCTTCTCTGTTGGCTAAATATAGTACACTTTAGCAAATAACATGGTACCAGAGTCTTCGCTTTGTACTTCTTTACCGCCACAGACAAACTTAACATTTTTCCGATTTTGTTTCGCTTGAGAAAAGAGCGATGAAATCGTTGGACTTAAATCAAAACAAGCAATAGCTCTTGTGTACGTGCAGACCACTGGTTCCGTTTCGAGTCCTGTTTCGTATCAGCGAACAAAAGAATTTTGACAGATAAAAGTGTAAATCAAAGTTACTAAAATTAGGCGAAACCTCGCGATATAGCCCCTTTAAACAGTGCTTGATAAATCTGAGATTCAGCGAAACCTTCTGTCACAGCACAATGAAAATTATTATTTTGCAAACTCAAAACCGTGCATTATAGTTCTGAGGGAGTTTTGAGTGATTATCTCTAATCAGGCTCGGTATTTAAATTTTTCCTTTATATCAGCATTAAGTTTCTCTCCTGGAATGGGTTGTTCAAAGCGCAATTAAACAAACCCAGCGTTACGGGGGGGGGGGGGGGGGGTGTATTGGGTGGCTAGCCACCTCCTTTTAGACAGCGGTTTTAACAGTTCTCTTTTAAATTGTAACAATAAAAAATTTTATAGACTTAGGCATATACCAGTAGCCCCCCCCCCCCCTCCCCCATAAAAAATAACCTGGATCCGCCCCTGCATGCGTTATTCGTCAATTTTGATTCCAATAAAATAATTAATCAATGGAGATTTTTTCCAGAGGTCTGCAGAGTATTTTTGCCTTTAATAGTTTCGACTTTGTTTGTCTTCACATATAGCTTAAAATAAGCTTTTGAAAACTTTTTTAACAAATAAAATCTTCGGTTACTTTTAATCCTGGGTTAATAGTTAATCGGCGTTCGATCTCGGTCGAGACTGGGTTGAGCGCGCTCAACAGGGCCCGCCTTCAAAACATGGAGGCAAGTGAGTGAAATGAAGTTAGATGACTAATGCAGAGAACGGGTTGCTGCAAGAAAACAGTACATGATTTCCAATTTAATTTTTAATTTTCCATTTTCAATTTAATATTCTGACAATAAATTATTTTTGTTGAAGATATTGTTACACATAATTAAAACAACCCAGATTCAGATAGAAATCACTAACGGAAATGGTCTTTCGGACAGGAACCACCATTTAAAGTGCCCCTGCGATCAAATTTTATAGTTGATTTTTATTACATTTTTCATAAGAAAATAATGTAATTACTGACCTGTCCAAACCGTTTTTCAATCTGATCACGGGGAGGCGGTTTTTTTCGACTGTATTTTTCTCATTTTCACGGCCGCCATTACATTTGCATGTTCCAGTAGTTTCAAAAGAAGCGAGAGAAAGTGACGTCAAAGACTCACTGGCTTAAAATTGCAGTGTGTGAATACAGCTTATTTAGTATGCGGCACGGGAATTTTGAGCTTTCAGATTGCCAAACTCGTGTTCTGCATACTAAATAAGCTGTATAGAGCGTTTTCACTTGACGTCATAGCCGCCATATTGGTGTTCCCGTAAAAAAGAATTTTAATTAACTTCTTTTGTTAGGAACACCAACATGGCTGCCATGGCCTTTGTCATTTGAGTCCCACGGGACTGAAGGTCACGTGAGTGAAAACGCTCTATTCACACACTGCAATTTTAAGCCAGCGAGTCTTTGACGTCACTTTCTCTGGCTTCTTTTGAAACTACTGGAACATGCAAATGTAATGGCGGCCGTGAAAATGAGAAAAGTACAGTCGAAAGAAACCGCTTTCCCGTGATCAGATTGAAAAACGGTTTGGACTGGTCAGTAATTACAATATTTTCTTTTGAAAAATGAAATAAAAAAATAATTATAAAATTTGATCGCAGGGGCACTTTAACAAAAAGACCGGTGGTCTCTTTATGTACCCCCTCTCGCCCCACCTAAAAAGATGGTGTCTTGTTCGTATAGCCCCCATTCTATCAGGAGTAGAAACTGAGAGAAAGATAAAAATATTCCTGTGCCATTTTACTAGCAATGCAAGCTTCATGCAGATAGAATATTAAACTCTCATCTCTGATTTTTTGGCCAAAAAATGTGACCACTTCCCCAAGAGACACCATCTTTAAAGTGATTATGGCATTTTTCCTGCAGCAAATGACAATTAAAAGCTAGTAATTACAGTCAAAATACTCAGCGCGTTCCTCTTATTATTTGGGAATGACTTTCATTATTCGGGAACGGATTGAATTATTGAAATCAAAGTACAAGCAAAATTCAGGTTTTAAATTGATTATTGGAATCTTCCATAGGTAGCCTCAATCGAAATAACGAATGCTGATTGGTTTGTTATTGACATCAGGCGAATGTTCACGTGCAAAGCATGCAACAGTTGGCGGCTTGACACATCCGACCTATATCTAAAATTAACCACTGAGTATTTTTTTACGTAAAGAAGCTCTGCATTTACAAAACTCCGAAGAAGAATTCTTAAAATGCTAGTGTGCTGGTACGGAAAGAGAAATTTTCACCAAAAGTGAGGAAAATTTCCTGTGAAATCCAACCGACCGAACTCTCTGAAACCAACAGCAACTAACGGTTGCGTATTTCGCCCGTGAACTTTTGACCAAATAAACCAATCAACTTTCGTTATTTCGAATGAAGCTACCGTTGGAAGATTCCAATAATCAATTTAAAACCTGAATTTTGTATGTATTTTGATTTCAATAATGCCATCCGTTCCCGGTTAATGAAAGTCATTCCCAGATAATAAGCGAAACGCGCTGAGTATTTTGACTGTAATTGTATAAATGATAACAGTTATAGAAAACTTGTTCAATCTCTGAACACACAACAAATCGAGATTTTGTTACCATGTACATGTGTTACACTCTGTTAAAAATAACGAGAATGCCATTATTTTATAAGTGGTGGTGCATGTCTAGAGAAGAACTGAAACAATAAACTTATTGTTTGTTTAAGGCTCTTGTTAGATATTTTGATAGTAAACCAGGTGGAAATCCAGACGAGTTGAAACTACTAACACTTGCTCCAGAAACAAGACAAGAGAGCATCGCCATTTTCAATGACGTCCAAAAAATTGATAAAAGAGAAATTTGACTCAAGAAACCACACAGTCTAGCCTAAAAACAAAATTCGGACATAATATGACAGCACTGCATGATGGGAGAAAACTTACAGGAGATAGCCTAAGGGGCACTTTGATCTTGTTCCGGTATTAACTTTTCACAGGTCTCCCCATAGTAGAAAATTATTCAAAACGTTATGCAAGATTAGTCTGAATGAAGGGCTATTGGCTTTATTTATCCTCTACTGGCTCTTTGTCCAGAAGCTTCCGGTTACTCCAGAAGCCATTTCCGGGAGCTCAAGTATATTTCGTGACAAGAGAAATTAAAATGTCACGCTATCTATTGACTGTTTACCAAACAGAGACACTCAGCTCAAAAGGCTAGGCCTGATCGAAAAAAGCAAAAAGGGGAATAGAAACGAGGCATTTTAGCCCCCAGACGATTCTTATTTTGCATTTGAATTTTTTAAAAAAAAAAAGAAAAAGGAAGAAGAACAAATTGTACCCAGAACAACATTACAACATCTCTATAAAATTATACCTGCCACAATATCGCTAAATCGATAATATACAGGCAGCTTGTTAAGAGAGTATATACAACAGGTTAAAAAAGCATTTGGAGACAAGAACATATGCTGCATGCTTGAATGGGTATCCGGACAACTAGCCCCCCAGACAATTAGCCCCAGACAGATCACCCCCGATCTTAGATCTGTGGCGATCTTTAGATCTAGTCTGGGGTTGGGGGAAGTTGTCTAAAGATCGGGGGCGATCTGTCTGGGGCTAATTGTCTGGGGCACGAGAATTTAGTTTTATCGACTGAGTCGATAAGGTAAATTGACCACCGTAAAAAGATTCAAATAGCTGACGTTTCGAGCGCTAGCCCTTCGTCGGAGCGAATCAAGGAATTGTGGGTAGTGTGTGGTTTTATATAGTAAGCGGTGGAGCTACGCTATTGGTGGAAATTTGGTGACGTGAAAAACAAATGTAGATTAGTTGAATGAAAAGCGTTCGTTGATTCCGTGGGGTTTGAGAGTGCCGATTTGAAAGATGATTTTTTGTTCTAGGTTTTTACGGCTTTCTGTGTTACCCTGGTGTAGGGAAAGGTCGCAGATTGTCATGTGTTGTTTAGAATGGTTAGTAAGATTAAAATGGCGCGCGACTGGTTTGGATGCGTTGAGAATACGAAATGGCGTTTTTAACGTGCGATGGATGTGAGGATGAATGTAACAGATAACTGTGGGAATCTGTAGGTTTGTAGTGCACACTTGTGGATAAACTGTTACCGTTGATTGAAATATTAATGTCAAGAAAAGCGACTGAGGTTTCGGAAATTTCCCAGGTATATTTTAGAGCTGGATGAAAAGTATTGACAGAAGTTATGAATTATGAACGCCATTCCGTATTCTCAATTTCTCAGACTTCGACGTCTATGTAGTGATGACTCTGATTTTTCCAACAAATCAGAAGAAATGTGCCAGTTTTTCAAGAAACGTGGGTACCCTGACTCTGTTGTTAATACGGGCCAACAACGTGCACAACAGATCGACAGACAGTCAGCACTACAAACGCCACAGAAGGAAGAGAACGAGAGAATTCCATTCACCCTCACTTTCCACCCACACAACAACACAGTCAAAAGCATCATTTTAAAAAATTTCAAATTACTCCAAAACGACCCCGAAACTGGCAGAATTTTTTCACAACCCCCACTAATTTCATTCAAACGTGACAAAAACATAGGCAACTTTCTAGTTACGAGCGCACTGAAATCTGACGACGTACCGGGAACTTTCAAATGCACACGCACACGATGTAACACTTGTCCTTTCATTCACAACGCGGACAAAATAACAGGACCCAAACGATCTATTAAAATCACTGATCGTTTTACATGCACCTCCGTAAATGTTATCTACTGCATTACATGTACTTTTTGCAAAAAGATATACATTGGCGAAACAGGGAGGAGACTGGGCGACCGTTTTCGTGAACATCTCCGAGACGTTGAAAAAAATGACAAAGACGCATCCAAACCAGTCGCGCGCCATTTTAATCTTACTAACCATTCTAAACAACACATGACAATCTGCGGCCTTTCCCTACACCAGGGTAACACAGAAAGCCGTAAAAACCTAGAACAAAAAATCATCTTTCAAATCGGCACTCTCAAACCCCACGGAATCAACGAACGCTTTTCATTCAACTAATCTACATTTGTTTTTCACGTCACCAAATTTCCACCAATAGCGTAGCTCCACCGCTTACTATATAAAACCACACACTACCCACAATTCCTTGATTCGCTCCGACGAAGGGCTAGCGCTCGAAACGTCAGCTATTTGAATCTTTTTACGGTGGTCAATTTACCTTATCGACTCAGTCGATAAAACTAAATTCTCGTGTTTCATCCCCCCACCGACACAGCACCACAGTTTCTCTAGAAACTAACCCCATTCATCTGTTGTGCACGTTGTTGGCCCGTATTAACAACAGAGTCAGGGTACCCACGTTTCTTGAAAAACTGGCACATTTCTTCTGATTTGTTGGAAAAATCAGAGTCATCACTACATAGACGTCGAAGTCTGAGAAATTGAGAATACGTCTGAGAATAATTGAGAATAATTGTCTGGGGGGCGAGTTGTCTGAAATTCATCTATACGAATAAAGCTTCTCGTATTACTATGATATGATAATTTTTAGTTGATCATCAGTCGACATCCAATTTCGTCTGTCGCGCAACCTAAGAAACGAAGTTCTTTTCACGCATACGCGTTTGGACAACCAGATCCTGCAATTTTCAGCAACATCGTTATGAAATAAAACGCCTTCTTTGAAAAAAATATTTTTTTCTCATCTTTGTATCTCCTGGAAAAAAGAAAAGTGAAATAATTGCCGCATATTTTGTAAAGTAAAGAGCGCGCGACACAGCATGCACTTGTGCACGCATTTCGTGACGTACGGGTGTAAGATCATTTCCTAATATGGTAATGTACACAGTGAAACAAAATTGGCGCTTGCAAAATTCATGTAAATGGCGTTCGATTCGACAAATGATTTCACGTACGTATAAACCTTCATTTGTTAGGAATCTTGATCAATAATTAGACGTCATAAAACTTGTTGTTGTAGTCCGTAAAATCTGCAACTCTAGGTGACAAATTAAATTTAGACAGCCTGTAGCACTGTATAGCAATCATAATACTTATAAAACTAAAAGTGTGCATATATTGCAATTGGTGTTGCATATTAAATCCAAAATTTCATATTGTAAAATTAATTGCAAAACGAAGGGGTTTCATTTGAATAGTCACACCATAGGATTTCGTCCACATACTCAAAAGTTAGAACTACATTGTACATTACAAATTGTCTCTATTTAATACTCTGGGAGTGAAAGTTTTAATAAGGATGTACCGATGGAGCGCATCGAGCATTACTATTGCCCTCTAATGCCCCTAATATCCTACTAGATAATTCTTCATCTTTTACTTTGTCGTGACATAGTTTATAAAAATTTACAGTTCCGGTTACGTATAAATCAATCGTGACTAATCAGTATTTTTTTTAAGTGTAATAATGTGCATCTTAGCTATGATGTAACCCAGTAAACAATATCTAGTGAAGAACTTTTACAAATCCTTTTATGTTAGTAATTATGAATTCAGCGTTAAAATAGTACCATAAAAGGTTATAGTTTGTAATTAAATCGACTTGCCTTGAAACCCCTACGTGATTAATTTAATAGTATCAACGTAAATCTCTGTTTCCGGTTTCTGAAGTGCATTTCCTGCTATAACTGAATTAATCATTCCACTAGCACAAAGTTGTTACATGTATAATTTCTTGAATAATTTTTTTTTCTGTTTTTAATAGTTTGAGATGATTTTTGTCTGCATGCATTTCTATATCCTAAAGAAACACAGATAGGCCAGCTGTAGCCTGCGTAGCCGGCGGTTTTTTTGTTGGCGCGCGCGTAATTTGCCTGTCAATCACAGCATGCTATTCTACTGGCTGTTTTAATTTCTAATATTTAACAAATATTAATTTTTGTGACTGTTTTCAGTCTTTTTTCCCTTATATGGATGCACTAAACTTTTGCAGAGTCAGTGATGTTGAGGAAATCACAGTTTTTCTGAGCAGCCATGCAAAAAAGCTATTACTAACAACACAATGGTGAATGTTAAATATAGTAATCTTACATCACAGCATGCTATTCTACTGGCTGTTTTAATTTCTAATATTTAACAAATATTAATTTTTGTCACTGTTTTCACGGCCTTTTTTCCCTTATATGGATGCAATAAACTTGTTGAGGAAATCACAGTTTTTCTGAGCAGCCATGCAAAAAAGCTATTACTACAACAACACAATGGTGAACGTTAAATATAGTAATCTTACATCATATAAGAAACATATATATACGCAGAACTTATGATCACGTCATAAATACTGAGTAAGCCTACAGTTTACATCTTGAAAACTCAAAAGAAAGAAATTTACTGGTAAGGTGCAAATATTTTCTTTTTGTAGTCATATCTGCCCAGATAATTTATTGAATGACTGAGGTGTATTATGGATTTTTATCCATGCATAAGGTCTGCTCTGCACATAATTTTGCATTTTTCACTGATTAGCATTCAGGTTTAAATCAACATCCATGCAAATAATATAATAATTTTATTGTTAGGATTTGTATAACTTTCCACCATGTTTTATAATTCCTTTCCTTTCAATTCACAGAATTTGAAAAATTATTCATAATCCACTGCAGTCAACTGTCACAATCATGGTAAGTTACATCACATTGGTAAATTTACATTACATTTTTACATTTAGCAAACATGATTTTAAAGAGAAAGACAACTTTAGTTAGATTTGAGGTCAGTTAAATTTTGACCAGGTGAAGTTATTTGTGAATTTCGAGGGGTAAGCTTGAGGGGCCAATACTATCTGAACCCGAGTCAATTTTACTTTTTTTCTCAATTTTAGTTTCCAATGAATGAAGAATGTAAAAACATTTTCACTGCCATCAAGATGAGCCACAAGTATGCCTTTGCAATCATGAAGATAAAGGACAGAGAAGAGATTGTCTTGGAAAAACTTTCCGACCCACTTCCAGATGACACCCAAGAAACTAACGAGTTGGTTTTTAACAAAATGCGAGAGGAAGTTATTAACCTAGGTGAAGCTCGTTACATCCTCTTTGATGTCAGGTTTAAACGAAAAACTGGTTTCACGAAGGATGTTGTGGGGTACATCTATTGGTAAGCAATTTTTTGGTAGCCAATAGTTTCTTCTATAAAATAATACAATGTAGACACTAGGTGCAGTTTACACACCCACTGACGGTGCCATTTACTAGTAAATGGCATTTACCATCATGGCGCTAAATAATCCCTCGACACCGTGAATCATACGTAGGTTTTCGATAAGTTACTTTATTACGCGACTAAGACAATCAGAAGACCAATAACTAAAATGAACCAATCAGAATGCTCTATGGCCAGTCCAATATTCTCTACATTTTTAGCCCCCTGCATTGATTCAAAATGCTGGGGATAACCCTGCAATGGACTACATGTAGCAATCCATCCAGGGGAGAGTAATAATACTCCTAGTCACTTCATAGTACACAAACCAGGTCACCCTGTAATGGACTAGCATCCCATCCAAGGGGGGAGTAGTAACACTCCTAGTCACTTCATAGTACATAAATCAGGTCACCCTCTGATGGACTAACAGATGTCCCATCCAGGGGGGGGTAGCAATGCTCCTAGTTGCTTCATGCTAATGGAAACTGGGTTAAAGCTACAGTCGAGTAGACCAGTAGGAGACTTATTCGACTTTACCTTACCTGGTATGTTAATGAGGTACCGGTAAATGACCCTAAGGTAAAAGGATTAAATAATGCCATTGATTTCTGCAGGTGCCCAGATAACATCAGTGCTTGGGACAAGATGATTTATGCCAGTACTAATGGAGTTATGAGGGCTGAGTTCAAAGGAACTAAACATTTTGAATACCATGACGAAGATGACTTCAAATTCCAAGATATGGTAACAGAGCTAAGAAAAAAAGACAGACAGTAACAACTTCATAACAGGGATTGTCATTAGAAAATAAAATTATAAGAACTTTGATTAAAAATTGTCAAAAGGGCTGTTAATACAGCTGTTAGTGCACTGTATAGCTGTCCTTAACCCTTCAAGTCCCAATAGTGATCGGCGTGAAATTTCTCCTAAGGCTTGTAATAATATTATGGAAAGTATAATCAAGCAAACAGATCATGAGAGTTAAGGCAATGATCACTGTGCACATTGATATTTGAACCACTTCTCCCAACTAGTTCTATAAGAAGTGTAAGGAGACTAGTAAGGAGAATTTGTCCATTGACATTGGGACTTGAAGATTAAAACAAATTCTTGAATTAATATCCAATCATTTAACATTTCAAAATTGCCTACAAAAATCAAAGGTTTCCAATGCCACTGAAAACTTTGCTACTGGATAATAAACATTGTGGCACTATTCCATTCAACTTTAATTCTGGGAATTTAGGTTGGAACAATCAGCTTTACTTGAAAATAATTTTCCATAAAAAGAGGAACAACATATATATCAGATTGAATGCATCTGTTGTGGTTCAAATTTTTCTTTGGTTTAAACATTTTCAAACCAGTTTAGTTTTTATTTTCCTTTGTCTCATGTTCATTATCATATTCTGAGATAAAGGAAAACAAAAATCAAACTGGTTTGAAAATTTTCAAACCAAAGAAAAAATTGAACCACAACACATCCACTAGAGTCAAACCGGTAAGCACAAAAATCACAGTTTCATATTACATTTTTGGAAGACTTATATAAAAATAGCCAGGATTCAGTCATTTTCTTTTCTTTAAAAGGCAGGCAATTTTTAATATAACAGATTTTATTTCTGTGGAGTGCAGTCAACTGGAAAATGCTGTTCCATTCACCACCTAAAAATTTTCAAAATTGAAACCATATTTTTTGGTTAAATGGAGAGAGCTGTGTTTTGTAGCCTCTGCCTCAACTTTTATAAATCAATGTATCGTTTGTAGACAGTTATTTAGTCATGCTTAAAAGCTGAATTTTTATTATACATAATTAATTTTATTTAATGCGTTTTATACTATTGGCCTAACTTGTATTTTTTAACACTGTAAAGTTGTAGCCATATTTTGTAAAAGCCAATCCCTGCATGTATTTTTTGTACACACAATTAATTCTGTTTCACACAAATTAAGTATTATTTATAAGTTTGGTGTAAGTACACTGTAATTCAACCTACTGAGAAGAAAAACCAAGTTTACAAATAAATAAAGCCTTTTACTCAGCAGAGTCCATATTAACCAAGTCAAATCAACTAACTAGAAACTTTTCCCATGCTCTATTTAAAATTAAAATAATTGTTTAAGATTAAGTACTAACTTGCAAGTTTTATTTAAAGCATAAGTAATATTTCAAGCTGGAGAATTAATAAAATATATATTATATTTATTTTGGAACTTGACTATCTGTCTGACTAACATTGAATGAGAACCACTCTCTCTTTACATCTACATAACTAATTAGTGTACCATGATCATAACTAACTGGTTGGTTTATAGTAATAAATGGTTCATATACAGGTTCTTTTATCCAAGATACATAATTTCTCAAAAGTGCCGAAAAAAACGTTTATGACCCAGATAAAATTCCCTCCCCCCCCACCTCCTGTTTCTCCGAGATTATTAAGGCTAGACCAACAAAACTTTGTGGGTGTATAGTAAGTCCCACAATGTATCTTTTGACATATAAATCACGTAACTGTGATGTCATATGCCGTAGATATTATGTCATGATTTTGAAAAGCCACCATCTTAGATTTCTTGATTTTTCCAAAACGTCAAAAAACCACCAAAAATGTTTCAAAAGTAATCAAAACCAATAAAAAAATTAATGCTAAAAATGATCAAAAAAGTTAAAACTTATTGCCAGTCAAAAAAGTTTTGTTTATTAAAAAAAACATGAAAATTTCAAATTTGGAAAAACATGCCTGTCAAAATGTGGTTGTTAAGGTGGTACATCATGTTACCATGGCACAATAAAATATTCCCAAATAAATTTTAGGACAAGTCGTCAAGTTTGGTGGCCATTGATGAAACGGTTTTAAGGTTATAAACATTCCAAATCAGCATGGGCACTCCCCCCATGGTCTGCATAGGGTTAAGCAATGAAATCACCAAGTTCACCAAACAAGTCTGGGTGGTTTGTGGGCTAAAGGCTAGTACACTACCAGTCAACAGAAACAAAGTTTCAAAAATAGTCCCTTGGGCCTGAAATAATGTCTTAGGGAGTTTTGAGAAATTATGTACATATGATATTTAGCTCTCAGGAGAAATGCAAAACTATCCAGCTTTCTTAGTAATCGCTCTTCCAGGAAATATCTGTCCCCCCCCCCCCCTCAATTCCATGGAAGGGGAGAGGGGCCTCAAAATAATGCCAAAAGTTTTTAGAGAAATGTATGAAGCTGAACTGAAAGTTCCAGGGAAAGGGGGGGGGATGGGGTTAAACCAAACAAAACCTTCCATGGTAAGGGGATGGAAATGACAGTTCTACAACAACACAAAGTGACTAATGGCCATCTTTTTTTTTTTGCAAAAGTTGAGTGAGGGAGAAGTTCATATTACCTGGCTTCTGTCATTCATATTTTACAGCGTTACACAAATTTGTAGCCCTGCTAAGGTGTAACAACACTAGTCACTGTTTCTTAGTACTTTTAGGCCCTTAATAGCATCTGGAAACGAAAATGTCACCAGAAGCAACTTGACTGTAAAGGCTGCCACAGCATTTTTAGCCATTCCTCTTGGTAGGCTCTTATTTTCTGACCCTGTTTCACAAACGCAAACAACTGCAGTGAAAGTTGTTCTAACTAGAAACCTTTGCCAAAACTTAATAAAATCCTGCTGTCTCATCATCATTTTTATCTTGTTTCAAGAATCTTTTTCATTCCATGATAGATTGGTTTGATCGTTTGTAGACAAGGCGTTGATGCCTGAAATATGAATTTAAAAGAGACCATCTAAAATTAGTAAATTAACTAAAAACCAAGCAATGTCAATGTACAGTTGGACCCCATTCAGGGGTGGATCCAGGAATTTCTGAAAGGGGTTGGTGGGGGGGGGGGGGGGGGGGGCTGTACACCTTAATAACTGACCACGCCCATGGCGTGGACGGCAAGTGCCATGGGCGCGAGCTTCTAGGGAGGTACGATTCTACCATCTTAACGCCATTTCCAGCATTCCTGATGTTCGAAAAGCATTGTGAAGTCAAGATACTAGTTGGTTTATGCCAGAGCTTTGAACAAGATCCAGTAGTGTGGGGTGCCTGTGGCCCATGATGTGCAACGTAAACAACACTGTTCCTATATCAGATGACATACTTGACATGTGCAATAACAACACTTACCGTGAAAAGTAGGAGAAGTTGCTGATTTTCCTCTGACGACTTATCCTGTGTTCCATTACAAGTCAACAACATCAAATAAAACACCACTTGGTGCTGTGGAAAAATCAAAAAAAACCTTCTGTCATTTCAAGTCCACATGTAGTTCAGTCAAAAAAGTGCAAAATGCAGCTGGGATTAATAAATGCTAAACATCACTAACTTATTTAGACTAGCAGTAATCACAGATTGTGGAGACGCGTTCTATTGAATTTCCAGCGGAAATGAGCCCCTGAAAAATACCAATAGGGGCGGCCATTTGGAAGACCGTCTACCAAAAAATCTCAAATTTTACTGCACATAAACCACAGGACAACCAACACGAAATTAGGATTGCGTTCTTTGAACGCAATAAGCAGAGAAGTGAAGAAATTAAAGTAACCAGGGAAAATAATTTTTTTTGGTTTCTGATGTTGTCAATGTTTTGTTCTTTGTATGTGTATCAAAGTGGCCCTAATTGACAGCCCTGTTAAATCATATGGCAGTTTCTAATTGGTGTTGCGGAAGTTGTGATCACCAAATGACATAAACCACAAAAGATTCAAAAGACACTGAACAATACAAACACCTCAACACAATAGCTAACCAACAACAGGTGCGGTTACACAGGGCACTTTTACCGTGGTAAATGACCCTTTTACCACGGGAAACTGCATTTAGTGAATGTGACCGACATTTCCCGAGGTAAATGTCCTGGGGTAAATATCCGTGGATACATCAAAAAGATCACACGAAGCTCCCATGACATTAAACATGGTAAGTTGCATAGGTGTTTTTTGATGCTCCGTTTCACATCAACAGGTAACTGCAAAGGAAAAGTGATTCACTGAATTGCGTGAAATTTTTTATCTTGGCAAATCACATATCGCGCGTAACCGCTGGTTAACACGGTATACATGTACTAAACCCAAGTGTGATGCACCACGGGATGATCTACCATGGGAAATGCCATTTACCGCACCTAATAGTTTCTGCAACAACAAGAAATTCATTGTACCCAATCATCTTTATTTGTTTCTCAGATTTCAAAGCAAGGCTAACTTGGCATACCATGGTAATGACTTCATTGATAAGTACTGTACATCAACAATTCTGTGCTGCTCAATAAATTGACTCCTTTGTCGTCCAAATACTCCAGATCTGGTGAACTGGACCCCAAGATCTTTAACAACTAACACAGACTCTGTGGGAAAAAGTTAACAACTATTGATAGATTAATTGGAAAGGAGGCCTACTTTATTAGACTAGTACTGAATCTAAGTGTTAAATGATTCGATTAAGCACCCAGGACGCTTATTTTCTTTTGGTATATGTAGCTCAAGGGAGGGCAGGGCTAACTGAAGGGCTTACTTACATGTAACCTTCTGAATTTATACTTTCTTATAAAACACACTTAATTTGTTTACGAGTGAAACTTGACAAGATTTGACATAAGGGGGTTATGACTCCGAGCCCTTCAATCAGCTGCATGTAGAACAGCAATTTTCAGATTAACTTCCAGGAGTGCAAAAAATCCTAATTCAAGGAAAATTCCAAAATTAATTTAATTTTGTAAAATAGAGCAGTTTTCAATTGAGTGTCGTAAAACCAAAACCAAAGTAATTACTCTGACCAATCACAGCAGTCGTAAACAATCCAATGAACCAATCAGAGCTCGAAGCAATTACATGTCGCGGGCGCAAAGCGCGGGAAAACGCGTGCGAGCAAGTCACGATTGGTTTTGGTTTTACTTCTGATTGGTCGAAAAAGTGGCGCGAGATTTTTTAGCCAATCACAAAGCGTAGCAATGCAAAACCAAAGCAATTGTGTAATTACTTTCGACAGTCAATTGAAAACTGCTCTATTGAAAAACAAATGCAAATGCATACCATGCAAAAATACTGTTTAAGAGGTTTCATTTGAATGGTCACAACATAGGATTTCATCCACAGACTAAAAAGTTAGAACAAATGGTACCATGCAAAAGTACTGCTGAAGAGGTTTCATTTGAATGGTCACACCATAGGATTTCATCCACAGACTCAAAAGTTAGAACAAATGGTACCATGCAAAAGTACTGCTGAAGAGGTTTCATTTGAATGGTCACACCATAGGATTTCGTCCACAGACTCAAAAGTTAGAACTGGATGCTACATCAGTCTCTATGATTGACTCAGGGAGTGAAAAGGGTTAAGGGAAAAATTTTATAATGGTTTGAATATCACTGGTTTGCAAATTTTGCTGACCAGTGACTTGAATGTATTTTTGACTCTCACAAGTGTAGGAGTTATCTTTGAATCTACAATGTAAAACTTACCTCTGCAGACATTAAAGTAAAACAATTTAAGGCAGGTAACGGCAATTAGCACAGCAATCCAAACCAGACAGCTGGTCACTGTTAATGATAGAAATCCCCATAAAGAGAACCATCACACAATCATATACAAAAATATTGTACTAATACTAGCAGTATTAAAATCACAGATTATGGAGACGCGTTCGAAGGAATTTCCGGCGGAAATGAGCCCCTGAAAAAATCCAATAGGAGTGGCCATTTGGAAGACCATCTGCCAAAAAATCTAAACCACAGGACAACCAACACGAAATTAGGATTGCGTTCTTCAAACGCGATTAAACAATATTATTGGATGAGGTTTTTGTGATATCAGGAATATCAAGGATATCAAGGTCAAGGTCAAGGTAAGTGTTATCAGTCTCAGCCTTTGGCTGATAACACTTACATGTACCTTGACCTTGATGATTCCAGATATCATAAGAACCAAATCAATCTAATAATTAAATAAAGAATGATGGTATACTTTTCACAGGTCACTCCAAAGTAGAAAATTATTCAAAACGTTATGCAGTAAGATTAGTCTGAATGAAGGGCTATTTCATAATTAAGTTACTGGCTTTATTTATCTTCTTCTGGCTCCAGAAGCTTCCGGTTACTCCAGAAGTCATTTCCGGGAGCCCAAATACATTTTCGTGACTATTAAAATGTCACGCTTTCTAGTGACTGTCTAGGACTGATCGAGAGTTAGCAAAAAGGGGAATAGAAACGAGGCATTTTAGTCCCAGACGATTCTTATTTTGCATATTGAGTTAAATAAATGGAAGAAGAACAAATTATACCCAGAACAACATTAACATCCCTATAAATTATAAAATTATACCTGTGCATGCCACAATATCGCTAAATCAATAATATACACGCAGCTTATCAAGAGAGTATATACAACAAGTTTAAAAGCATTTAGAGACAAGAACATATGCTGCATGAATGGTAAAAGCGAGTATCTATACCAATAAAGTTGCTCGTGTTACAATTTTTAGTTGATGATCAGAAACGAAAATCTTTTTACGCGTACGCGTTTGGACAACCAGATCCTGCTATTTTTAGCAACATCGTTATAAAATAAAACGCCTTTCTTTGGAAGCATTAACTTTTTTCACATCTTTGTGTCTCCTGGAAAAAAGAAAAGTAAAGTAATTGCCGCATATAATATTTTGTAAAGAGCGCTCGACGCAGCATGCACTTGTGCACGCATTTCGTGACGTACAGGTGTGCGATCATTTCCTAATATGGTAATGTATACAGTGAGACAAAATTGGTGCTTGCAACATACCGTGTAAATGGCGTTCGATTCGAGAAATGATTTCACGTACGTATTAACCTTCATTTGTTAGGAATCTTGATAAATAATTAGACGTCATAAAACTTGTTGTTGTAGTCCGTAAAATCTGCAACTACTGGTGACAAATTAAATTTAGACAGGCTGTCGTGTGTGCATTGTTGCATATTAACCCTTTACTCTCGGCCGAGAAAGCCAATAATGAAAATTCAAGAAAAATCATAAATTTCATATTGTAAAATATTGCAAAACGAATTGCACCATGCAACTCTGAGCACTACCGCTTTCATTTGAATAGTAACACCATAGGATTTCGTCCACAGACTCAAAAGTTTGAACTACATTGTACATTACATGTCTTCATATTTTACTCTGGGAGTGAATGGATGTACCGATGGAGCGCATCGAGCATTACTAATGCCGTCTAATGCCTCTAATACCTAAATATTTCTTTCTCTTTCACTTTGTCGTGACATAGTTTATAAAAATTTACACTTCCGTATTAAATCGTGACTAATCAGTATTTTTTTCCGTGAAAAAGTGCATCTTGAACTATGATGTAACCTAGTAAACAATATCTAGTAAAGAAATTTAATTTACAAATCCTTTTATGTTAGTAATTATGAATTCAGCTTTAAAATAGTACCATAAAAGGTTATAGCTTGAAATTAAATCGACTTGCCTTGAAACCCCTACGTGATTAATTTAATAGTATCAACGTAAATCTCTGTTTCCTGTTTCTGAAGTGCATTTCCTGCTATAACTGAATTCATTATTTCCACAAGCAAAAAGTTGTTACATGTATAATTTCTTTGCATAATTTTTTTTCCTGTATTTATAATAGTTTGAGATGATTTTTGTCTGCATGCATTTCTATATCCTTTCGAAACACAGCTAGGCCAGCTGTAATTTGCCTGTCAATCACAGCATGCTATTGTACTGGCTGTTTTAATTTCTAATATTTAACAAATATTAATTTTTAAAAGTGACTGTTTACAGTCATTTTTCCCTTATATGGATGCACTAAACTTTTGCAGAGTCAGTGATGTTGAGGAAATCACAGTTTTGCTGAGCAGCCAATTTGTAAAAAAATCTTTTACTAAACAACACAATGGTGAATGTTAAATATAGTAACCTTACATCATATAAGAAACATATACATACGCAGAACTTATGATCACGTCATAAATACTGAGTAAGCCTACAGTTTACACCTTGAAAACTCAAAAGAAAGAAATTTACTGGTAAGGTGCAAATATTTTCTTTTTAATACATATCTGCCCAGATAATTTATTTAATGACAGGTGTATTATGGATTTTTATCCATGCATAAGGTCTGCTCTGCACATAATGTTGCATTTTTCACTGATTAGCATTCAGGTTTAAATCAACATCCATGCAAATAATATAATAATTTTGTTATGATTTGTAAAACTTTCCGCCATGTTTTATAATTCCTTTCCTTTCAATTCACAGAATTTGAAAAATTATTCATAATCCACTGCAGTCAACTGTCACAATCATGGTAAGTTACATCACATTGGTAAATTTACATTACATTTTTACATTTAGCAAACATGGTTTTAAAGAGAAAGACAACTTTAGTTAGATTTGCAGTCAGTTAAATTTTGACCAGGTGAAGTTATTTGTGAATTTCGAGGGGTAAGCTTGAGGGGCCAATACTATCTGAACCCGAGTCAATTTTACTTTTGTTCTCAATTTTAGTTTCCAATGAATGAAGAATGTAAAAACATTTTCACTGCCATCAAGATGAGCCACAAGTATGCCTTTGCAATCATGAAGATAAAGGACAGAGAAGAGATTGTCTTGGAAAAACTTTCCGACCCACTTCCAGATGACACCCAAGAAACTAACGAGTTGGTTTTTAACAAAATGCGAGAGGAAGTCATTAACCTAGGTGAAGCTCGTTACATCCTCTTTGATGTCAGGTTTAAACGAAAAACTGGTTTTATGAAGGATGTTGTGGGGTACATCTATTGGTAAGCAATTTTTTGGTAGCCAATTAAGTTACTTAATATATAAAATAATGCAATGTAGACATTAGGTGTAGTTTACACACCCACTGACAATGCCATTTACTAGTAAATGGCATTTACCATCATATGGTGGTATATAATCCCTTGACACCGTAAATCATACATAGCCTAGTAGGTTTTCGATAATTTACTTTATTACCCACAGGGCGCGACAAAAGCGCTGTCCGATAGCCCGGGGCTAGTGAAGCGACCCGTCGGGCTAGCGTCTTGTTGTCGGAGTTTGCCCGACGGGCAAGCAATATTTGTTGCCTTTTCTCATTATTAGTTAAGAAAGTGAAAGTGAATGTGAGGAACATTTTAAAAATGTAAGAAAATATCAACGGCGAACAAAAGAAATGGAATTGAATGATGCGTTTTCGTAAATAATTAACTTATAATGTACATGTACAGTAGCGGCCGTAATTGTGTTCTCACTCCTCTGCTTTTAGGTCTTTAAAATCGCTGTTGTTTTCATTGTATTAAGTTCAAAGTAAACCAGTTAGGATCTGTCTTGTCGAAAAAAAGCTAGACAACTTGAACATTTGCCGACACAGTCGTTGCGTTATAATACTGGACAGATTGTTTTTCCCACGAACGGCAAATATTTTTGCCGTCTGCCGTTTGCCATTTCCATGGGAAAGTGAGAAGTTTCACGTTTCTCAAACTCGTGAACATGTGAATTAACTTCGATTTTTCTAGTGGATTTATTTTACGATTCGAGGAAAAGTAAGGATAATAAACTGCAAGCTGCCGTTTGCCGTGTACGCGTAGAACGCTGTGCGTAATTTAATCTCTTGATACTCGCAAGCAAGTCACGTAATATAAAATGTGTTATTTTTGTTGTATCAAACCTTCGAATAAGAGTACTAGTTTCATTGATCAATCGATCATAACTTTCATAACCAGCGCAAAAATAAGTCTTTCTCGTAATTTATTATTTATTCCGCAACATTTGCCGTCGGGAGCGAACACAGTTGGAGATTTTTTACGTCTTGGTGTAATATTCATCCCTTGTTTAAATTTGTTTGTTTTTAATAATTAATTTACTTTTGGGCTAGCTCTTCAGAGCACCGGGCTAGTAAACTAAAGTAGCAGCTTGCCCGAAGGGCAAGCTGATTTTTTCATTTTCATCCCACCCTGTTATACCCAACTAAGACAGTCTCGTAGGGCCAATAACTAAAATGAACCAATCAGAATGCTCTATGGCCAGTCCAATATTCTCTAGTAAGTTTTGGACTGGGCATTGTCCCAAATGATGCCGCCGACAGAAGTCATGTAATAAATCTCTTATACTGGGAGAATATCAGCCTTTTGCCTCTTTTGTACAGACTTAGCAGTGCTTGGTCTGTACTGTCAAGATCTCGGGCCGATATTCTTCATCCTAGCCCCCATTCATTTCATTCAAAATGCCAGGAATAACCCTGCGATGGACTACATGAAGCATTCCATCCCTAGTCACTTCATAGTACATAAACCAGCGGTCAATTCAATAAAACTTTTACAACTCAGTAATTTACAAGTGTAGCTATTGTTTTCAACCTCTAAAACAATGGCAACACTTGAAATTACACTTTTATTGAATTGACCCCTGGTCACCCTGTGATGGACTAGCACAAATTGCCCCATCCAGGGGGGAGAGGGTAGCAACACTCTTAGTTGCTTCATGCTAGTGGAAACTGGGTTAAGCTTCAGTCGAATGGGCCAGTGGCTCTTGTTCAACTTCACCTTACCTAGTATGTTAATGAGGTAAATGCCTCTAAGGTAAAAAGATTAAATAATGCCATTGATTTCTGCAGGTGCCCAGATAACATCAGTGCTTGGGACAAGATGATTTATGCAGTACAAATGGAGTTATGAGGGCTGAGTTCAAAGGAACTAAAAATTTTGAATACCATGACGAAGATGACTTCAAATACCAAGATATGGTAACAGAGCTAAGAAAAAAAGACAGACAGTAACAACTTCATAACAGGGATTGTCATTAGAAAATATAATTCTAAAAACTTTGATTAAAGGGCTGTTAATACAGCTGTTAGTGCACTAGCTTCCTTAACCCTTCAATTCCCAATAATGATCAGCGTGAAATTTCTCCTTGTAATAATATTATGGAATGTAAATCAAGCAATTAACAGATCATGAGAGTAAAAGGTAATGATCACTGTGCACATTGATATTTGAACTACTTCTCCCAACTAGTTCTAGTAAGGAGAATTTGTTAATTGACATTGGGACTTGAAGATTAAAACAAATTCTTGAATTAATATCCAATCATTAAACATTTCAAAATTTCTTACAAAAATCAAAGGTTTCCAATGCCACTGAAAACTTTGCTACTGGATAATAAACATTGTGGCACTATTCCGTTCAACTTTAATTAAGGAATTTTGGTTGGAACAATCAGCTTTACCTGAAAATAATTTTCCATAAAAAGAGGAACGACTTTAATATCAGATTGAATGCATCCATTGGTTAAACCAGTCAGCACAAAATCACAGTTTCATATTATATTTGGAAGACTTATATAAAATAGCCAGGATTCAGTCATTTTCTTTTCTTTTAGGCAGGCAATTTTTAAATGAAACAGATTTTATTTCTGTGGAGTGCAGTCAACTGGAAAATGCTGTTCCATTCACCACCTAAAAATTTTCAAAATTAAAACCATAATTTTTGGTTAAATGGAGAGAGCTGTGTTTAAATGTAGCCTCTGCCTCAACTTTTATAAATCAATGTATCGTTTGTAGGCAGTTCTTTTAACATAGTTTTAACGACGGTGCAACATACATGCTTAAAAGCAGAATTTTCATTATACAAAATTAATTTTATTTAATGCATTTTATACTATTGGTCTTACTTGTATTTTTTAACACTGTAAAGTTGTAGCAGCCATATTTTGTAAAAGCCAATCCCATGCATGTATTTATTGTATACACACAATTTTCTTCTGTTTCACACAAATTAAGTATTATTTATAAGTTTGGTGTAAGTACACTGTAATTCAACCTACTAAGAAGAAAAACCAAGTTTACAAATAAAATAATGCCTTACACTCAGCAGAGTCCATAAACCAATTCAAATCAACTACCGTGTAGCACTTTTATTTTGCGGGGTTTAATTTTTGCGGATTTTGCGGGGTTTAATTTTTGCGGATTTTGCGGATGGTACTTGTGATCCGCTAAAATAAGTTCCAGCAGAAAAAAACACCAGCAAAATGAAAAACCGCAAAAATTTACTCCCGTTAATATAATCAAAAACTGCTTTTTATCCACTTGTGCTACTATGTATCATACACTGGGTAAACAAGAACATTTATTTTGATATTTACATTGAGAAAAAGCATTCGGAGCTTGCTACAAACAAAACAAAACGATAAAAGGCTAAGTCAATACTTTTCCAGTCCCCGAGGCACAAGAAACGAACTCAAAGCAGTCAAAAGGTCATGTTAAACTTGCTCGAATGGGTCATCCGATGGGACACCATTTTCTAAGGCCTCTAGGATGCCACACTTTTTTCACTGCTTGAAAAGGAAACCGCAACAATCAGTTCCCAGTGGATATTTCAGTTAATTCGAGCTGCAAAAATTTGTTCCCGCAAACCTCAAAATATCACCAATTCGCAAAATAAAAGTCCCCCAAAAATTTCATGCAACACGGTAACTAAAAACTTTTCATGTGCTCTATTTAAAATTTAAAATAATTGTTCAAGATTACTGTAAGTACTAACTTGCAAGTTTTATTTAAAGTATAAGTAATATTTCAAGCTGGAGAATAAATAAATATATTATATTTATTTTGGAACTTGACTATATCTGTCTGTCTGTCTGTCTGACATTGAATGAGCACCACTCTCTCTTTAATCTACATGACTAATTAGTGTACCATGATCATAACATTTTAAACTTGTTGGTTAGTAATAAATGGTTCATCTACAAGTTCTTTTATCCATAATTTTTATGCATAATTTCTCAAAAGTTCCGAAAACATTTAGACTAGACCACCAAACTTTGTGGGTGTATAGTACGTCCAACAATGTATCTTTTGACGTATAAATCATGTGACTGTGATGTCATATGCCGTAGATATTACGTCATGATATTGAAAAGCTGCCATCTTGGATAATTTTTTTTCTTGATTTTTCCAAAACGTCAAAAACTACCAAAAATGTTTCAAATTAAAGTATTCAAAACCAATATAAAAAAATTAATGCTAAAAATGATCAAAAAAGTTAAAACTTATTGCCAGAAAGTTATTTTCTTTATTAAAAAACATGAAAATTTCAAATTTGGAAAAAAAAAATGCCTGTCAAAATGTGGTTGCCATGGTACATCATGTTACCATGGCACATCAAAATATTCCCAAATAAATTTTAGGAAAAGTCGTCAAGTTTGGTGGCCACTGATGAAACGGTTTTAAAGTTATAAATGTTCCAAATCAGCATGGGCACTCACCCCTCTGGTCTGAAAAGGGTTAAGCAATAAAATCCTTAAAGTTCACCAAACAAGTCTGGCTGGTTTGTGGGCTAAAGGCTAGTACACTAGCTACCAGTCAATAGCAACAAAGTTTCAAAAATAGTCCCTTGGGCCTGAAATGTCTCAGCGAGTTTTGAGAAATGCATATATGATATTAAGCTCTCAGGAGAAATGCAAAACTATCCAGCTTTCTTAGTATTCGCTCTTCCAGGAAATATCTGTACCCCCTCCCCAATACCATGGAAGGGAAGAGGGGTCTCAAAATTATGAGAAAATTAATTAGAGAAATGTATGAAGCTGAACTGAAAGTTCCAGGGGAGGGGGGGGGGGGGGGGGGGGGGGTAAACCAAACCTTCCATGGTAAGGGGATGGAAATGACTGTTCTGCAACAACACAAAGTGACTATCGGCCATTTTTTTTTTTTGCAAAAGTTGAGTGAGGGAGAAGTTCAATATTACCTGGCTTCTGTCGTCCATATTTTACAGAGCTACACAAATTCATAGCCCTGCTAAGGTGTAACAACACTAGTCACTGTTTTTCAGTACTTTTAGGCACTTAATAGCACCTGGACACAACAATGTCACCAGATGTGACTTAACTGTAAAGGCTGCCACAGTTTTTTTTAGCCATTCCTTTTGGCAGGCTCTTATTTCTGACCCTGTTTAAAACACCCGCAGTGAAAGTCAAAACTTAATAAAATCCTGCTGTCTCATCATCATTTTTATCTTGTTCCAAGAATCTTTTTCATTCCATGATAGATTGGTTTGATCGTTTCTAGACATGGCGTTGATGCCTGAAATATGAATTTAAAAGAGACCATCTAAAATTAGTAAATTAACTAAAAACCAAGAAATGTACAGTTGGACCCCATTCAGGGGCGGATCCAGGAATTTCTGAAAAGGGGGGGGGGAGGGGGTTGTACACCTTAATAATTGGCCACGCCATGACGGCAAGTGCCATAGGCGAGAGCTTCTAGGGAAGTACGATTCTACCATCTACATGTAAATGACATTTCCAGCATTCCTGAGGCTTGAAAAGCGTTGTGAAGTCAAGATACTAGTTGGTTCATGCAAGAGAAACTGCTTCAAAGTCCAGTAGTGTGGGGTGCCTGTGGCCCATGATGTGCAATGTTAACTACACTGTTCCTACATGCTTGTACATGTGCAATAATAACACTTACCGTGAAAAGTGGGACAAGTTGCTGATTTTTCCCTGATGACTTATCCTGTGTTGCATGACAAGTCAACAACATCAAATAAAACACCACTTGGTGCTGTGGAAAAATTAAAAAAAATCCTTCTGTCATTTCAACCTCGTTCCCAGGGGCGGGACGAAGAGAGACCCTAGGAAGGAGGTTGCTGACATTAATTTTGCACAAGTCCACATGTAGTTCAGTCAAACAACTGCAAAATGCTGGGGTTAACAAATGCTTTACATTGCTAACTTATTTAAATAAGCAGAGAAGTGAAGAAAGTAACCAAGGAAAATAAATTTATTGGTTTCTGATGTTGTCAATGGCCGTGGTTACACTAACCCTTTTACCCATGGGTAAATAGCATTTGCCCACGGGTAAGGTCGTATTTGTGTGTAACCGCTATTCCAAGACCGAAACTGCCTTAGGGTTATTTCCATGGATACATCAAAGAGAACAAAAGAACTTCCCAAGACAGTTCCTGAACTGAAAATTACAGTTTATCTGCTCCCTGAGGTGGCTTGGCCAATCGTAATGCAGAACGTAACTAATACAGGAAATCGCCTCGTTGACCTCTGATACGCTTGGCTAATTGCACGCTTACTTGTAACAAAAGGTGACATGGCAGGGTTTCGTGCATCACTGCGAGAAGCTCTAAAGTTTTCTTTCCACCAGTGATCGAGTGCATTGTTATTTAGAAGTTGCTGAAACCAATGTCGTGGAAATACCCAAGCCCTTCTTGGCCGGCGAGCAAGTTCGCGACGAACTCGTAAATGTAAATAAAACGCCGACAAACCTTGAAGATAGCGTAGTTGAAAGCGCCTTCTTCGGTGTCTTCTCGCAAAAAAGTGCTGGATTGTTATATTTATGGAGGACTGTCGAATAATAAGCTGGAGAATCACTGAAATTAAGCTTATAGGATCTTGATTCATGTCATCCATGTCGATCTGTACGTTTCCCGCCAAACGGCAGTGTCATTGAACTCATATCTTGTTATATTTTACCCTGAGGAGTCTTTTACTGTGTAACCGCATCCCCAAGGGTAGGAGATAACCTGAGATAAACAGAACCCAAGCCATTCACCCTCGGGAAGGCCCCAAACCCAAGGTGTGTGTAACCACAACTAATGTTTTGTTCTTTGTATGTGTATCAAAGTGTCCCTAATTGACAGCCCTGTTAAATCATATGGCAGTTTCTAATTGGTGTTGCGGAAGTTGTGATCACCAAATGACATAAACCACAAAAGATTCAAAAGACACTGAACAATACAAACACCTCAACACAATAGCTAACCAACAACAGGTGCGGTTACACGGGGCACTTTTACCGTGGTAAATGACCCTTTTACCACGGGAAACTGCATTTAGTGAATGTGACCGACATTTCCCGAGGTAAATTTCCCATGGTAAATATCCTTGGATACATAAAAAAGATCACACAAAGCTCCCATGACATTAAATGTGGTAAGTTGCAATGGTGTTTTTTGATGCTCCGTTTGACATCAACAGGTAACTGCAAAGGAAAAGTGATTCACTGAATTGCGTGACATTTTTTATCTTGGCAAATCACATATCATGCGTAACCGCTGGTTAACACGGTATACTAAACCCAAGTGTGATGCACCACGGGATGATCTACCGTGGGAAATGCCATTTACCGTGGTGTGTGTAACCACACCTAACAGTTTCTGCAACAACAAGAAATTCATTGTACCCAATCATCTTTATTTGTTTCTCAGATTTCAAAGCAAGGCAAACTTGGCATACCATGGTAATGACTTCATTGATAAGTACATCAACAATTCTGTGCTGCTCAATAAATTGACTCCTTTGTCGTCCAAATCCTCCAGATCTGGTGAACTGGACCCCAAGATCTTTAACAACTAACACAGACTCTGTGGGAAAAAGTTAACAACTATTGATATATTAATTGGAAAGGAGGCCCACTTTATTAGACTAGTACTGAATCTAAGTGTAATGATTCGATTAAGCACCCAGGACGCTTATTTTCTTTTGGTATATGTAGCTCAAGAGAGGGCAGGGCTTACTGAAGAGGGGCAAGTGTGAAAAACCATAATATAAATTAAACAATTTTACAAAATGGTAGTCAACAACGGTTTGCATAGTCAGAATATAATTTGCTGTAATTATACCTCAATGTCTTAAATATCACTTTCTTCCAAAGAAACCTCAAGGGAGGGGAGGGGCGCTTATAAGAAAGGGGTGCTTACTGGTAGGAAGGCGTTAAATTGAATCATTACTTAACAGTACTCAAATAAATGCCTCCTTTCTCATAAACGCCACTGTGGATCTTGAATTAACAATTTGTCCACTATGAATAATTTATCCCAAAATGAAATAAATATTATTATAAATTTCATATCAGGGTGGTTTTGGATTAACATTACTTTGAATTTTAGTCAAACACAAGAATGAGCCATGTTAATAGAAAAATGAGGGTGTCTATTTAAAACACTTCATCTAAATAGCAAAATGAACAATGTGGTACAAAACTATTGAATTGAAAACTTGGCCCAGCCTTTTATTTCTTCATCACAGCCACTACCCTGGACATGTATGTGGCATTATTAAATATGTATTGCTGCCGTAATTAATGTGAATTGAAGTAAAAGAGATACAATTAGACAACATATCCCAAATCTTTAAGTTTGAACTTAGAAAGATTCTGAATTTTTTGGTGAAAATCAAGTTATTAACTTAAGCCTGTCATTGTGAATAGATTGTTATCACTTTAACCTACAGTTGTACATGTAACCTTCTGAATTTATACTTTCTCATATAACACACTCAATTTGTTTACAAGTGAAAATTGCAAGATTTGACATAAGGGGGATAAAATTATGCCTCCAGCCCTTCAATTAGCTGCATGTAGAGCAGCAATTTTCAGATTAACTTCCAAGAGTGCAAAAAATCCTAATTCAAGGAAAATTCCAAAATTAATTTAATTTTGTAAAATATTGAAAAACAAATGCAAATGCATACCATGCAAAAATACTGTTGAAGAGGTTTCATTTGAATGGTCACAACATAGGATTTCATCCACAGACTAAAAAGTTAGAACAAATGGTACCATGCAAAAGTACTGCTGAAGAGGTTTCATTTGAATGGTCACACCATAGGATTTCATCCACAGACTCAAAAGTAAGAACAAATGGTACCATGCAAAAGTACTGCTGAAGAGGTTTCATTTGAATGGTCACACCATAGGATTTCATCCACAGACTTAAAAGTTAGAACAAATTGTGCCATGCAAAAGTACTGTTGAAAAGGTTTCATTTGAATGGTCACACCATAGGATTTCATCAACAGACTCAAAAGTTAGAACAAATGGTATCATGCAAAAGTACTGCTGAAGAGGTTTCATTTGAATGGTCACACCATAGGATTTCATCAACAGACTCAAAAGTTAGAACAAATGGTATCATGCAAAAGTACTGCTGAAGAGGTTTTATATGAATGGTCACAACATAGGATTTCATCCACAGACTCAAAAGTTAGAACTGGATGCTACATGTCTCTATGAATTGACTCAGGGAGTGAAAAGGGTTAACGGAAAAAATTTATAATGGTTTGAATATCACTGGTTTGCAAATTTTGCTGACCAGTGACTTGTATTTTTGACTCTAAGAAGTTATCTTTGAATCTATAATGTAAAACTTACCTCTGCAGACATTAAAGTAAAACAATTTAAGGCAGGTAACGGCAATTAGCACAGCAATCCAAACCAGACAGCTGGTCACTGTTAATGATAGAAATCCCTGTAAAGAGAACCATCACACAATCATATACAAAAATATTGTAGTAATACTAGCAGTATTAAAATCACAGATTATGGAGACGCGTTCGAAGGAATTTCCGGCGGAAATGAGCCCCTGAAAAAATCCAATAGGGGTGGCCATTTGGAAGACCATCTGCCAAAAAATCTAAACCACAGGACAACCAACACGAAATTAGGATTGCGTTCTTCAAACGCGATTAAACAATATTATTGGATGAGGTTTTTGTGACATCAGGAATATCAAGGATATCAAGGTCAAGGTCAAGGTAAGTGTTATCAGTCTCAGCCTTTGGTTGATAACACTTACATGTACCTTGACCTTGATGATTCCAGATATCATTAAAACCAAATCAATCTAATAATTAAATAAAGAATGATGGTAAATGTTAAGAGCGGTAAAGAAACGAGAAAGAGGTAATGTTCATCAAGTCACGAGCGTGGGACAAAGAAAAAAATTTGAGTCAGCGACAGGAATCAAATCTGTGACGTTCTGCAACACCGGTTGGATGCTCTAACTGCTGAGCTATGAGAGACTGTGGCAAACTTGACCAATACCTAGTATATGGCCTAGTTACCATGAGTCCCTCGTAGCTCAGTGGTTAGAGCATCCGACCGGTCTGCGGAAAGCCGTAGGTTCGATTCCTATCAGGGACTTAGATTTTTTCTTTTGTCCCACGCTGGTGACATAATGAACATTACATAAATGTACATCTTTTTTAATCTACTAATTTTCTTATTATTTGTTTTAAAGAAAATAATGACAAACGCACTATTGCACGGAACACAGTTTATTACTTTCCAACAAGAATAGAATTTGACCCCTGTGAACTTGACATTACTCTTGGAAATCATACATTGCATACGCACTCTACATCTGTAGGGTGAACCATCATCATTGTCATGCTTCATCATCATCATCATCTTTGTTAATATCATCATTATCAATATCACCATCATCATTATCGACAATGCCATCATGACTACTTGCCATCACCATCATCATCAATAGCATCATCACCACCATCACTGTCATTATCATCATTGCTATCATTCTCATCGTCATAATCACCATCAATAGCATCATTATCATTATCAACATAACCATCATCATCACTAGCATAGTCACTACTAATTACTTGCCATTATTGTCATCCTCACCATCATCAATAGCATCATCACTACCTGCCATTATATCTTAATTATCATAGTCACCATTATCAAATGCATTTAATCACTACGACCAGACCACCACCATAGACAAACAAAATCACAGTACACTAAATACATAAATGTTTGGCCCAATTACAGAATGCCGGGCCACTGCAGTATGTTTAACCTCATTTGCATATGTCGGAGCTGTTTGAGGAACTTCCAGGCATAGCTGATTTTGAGGCTATATCTGCCATTTAACGGCATGCAAATAAGTGGTCCTGCAGTCTTCCGAAATCTATTCAAATTTCCTTCTAACACACTCAACGTTTACTCCTGCTGTACAAAATTCTCAGTCGTCGGATCAGTCTTACCTTATAAACGGCAAAAATAACTGCAAAAACGCAAGGCACCATGTACAAATGGGAACATGGTGAATTGCTTGAACGTTCTATTACAAACGACGAGGATATATCGCCATCTCCTTTGAAATAAACTTTCAACGTATGTCCATGAATGCTTGAACCATCGAATATACGTTGTTCGTTCATTCAGAGTCACAATTCGACATGAGAGCCAAAGAAACGACAACAGCTAGGATTAAAGCTTGTCCGCCATGTTGAAGCACAGACTACCCAGAATGCTCTTCGCATTTCCTAAACAAAGATGGCGGAAAGCGGGCAAAATTTAGACAAACAGATCGAGAGTGAAGCAAGTTCTATGAGCGATACAATTAACAAACAAGGCTGGCTGTCAAAAAGGAGTCGTCTTTCTAAACGCTGGGATAGGCGTTGGTGCTGTCTTAAGAAAAATGAATTGTCTTATGGTATTTCTGCCGAGGTAAGCCTATTGACGTTTATACATGTAAGGAGGTAAAAATATAAGCTTAGGGATTTAGCTTATCTGTGGTCTTCTCTAACGGCTTATAAATTAACTTTTACTTACACCGTCTAGAATTTATGTAGGATCCCATAAAAGCCGTCGAAATCTCTACCACCTTTACGGCAAATTTCATATAATAAAATAAGCTTACTCAAAATAACAAACCAGTTAATCTGTAATATTCCTCTGTTTCTCGGTATTAGTTGACCTAAACAAGAAACTTTATTTTTCAAGTTAAGCATGCTCTTATTAATATTTTTAATATTCCAGCTATAAAGATTGCATCAAGTGGGTTACAGCTGTGTGTACTTCTGTGGGTAACTGAGCACGAATGACATAAAACAAATTAAACAAAACAAAACAAAACAAAATTATGAATATAACTACAAAAAAGACTCGGTAAAATACATTACCTCACAAACAATAGAAATATGTACAATCTGCCCCTTTAACTTCAGAAAGATCCTTCAAGTGCATAAAATGGACCAGACAATAGACCTATAATATTTGTTACAAGCTTGTAAATGAAACATGTGCATTGACATCAACAGAATTCCTTGGTTGGCAGCAAACAAAAAGAAGCAAATTCATATGTCGCACTACAGTCAACAAATGGACAATATTCCTATTTTGGGTATTGAACTGGAACTAACTTACAGTCGAGGCTAATGCGGTAAAATATCATTAAAAATATTTGCATGTGAAAAGATTCCCCCACATGAGCCTCGACTGCACGCTAGTTCCTTCAATACCGTGAATATGAATATTGTCTATTATGTTCGCAGTTTCTGTTAATAATAGTTAGGTGATAGAAAATACGGGCAAGAAAGACAATTTAATTTCTACAATACCCCAAATACAAATATATGTGGGAGATGTCTTGTCCCGAAGACCAGGAAAGTTGGAACATACCCAGGAGACTTTTGGATAATCCAGAAGAGTTGGCATGTCAGCTGCTAAATTCAAACACCTCAGTATTATTAATAAAATAGTTAAACTTTTAGTTTGTGGCTCAATGCTACTTTTTTGGTGCACGCAACCTTTTTGTAACTTTTTTACCAATATTGTGTATGCCCATATAACCTTCAATTTCTTTTCTATTTTGTTTTATGGTGACAGGAGCAACGCAAAGTAGTAACATTAGAGGGATGTGAATTGTCTGATTGCGACATAGACAAAAAGCAGTTTGCCTTCAGGATAAAGCCAAGAGGAGCTAAGAGGGTTTACTTCTTTTGTGCCGACACTGAACAAGACCAGCAGGAATGGATGCAAGCGATATGCTTTGCAAAGGCATCGGGGCATATGGGCGATGGCTCACAAGCTTGTACAGTGCAATAACAGGAGTTTGTAAAATTATAGATCTGAATTACTCCAAACATCATAAGATTAGACTTAAATTTAAAAACGAACAGCCTGAAGAAAGATGAAATCAAGCAATACAGTTCCTTGACGTGATATTGTAAGCATGTTGAACATTTCTACAGGTCTAAATTTAGCAGATTCTGTTATTCCATGTTGGGATTTATTTATAGGCTATGTACAAAGTCACTTACTTAATACTACATGTACTATACATTCGGCATACAACTACATTAATTGCATTAATATAGCCCAATTCAGGTGCCACATCCCATGCCAATCAAAATGGTATGGCTCTGGTTGAACAGTGGTATGGTGTCTGAGTCAATTTGATTTGGAAAATTCAATCTGATTTGGTACAGCAAAATTTCAAGGTACAGTGAGCTATTTCCAAGTCAGACAACCTCAGGACCAGCATTAGTGGTCTGCCTTTTATAGAGAGGTGTCCACCATATAGAGAGTTTTTATTTTCAGACAAGTGAGTGAAATTCGGCCGGGACCAACCAACCACTGATATCCGCCTTTGAGAGGTGTCCATCTTACAGGGGTGCCCATCTTAAAGTGCCAATCACCCCTAGAAAGTTATTTTCAGAATCAACTCTATGTACATTGAATAGTTGAATGGTAAAATATTTCTTGTTTTGAACGTCGTGTTAGTGAGTTATAGAGATTTGAATTTACAAAATGCTAATTAGATGATGTCAACCCGGGAATCATTTATTATACAACTACTTGTTTTCACCTCCAAGTAATATTTTTTACAAATCTATTGACTATCCACAGTTTATTTTCAGTATTTATCAAATTAATTATCCTCAAGCTGTAAACTGCGCATTGCAAATAGTTGGCGTAGAAATAATGGCAAATTCCCAGGTCAACATCATTTAATTAGCATTTTGTAAATTAAAATCTCTATAACTCACAAACGCGACGTTCAAAATGAGAAATATTTTACCATTCAACTATTTAATGTACATAGAGTTGATGCTGAAAATAACTTTCTAGGGGTGATAGGCACTTTAAGAGAGTTTCCTGAGTACAGCAAACCTTGTTGGGGTTAAAATGGCTGGCAATTTTCCTTTAGTTATGTTATGGTCAGCTATAACCTTGTGGAGCTAGCTTTTTGAAAGCTTAAAGGGGCTATGTCACCATTTTTAGTGTTATTTTGAAAAGATAAAAAAACATTTATATATTTAAAATTGCTTTACAAGTATAATGAAACTATAAACAAGTGTCTCTGACTACAGATGGTCAGGATGGAAGTGGATTGCAACTTGAAAAAATTGGCCAATTTTTTCAAGTTTGTTCAATGTGTTTTGGAAAATTTGCTAAAAATTGATTATGATTTATTCTTTCTACAAGAATTTACTTGATATCTTGTTCTTGGTGCTCTAAGTTAGAGCATTTCATTTTTGAAATAAGATGCTCAGTTTTAATTCTAGCACTGTCTGAGAAAAAAAAACACATAAAAACTGCCATGACATAGCCCCTTTAAAGACAGCCATGCTTGTTGCTTTAAATAATGCGACATTTGAATGTTACTGATTCATACATCACATTACACCTCTTCTAGCCTGTTCCAATCTTTCAGATAGCACAGAGAATGCGAACATGAAAAAAAGATTTATTTTTAATTATTCATTTTATTTTCTCCTGCACATTCTCATTTTACTGTTCTCCACTACATGAGAGCCAAAAACAGGCTTAAACCTCTTTTGTAGCACCTGAATCAGACATCTCTCCAAGTAATTCTTATGAGGCATCCGAACCTTTCTTTTGTCAAATATTTGCAATTATTTTGTTTTTAAACATTTTGTTATTTTACATAATTGACACAATACGTTTCTAAACTACTCATTCCTATTATTTATGTATATCAACAAGTTCATCTACACACCATGTATAAAATGTGGTCACAAAGTGATCACAACAGACATTTTACTTTAAAAATTGTAATAAAAAATTAATGTTAAATTATTAATAAACAGTCAGTTATTATTTTTCAAGTAATGAAAAGCAGTGTGTGCCACTTTGTGGTGATTGTTTTCAAATAAACTCAGGAAACTTTGAATTTAAAAAGAAGGGTTTCACGGTTTGGCGCATGTGCAAGCTGGACGTAATCCATTTAAATTCATTGTTTAGACCAATCGGAAGCGAGTAGATAACTCTGGCGGGAAATTTGCCCGTGAAAATGTCGCAGATTGAATGGATGATTATACATACCAATGTGCGCCATGAAAGCCACCAGAGCGTAGAATAAATCCTTCGGGTCAAAAGGTTTTATTCAGTGTTGACTTTGTCGGTGTAATCCGTTGAAACTTTCTGTGAATTTTGGTCATCCTTCGCTTTGTTTGGACTAATTATAGTATGTGATTATTGAAGTAAATGTGAGTGGTTTTTTAACTGATAAAATTGGCAAGTAAGCGAATAAAGCATTTTAATCTGTGCACATGCGTCGAACCGTGAAACCCTCCCTTAATACTTTTGAATTATTACTTTTAAGTAACAATCCGTGTATTAAGAAGTAGGCAATTCTCTGTTGTTCCGATGCATTTCGCTTTCCCCACATAAGAATGTTTAGATTTTCGTACTGAGAATACGTCAACCTATGGACAACATGGTTTTGAAATAAAATTTACTGAAACTTTATTTTAAAGCGATGTTTCTTTTGTGTTACAAGATTTCATCCAATCGTGAGACTCCAAAACAATGGCCAAGAAAGACTTCTAATTTTCCATGTTCCCCACATAGAATTTTTGTTGCATTAAAAATCACAATAGTTTTCACTAAAAGGGAATCAATTAGTAAACTAGAGATAAATAAATGCGCTGCCTGATGAAGTTATGGTAGATTTTCATGTTTTAGCCAATGAGGTGGACGGTTTCAACAATAGCACAATTCACACCTTTCTGCATTCCGTGCATTTGGGTTGCCTACTTCTTACACGGATTGTTACTTAAGCATTTTAAACTAAAATTAATTAATTCAACTTAATACTTACAGTAATATTGAATTGTTACTTTTGAATTAACACTTTCGTTTTATGATATCTGTTTCTTTACTCAAACTTTAGCAGGCCGGGCCCAGAACAGGGAAACTGAGATATCTAAAGCAACAGAACATTCAGAAATCTCCAAGCTTGTTATTAGACTTCAAGAATGATAAAATGTAATTTTGCTTTCTGATTCGATTATGTTGCTTATGAAGTTGTGGTTCCAGCTAGATTGGCATTGATTCCAAACCTCACGTCAGCCAGTGAGTAAAGCAAAATACAGCATTCCTCCATTTCAAGTCACTTCAAAGTATGTTTTAGGGGTGGCGAATGGTAGAATCCAAGACTCGCCGAGACGCCGAGACTCTCATTTCAGAAAATCCGAGACCGAGACCCGCGTAGCTACGTTATAAGATCCGAGCCCAAGACTCCGTGCCGAAAATATCCGAGCCCGAGACTTGCCATTCTAATTGAACTGCTATTGGTCACCTATCAAACAACAGACAAGGATAGCTATTACATTTTATTAGCCAGATTAGCATCTTATTGCTATCTTTAATTCGAGTTAAAATAAAGATTATTGTATTGTATTGTATTTATGAACTAGTTATGAATTAACGTTTCACCTTTACGGCCTATTAGGACACGTGCTCGGTCATTTGAACGTTTTTGTCTTCTCGACATTTCTTCGTACGTTAGTACCTACATTCATTTTAGACTTTTCTTCTACATGTAGACGTTTCTCTGCACTCAGTTTACTTTTAGTACATTCTTACGGTAGTAGTCTTGCCTTTTCGACGTTTCTTTATACGTTAGCACATTCCTACGGTAATTAGTGTCTTTTGCGATGTTCCTTAAATCGTTAACATGACCAATGTACGTTCGTACCGTATAGTCTTGTCTTCTCTAGATTTTCCATGCGTTTATACGGTATTAGACTAGTCTTCCAGATGTTCCTCCGTACGTTAGAGTGATTTTCGTAAGACCGTGAAACAGTTTCTAAGTTAGTAGGCACTAGTGGACACTATTACACACTAATTCCATTGTTTTCTTTTGTTTAGCTTTAGCTAATTTTGATTAATTGCCAGATACTGTTTCACGGTCTTACGAAAATCACTCTATAACATTTGTACGCCATACTCATATGGTATTAGTCTTGTCTTCTCCATCATATACATTTGTACGGTATTAGACTAGTCTCCTAGACGTTTTTCTGTATGGCCCGGTACGATGTAAGTCTTGTATGCTCGACGTTTCTTCACACGGTGTTACTGACTAGCACGTTGTTTGTTTTGGTTTCCCAACGTTCCTCCGTACCATCCAGGGGGCCGTCGACATGTTCACTTGTTCCCCGCTTAAACGTTCACTGGACGTTTAGGCCGTCAACACCCCCCCCCCCCCCCCCCCCCCCCCCCCCCCCCCCCCCCCCCCCCCCCCCCCCCCCCCCCCCCCCCCCCCCCCCCCCCCCCCCCCCCCCCCCCCCCCCCCCCCCCCCCCCCCCCCCCCCCCCCTTTCTTAACGTGAAATTGTGACGCCCTATTAGTCACTGCATTCCAGTCGTTACTGAAAACAGAAAATTGTTTTTAAATCAAATAATGCTTTCTCCTACCTGTTCTGTTGCACCATCTGCATGTCAGATACGGCTGTGAGTAAAACTTGCACGAATTCCCAAAAAAGAAGACGCTGACGTTGAAAGGCTGTATTAAAGAAAGTTCGTAGTTGTGTTCGCAAACGTATTTAAAATATCAGCAAACTAAGAATTTTTGGTATTGTTAAACTTCATTAGTGGTTTAGGATAAAGTGTAAAAGATCACAATGTCACGTGATCACAATGTACACCCCTTCTTATTTTCTACTGAAATATGCTTTCTCTTTAATAATGTCACGTGTGTCGTTCTCAAAATATTAAAACTTTATTAAAATGGTTCAGTTTGCTTTTGGTCAAAAATGCCCCTCACTAACGTCCAGAAATGGATTCGCCTGGCCTCCCCACCTCAACGCCCAGTGGACGTTATTAAGCCGGGGAACAAGTGAATATGTCGACGGCTCCTAGGGTAAATGCTTGTTCATACGGTATTAGCGGCTTTTCGCTATATTAACTTAAATTTGTCTTCTACCTCTTCTCTCATTTGTTCAAGGAGTATCTAACACTTGCATAATAGACTTCTGGATATGGTAAGACTTGTTGATTTTAGTCAAATTAAAAGGTGAAAATCGAGGATGTAATAAATTATTGCTGCTCAGAATCACGGAAAACACGTCTAAGAGGCTTTTAAAATTTTTCAAATTTCCTCAGGGACATACGGAGCCCATCATTTTTCCTTTTTCGAACGACTTCAATTTCCTGGCACGATTTTTTTCCAGCACGACCTTTTTTCCGGCACGACTTTTTTTTTCCGGCACGACTGTTTTTTTCGGCACGACTTTTTTGCATTTGCCGACTCGAAATGATACCCCGTTTTAATTCCCTGTTCTAGAAAAAATGGCTGCTGATAATTTGAAGCTTTCGTGCGTTCGAAATATTGTACCCCGTTCTAGGAAACGTCTCTAAAGTGGATACCCGTTTTAGATCACTCGGAGTCCCAAAATCACGACCCCTTGGGCGGCATATAACTGTATATAAAGGTATTTTGGAGGAGTACCCCACCTTCCGGGCATATACCTAACTGATAATCGCATTATTATCGCATTATAAGGTGGCAGATGTAGACCAGGAATTAAGAGAGCAAAACCACCAACCTCGTTCCCAGGGTCTCTCTTCTTCCCGCCCCCTGGAGGGGGAGGGAAGAAGAGAGACCCTAGGAACGACTTACCCTTATACGAGAAACGAGACCATAAAAGTCCAATCGAAATATCTAACAGCATGTCACAATTTTTTCGATGAAGTTGTTTGATATTTGACTCCACAGATTTTCGTACTTCGGTCCTCTGTTTGTTAGGAATGACCGTTGTGTGTTTTCTTTTCGGAATTATTATTTTAGCGCAAGGCAAGTAACATCGTAAAATGACATTTCATTGCTCTTTTATAATTAAGGGATGTAGCTTATCTAGTGGTACACACAATCGTTTTTCTGGGGTTTGGTGTCATCTTGTCAATAATAGGACAATCACATGACTTTTGGAGGGCATATAGTTTATTTGTGGCCCCAGTAGCATCATTTGCGCCCGAGCGGAGCGAGGGTGCAAATGATGCTACGAGGGAAACAAATAAACTATATGCCCGACAAAAGTCATGTGATTATCATTATTATCAATACACAAGGCCAAATCGTACACATTCATTTAATAAGAAAAAAATGTTTAACAGAAACAGGGCCGTAAATGCGTTTGCAGCCCGTCAAATTCAGTATCCCCCGCCACTCGCGCGTGTTTTCTCGAAGGCAGTTTCTTATTTGGCCGCGTATATTGATAATAATGTATTTTTTTAATGGAGACTTAACTTGTAGTTTTCTTATGTCCTACTTTATTGATTTTATTAAAGAAGAGCGGTTTTTCGATGGATGTAGTAAAACCAAAATTAAAGCAAATAATCTGGCGGTCAATCAGAACGGGTTTAAAAAATGAAATGAACCAATCAGACATTTAAAATGATTCCATGTGGCCACCATGTTGAATTTTGATCAAACGAAACTGCAATAGCTCAGCGGGGTTCTGTCATGTTCATGCCGAAAAAGTCGTGCCTGAAAAAAGTCGTGCTGGTAAAAAAGTCGTGCCGGAAAAAAGTCGTGCCTGAAAAAAGTCGTGCCGGTAAAAAAGTCGTGCCGGAAAAAAAAGTCGTGCCCGAAAAAAGTCGTGCCCGAAAAAAAAGGCGTGCCGGAAAAAAGAGTCGTGCCGGAAAAAAAAGTCGTGCCGGAAATAAAGTCGTGCCGGGAAATTAAAGTCGTCAGAAAGAGAAAAATTGAAGTCGTGAAAAGGAAATTTGATGAGAAAATTAAGTGGCCCTAACTGGGCTCCGTAGGGACAATACCCCCAGACCACCCCCCTCAGAGATTGATATTGTGCTTGCAGTTTTGTCTGCGCTTGCATCGCTAATTGTAAAAAAAAACATGCTTTTTTCTTGTGCTTGCTCTTACCTCACGCCGGTTTAATTTTCCCGACGATGTTAAGTGATTGGCACAAGATTTATTACCTGTCATTCCAATACAAAGATGTCGTAATGTAGCAATCTTCTCAGAAAAAAAAATAGAAAAAATTGCAAAATTACGAATCCAGAACTGTCATTCTTAGTTTTCTGAGTTGATGTTTGACGCATTTTATTGTCGGGTTGAAAATAAATATTGATCCTGGATCCGTGCAGATTGTGTATCGTTTATCAGTTTTTTGCCAATCTTGATCATAGCTCATCGTTGATTAGAAAGACAGATTCGGTGTATTTGGGGCGATTCTACAAATAAAAATTCTAACAAGGAAATGATACCTATAACCGTGTTAGTCAACTTTTGTTTCTTGGCTTAAAATTCATTACTCAACTTGGTGTGACATGACATTCGAAGTAGTATGAACAATGGTGAGCAACTAAAAGCAACTCAACACGTACACCCTGCAAATTTGCACATCGACAGGTACTCATTCTCCGTGGGCAAGAGAACATAAAGCTAAGAGAGCGAATCCCCCATACATACCCTATTCCAATGAAAATGTGTCTCAAGTTATTTTTAGAACGAACCAGTCCTCCGCGGAAAGTATGATCACGCGCGTTGCGTGGATATTTTCGTGGATGTTTCGCATGAGTGACTGAAGAGAAAGATGTCGGTCGAAGTGGGAATGAATGCACGAAAACATCCACGCAACGCGCGTGATAATACTATCCGCGAAGGACTGATACGTTCTAAAAATAACTTGAGACACATTTTCATTGGAATAGGGTATGTATGGGGGATTCGCTCTCTTAGCTTTATGTTCTCTTGCGGTGGGATATTTGTCAAAAATTTTAGAGCCGCAAATTCAAAAAACAACTATTCGGAAAATAAGTTAGAAATTTTAGAAGGAAAACCTAAGAGATACCGTGGTCGAGTCTCCATTTCGTTACCTCAGCTCTTTGAATCCGAGTACAAAACTTAAACGCAAAGTGGTATTTCACAGTTTCTATTTCTGTAAATATTAGAAAACCATGTCATCAATATCCAACTCATACTATCCTTAAAATTAAAGCTAAAAGGTAACCACAGTAACTACAGCCGTTAAAAAAAAAAACAGACAACAGACAACAGAACGTGGACGGTAAGACGAACAATAAATCCTGAAAATTCTGCTAGCATGATTCGTACGTGAGAGTTAAACTGACCTCGAGTAAACATTCGTGAGTTCATGAAAAATTAATCACGAACAGAGCCCGGTGGTTACCTATAAATGTACATGACTCGCTGCTCATTTCCTGCCAGTGAGGATAGTGAACTTTTAATTTGTTAATCATATCATCGTAAAGTTGTCTCTCGTCACATCAGGCATGGTACCCCGTGTCACAGTTTCCGTGCTGGAGTTACTGTTAACTTGTGTTCTTTGGGGAACTTGGCTGAACCGCATTGCAGTTGCGGATCCAGGTGATAAATTAACTTTAAAAATTTTATTACTGTCATTAAATATTCGTGTTTCCTTTTTCGGATCATGGCATAGCATATGTGTAATTTATCACTTTTAGTGTCTGAAAGCCGCTAACGGCTAACAAATCGATCCGTCTTTTGCAAAAAAAATTTATGGCCATGGAGTGAATCTAAATCGAGTCTACAGGCCTAACACTACTTTGCAATATTTTGGCTCGAATGAGTCATCATCATTATTGGCTTCCTTTCATATTATATTTTCTTGGAAGAGTAAATTGCACTTTTTTTTATCTTTGACAGCAAATATTAGTCTGCGTGGCAGAGTGGCCGCCCGAATCCCTCCTTCGCCTTCCCTTTAAATTTAGCTCTACCATCTGCCAGGCATATGCATGCTTGCTAATATTAAGAAAATGAATACTGAATCGATAATCATTTAAAGGCACGTGTACACAGGCGATTTTTTGTGCAATTTTTGTCGCACTTGTCGATGCAATTTTTGTCGCGCGCAAGTTGCATCTTCAAATCGCATGACTGTGTAAACGGGCGGCGATATCAGTGTGATTTGGGCGCGATTTGTCGCGCGATGTGGCAATTTCGAACATGTTCAGCTGATGCAACTTGGCGGCGATTTTTGGGAAATCGCAGCAAATACCGCACCCGAATCGCACAGGAAATTGCCACTAGTTTACACTTGCGAAACGTTGCATTGGAGAGCGCTACATAAATCGCATTAAAAATCCCATGTGTAAACGAGCCTTAACACTCAAATTTGCTGTTGAAATGAAATGCGCAATAAAATCTTTGTTGTTGATTGTCAAGACGTCTTCGAATACTGCAATAGTTAATTTTTCAGATAATTTTCATTTTCTTATGGTTGAAGTTTTCAACGTGAAATTCAAAAGTACAGTGAGTTATATATTTTGTGTTCTCTGAAAATATTATGAAGCCTTTCCATCATTTTTAAATACAATCGCCATTTTCATATTTGCTTTGTTAACCTTGTTTTTTAAAAATTCAATTTTCTTGAAAATCAGTTTCCGGTTTGCTAAAATGTTGCGCGGCTTTCAAAATTGAATTAAAATTAAATTCAGAATGGTGGTGAATAAGATGTATTTATAGAGAACTACATTACATTGCAACAATCACATCTATTTATATTCCTACTTCGGCCTCAAAAACGTTTTCGTTATATATGTTTGCAGGTGTTAATAGTTTAACAGGTAGTTCTGCATTTGCATATTGCAAATATCCAAATTTTCTCTTCTTCCGTCAGCCAGTCCTTATTTAATTATCACTCATTTCATACAATGCATATTTATGTCACGATAAGACATCTTTTGTGAACTTTTACAAATGACTTCCGGAGGTCCGACATCTACTTAACCAAGTATAAAAAGAACGTTTCATATTCACGAGTTGGCTCATAGGATCTTTTGATTATGTTTCTTGGACGTTTTAATCATGAATCATTATTGTACATTTATGAAGGCTGAAAGGCGCTGCGATTAAAACTTTTGTTTAATGTTATTTACGTAGCAGGTTGTCGCAGCATAAGGTTTGTTCCACCTGTCGATGGCCATCGTCTCGAGGGTCACGTGGTTTTGAATCTTTCAATCGAAATAAACGCATCATGTCATCATTTTTGCGGCATGAAGAGGACAGACTGTGTCTCAGTGAACATTGGTCCACCTGTTAACGACAAAGTGGTATGTGAATTGAATGATGCGGACGCCCTACAGCACCCGAAGGATCTGAAGTTAACACCCGGATGGACATATAGAGGCACAGAGGTGAGAAATGGAAACCAAATCAAGAAAACAGATGATAATTAAAGCCCGAAAATATCATGGTTGATACAAAATATATTCGGCTAATTGCTAAGAACAGGATAACATTTTCCCTGAATGTTAATCTTAATGTTTATCTTGGCCTTAAGGCATAAGTTAGACCAGATGACGTCACGTGATCAAAATTCTAAACTTACGCAAATCGCAATGTGATAGCGACTTTTCTTTGTATGGCTTAATAAATTGGCGTTTCCGACGGAGATTTAACATATTAATCTTCTACGTTTGGAGTGACTTCCTTTAGTTTTAAAATTAAATTTTTCGACTGGAAAATGACGATGACGACCTTGATGATGATGACGACGATGAGGATGATGACGACGACGATGATGATGATGACCTTGATGATCTTAAAGAGTCTGACCCATCCAGTTTGCATTGCGCGCTTCTCTTATTGTTATGATACGGCTCTACTCCATATTTGGGCAAGCATATCACCTCTTGCACGAGTGAATTTCTCATTTACAATACAGTATGGATTTTCGGGGGCCCTGAAAATGGCGGATGAACCAACGTAGGCGCGCAATGCAAACTGGGTGGGTCAGATTCTTTAATGATAACAATAATGATGTCAGTGGTCAGTGGTGGTGACAATATTAATTCTAACGATAAGATAATAATGTCAGGCCACATCAAAATTTACTTCAATGTCGACATATTACTCATTTGGAATTTGGCTGTCGTGTTCCCTTACAGCTGATGTGTGTATTTTCAAACACTCTAAGAAATCACTCATTCTGACTTTTTGGTTTTTTTTTCTCATTAGAATCCTTGTTCCAGTAACCCGTGTCTTCATAACGCAAAGTGCCTCAATGGGTACACTGACAAGAGATACCTTTGTTTGTGTCCAGCTGGTTATACAGGAGAAAAATGCGAAAACAGTTAAAACAAGAGCACTACAACCTTTATTCACAACCCGAATTAACACCCTTTTCTTTTGTACATTTTCTAGCTTTTGAGTTTTCTTTTTTTTTTTCAGGAAACAAATGGCTTACACATGATGTTTTTTCTTACAATATACTTTCCCAATTCCTATAAACATATAGTTGAATTTTTGAAAACGTGGCTGAGTAAAATTATAGCGATTTTACTAAAAGCTCGAACAAGGCTTTCTATGACCCCAAATAGCCCGAAAATCGCAGACAAGAGAGAGAGCAAAAGAAAAAAAGACTAGCAACAGTCTTTTGTTTTTTATATTGTGGACGTTTCGGAATTCTACGTACGGTACCGTAATCTGAAAGCCTGGAAGAGGATTACTTGTTGGTTATTGAAAATACGGTGGTGGAAGGGTAGACTACCAGCAGTCTCTCTCTCTCTCTCGATAGTCGAGCGGGCGAGCAAATACGCGATCGGCGATCGACCGAGCGGCGAGCGAGCGAAAGTAATGCGAACAGAGGGAGGGCTGGTTAAGAGGCGGGAAAGGAGGGACTCTCCCCCAGTTTCCCCTCGGCTCGTTTGCTCGCTCCAGTCTCGCCGAGCTTGTTTTCGTGATTAGCTCGCCCGCTCGATTGACTGAGACAGCTAACAATCTTGTGGAGTCTTGTGGAGGGATAGTGGGTTGAAAAATGAGGCGCAGAAGAGTTTTAGTAATTAAACTGACCAAGGTGTTTGGATACCTGATGAAATACTCAATCAAGTGTTTGATATAGCTTTTCAAACTGATTATTAAATACAAAGAAAACATTTATATGTGACTTCCTGTACCATGATCGCTCATGCATAAATGATTCCTTGTATTTAATGATAATTATATCAGTTTGCAATCATTAGTGCTTTACTTGGTCAATACGAAATAATATATGGCCTATTAGCCAAGAACATACTGTATTTGCAGTTTTCGAGAGCTGTCCGCATTAAAGAGAGTTAAGTCACAGAATAAAAAAGTGAACTTGACCAGGGGGGTACTCTCATTTATATAAAGCTACAATGTATATGAGTATGTGCCGCCAAAAAAGTATGGTTTTCAAGCAGTTTAGTCTGGGATAGTGCCCAGGGAGGGGGGGGGGGGGGGGGGGGGGGGGGGGAGGACTAATTTTCAACAATGTTTGCCTTAGAGAAGTGTAAGAGCTTTCAGAGAGAGTTAACTGTAATATGACACTTGATCACAAGGCTGGCACTTGTACCAGTTACTTCAGTTATCTCCGAACTTGTACTAATAAATAGGAAAATCCTTATCAATGTGTTTTGCCCAAGCATGAAGGCCACCAGCGATGTCTTTAAATATCACATCACAATGCTTGCTTTCAGTTGTTGTATCATTCTTGACATCTGTATGGAGTAATGGCTCTTCACTGCTAAGCAGCTCATTGGGATTTCTACAAAATTCCTCACGTAATAACTGGACTGCCTTTTGGGAATCGTTGCCAAGCTTGCATAGTACAAACACTGTAGAGATAAATAAAAAAAACATAAAAATAACATGTATAGTCGATTTAAGGGAACCTCTCCTTACTGACACCTCTCTAGTGCGGAAAGTCCAAACTTCACTTGGTCCCTATTGATACAAAAACTCATACAATCTCTCCTACCGCTATTAAAACGGGTCACACCTAAAATACAGACAATTAATTTTGGTCTGTCCCTTTGGCATCTGTATTAATATAGTTTCAACTGTAAGTCCAGTAGTTAGTTCATTTTCTGGTTTCAATATCCTACAATAATTATTGCATGTTATGCTTCTTTATTTTCAAGGGTTTCACTCACAGCCTTAAATTAATAGCCTCATAATATCATCAGATGTGGTCTTTTTAAAACTCTGAGTTCAAGGATAAAATTCTAAACTGTCTCTTTAAATTTAGCGCCTTGTTAGGGCATAGGGTGAAAACCCAAAGGAAGGCAAGGGGAAATTGAGGAGAGAGGGGGACTCTCTCTCCCCTCGTCCTTGCTATGCTCCCCGGCCTTTCTTTTCGCCGTATCCCCTAGTTACCAAAAGGCCTGTTTATAGGCTAATTGAAATTTTGTATAGCAGTTACAGCAGGGCTCACCATTAACTCTTGATAAATTATTTTCCTTCTCAGCTAAATGGGACACTGCTTCTCTAAGTGTTTTTTGTTGCTCAGGAGAATGGAGAATTCTCAGTGGAATATCTTAAGAACATTATGGCAATTAAGAAAAATGACATATTACTGAAAATAATTGTCAAGAAGAAAAAAAATCAGTCAAGAGCAAAATCATCGTGATCATGATCACCATCACCGTCATCACCACCATCATTATCATCATCATTACCATCACCATTACAGTCACTCCCATCATCATCATCGTCACTACCATGTTCATCACTAGTACCGTCATCATCATCATCACCACTATAGTCACCACCACCATCATCCCCTTCGACACCACTATCACCAACATATCAGATCTAAAATAATGAGGACCAAATACTCCAATGAAATAAAACAGACAACTGCATGGCAACAGTCACGATACATTGAGTGTTACATGTACACATCTTGTTTAAAACCCCATACCCCATTACCTGATGAAGAATGGCAGTAAGCAGCCAAAAACATTGCAAATCCACATCTTAAGTGAATACACTGTGAGGCAATCATTATAAAGAACGCTGTCATCATCATCGTCATCATTATTATCATTATCATCAACGCCACCAACCAATAATTGATATACCAATAAAAAATTATAGTGGTAAACCAGACAAAAGTTGAATGTAAAGGATACTCAGAGATTGAGGAAGACAACAGATCTCTAATTCCACAGGTTCCCGTACATCCAGAAGAACATGAGGATCAAGTTGATCAACAACTTGTTTATACTCCTGACAAAATAAAACCTCAAGATTACTAATTAAAAAGGTAAACTCTCAAAAGAAATTTAAGATCATACATTGAGTTCTTTGGTCAAGAAGGTCTTTGCGTATAAGCCACGGCGGAAAGTTGAAAAAAAAAATTTGATAAGCTGGCCTCCTCCCCTCCATTGGACAACCCCTGCACATCTGTGTTTCAACAGATGATCTACCGGTACCTTGTACTTTTGATTTTTATCCTAAACAGAAAGTGTAGTGGCAGTCTATCTTGGGGGGGGGGGGGGGGAGCAAATTGAATGATCAAATCCAAGACCCATCAAGACACTGAGACCCAAGTTTAAAAATCTGAGATTGAGATGCATAATTTCAAAATTTCAAGCCAGAAACAAGGAACTAATGACTACAGCATGTAAATGGTTTCACTAGAAATGGTTCATTTGAATTGCAAGCTTCTCAGGCTAAACTCAGGCAGGATAATTTGCAAGGCTCCAAGGTCAAAGTATTTTAAAAATTCAAGACAGCCCTATTTTTGGTGAGCCAGCGATTCTGAGATGCCATTTCAAGTTAATTGGGAAGATTTTCAGATTTGGCTACAATTTGCTGCAATTGACCATTTTTCGATAAACCATTCTTCACCCCTCATTTTGACTTTGTCTCAATTCATGGTCTCTGCCATTTTTGTTTTTTCCTTAGGTCTACAAGTAACATTAAAATTTAGTTTTTCCACTACCCTGCACACCCCACACAAGTTGGGTAATACAATGAGAAAGAATGTCAGTGGTTTACTTGCCTGAACAGAAATCCTTTGCTGTTTGTGAAGAAGTTTTAAAGATGGAGTCTGCAAGAAATCAAAAACACCATTATGATACTGATTCCACTATATACTTCATATAAGATGAGTTTTGAGGTTGCTTGAAAGGTTTCTCTGAAAGGTTTACTTTCTGCAACATACTACATGAATTACATTATGGATGTTAAGCATGAACTGTCAAATTTGAGACGAAAGTTTGAACATGCCTTGGAAATTTAGGAACAATTATTTAGTGAAGTACATGTGTGCTTGACGTCATAAAGAAATAGATTATTATTTTATGTTACACAATTCTCTTAGTTAAAAGCTGTAGAATGTAGAAGCTGTAGCAATTGTAGAATGCATCACACTTGAGTATTTAAGGTCGCGGGGGACAGGTTCCGGTCATCAGTATGCTTTTATGAAAACAGTATGCACAAAGTGTGACGGCTGATACCAAAAATGCGTGAAATATTCGCGAACAGGCTCTGTAATGTTTCTGCATCAATAATTGCACGTGCAAAGTTCTGTCTGGTAAAATACACTATTTTTTAATGCATTGTTCTTTCTGTATGAAGTGTTGACAATAGCCTGTGGATTAAAATTAGCAAAATTACCATAAATATATATTATAATTTTAACTGGCTCATCGCTCTGCGACGAGTCAGTTCTTAAAATACCCTCTTTTTTTTTTTTTTTTTTTCTGTCGTGTCACCTTCCCCGGGAATCGCTTTTGCTGCAGCCAACACCGTACCTAGTTTACTTCAGGTTTTCAGAAATGGTGTAATCAGTGATGTCAGCAACTATAATTCAAATATTTACCATTCTAATTTCGACGGAATTGTTAAAAATTAAATCTCTGTGATTTTCGGATGTGATCTATTTCTGGTAAAAGGAAAGCGGGTTGAATTTTTCTAACCAAATCAATTGTCAAACAGTCGAGTTTACATCGAATAAATCGTTGAATATAACACGTCCCGGCACGTCACAGAACTGTTGAGTAAACAATTCTCAAGCATTACTTTGTGCAGTCACGTTCAAATTCCACACATCTTGTATTCATGTCACGCTATTTGATCGATTGTGTTGATATTGTTAATTTATTCGAAACCCCATCACCGATTCTCCAAAATGCCTGTGTTTAAACAATCCTGATTCCTTGTAGTAGGTGGTTTCAAGGATTTTAAAGCAAAAAAAATATACAAAGTTCTAAACTTATGTTTTTTCTAACAATACCGAGCCGATCAGAGAAAAAAATATAGACCTGAAACTGTAGCCTACAAAAGGGGGTTGTGGGGTGGGGGGTGGGGGCAGGTGGCGGTGTTGGGCAATTTTTCTGATCATGAATTTTTTTTCCGTCTTGATGTTGTGCAAGAATTTTTTTCGGGATTGCTCCATACCTTTTTTTTCCTTTCGCTCACTGTGCATTATTTTTTTTTCTTTACTTTTGCTGTGCAGGAATTTGTTTTTAGTATTTGCCCACCCCCCTCCTCTTAACAATAAAATGGTCTGTCCCTAAGGAGTGCTTGAAGCGGGCTGTGGAATGTAAATGTAGACTGGACTGTGCATATTGATAGATTCTAGATTGTATATTGTGGCTTGCTAATATAAAACTCTAAAGTGAAAACCGGTTGGAAACTGAGGCCAAACGAGCCAGTTTCGAAGCCCATCGGGCTCCTTGTTTCATTCGTGTTTGGGAAGTCTTCAGAAGTGTAAAAACAGGCAATTTTGTGTCCAAGAATTCAGCGCAGATAGAGAATTTCACGATTTGACACTGCAGGGAGGTAAACTAGGTGTATTGTAGATTGTCATATCTGACACAAAATTTTTAAATAGGCTTTCAAAGGGACGATATGGACAATTTTACTCCTTTGACAGCTAATAACTTTTAATTAAAGTTGAAATAAAAAAAATCGGAGTCAGATATGATGCAAGAGATGTTTTGACGGATCAGTGAGTGGGGAAATCAACTTGCTTTGTGTTCTTTTTGAGGAGCAAACTTGGACACAAAACCACGTTTTAAAACAAATAACTTTAGTGGCTTACAGCATTGCCGCAAAGTTCGATCCCTTCAATAAAAAACAATCCTTACGCACTTCCATTATTCGCCAATATCTCTGGTAAATTTTAGCTAAATCGGCTTTCAAACGTTTTACGATATAACGTTTTTCAAGGTGACACCTCTGCCAAAATTTTGCCTTATGAATTTATTCATGGGCAGGTATCCCCCACGACCTTAATACCAAGAATAAACCAAACAAATAAACATGTATGCACAACTTTCGGGTAGACACATGTACGCATTGTGGACCTATTTTTATTATACAGTTATGTCTACAGTTAAAAAAAAAAATTGCATAATTTAACCTTTCACTCCCCGAGTCAGTTATGGAGACAAGTAGTGTAGTTCTAACTTTTGAGACAATCAACAAAATTCAATGGTGTGACTATTCAAATAAATCCTCTTTGGCAGGACTTTCTCATGGTACCATTTGTTTTTCAATATTTTACAAAATGAAATTTGGGAATTTTCTTGAATTTTGATTTTTGGCACTCTTGGGAGTAAAAGGGTTAATGTTGTCCTATTAGTGAATAGGTATAACCTTATCAGTAGCTGAAGCTCCACAGAAAAGTTCGTAATCCTGTAACTTGTCTATTGTTGGATTGTCTCCACAAACACAACAGCTTGACTTCCTCGGTCGTAATTTAATGGTGAGAAACCTGCCATCTAGTGCATCATAAATTAACATTTTTTGAGAATATGATGCTGACAACACAGTTAAGGTTAGAACTAAGAAGTTGCTGTTATTAATTGCTTTTAATACTTCTAGAATCAAGCCTCTTGGCACTTAAAAGACATGTAGCATGGTTCTAACTTTAGAATCTGTGGATACGATCCTGAAGAATGATCATCCAATGAAAGCTGCTGTGCAGTTCTTTATCGTGGTGTTAGTTAAAGAGACACTGTCATGAGGGAGCATGCGTCAGTTACTGGAATCAAAACTTAAAAAGTTCAGCCTGAATTTTTCAAGGTGTAGTGTCAATTTTAAAATGGTGTCGATTATTGGTGGTGGTCACAGTGAACAAATTAACTTGGGATGGAAAAGGATATTTGAAGGATATTTGAAGTGAGCCTGGTCCGTGTATGTGAATCCATGACAGTGTGCCTTTAATGCCATTCTGATTTTGATAATGCCAAACTGAGAACATTGAAATGAAAGCTCTTGAGTGGTACTTTTATTTTGTGCCTTTTTCAATAATTATTGGTTGCTTTTGTAGTTTTTTCTGTAACTAATTTGATTTTGTTAGTTTGTCAGGATACATTTCATTCTAACAGCAATTTTTATTGCTTCCAGAGCTTGCAATGTTCCAATAACACCAGGCACTTGAATAAAAAAAGAAAAGAAGAAAGAAAAAAAAAGACAGAAAAAAAGAAAGAAAGAAACAATAAATTATTAAATCAATTAATATTCATATTAATCATGTAATCATCGTCATTATCATCGTCATTATCATCGTCATTATCATCGTCATCGTCATCGTCATCGTCATCGTCATCATCATCATCATCATCATTACAACCTGTTAGAGGACTGCTCTGCTAGGTACACAATGCCAAATAAATAATAATACAGAGCTTAATATTTTTGGAAAGAATTCAAGATTGAGGACAAGTGCGACTTTCAAATTTCAAAACAGCCAGTCCCTAGAAACACCATTGGTGTATGAAGTGCATTGTTATCTAAAACATGCAAACTAGGTTTAAAAAGTCATGGTCAGACTTAATCTTGTGGTCTACTGAGTCGGCTAGCTCAGTTGGAAATTAAAGCACCAGTCACTGACTCGAATCCTCAGGCTGGACAACCAACCAGGGTCTTTAAATACATGTAACTGGTAATCTCATGCTGGCTGTGCCCAAGACCTCAATATTTTTGTCTCAGTTCAGATGATTGCATCACTGGGTGGTGAAGTTAGGCCGTTGGCCTTTTCCCCTACACCTTTTCACACTTAATGGTTGGGTCGAGGTTAAAAAACCCAGTCACTGGACATAAAAACAAGTTGGAGACATAGTTCCTGGTGAGTGGTACAACCTTTTATGACATTGGTATTTATAAAAGGTAAAACAAATGGGTAGATCCTGGTTTTGCTCATAAATTTGTTCAATTATGCGATTTTTGAAGAATTGAAGGGCTCCCGGCAATAACGTCCTAAGTACGTTTTTGGAAAATTTTCACTGAAATCTTGGATTTTTAGCCTCAAAAGGGACTCGCTTGCCAAAATTATGACTGGATCATGTAAATATGACTGAAAGGGTTTAAACCAGGTCAACAAATCTTCTATCTTTGAACATAATAATTTTTTTTTTTGAAAAGATACATAGGGTGTCCTGGAGGGCCATAAAGTGTCATAGGAGGCCAAAACATTTTCTCAAAGATGTGGATTTTCTTTCCCATATTGGAACTGTTTTAAGCACCTTAACAATAATAAACCATTAATTTGACAAAACTGTGCTTTTAAAGGCCTAAAACATACAATTTTAGTGAAAGTTACCAAAAACATACTTATAGGATGTTCTTGTCGGGAGCCCTTCAATTAATATGTGCTGATTTATAGTAAATGATGCAATTCTAAGACAGTTGTGCAAAAATGCACCATTGCACAATATCAGACGCTCTGAACGAGGGCTAGCTACCAAGAGCCGTAATTTTTAACATAAACGTTAACCATAACATTAAATACAAAGAGCTACATGTAACCATTTTTAGATCAGTGCTTTAAAACACATTATTGTTTATTAACACTGTAGATCAGTGGTAAACCCCGAAATGCTTTCTTTGCAATAACTGGAGCTCTGGGGTTCTGTTTTTGTGTATGTCAGTAATACAACGATAAATAATACTACATTGTGTATGCCTCCTAAGACGTCCAATGTCAATTTGAGATATGGAAATGGGTTGTGCCTAAATCATACCGTCCAGAAGGACGTCGGACACCTTATTGAGACTTACATAACATAATGTTGACACTTTAAGTGTAAAAAAGAATATCTAAAATCCCCACTCAAGATTGAACCTGTGATCTCAGCTAGGCTTAGGCTTACATAGCCTATCATACCACTGTACCACCTAGATTCTCAGGTTGCTTAGTCCTAAATTTAACTATATAAACTGCTACCCCTAACCTCAACTGAATGCTAACCAGTCACGCCATTAATAATTCTCAATAAGGTGTCCGATGTCCTTCTGGACGGTATGATTTGGGCTTGACCATGGAAATGAGTGTTAACATCGGTTGCTACCCTACCTGGCCCCAGGACTCCTGTATCTGAACAGTTACCAACAGATTCTGGTGGAGGAGGACTGGGAAATAAACAGCGGTAGCATGGACCCCCATCATAGTTGTACACAGTCAGCTACGAAAAACCAACAATGTGTTAACCCTTTAACTCCCAAGAGTGCCAAACATCAAAATTCAAGAAAAATCCCAAATTTCATTTCGTAAAATATTGAAAAACAAATGGTACCATGCAAAGGTACTGCAGAAGAGGTTTCATCTGAATGGTCACACCATAGGATTTTGTCCACAGACTCAAAACTTAGAACTACACTACATGTCTCCATAATTGACTCTGGGAGTGAAGGGGTTAAACTAAGTGCTTGATATAATGCAACCTGCTCAAGTGTATTGTGAATTTTGTGATCATCATGTAATCCAAGTTGAACATCACAAAAGAATAGTACAGTCAGTTCTCAGCAAAAGAATGATTCTACCTGTCCTTCAAATCGCAGAGCACTGCCAGAAACCAAGGGTTTCTTAGCCAGGACACATGCATCATTCAACAAGTATCTGGTAATGAAACAAAAATAACATGAGCTAAGAACCTTTTGAAGCAGCTGTTGAGCAACTAAAACAAATTTACAAATTTATATTAAAAATAAATCATTTTACATCCTTAAAAAATATAACATCTTTGTAAATTTTGTAAATACCGTATCCCAATACTACGCAATGTTATAAAATATCTTGAGATATTATTATATTTTTGTCAATGATTTATTAGTTTGTCATATACATGTTAACTTATATAATGTTATTAGAGTACGTTATTTTTGTGTATAATTTTTACAAACTTTACCTTGTGGCAACATTATCTGTTGCATCTAACACAACATCATATGTTTGTTAATTAAGAATAATAAACATGGTACATGGTAAAATTTCTGATTAATTAAAGCAAAACCTGTCAAATGCCCCTTAATCAGTGTTCTCCCTAAATTTTAGCTCAGCAGGTAAGGGAGCATTCCTAACCGGTCAAACTAAAAGTGTGTGCCTGAGGCTCACTTTCCTAGGGGGTAGGGTAGAGCTAAGTTCTCTGAAACCTCATTTCCTTCACTTAGAGACCTATTTTAGGCAAATTCACATACATGTATGCACACCCTTGACCTTCAAAGGTAAAACAATTTAAAACAATTTCATAATTCATTCCTTACACAACACTAATTTTTTATTATATCTAGAATAAACACTTTGTTGAATTTTAAAAACCTCCAAGAGATTGCAGGCGGTAAAAAATGTTGCTTCGATCGAGCGGTAAATTTTACCTGTTACCGCCTGATAAGGAGAACACTGCTTAATAAATGAATTTTATGATTTTAATAAAAAATTAATTTAACGATGATTATCATAACCCTTTACCCTCACTGCTGTGAATTTGACATCCATACTTTCAAAGTTTCACTTGAAAAACAAAAATGGCAAGGTATTTATAACAATGGCACCTGATGGAGTGAAGAAAATATCGGGAGGGGGGGAAGGGGTGTGGGGGGATGAGTTTGGGGGTTAGTGTGGCCCGGTTTCAACTTCCTATATCCAATTAACCATGAAGCAATGTTCTCAGTTCAATCCATATTAAATCCTGTAATACCTGTAAGGGGTATCACTAGGTGTGCAACAAGTGTTTGAATACAAAGTTTAGTTAGCCAGGCCTTTTTCCAGGCTATGTGTCCCATTGGTATGCCTGTGCACAGAACTGCGACAGTTGTTAAAAAAGGGTGTTGAGAAGCATGCCAAACACCAGTTCCTGCCGATTCCTTTTTTTTGTGCTTTTGCTATACAAAATAGTGAATATAGTGGATAGTGAATTTTCCCTATTAATCTTCAATTTTCTGCCACCTCACAGTCTGTTCAAAGTGTATTGAAACTGTCTCTTCGTGCTATTAATAAACCTCCAATGGGCCACAGAGATGAGAGACATATAGATCTGAATTCCAAGCATTATTAATAATAAGAGCTTAATCTGGTGTCATCACAAACAATATTAATTTTTACCAATTTTGAAAACCAGACACACAAACCATTTTTCTGCGTGTTACTGTGTGTGTATTGAAAATTGATTACAAACCCACAGGGGGGAGGGGAGGGGGAACTGAGCTCTGATATATAAGCTATTGGGATTGGGTTTGTACCGTTGTGAAGGAAATGGTTTTCAAACAGTTTAGTCTGGGATAGAGTATAGAAATCAGAGAGTTTTGGTCTAGAATAGGATATCCTTTATTCAGTGGTATGACAAATTTAGTCTGGAATAGGAATTGAAATGAAAGAGCATCACAGAAACAGAGATTGAAATTATCATTGTCGGACAGCAACTTTGTGGACTACATGTAGTGGTTTTCCACTGAAAACACAAGCGAGTCTAAGAGAGAGAAGGAATATTAGGTGTCTAGTCTAGAATAGGGTTGCAAAATGCAGCTAAATGTGGTCTGGTATAGAATAAGGGTTTCAGAGTCCCAGCAGCACACCCCGCCCAAAAATATACGGAGTACTTACACTGTACCCCCCTCCCCCCAGGTTATAAAACTTCTACTTAATATCCAATTATGTGGATCAAAGATCACTCACTGTCTGAATGTATTGGAAAAACAAAATAAAAGGATATTTTTCAATTATGTCTAAGGCATTGCTGCTTGTAAGCTGCATGCAGTATGGTATACACTTCACAGAAGAGTTCAACCTAATGACAGAAAAAAATGCAAAGTCGATGTAAGTACGCAAGTTTGAGACCTTTCTCCTATCCTGCAATGCAGGCATTTTGTACGGGCGCATGAGCGCTGGAATTTGTTTGTATGTTTAGCTGCCATGATAGGAAGTTGGATTCTACTCTTCTCAATCCTTCTCTGTTTAAAATCATAATCCAAGATGGTGGCTAAACATTTTGCCAAGAAATACTTACATGTAGCATCACCTCACTCACCTTGTTTCAATATGTACAGTACACTGCAGTCACATAGTTACATTAATTTTATAAATCATTGATACATCATATACATTGTAGTACATGACAATACATGAGTTTTATTATTAACAATTACAGCGTGACTGTCATTTTCTGCAAAAGTAAGTTTAGGAAATTTAAGTTCAAGTATGTCCAATCCAACATAGATTATTTTCTTTCTTTGAGCAGCAATACGTATATCTCACAGTACCTACATTATGGGTGGTCTATTTTAATTAAAAAATAACTACAGCACAGTAACTTACTGATTTAACTGTATTTTAATAGACTCAGCTTTGGAGATGTTTACTCTGCTCTCAGTATGAAGCACTTGACGATGGAGATTACTTATTTCCACAATATCATAATCCATGATTCCTATACAACCTGCATAACAATGCAAACTGAACATTAATTAAAATTTAAAAAAAACTCTTCAATAAAGAAAAACAAAAACGAGCCCCTGTCGCTGAAGATACAGCTGTAAGCCATAAACAAGAAAGAAACAATGAAATGTTGGCTATCCAATTGTGCCTTAAAAATTGCAGTTGGAGCACATGGCGGCAACTGCCAAGTCAAACTGACAGAAAACAAGAGTACGTGTATCTCAGTTGTCAAGAAATTGATGTCTGTGGTGAAGTGACGAGGAGCACTACTACATGTACTCAACACCCCCCACCCCCCACCCCCCACCCCCCACCCCCCTCTGTCCTGAATGGGATACTTGCTACATTGTAATCGCTGGGTTACCCCCACCATTATGTTTACAGGTTCCTAATACAGTTGAATCCCGATAACTCGAACCCTCGATAAGTTGAACCTCTCGCTAACTCGAACCAAACTTTTTTTCCCTTGGCAAAAGAGTGCTTGTAAATTTACCCTCGATAACTCAAACCTTCAATATCACGAACCAAATTTCCCTCTCCTCTGGAGGTTCGAGTTATTGGGATTCTACTGTAATTATTATACACCTGGGTGGAGAGAGACAATGTGGAGCAACGTTTCTTTTTTAAGGTAACAACATGATGGCAGGGACTAAGTAGGTTGGCAGGGTTGATGCTGTAATCACTATACCATGCCTAACAGGGCCAACACCTATCTGTTGGACATTTCACATTTCCATGGAAATAACAGTCAGTCATCGGACATCATCCGACCAAAATCCTAAAATATCCAACTGATTTTACATTGTATATCATACTCTCTAACAAAGTGTCCAAGAACAAACACAGTGTAGCTTTTGTCATATTGCAAGTCTTATAAGCTAGTTGTATTTCATTCCAAAAACATTAAAATATTAATTGAAGCTGTTTGTACCATTTACATGTATTTTGCTGTAACAGACTCTCTCGATTTGAGAAAATTCAGAAAAGTCTGTTTGAATTAAAATAACCCCATAATACATTGCAAACTACAAAACTTCTTATAGTTTATCATGTGTGCCAACACATTGTGTCTCAGGGAAAATCCAAAATGACAGATGTCCAACCAATTTTGTAAAATGTCCAATGAAAATGGAGGTTTAAAAGGACACATGTCCTTATAGTAAGAAAAATTATTTCCAGCCATTAATGCTTACATGTACATGTACATGCAACTTTATCTATCACTGGTATACTGTACAAAAGTCATGTACATTAGAGTTAGTAACTTCATACCCACTCCAGCAGCAGCTAAATACTGTGCCACAGGACACCCAAGTCCACCTGCTCCAACAATCAGCATTGAAGTATTACACAGTCTTATCTGTCCTAGACAAGACAAAAATGTTCAAATATCAGTTTAATATCACATGCATACAGTAGAAATCAGTCAACTATCTCACATCTCAGGGAAAATGAAAAAAAAATTTAAAAAAGTAATAATTTTTTTTATTTTTAAAGTATTGCTGAGTTACACCATCCAAGGTTATTGGGTGAAAACAGCAAAATATTTGGGAGAGATAAGTTGTGCTAATGTATGCAACCCACTCGCCATGCAACATTTAATATTGCACATCCGGTTCAAATGCTATAGTATAAATATTTTTGCCACGTCAAATTCAAATTTAAATTTGGTGGAAGTTCAACTTCCGCGTGGAAGTTCGACTTCCGAATCATTGGTCAAATATGTGTATCACATTTTCTTATAAAGATACGCTGAAAAATAATGTGATAAGAAATACTGTACGTGTAACTTATTTTTTGGCTTGGAAATTCCATACCTTTGACGCCGATCTCTGGTAAAATCAGTTGCCTGCTATATCGTAAAATATCATTGTTATTTAACCTTTCTTTCTTTTGTGGTGCCACAAAACTTGAGCAGTCTGATGCTGAAGGGAATTCATTTGGGACACTACACTCTTTTTCCTGTGAAGACATGAAAAGACTCGCATAAATATTATTAATAGGTAGCATTTATAAGGTCACAATAATTTTTATTTTATTTGAAACTGTAAATTATGCCCTAATGCTTTCTGATTACAGTATATGTCGCTAAATTCTAGACCATTACCATAACTGTACCAGTTTAAAGACACTAGATAAAATGTACGTAGAGAATTTTGAAAATGATACATGCATTTCATCTTCTGGGGAAACACAGTTACTCTGTTGTCATTCAATGTAAATATTTGACCTTCTTGTGCGAATCATTACTTAACAGATTACCCTATCACGTGTAAGTAGTTTTGTATTCGGAAGTTTAGAATACATTACAATATTTTAAATGGCACTGGGTTGAATCTGTCACTGTATATTGTTTTAAACGCAAAATTCTCATTTTTAAAATCACAAAAAAACCTCATGTCGTGTCACCCTAAATACCTACAAGAAAAACAAAGTTCGCTGTTTGTTCGACAAACTCTGTTTTCTTTCCCTCTACTGATGTTTTCTATAATAATTCCGCAGTGCTCACCTTGACGACTAATAAGGTCTTCAATGATTCAAGCTCCAAAGATTTTCGTTCAATCTCCCTCTGTAGAACTTCTAAGTCGTCCGCCATTTTGTATGTGTACTAACCGGGCGGACTGGGTATGAAAGGTTGTTTTGCCCCAAAATGTCCTGGGGAGGTGCACGCTACTCTATGACTGGCATCACAAAGTGTCCTGGGGTGGTGGCACGCTACTCCATGACTGGCATCACAAAGTGTCCTGGGCGGGTGCACGCTACTCTATGACTGGCATCACAAAGTGTCCTGGGGGGTGCACGCTACTCTATGACTGGCATCACAAAGTGTCCTAGGGGTCGCACTCTACTCCATGACTGGCATCACAAAGTGTCCTAGGCGGGTGCACGCTACTCCATGACTGTCATCACAAAGTGTCCTAGGGGATTGCACGCTACTTCATGACAGGCATCACAAAGTGTCCTGGGGGGGTGGCACGCTACTCCATGACTGGCATCACAAAGTGTCCTCAGGGGATGCACGCTACTCCATGACTGCCATTACAAAGTGTCCTGGGGGGTGGCACGCTACTCCATGACTGGCATCACAAAGTGTTCTGCGGGGTCACGCTACTCCATGACTGGCATCACTAAGTGTCATCGCCGAGAATACAGCGACATACAGCTGTTTCGAGAAAGGTTGTCGGAAAAAGCGCAAAAGTGCACGCGACAATCCCGAAAAATAATAGGGGATATGATCGATGAATTTTAATAAGTCAAATAAACACATGAAACCCGCGATGCCTCGTCCGTACAGGGACGATCTCAAATGGCCGGCCATTGGGATAAATGAGTTTTTAGGATATAGCGTGGATGACTACCCACAATACCTTTCTGGATTGTCGCGTGCACTTTTGCGCTTTTTTTCCAACAACCTTTCTCGAAACAGCTGTATCCGGGACCTTCTTACGGTCCAGAGCGCTAAATTTGAAAAGCTTCCGTCTGACAAAAGAGCCAAATTACAAAGAAAATGGGGGGAAATGGCAAAACAAGGTGTATGTTTTACTCCATAACAAAAAACTAAGTACTTTGGCGGTTAGGTTCACCCTGGCTATTTCAGAAGAGGTGTTAAGGAATCATTTAAGACCCTTTTTTATTTCCCTGAGATTTGGACAACTACTATCGAATCGCGTTCTAAAACTCGCTTTTTTCGCTGATTTCAGTATGGAAAAAAACACCGCAATGATATTCAGGATGGTCTTTTTCTTCAAGAAAGGACCTGCTAACTAAGATTCACCCTGGAAATGTTAGCCACGTGTCTAAACAAAAGATTGGCGAAGTTTGGATTTAATACGATGCGTGGAAATAGTATCAAAGCGCTATTTTATAGAAGGTGTTCCGTAAGCTAAAAATGGCGCTCCAAAATGCCTTCTTACGAACTCCCACGAGACCGGCAAACGAATTCAAATTAGATTGATTATCTCAACACAAACAATGTTCCCTCAGTCGCGAGAGGCGGGCGCTTGCTTTTTGCTTGTTCAAGTTAGGATTTCAAAGAGAAGCCATCATTTATTTCACACTTCTCATTGTTCGGCAAATAGAAAGGCCTATATTATTTTTTAAAACCTCAGTTAATGTACTCTAGGTCTGAACTACGTTAACCGATCGAGTAAAAGAGCGCGTCTAGATCTGGACTGCAAAACGCTTTGTAAAGAGCACGAGAAACAAAGCGCAACGTACAAGCGGGTGACCCGTGATTCACGCTCGCTATTTGGTAACACTTTTAACTAAAAACCACGTTCTGCGGAAAATGTTTTTGCCATCGTACTCTGACCATTGCGAATCTAACGAGTCAAAATGAAAATCTTGCTGCACACGAATTTGTTGACAAAACATTCTGTAAAGAGCAAAAAGAACAAGACATCACGTCTTTTATAGACATTCGACGCACTTAAAATAACTTCAAAAACGATCTAAACACTGTTAAAACGCGATAGTTTGATAAAATATTTCGGTCTTCGAGCCTCTTCAGTCGTCCGCCATATTAAAGTTCTTTAAAGAGCGCGAGTAAAAAAGCGTAACGAACAAGCGAGTGACCCGTGCATTGCGCTCGCTATTTGGCAATGCTTTTAACGGAAAACCATGTTCTGCGAAAATGTTTTTACCATCGTACTCAGACCATTGCGAATCTAACGAGTCAAAATGAAAATCTTGCCGCATACGAATTTGTTGACGAAGCGCTCTGTAAACAGCGAGAAGAATAAGACATCACGTCTTTTATAGACATTCGACGCACTTAAAATAACTTTAAAACGATCTAAACACTTTTAAAACGCGGTAGTTTTAAAAAAAAATTCGGTCTTCGAGCCTCTTCAGTCGTCCGCCATAATAAAGTTCTGTAAAGAGCGCGAGTAAAAAAACGTAACGAACAAGCGAGTGACCCGCGCATCGCGCTCTCTATTTGGCAACGCTTTTAACTGAAAACCATGTTCTGCGAAAATGTTTTTGCCATCGCGCTCTAACCATTGCGAATCTTAAGATTCAAAAGATATAAAATCTTGCCGCACACGAATTTGTTGACAAAATAATTTGAAAAGAGCGCGGCCCGCATTTAATTACAGCACGATTGTTAACTTTATCACACCTTGGGAATTACATCACGCATCAAACCGTGTAATTGACAGCAGTTGAATCTGCCAAGAGACTAGAGACTAGAGTATTCCCAAAATGTCTTCCTACGAACTCCCACGAGACCGGCAAACGGATTAAAATTTGAATAATTATCTCAACACAAACAATGTCCCCTCAGTCGTGAGAGGCGGGCGCTTGCTTTTTGCTTGTTCAAGTTAGGATTTCAAAGAGAAGCCATCATGTATTTCACATTTCTCATTGTTCCGCAAATAGTAAGGCGTATATTATTTTTTAAAACCTCAGTTAATATACTCTAGGTATGAACTACGTTAACCGATCGAGTAAAAGAGCGCGTCTAGATCTGGATAGTTTGATAAAAAATTTCGGTCTTCGAGCCTCTTCAGTCGTCCGCCATATTAAAGTTATGCAAAGAGCGCGAGTAAAAAAGCGTAACGAACAAGCGAGTGACCCGCGCATCGCGCTCGCTATTTGGCAAAGCTTTTAACTGAAAACCATGTTCTGCGGAAAATGTTTTTGCCATCGTACTCTGACCATTGCGAGTCTAACGTGTCAAAATGAAAATCTTGCCGCACACGAATTTGTTGACAAAATGCTTTGAAAAGAGCACCAAACCGTGCAGCAGTTGAATCTGCCAAAATACTAGAGACTAGACTATTCCCAAAGCTCATTCTTTTGAGCAAATACAACCGACTGGTTCTGTATATGCAAATAATTATGCTGCGCATCAAGAAACTGGGCACTGCATGTAAGTACATGTCGCGAAAGACAATGGCATTCCGGGCGATGTTCAGTATAGCCCTGGCCCTGAAGAAGACTAGTTCTATTAGTCAAAATATTGGCCATCTTAATAATAAATCTGCCCGTTGCCGTAGTGCCAGCCTTGCATTCAGCTTTATATTTTTAGTACCCAATTGTTTTAGGACACTTCGCATTACATTCGTCTTTTGTGGAGTCTGCTCTATCTAGTTAATAATATTTGCCATTCTGTGTTCGTTTTAGCGATGAATCGGGAGGTGAAGGTGAATACATCGCATACATCAGCGAGGGTTAATTCACTGAAATATAAAGCTGAATGCAAGGCTGGCACTACGGCAAAGGGCAGATTTGTTTAATGGCCAATATTTCGACTAATAGAACTAGTATTCCTCAGGGCCAGGACTATACTGAAAGAAAACATTGTAACGGCTCCTAAAATTTAAAAAATACATGGCTAATACATGATATGTTGACAGCGCACTTGTAAACATAAGATAAAAATAATATAAAGTGTATGATACAAAACTGAGTTCAGCGTTCGTTCCTAATGCCTTCTGGTGATAAAGTGTTCCCTATATGAATTAAAAAGGCCTCGCGTGCTTTTCAACGGGAAGCATTGATGGTAGGCTGCAGTTCAGGCGGGATGAGTCTCATGTCCGCGGGAGAGTGGCCTGGTAAGTTGAAATGTGTAGGGACCGCTGCTGTGGAGTTGGCGTGATGTGGGTTGTTTGTCCCTTGTCTGTGTTCTGTGAAGCGTTCACGAATCGTGCGTTTGGTTTCCCCTATATACTGTTTTTTACATTCGATCATATATGTGAGGTTACTAGAATTACAGGTTAAATGTTGTTTTATTGGTAGTACAAAACTTAACGCCTTCTCGAAATGACAATTCGCTCCGCCATGGTGAAGCACATGTTTCACAAGATTAACTGCTGACAGACATTCGGCGTTCGGCGTTCGGCGTTCGGCGTTCGGCGTTCGGCGTTCGGCGTTCGGCGTTCGGCAAATTACCCCTGCCGAAAACCAAAGCCAATCGTGACTTGCTCGCACGCGTTTTCCCGCGCTTGGCGCCGGCTGCATGTATTTGCTTCGAGTTCTGATTGGTTCGTTGGATTGTTTACGACTGTTGTGATGTTTCAGAGTAGTTACTTTGGTTTTGGTTTTACGACACTCAAATGACCTCAACTGAAAACCGCTCTATCTGATACATGGTCAGTTTGACTTTGTGCAAAGTCGAACACTTAAGATCTTTTTTAACTGATAGCTGTTGTTTATTTTCGTGGGGTATTTCCAGCTTCTTTTATTTTATTTTATTTTATAAAGTTTTTTTAAAAATTGATCGAAAAATACCATGCAATTTATGAGTGACTTCCTATAAAGATGTCAACTTTAGCCGCAAAGAAACAATGTATCTATGTTTATTTTCGATGTAGTCATGTTCAAAACTTTCTTGTTAAAGCCATCTGTCTCTTTGTTTCCGACTCCTTTTACTCCACTCCTAAAGATTTAACAAGTCAAATGTTTTCCAAGGCTTCAATATAGAAGTTTTATTTCAATACTGAATAATAATAGTAATCTCATCAATATTTGATCCTCTTTTAATCATTTTTTTTTTTTAATTTTTGGTCAAACAAACTGAAATATGAGGAAATCGCATTAATTAATTGTGACGATTTTTGTCATTTAATCTTTAGAGCGGTTGACGGTTTTGGGGAACTAATATTGTATAAGAAACGAACAATTTGTTTTGAAAATAATATATAAAAAAGAAAATTTGGAAATTGTTGTTTGAAGAAAAAATAATTGAAAAATTTAACTAAATTTAGAGAAAAAAACGAAAAAGGATGTTGAAATTAAGTTCTAGGCCTATGCAAATGTTAAATTAACATAAAATATATAGCGGCAAGTCTTCTTGAACCGTAGTTTTTAAATTAGTGTTAAATTTATGTGTGATATAAAAAGCGACATCCAACAACCCTGTGATGGATAATGTAATTACAAGTGGTCTTAAAAGCTTTAAAAGACATGTACTGGTGCATTATACGCCCTCTGGTGCACTATGTTTTTTTCAACCTCCCGTTAGCGGACACTTCCCCTTGGTCCCGAGGGTGTCCGCTTACGGGAGGTTCGACTGTATACGTAATAACAAAGATTCTCCACGAAAAGCTTGTGAAGCATACCTCTTAGACTAAGCAAAAACGTTACAACCGCTTGGGATCAACAGACGCGACGAACTTCATCAGCTTTATCATCACTGGTCAGTTTAGTTTGTCACCCGTCAAACCCTTCACCACCCATATTCATTGTTTTTGTACTTCATTAGTTTTAAACTATAACGTTTTTAACTCGCGAATACGCGAAGCGTAATGAACGAGTCATAGCAGTGGACCAGAAATATGTAAATTTTCTCTCCTCCCTTCCTTCCATCTATCGGCTGTAAACTTTTAAATGTAATTTCGCTGACCAGAGCCGTCTTTTACCCGTTCCAAATGCGAAAAAATATAGAGTAGAGAGTACTCGACGGCCGAAAAAGAGGGACCTTGTGAATGCGATGTACTGACGTTTCGCAAGGGTCTTCGTTTTGTAGTTTTACCCAACTTTTTCTACAAAACGTAGATCCATCAGTTGATTTCATTTCTCTTTGCGTCTGACAAAGCGTACTTTGACATACCTAAAATTAATTAAGAAGTCTCAGGTCTTTGATTTTAGGTTTTCGGTCTTCGGTCTTCGGTCTTCGGTCTTCGGTCTTTGATCTTTGGTCTTTGGTCTTTGGTCTTTGGTCTTCGGCCTTCGTTTTGGAGACACCCAACTAATGACACATGTTCTTAACGTACCACGTTTTTTTAGTCAAATTTTTTAGGACTCCATGAAAAGTTTTAGACAAACTCTCATAAAAAATAATGTTATTACCTTTTACAGTTATATTACACATTCGAAGAAGCCTATACTCTCCTGCTCGTAGACCAAATACCTTGCCATGATAATAACATATAGGGAATAACAGTAGCAACAAAGAAACCCAAAACGGCTAGAGAAACCTCAAAGGATCGGACAAAAGAATACGCCAGAGGTGAGTTTAATAGCGTTGCTTTATTGAATTAATGTCTAAATTCAGCGTTCAAAATCTACGTTATTTTTTCCCCATACAATGTCTTATAGAGCGCTCAAAGTTTAAACAGCCGCCGTGTAACCCGCTACCGCAGCACGTATGAGTGAAAAAGCCATTTTACAGTTGTGCGAAACTAGTAAGCATATAAAGAACAATTGATTTAGATGTGAAAGGCAGGAAGGTTTCTATTAAAACAAGGTCAACTCCAGCCTCATTTCCACACAAAGGCCAGACCCAAGTTGTTGAAAAAGTGGATAGCGCTATTCACCGGATAAATCACTATCCAGTTGATAAGCATTAGCAGAACCAGTTGAGTTATCCACTGGATAGCTTTTAACCAGGCCCCGGTTGTTTAAACGGTGGATAGCGCTATCCACTGGATAAATCACTACGGCCAGTGGATAACGCAATTGGTTTTGCACACATTTATCCGCTGGATAGCGATTTATCCGGTGGATAGCGCTATCCACCTTTTGAACAACCGGGCCCAGTGGATAGCACTATCTACCATTTAAACAACAAGGGTGAGGTCACTAAACACACAACTGTAAATTGGGCTATTGTTATGAGCTACGATGGAATGGGCCCGTCCCATTAGTTCGCCTTAATGCAAAGATGTGCTTCACGAGCTCCGAACATTTACTTTGCAATAATAATAATAATAATAATAACAATATTATCAAACTATACCGATGAACATTCGTATAATAATTCATATATTTAAGTAGTATAGTAGTTGGGGGTTCTAGCGCAGTTTCAAAAATGTTTTATATATAAATTTTTATTTGCGCTCGGATTCTCTACTTGGTCTCCAAAATGGTTATCAAAAATGGTTATCAAAAATGGAGATCAAAATATTAGAATTAAATATGGAAATAAAATATGGAAATCAAATATTAGGAATAAAATATGGAAATCAAATATTAGGAATAAAATATGGAAATCAAAACTGGAGATAATATTGGAGCCGAGTATTGGAGCCAAACCAAGGGTCCAACCACTGGGATAGGCGCGGAGTGCCAAGTTATATGATTATTTTTCTTCATTTTATTCAACCTAGGATCCAAACCTAGGATCCAAACCTTGGATCAAAACCTAGGATCCGAACCTAGGATCCAAACCTAGGATCAAAAAACGGAAATCAAAAACGGGAATCAAAAACCTAGGATCCAAACCTAGGATCCAAACCTTGGATCCAAACCTAGGATCAAAAAACGGAAATTAGGCCTTGGTGTCAAACATATAAACAAATAGATAAATATATATATATATACAACGAAATGGATAATGAATGTAATAAAAATCTCTGTAATATTGCCGTTGGGCAGGTCGTTGTTGCTAGTTTTGGGAGTAGTCGGATATATCGATTCTTTAGGATCACCAAATTGACACCTAAAACAGCTATCATCGAGGAATTGAAGGATATTCGTACATATCATTATGACAATCAATTAAATGAGTATTCTTACAGTCATGATTACTTATCGGATGAAATCATTGGTACATATCGTATTATGAAACGGACGTTGAATCGCTGTTATGAAAATTATAATACCAATCGAGAATATCTAGTCAAGTATAATTAGGATTAAACGCACCTATAAATCACACATAAGATTTTATTAATATATAGTGTTAATATAAAAAATGCATATTCTAAAACGACTTAGCAACCGCTACCTCAAGACCGCTAAAAAAATAGGATATACTTGGGCCAGCTATTGGGAAAATATGGAAATATTGAATGGAAATATTAAATGACGAAATCAAATGGTAAAATCAAATAATACTATATGTTAATTAAAACAAAGTGCGTTTATTTCATTGTGTGATTCCACATAATAGAATCCTTTGCGTGACACAATTCTCGGAAACACAGGAAGTCATCCAGCTGTAGCAATGCCTTAGACACATGAAATAGACTGTACTTGTGGCACTTGTATGTAGGCCGGCACAGCTGTGCCGTGACGTCATACATTTATGTAATGACTTCTTTGGATTTTAGTGACAGTCACATAAAAATTAATATATAAAATAATAGTATAAGATGAGTTGCAGTTCTGAAATACACCAAGAATTTATTAATATGGGAGAGATGATGTGTCCTATGTGTGATCAACAGATTGTAGATGTTAATGTCAAAGGGGGGGGGGGGGGGGGGGGGGAATTGATACATGTTGTGAAGATTATGATATTGTTAATCACGATGGTATGAGGTTTTCTACCAATTGTGGGGTAGTCTATGGATATGATCTTGTCACTCCTTTTGTTGATTATTGTAAGAATATGTTTAAGATTCGACGAAAATCAGTGTATCAACGTAAATACCACTTCGAGAATGTATTGAATAATATATGTATGAAGCATAAAATCCAATTAACATATGATGAGAGAGTGAAGATTCATAAGATCTTTCATGAGATAGATCGTATTCTGTTTTGTGTTAATGGAAAACGTAGACGGTCAATATCTATTAAATTTATCATAAAAAAAATATTTGAGATGCTTGGGCTTCCTTATAATAATATCTATATAACGCAATCAAAAAAGACCCAACAATATTACGAAGACTATTGGTCGAAAATTTTAGTACTGATTGGTTGTAGTATCCAATCGATAATTGATAATTAATATGTAAATTTTTTATTGTATTCATTAAGAAATTTATCAATGACTGGGCTATTATCTACAATTAAATCATCAATGTATTGCATCCTGTTGTGGATAACTGATGGGTTGTAATCACCATTCCTCATTATATCTCGAATCTCATTCAGAAGATGCTCATAACTCTGGTAAGCATATGTGCATTGATATATCTTAAGATCTAGGTCTTTGTGTTTCATCCAACCCTGTATCAGTATTGATACGGTAGCCACACTGATCAAGGCCACACCACCGGTTGCTATACTAGCAGCCAAACCACCAGAACCGAAGAGAATCGATAGCGAGTTCCCTAATAATCGCCATTTTTTATATTGCTTCACTGCTTTTTTGTGAGCCCAACATTTCCTATGATATGTCAAATAATAGGCTCTAAGTTCCTTAACTTGAAGTTCTGTTAATTTTTTTGATATATGATTGAAATTACATATACTCCGGCGCTTGTCTGTCATATATATATCGGTTATATTATTTAATTCTAAGGATATCCTCTATTGATATATATGCATTAAAATGATGAAAATATAAGTATTGGTAAACTAAGGCTGATTTGAGTCTGGAATCATTTATGTTGGGATGCTGTCGCTTTGTTGTGCTAATTAATAAGTCAATGTATTGGTTTATCTCTTTTATCATATATCTTAGTTATATTATAAAATATCTCATGGTGATACATATTCAATGAGTAATGATATGTCTTCATTTTTGATTATACTAGTCATCTCAACAACCATATGCCCATATGGTAAATTGAGGTTAATATCCAATGTTTGCCTTTGGCCGCCAGATAATGTATATGTTGCTTTTTGAGATAAAAAGAAGCCATGGAGTATGCTTATGGATAATGGTTGATAGGAAACAGATATGAGATTATAATGTCCTATTATCTTGGTTAATTTGCTTGAATTTGGTATTATGATTTTGTTACAACCATTTAATAAAAATGTTTTTACACCACTTTCATTTGTTTTTAATTGCCCAAATAAGTGATGGGTTGCATTCATGATTTTGTGTGAATTCATATCAATATCGGTCTCCATCACCATTTTGTTATTTTCATAAACAAAGGGAGAATCATAAACAGAACTTTCAACATCTGATTGAGAACCTTTAACGCCATAAATAATCAGCTTTGCTGGGCCTTGAACGACATCGTCAGCTGTCCCTCGCCAATTCAGATCCAGATAAATGAATTCAGGTGGAGAAATCTGCCATTTATGCATGTGAATAATTGACCTTGAATACTTCACAAATTTTTTTGTTGATTGTTGATTGATATTCAGGCTGGTCGAAACCACGTCAACGCTCACACCCGTCATGGAAGCGGGAAAGAATTCAATACAAATCGTATATTCTCCTTCTGGAAGTTTTAACATGTTGAAACCAAGTCTCCCAGAGTATTCATTGAAAACATCTTTTGTTATTTTCAAATCATACGCCTTCTTATTGAAATGATGTGGAGAACTTGAAAAATCAGTTATTCCAGTCACTGTTATATTATGTTCAGAGCTGGATTCATCCACATCCTCCATCAAATACCGGAATTCATCCTTCAAGTGGGAGGTTGACGATATATGCGATTCATTGACATATTTTTTGAGTTCAGCTTCTGTTTTGATCAGTTCCTCTGCCAGAGCTACTGTCGTCTCATTTAGCTGTGTATCAACATATTGTTTTGATGTTGCTTCATTGGATGTTTTTGGATTGGGAAGACCGATGATTTTCTCCGATCCCATATCAAGAGTACCAGTCATTGTTCCACCTGATAAAGAAAGCCTTTTGTCTGCTTCATCATCTACATATCCTTTATTCACAGCATGATCAACTGCTGTTGGATCTTTTATATTGAAAATTGTATTATTATTCATATCCAAACCAGTCTCCATCGACAACATCTCTTTACGACTGACAAAAATGTTTTTAACATCGTTATATGAAACAAGATTGTTGTAACTTGCAGCTAAATCCAAATATGTTTGTGGTTTCGACTTAACAACATTATAAAGTTCTTTCAAATCAATATTTGATGTAATATTTTGAGCATGTGGAATAGAATTAATTTTTGTATCAACATATTCTTTAGTGGTTGAATCTTTATTATTTGTAGGTGATTGTAAATTTATGATTTTCTTATCCTTTGCATCGTAATGTGACCCATCAAAATTCATAAAATGTGTCTTCCCATGGTAAAAAGGGAAAGCATCATTTTCTCCAGCTGCTTGGATATTTAATAAAGCATGATAATTAGCATCTAAATGATCATTCAATACTATTCTTTCATTTTTCATATATGCCTCAGAAATCTCAGCTTTTTTATTAACTTGATTTTTGAGAGTTATCATGTTGACTGCTGATAAATCTTGATTTACATCAGTGTCCAAATTCGTGATTAATTTTCGATCCATATCGATTTCTCCAGGTAGAATTAATTTATGTCCCCGCAGATCCAAATCTGCAGTCATATGAGTTGTTCCATCTAACTTTAAATAATGTGTGTCTCCATACTCTTTATTAACAGCATCTTTCAATACAGTAGGTGTTCCTACATTCACTAGTTTTTTATCCTGTATATCAAAGTTCTGGTTAGCATCGAAATTGAAGCCAATTCCAGGAGGACCTCGATCTCCCTTTATTCCCTTTGAATTTCCAACAGTATCTGAATCTGAACTATGTTCATTAAATAATCCCATTTATATATATTTACATTAGATATTTCCAAAAAAGTTTCTTTTAACTGATTTCATTGGCTTGTCAACATATAGGAACGAGTATGGTTTTTTAGTTGCTTTAAGATATTGGTCTTTTGTGACTCCAAGCTCTTGTGATATCAAATTTCTTTCTCTACTACTTGGAAAATCATAGATTGCAAAATGACTACAGTTTAGCCTGATATCTTTTGGAGTTTTATAAAATGATTGGCTTAGGTATATTACACTACAGTTTTTATGTCGTCCTTGAATGAAGTAATCAATAAGTGGCTTTTGATTTTTATCACAAATAAAATCGTCGAATATTATAATTTTCTGTAAGTCTGTATTTTGTATATCACTAACTGGTATGATATCATTGTTTTTACATACTAGGACATCATAACCAACCTGTTGACTGATTTCATTCATTTTTTCCATCATATGTACGTATTTTTCTTGATCAAGGTTTTTCGCATATAAATGGATCTGGTCGTAATATAACAAGGGACTCATCAGCATATGATATAAAAGGTTAGTTTTACCAGATCCCGAATTACCACATATCAACATTCGAAATGTGTTCCTTGGCATGTATGGAAACAATTGCTTGAAATTTTCATTTTGATTGTTTCCTGAATCATAATTAGGTATTTCCATATACTTTTATATTATATTATATAAAAAGATAAGTTGAGATAAGTTTAGATAAGTTTAGATAAGTTTAGATAAGTTGAGATAAGTTGAGATAAGTTTATATAATGTATTAATATAAATGGACATTAATCATTATAAGAAAATTGTCATACCAAAAATCCAGTCTGGGAATATAACAAAAGCTGTGCGTGATACCATCAAAGAAACACAAACTTCTAAACAAGATGTTTTCGAGAAAAAGAAGGAAGAATTTGAACCGATTACTGAGCAATTAGAAAAAGAAATTGATGAAATCAGTAATTTGAGAGAGGAATATCAGAAAAAACAAATCATACCATATTCTGAACAAGTAAAACAATTAGCATTACAAGGACCTGAGGGTGAACAACCACCAAAAATGATATCTGATATGAACAAGGGATTCTCACCTGAAGAATTAGAAATAATACAAAAAAATAACCTTCCTCTACCGTCTAATGTGTTTTTAGACACTATAAAAGACCCATCTGTAGTACAGAATACATTAGATAAATCAGGTCAACTAAACATCAAATTAGGCCGAGAAAAAGCACATTTATCTACAACAAAAACAGCAAAGAAGAAAAATAAAGATAAGATAGCTGAATATACTGAGGAGATTGGTGCCATACAAAAATACAGAAAACGAATAGGTGTAATTGAAGAAGGTACAAAAACACTAAAAATAGGAAAAGGTATCTATACACAAACAAAAAGAAATGCATACAAAATTACACCTGAGGGTAAATATGGTAATTTAACCATCGATATCCCTAAATTATATGGTCAGCTTAGATTAGTCGCCTACCAAAATAAGAAAAAAGTATATGATGAAAAAGTTGATTTTGATACACTTGATCTTCTCACAAAAAGGTTTAACAGTAAAAAGAAATATAGTCCTTTATCAAAAATGGTATTTAACGAATTAAACAACATGAGTGAAATACCAATACATAAAACTTCCAATAAATTTAAAAAGATTGGAAATGGTGTTGTTTATTATAACAATCCGCATGATCTTATGAGTCGTCTAGAGCTGCTAGGGGGTTCAATAATGGTAGGAAATAATGGTGTCAAAGACGAATTTTCACAAATTGCACACACATTGAACAAACTGGGTACAATTACAAACGATCAGCTGATAAGTCTGTTAAAAGAATATGTAATCTAATAATATATAATGACAGAAAGAGCAATTCATATCTCATCTGTTAATAGAGTGAAAGTAGGAAGAAGTAAAGCTGAGGATTTTATCATTAAATTTGAGCCAATCTTAAAATTACGAGATGATATGATAAATGAAATAGCTGTAGATAGACTTACAATGACATATTCTTGGCACAATATCAATCCAGAATATCAAAACAATGTTATCAAATACAGCACTGATAGTGGAAAAACATGGGAAACAGTAACTTTTATTGATGGCATGTATTCATATACCGATTTAAATGATTATATACACCAATATATGGATGAGAAAAACCATAAGACATCAGAAGGTAAATATTATATTAATATTCTTTTTGTGTTGTCATCTTATAAAGTAGTTATTGAAATTGATAATAATTATCAGTTAGATCTAAGAAACACTAAATTTGGAGAGTTAATCGGTTTTCAACAAAAACTAGTCTCACAAACTGAATATGGATCAATGCTGCCAAATATCACTAATTCAATAGATGTCTTAAACATAAACAGTGATGTTATATCAGACAGCATCGTTGATGGGCAGAACACGAATACTATCGCTGTCATTCCTACAGATAATCTAACGAGATCGTATCCATTTACTTTTGAACCTAAAAGACCATTATATTGCCCTGTTTCCTCAAATCATATAAGTCAAATGCGGTTTTATGTTAGTGACGCTTTAGGACGACCAATAAATCTGAATGGTATAGATTGGTTTCTAACCTTGATTATCAGATCAACACCTATTTAATCTAATGTAATAATATATAATCATGAGACAATGTGAATATAAGAGACGTTATAATCCAGAATATAACAGATATGTTAAAAAGCATATTTATGGTGAAGGAATAATAACTGATACATTGAAAAATCTAGGTAAAAAATTATTTGGACAAACGATGAAAAAAACATTGAAAAGGTGCCGAAAAAGCTATTGAGAACGCAGCTACTAAAACTGGTGATTTTGCAGCAAAAAAGGCTGGAGATAAAATAATTCAACTATTAAGCAAAAAAGGAAACAAAATGGGAACACCATTGATGACGCAACAAACTCCAACAGTTGAACAACCATTAACAGATTATGAGATAAATGAAAGAGTAAATCAACTACTTTCAGGTGGTAAACTTCGTAAGTTGAAATTTATCTAAACTAATAATATAATGAGTTTTAGAAATCCTAAATATATTGAAAGATATGAAGATGTAGTCTTTGACTTGGAAACAGCTCTGAATACAGTTGTTGGCAATAATGCTAGACAAAAAAAGGATGGATATCGTTTTGTTGCTGATAATTCCGGAGAGGTTACACCGTTTGATTGGTACAATGCTCGAATTTCAATAGATTTTAAAGTGAATAAGACAGCTGATGGTGGTAATATCGCAGCTAATGATCATAACGGCATTGTCAATGGATCATCTTCATTCATAAAAAATTTGGATATTAAAGTGAACGGTAAGAAACTTTATGATTGTAATGAAAGTAATCACGTTGTGAATATTAAAAACCTCTTAGAGTACAGTCCAACATATGCTCAAAGTACAGCCAGCAATGAATTTTTTTATCTTGATACTAACAGAAGTGCAGAAGAAAGACCTGCTCAGGCTGCTTATAATAAAGGTTTTGGTGCCAGAAAAGCCCTTCTAGGTGTATCTTCTACAGTAAATACTGAAATTCCATTAAACAGGTATTCATTTTTTGAAAGTCTTGAGGATGAACTATTACCAAACACAAGGATTGAACTAAATTATGAAATTGAAAGTGACGGCAATTTGATTTGGCAGGCGGCAGATGACTGTAGAGTTATCATAACAAGAATGCAGTTGTTTATTCCTCGTATCACTTTTAATTCAGAAGGTCAATCATTGTATATGAGCCAATATCTGAAACCACATAAATGGACTTACCTACGTGAAAACGTGGAAAGGAGTAATTCTTCACAACAGCGAGCGGGTAATTTCAAAATCACAAGTGGTATAACAAGTCCTCGTCATGTTTTTGTTTTCATTATAAATGATACAAACATAGATAATCAAACGGTAAATCCATTTTTGTATAATACATTCAGTGTATCGACTGATCCTCGAACTCTTTTGAATTGTCATCTTGAGGTAGGGAATGGTAATGAATATCCTGAAATTCACTATACACCATCAGCAGATATTACACGAGTCTATAGAGATGTTTTGAAATATACTCATTCTAACAATGATTTCCAAGGAGGTACATTGCTTAATAGAAGTAATTTCAACACAATTTTTCCATTCTTGTATTTTGACTTGACTAAACAAAAAATGGATATCAAAGATGGAACCACAAAGCTTACTTTCAAATATGAACTGTCAGGAACAACTGCAACAGCTTATTCTGTTTATGCGGTTACATTGTATGAACAGGATATCGAACTTCAACAGAAAGATGGTAAACTGATACTCAGATCTTAAATTGACAAATATAATTCATTGATTAAATACGTTTTGTAAACCAAAAATTTATATAACGTATAATATATACAAGAATGACAACTTATTATTCTCACGGAGTTAGTCTGTCAGATGGACAAAGACAAAAATTAGCAAGAGCTTATCAAACTAATTCAGCCATTACTATCAGATTGAATAAAAATGAATTGACTGGAAATGATGAGCTAATGTTAACTAAAACACAATTGAATAAAATTAGAAAATCAATGAATAATGGTACCGGTTCTGATATAAGAATAAGTAAAACACAGATAAGAAAAGCTGTAAAGCATGGTGGAAGTCTATGGTCATCATTGTTTTCACTTGGAACTAAACTATTACCTTATGCTACAAAGGCAGTTACAAAAGCAGTTCCAGCTCTAGCAACAGGTGCCATAAGTGCATTAGGAAGCCTTGGAATGGATAAAATTTTTGGTAAAGGACAAACAGGTGGATTCATGATTCCTCAAAATAAAGTGAATCAATTGATTCAGTATAAAGATTGGTTGACTACACCACAAAAGAAGCAAATATTAGATGCTCTTCAAACTGGTGGACAAGTAATTATTAAACCTACAAAAACACAACAAGGAGGCTTTTTGGGGACTCTTTTGGCTAGTATCGGAGTACCTCTCCTGCTTAATGCACTGACTGGTAAAGGTCTTCAAGTTGACAGACAGAGATCCAGACGATCATTACCAGTTTATGTACCTCCTTCACCAAAATCAAAAGGAGGATTGATTAATCCATACATGCTTCAACCACCCCCTTTTTTTGGAACATGGAAACAAATGAAAAATCCTATTGGTATGGGACTACCAACCAAAAAAAAAGCTCCCAAAAAACGCAAAGGGAAAAAAGGCAAGGGACTTCTTCTTGGAAAAAACAGCCCATTCAACTCAATTCCATTAATCGGAGCAATTCTGTAAGATTCATTAATAAGCCCCTCAGCAATCTCGATCTAATGAAATGGATTAATAAACTCAAAATAAAACATTTCAGAGGTATATTCAGTCGAGATAATTTACCAGATAAGATATTAAAAAAAGAATGTGGTATCATTAATTTAGATAGAAAAATAGGGACTGGTACCCATTGGGTTTGTTATAGGAATATTGATAAATATTGTGAATACTTTGATTCATTTGGTCTAATTATGCCGAATGAGGTTCAAAAGTATTTATCATCAAGTGGAAAACAAATACTTTATTCTGGAGATGAGATACAAGAAAGAGATTCTGTTTTGTGCGGCTATTGGTGTTTATACTATCTGTATGAAAGACAGAAGGGTAAAACTATTTTAAAAACTATTCACAATCCATTATTTAATATGATGGATCAAAATGTCAATCCAGGGTTCGACATCTGGTCAGCTGAGTCACTAGCCACCGGGCTAGTGATCTTTGAAATCTACTAGCCCGAAACACAACTTTGTAGCCCAGCTCATTTTCCTTCTCAGGCTCTATTACGTCACTTAATTTATTATCCACTTTGCCCTTACAATATGAAAAGAAAGAGCCTGAATTGCAAAAGTAACTGCGTTTGTTTTGTATTACTCAGTTAACATTGTCATTAAAACATCAATGCCAGCAACTTGTATGCGTCCTCTTCTTGGTCTCTCAACTTATCATCATTCTCCAACTCATCGTCAGTATAATAGTCAGATAGATCCCCATCATCAGCTGCAGCATCAATTTCATCATCTTTGGCATCATTAGATGGACCAGGAACAGTTGCCTGTACTAACTTTGCTTCATCAGGTGTATCTTGATCATCAGGAATTACTTCAGGTCCATCCTCTTCCTCTCTCCTAGACCTAGACCTCTTGTCATTAAAGTATGGCATTCTCTTCTTTCGCAACCAAACATCAATTGCAGGTTGGAGTTCAAAGTCCTTCACCTCTAGACAGTCAAGTTTGATGATCATCAGTGTGAGATCTGAAACACTCATCTGTAATTCTGCTTCTCCAGACAGTTTTGATGATTTTCATCAGGGAGAACCCTCTCTCTGCTTCTGCTGAACTTGCAGGTAGTGACAGCAGTAGATCGATCAAAGCAAGAACAGATGGGCATTTATCTCTAAGATCATCATTGACCTGCGAACTGGAATGATCGTATTTCCTGTATTTTCGTTGTTGATGACGTGATACTCTAGCCAGGCAAAACTTAATTTCGATGAAGGATTAAACCCTCTTTTGCGTTTTTCATTTTCGTACCTTTTACTTTTTTCCGCTTCGCTTTCCGCCTTCGCCTTTTTGCTTGGCGGTGGTTTGTAGGTAGAGAGAAAACACTCCATCTTCTCTACAATCGCTACAAGTGCGAGACATTTCAACACGCGTAAGGAGAGGACTGAGGAGTACATTTACCAAGAAGCGTAGGGTCTGGGTCCCAGTTGTATTTACGATCGACACGCAAGAGCCAAGAAGAACGCCATATTATTATTATTATCCTTATAACTTTACGTTTTTGTCCTCGTAAATAACTATGGACTTAAAAGAATCAAATTAAATATTAATTCTTTGAATTTTCTACTAGCCCGCGGGCTAGTAAACGGGAAATTTTACTAGCCCGAGCTAATTTTCACTAGCGTCGGGCTACCGGGCTAGCGGAGATGTCGAACCCTGCAATCATCAATTCATAATCAATTATTTCAAAAATATCTAACTTATATATATAATGGTAAAATCATATTGTGTTAAAGAAAAAAAACAAACAAATTCTATCCCAGGTTCGGAACATTATGTTAGAACCAAAAATAACAGATTGATGTTGAAAAGCACATGTTCTAGTTGTGGTACTGTTAAAACACGTTTTGTATTTAATAAAAATTTAAACTAAGTAGCCAGTCAGAGATGGCTGGCGGATTTTTAGATATAGAAGGTAGCCACAGTCTTGGTGAAATTGCAGCTAAAATGTATAATTTAGGTAGAATCGGAGCATCAAAAGCAATCAAATCTGATTTTGCAAAACAAAAGATTAAAGGAATGGCTGATAAATATTTGGATCAAGCATTAGATAGTTTAACTTCAGACATTAGTAAGAAACTAGATCCATTGCAAAAAGGTAGTGGGATTGATATTCATAAAGCTATTTTAAAAGTAGCACCTAAAAGGGGTTTTGTGATGCCTGGTCATCGATATACAGGACCTGGGAATCCCCTTGATGAGCAATTGAAATATGACCCAACGACTGGCCAAATATTAGAAATATACGACAAACCAACGGGTAAAACTGATGCAATAGCAATGCAACACGATGTTGATTATTCAGTCTGCAAAGATGATAGGAAATGTAAAAATAAGGCAGACCGAAAAATGGTTCAAGCTTTAGACAACGTACCGTATAATGAAAGACAATGGGGGCATTGGTTGGCAAGAAATGTTATCAATACGAAGCAGAAACTAGGTCTCGGAGTTTCAAAAAACGTAAAAAGCCGTTGAGTGAAGAAAACTGGCAAGAAAAATTAGCTGATGAATTACATGCACCCATAAAACGCAAGTTCACTCAGCGGCGTGTAATCACAAATCATATTGATGAAATATGGGCAAGTGATCTAGTTGAAATGCAACAGTTTAGTAAATAGAATAAAGGTTATCGATATCTTCTTATGGTTATTGATGTCTTCAGCAAATATGGTTGGATTGTCCCATTGAAGGATAAGAAAGGTGAATCTGTCACTGAAGCATTCAAAACAATATTCAAGGAAGGCAGAAAACCACAATATCTATGGGTTGACAAGGGAACAGAATTCTATAACAAACATGTGAAAGACCTATTAGAGAAAAATGGGATACATATGTACTCAACTGAGAATGAAGAGAAGTCATCAGTAGTTGAAAGATGGAATAGGACAATCAAGTCTAAAATGTGGAAGCAGTTCACTGTTCAAGGCAATACACAGTATTTAGATATGCTACATAAAATATTGAAACAGTATAATAATACTAAACATTCAAGCATAAAGATGACACCTACAGAAGCTAGTAAAAAGAGGAATGAAGGTATAGTTTACTTTAATCTATACGGTGATATGGAGCCATTATCAGCTAAACCAAAATTTAAGGTTGGTGACAAGGTCCGAATATCTAAGTATAAACGGAATGTGTTCGACAAGGGTTATACACCGAATTGGACCGAGGAAGTTTTTACAGTTGATAAAATACAACAAACTAATCCTATAACTTACAAATTAAAAGATCTCAATGATGAAGACATACAGGGGAGTTTTTATGAACCTGAACTATTAAAAGCAAAGCAGGATGTTTTTCGTATTGATAAAGTCATTTGCAGAGATTATAAGAAGAAACAAGCTTTGGTGAAGTGGAAAGGATATAGTGATGATTTTAACAGTTGGATACCAATGAAGGATTTAAACGCACTATAGAAATGACTTAAAGAAATATTATATAAGTATAGTATATATAATGGGAAGACCAAAAAAATATTTCAGTGAAGAAGAAAGAAAGCAAGCAAATAGACCAACCAAGACCAAGTACATGTTGAATAAAGAATGGCGATGTCCTGTATGTGGAAATAGGGATTACTCCTTAGCTGGGAAATGGAGCCATCTTAAGACAAAAAAGCATATGAGAAATACCGAAGCTATGAAGGATTAAGAAATATATAAAAATAATATAAACATATATTGTAGCAATCAACACAGTATATGCTGTTTATTTGCTGTCTAATCGGTAGCCAAAAATATAATTTGTTTCTGGCTATTTATTACGTTTGAATTGACTCAATATTTGGTTTATTTTAAACGCACTATAAAATGACTTAAAGAAATAAAACTATAGTAATAATATAGAATGGAAAAAATTATCTCAACTAATAACATGGATAAGAGTACTCTCAAGAAACAAAGCAAATCCCAGCTAATAAGACTGTTATTGGAACAAAATGCTAAAATTAAACTGTTGTGGCATCAATATGTGAAACAGCAGCCTAAAATTACAATAGTGGATGACGAAAAACAACGTAGGAGACCAGTTCCTACACCAAGAAAAAGTGTTAAACAGATGGTGAATGAGTATGAAGACAATATTATTTTACCGCCGATTGAGTTCAGAGATGATTACAAACCAGTGCCAGCACCAAGAACTAAAAGACCAGTTCCAGCACCAAGAACTATTAAACCAGTCCCAACACCAAGAACCAAAAAACCAGTTCCAACACCAAGGACTAAGATAGAGCAAGTCGATAAAGCTCTGAAAGGCTATACGAAGTCTTATGAAATTGACATAAAAAATAACAAAGACCCACTAGTGCAACTACAAAACACAAGAAAGGCAGTTGCATACCACATCGCAAGTGTATTAACATCAATGAAAGGACTAAAATTTACAGAAGTACTCAAGGTAACATTCATAAAAATATCAGATAGTGAAACAGTGTATAAAACCGCCTATTTCAACAGTGTAGCTCAAACAATTGTGAATAATCTGGAAGTTACTGAATCACTAGAATTATCAAAACAGCAAATCTTGAATAAGATAGCTCAATGGGTATCCGAAGGTTCTGGTTGGACTATTCAATATGTTGACAATCATTATCTTAATATTGTGAAATACCAACCAATCAAAGGCTCCTCATATATACCACTTCCACAAGAACTCAAAAGCAGCTCAAAGGGATTGATTAATATGAAAAATGAAGATAATGAATGCTTTAGATGGTGCCATACCAGACACCTAAATCCTCAAGATAAAGATCCACAGAGGATTAAAAAATCTGATAAACAATATATACAAAATCTAGATTATACTGGGATTGAATTCCCAGTAACCACTAAGCAGTACCATCAAATTGAGAAGCAAAATGAGATCAATATCAATGTATTTGGTTATGAAAACAAACAACCATACCCCATCTATGTGTCAAAAGAAAAATATGACAATCAGATGAATCTATTATTGATAACTGAAAATAAAAATAAACATTACGTGCTCATCAAAGATTTCAATAAGTTTATGTTCAACCAAACAAAACACAAGGAAAGGAAGCACTTTTGTATGCATTGTCTTCAATGTTTCAGCTCCGAAAGAGTCCTAAACAATCATAAAGATATTTGTATCCAAGTAAATGGAACACAAGCAGTAAAAATGCCTGATAAGGATAACAATATACTAAAATTCAACAACTTCCATAAACAACAACAAGTGCCGTTTGTGATTTATGCAGATTTTGAGGCTATAACAGAAAAGATATCCGGTTGTCAACCTAATAATGATAAATCATATACAGAGGCATACCAGAAGCATACAGACTGTGGATATGGCTATAAGATTGTTTGTTGCTATGACGATAAATATAGCAAACCTGTAACAATATACAGAGGCGAAAAGGCTGTATACAAATTCATGGAAAAAATGATAGAAGAAGTCAAATATTGTAAAAATATTATAAAAAAGGAATTCAACAAACCATTAAAAATGACGAAAGAGGATGAGGAGGAATTCCAAAAAGCTAAAGAATGCCATATTTGTAATAAAAAATATACTAATAAAGATATTCAAGTTCGAGATCATTGCCATATTACCGGTAAATACAGAGGCTCCGCCCATCAAGAATGTAATCTAAAACTTAGAGTAAAACCAGAAGAAATTAAAATACCTGTGATATTCCATAATTTACGTGGGTATGACTCTCATCTCATAATGCAAGAGATTGGAGCTATTGTTAAGAAACATACATACAAAAATAAGAAAGGAGAGGAGAAACAGATGAATATCAATGCAATTCCGAATAATATGGAAAAGTATATGGCTTTCATGTTGGGTAATCACTTAACCTTTCTTGATAGTTTTCAGTTTATGAGTTCTAGTCTAGAAAATCTTGTTAAGAACATTACTAAATGTGGTAAATGTGATACATGTAACCCTGGCAAGTGTATAAAACGACATACAGTATTAACAATAAAGGTAAGATAATACAACACAAAACTAGCTTACCATGTGGTGAATGCAGAAATTGTAAAAATATGAATAAAGCCTGCATAACTCCAAACTATGACAATCTAAAATATACAACGAAGGCTTTTCAAACAGATAAATTAAATTTAATGGCACAAAAGGGAGTTTACCCCTATGACCACATGGACAGTTTCGATAAATTCAATGAAAAACTACCAACCAAAGAAGACTTTTATAGCATCCTAACTGATGAACATATATCAGATAAAGACTATAAACATGCTCAAAATGTGTGGAATACATTCTCTCTTAAAAATATGGGTGAGTACCATAACTTATACCTTAAATCTGACATCCTCCTATTAGCTGATGTATTTGAAAACTTTAGGAAAACATGTTTAGAATACTACAAATTAGATCCATGTCATTATTTCACATCTCCAGGTTTGTCATGGGATGCTATGCTAAAAATGACTGATATCAAATTGGAACTAATGACAGACATCGATATGTTCCAATTTATTGAAAAAGGTATGAGGGGTGGTATATCATACATAGCCCATCGATACGGCAAGGCAAACAATAAGTATATGAAATCATACGATGAGAAGGCGCCCTCAAAGTATATCATGTATCTTGACGCTAATAATCTGTATGGTTGGGCAATGAGCCAATACCTTCCAACAGGTGGATTTAGATGGATGACAAAAAGCCAGATTGATAAAATAGACTTAGCCAAGTATAAAGAAGACAGTAAGAAAGGTTTAATACTAGAAGTCGACCTAGAATACCCTGAAGAACTACACGATCTGCATAATGATTATCCATTAGGACCGGAAAAGGTAAAAGTAACTGAAGACATGCTATCAGATTATTGCAAAAAAATTGCGGAGAAATATAAAATATCAACAGGTCTCGTACATAAATTAATTCCAACTTTGAACAACAAAGAAAAGTATGTATTGCATTATAGGAACCTCCAATTATACACAGATCTCGGTTTGAAAATAACTAAAGTCCATCGAGTGTAAGAATTTAATCAATCCCCTTGGCTAAGGCAATATATTGATTTCAATACTAATAAACGTAAGAACGCCAAAAATGCTTTTGAAAAAGATTTTTTTAAGCTTATGAACAATAGTGTTTTTGGTAAAACAATGGAAAATATCCGTAGAAGAGTAGATATTAGATTGGTGACTGATGGGAAGAAACTATTGAAATATGCTAGTAAACCAACTTATGTTAGTAGTAAGATATTCAACGAAAATCTAGTGGCTGTTCATAAGATCAAAGAAACACTTACTCTTAATAGGCCGGCATATGTGGGTATGTGCATCTTAGATCTAAGCAAGACGTTAATGTATGAGTTTCATTATAAATATATCAAAAAGAACTATGGAGACAAAGCCAAGTTACTATTCACAGACACAGACAGCTTGACCTATGAAATCGAAGCTGAAGATGTATACCAAGACTTTTGGAATGATAAAAATAAATTTGATAACAGCGACTACCCTGAAAGCTCGCCGTATTTTGATAAGACAAATAAAAAAGTAATTGGTAAATTCAAAGATGAGACAGCAGGTATACCAATAACCGAATTCGTCGGATTAAGATCAAAAATGTATAGCTATATGAAAGACAATCACATAATAGGAAAGACTGCCAAAGGTATTAAGAAGATTGTTATAAAAAATATCATTAAACATGAAAACTATAAGGAGACACTATTCAATAATAAACAGATGCATCACACTATGAAAACAATCAGGAGCCAAAACCATCAATTAGGAAGTTATGAGATTAATAAAGTATCACTCAGTTGTTTTGATGATAAAAGATATATACTAGAAGATGGTATAACCAGCTATGCATATGGACATGACAAAATATAATTTCATTTCAATTTTGAATTCCAATATAGTATTCCAATATAGTTTTCCTTATTAATTCCAATATTTTGATCCTAGGTTTGGATCCTAGGTTTGGATCCAAGGTTTGGATCCTAGGTTTGGATCCTAGGTTTTTGATTCCCGTTTTTGATTTCCGTTTTTTGATCCTAGGTTTGGATCCTAGGTTCGGATCCTAGGTTTTGATCCAAGGTTTGGATCCTAGGTTTGGATCCTAGGTTGAATAAAATGAAGAAAAATAATCATATAACTTGGCACTCCGCGCCTATCCCAGTGGTTGGACCCTTGGTTTGGCTCCAATACTCGGCTCCAATATTATCTCCATTTTTGATTTCCATATTTTATTCCTAATATTTGATTTCCATATTTTATTCCTAATATTTGATTTCCATATTTTATTTCCATATTTAATTCTAATATTTTGATCTCCATTTTTGATAACCATTTTTGATAACCATTTTGGAGACCAAGTAGAGAATCCGAGCGCAAATAAAAATTTATATATAAAACATTTTTGAAACTACTATACTACTTATTTAAGCAGGGATTTCCTTATCTTAAAATGAAATGTTAAGGAATAGCAAAAGTACACGCAATAACGAAATTCTGCTTCCGCTACTTGCTCTTAATTTCCGTTTGCTTTTTTACAGCAATTATGAATGGACGAGGATGAGCAAAATATCGTGATTTGTCAGTGATAAATCACGGTATTTTCGATAGCCCGGAATTCAATAATTGTTTTATCACTCGATCACCAGGTTTGTTTTTCTAATTTCGTTTATAATATGACCGTGCGGCCCCGCTGACGCAAGCATACAGGAAATAGAATCGCAAGGTGGCGTGAGTGGGGCCGGACGGGTTCACGTGAGCCGGTCCGGAAAAAGCCGTCCGGCCCCGCTCGAGTTTAAGTGACCTCGCACTCGGACTGCGCGACTATTCTTGTACTTTCTAATCATATTATAAAATACTTATTGACTGAGTTAGGTCGGGCCGGACGGGAAAATATTTGGCTCTCGGTCATGGCGTCCGTACGCCATGATCTCGAGCCAAATATTTCCCGTCCGGCCCTCCCACTCAGTCAATAAGTGCATAATATTTGCGGATAAAAAGTTGAAATTTAGTCGGAGCTCGTGGCGAATAATCTTCACGATATCACGTCACAGAAATGCAGGCAGAGGAGGGCTATGCTACTCGATGACAGACATCGCAAAGTGTCCTCACCTATAAAAGTTCACCAAAACACACCAAATTCTTTCACATATGAAGTAATATGAAAACGACAAACAACTCTATCAAATATGAAGTACTCGTTAAACAATACTTGCCTGCATTTCTGGACATACTGCATAACTGGCATCACAAAGTGTCCTCACCTATAAAAGTTCACCAAAACACACCAAATTCTGCCACATATGAAGTAATATGGAAACGACAAACAACTCTGTCAAATATGAAGTACTCGTTAAACAATACTTGCCTGCATTTCTGGACATAAGTGGAGACTATCATGTTCGGCCAGTCTTCAAAATAAAAGAACTCATTATGCATATAAATAAAGTCTATTTATTTTAGTATAAATCCCGGGGGGTACTCCCTATAATGGGCTATACGGGGATGCTCCGCCCGAAAGGGGTACCTTTTTGAGGCTGGAGGTATATGGAAGGGTCGAGATTTCACGAGTTGAAGTATGTGAAAAGGTAGGGATTTCACAAAGAATAGGAAATGGTAGCGAAAACACGAGTTGAAGCATAAAAAAGGTAGGGAAAACTGCGATTTAAGTATTATAAAAACGGCCTTTCAAAATATATCAAACAGACGCACGTAAAGGCTATATGAAAGGGGTACCATTTTCAATAAAAGGCATATGAAAGGGGTACCATTTTCAATGAAAGGTATATGAAAGGGGTACCTTTTCTGTCAAAAACGGTATATGAAAGGGTAAGAGTTTGGACCTCGGGGCGGAGCATCCCCGTACAAAACTTTGTTGAGTACCCCCCCCCCCCCCCCCCCGGGGGTTCTATGACGAATGTTGTTCTCTTATTGGCTACGTTACTCGCTATCTATCCTGTCGTAGAAAGTGAGTGTGTGCGGTTGTTATTAATGTCATTATTCAATACAAACGCGAGCCTACAGGTCTTGTTGTTATGTTTTGAACTTATACTAAAACAATAGGCCATTTCTGAGTTGCTTTTTGTCTCGTTATCAGAGTGAGGCTTGGTGCACAACCTTTCATGTGAAAATTAATGAATGGGGTTAGTTTCAAGAGAAGCTGTGGTGCTGCGTCGGTGGGGGTGAAGCACAAAAATTTGGTTTTATCGACTGAGTCGATAAGGTAAATTAGCCACCGTAAAAAGATTCGAGAAAATTAGTTTTATTTATATGTGAATGAAAACTAATTTTTATATGAAAGGTTGTGCACCAAGCCTCACTTTGATAACGAGACAAAAAGCAACTCGGAAATGTCCCATTAGATTATTCGCTCTTGATTTCTATGCGTGATAGTTGATTCGAGCTCATAATCTAATTGTTAAATACTGATGTACACTTATTGAATACTTATTACTAATTGTAACAATACTAATAGTAATAAATAAATTTAAACAGAAAATAATAATAATACGGTCATTGACAAGGTAGAGAGTAAAAGTCACTCTCTTATACGCTGTAGAGTAAAGGACTTATTAAAATATACTACGTTTGGGTGTCCTGTGCACTCAAAGTACTTCACTAACAGTTGAACATCTTCTAACAGCCCAGTATCCCCAATTTTTCTGCGGCTTTACTGTCTTGAGGTCTAAGCAACAGTTTACAGATTCCTGTTCTTCGTTCCGCCAGTTGGTAGTTTTGCATGTCTTGTGCGCTCTCTTTTTCCATTTCACTCATGATGGCATGCTTGACGGTTTCAACACGGCGTTCAAACTCGGACATACCAAAAGGACAAACAAAGGTCATCTGCAATGAAAAATAATATTGTGACAACGTTAGTGTTTAGAAAGTAGCAAACTAGCTCTTCAAAGCATGGGTGGATTTTCGTAAGACCGTGAAACAGTTACTAAGTTAGTAGGCACTAGTAGGCACTATTCGACACTAATTCCATTGTTTTCTTTTGTTTAGTTTTAGCTAATTTTGGCTAATTTTGATTAATTGCTAGATACTGTTTCACGGTCTTACGAAAATCACTCTAAGGTGGTATGAGGCAAATTCAACTCATGAAGCCCCACTCTTCTCAAGGCAGTACACCACAGTGGTGGCCTCCAGACTCCAGCGTAAGAGCTGGGGGTAGGAGTTAATAACGGGCGAGGGAGAGGGAGAAGGGGAGGGGAGAGGGGGGAGGGAGAAGGGGGAGGGGAGAGGGGGTGGGGGAGGGGAGAGGAGAGAGGGGAGAAGGGAACGGAGAACGGGGAACGGGGAACGGGGAACGGGGAACGGGGAACGGGGAACGGGGAACGGGGAACGGGGAACGGGGAACGGAGAACGGGGAACGGGGAACGGAGAACGGGGAACGACGAGAGCCTTATTAATCTTTGCAATATAAGGGGGAGGGAGCGGGTCCCTTCTCTAGATCCACCACTGCACCAATCGCCGCGAACGATGTATAAAATCGTTTGTGTGTCGCTGCTTAAAGTGGTTAGGGCTGGGGTGAGTGACGGCCGAGTAAAGACGCTTTCTTTGGTTCTTTATATTTGGAACTATTTCGTATTATTTTCTCCTTCATTGTGCCGTTTGATCTTGGATCGAAATATGTCTCCTTTGGTTCGGCATTATTTTCTCAAGCCGGCTTCTTTGTTTATTAAGTTGTTCTATGAGATCAAATGGTGTTATCAATCCGCTCCTTTTCCAATCTGGAACTGTTATCTGTTCCAATTCAGCTTCTCGTTCTCTTGTATTTCCTTTTCTTTTTGGCCACTGCATATTTAACACAACATAACATAATATTTTTATTCAAGATGATGTGGCCAAAGTAAAATTACAAAAACATCTTGAAAAGAAAAAAACAGGAGGTTGGCCCCATCAATTGCTCTCGTATTTTGAGTTTAAAGGGGCACTGTTCCGGCTGAAATATCGTGTTTTCATGATTATGGCCAGGAGCTTGCTTTAAGCTTACTTTATTATCTTGAAATTGAAGAAAACCATCACCAAAAGTAACAGAAACAAATTAATATGAACTAATTTAAACAGACAAAATAACGGCATTCCTGCACTTTATCTCCAATACTGCTTTTGTTTTGCTCTATAGAATCTTTTTATCCAACTACGTTGTATATTTGGTGGCATTTGGCGATATAACGTGGAAATAGCTAAGCGAAACTCTAACTGTTTGAAAATTGTACAATGCAAACAAAACTCCAGATTCAAGTCCAGACTCGACTATCAAAATACCTGTAAATTTGCCTTCCATTTTTCCTCCATCTCCTCCCGGGATTGATAGCGAAAGTTGAAATGATCCACACTCTTTGCTCTTTCTGCCAACGTAGAATGCTGGTAGATGTCGGAAAGACTCGCTACTCTTACATGCTTCCGTTTGGTCAATGAAGTTAACCCACGCCGGGACCAGAACTCCACCATATTCAGTACTCAATACTTTCTGATATGTAAGATATATCGGTATGGTTCTCTCCAATTGCAGTATCGGGTAACTAAGACGTTGGAATCTGAAATGAGGTGTAGAATTAGAGTTAGGGTTTAACACGTTAACGCAGTGGATTTTCAAAAAACGTTCCTGACTTATATTCTGCTTGGTGTTTTGCCTGTACCAATAAAGGACAGTTAGCTTTTGGCTACATTGAATCGGATGTTTTTGCTTTTTTTCAGGGACACCCAGGCCATCGAGCCAAGTTCACCAAAGTCTCAGAAAAGTCATGTTTCATGATTATGATTTAATACCGGCTATCACGAACTGTTCGCCGGATGCCTTTGCCGAAAACTCAACAGACCGAAAGTATTATTTCAAAACATTTTTTTAAGGGAACTATAATTTGCTTCCCGAAATTTTTAACTGGACTTTATGAGAAAAGAAAATAGCATTTTTCATCAACTCGAAAATGTCTGGCGTAGTTTTTTGTTGGGTCCAAAAACGCCGGTAAATTGTGAACCAGATATTTGGCGAAACAATGCGTTCGGTGTCGCGGTGTTTTGTTATCAGTTTTGCTGAGCACAAACAAAAATTACTTGGAAGTTATAATACAAGGAATATAATTATAATTACCCTGCCCCATCTATGGTATTGTCGGGAACAAGACGAGGCGTTTGTGTGAAGACACAATAAACATTTATTACAACATGGCGTCCGCCGGAGCATATCCTTGAGCATGCGCCTTACAAGCTAGGTGCGCAATGCGTATATACAATATCCTCCTTTTCGGGTAAAGTAAGAGAACAACAACAATAACAAAACTAAGGTAAACTGTGAAAGCCTGAATAAGCAAAGTTATGAAATGTCCTATTCTAAAACATAACTGTTCAGATAACTGGGAATACGTCGGTCTCGAGAAGGCCTCTGAGAATATCCAGTGTTCGGCACAGTAATGTCCAAATTGCTGGGGATTCGCCGTTCACGAGCAGGTCTTAAGGACTGTTCAGTGTTCCCGGTTGAAGAGATTACTTTCTTGACCATGGATACATTCCGGAACAATCGCGCCTCTCCTCTGGAAAGTTCGACGCTAACCCCCTTCTTCCTGACAACAGTAAAAGGCCGTGGGTCATATCGTGTAGATAGTTTGTTGGCGCGTTTTTGAAGCAACAGTACTTGATCCCCCGGTCGAATGTCAGAAGGAGCTGCCTTGTGTCGGTTGTCCATATACTCCTTTGCCTTCGACTTTCTAAGATTATCATTGGAACATGCAGTTTGAAGCACCTTTGAAGGGCGAGAAAGATCCAGGTATGGGATCTTGGTACGGATGTGGCGATTAATCATCAGGGATGCAGGTGACACACCCGTGGACGAGTGTGGGGTATTTCGGTAGTTCAGTAAGAAAACGAACAGTTCAGAACGCCAGTTCTTCCCTTCTACATTTGCAATTCGGATGGTTTTCTCCAGCGTTTCATTGAACCGCTCTACTTGAGCATTGGCAGCTGGCCAAAGGGGCGTGATTTTGCGATGTTTGATTCCCATTTGTTTGCACCATGCCGTAAATTCGCCAGATCCGAAGGGGACGTTGTCAGACGTAATGACCTCAGGGATGCCATGGGTTGCGAACATTTGATTGAGGTGAGTAATAGCGGTGGCTGCTGAACTTGAGTGTGTAACATGAACCTCAGGATACTTTGAAGTGGCATCAACTGCAACAAAGAGGTATTCACCAGTTGGGAACGGGCCGCAGTAGTCGACATGGATTGTATGCCAAACTTGTCGTGGCGGGTCAGTCATCCTCAGGGGCTCTGGTGGGGGCTTTGGGCCCACGATTTGGCAACCAAGACATTCACGTACATATCTCTCTGCTTCTAAATCCATGCCAGGCCACCAAACTCTTTGCCGCAGATGCTGTTTAACTTTGGTGATACCTTGGTGCCCTTCGTGTGCTAGTTGAAGAATGCGGGGGCGCATTACATGAGGAATGACGATACGATTGTCTCTCAGAACAAGGCCTCGTTTCTGAGAAAGTTCTTCTCTTAGAACTTGAAAGGGTTGTGGTGCAGCTGACCAGTTGCCAGTGTCAAGGCAATCTTTGACAACGTTCAATGTAGGATCAGATTCTGAAGCAACTAATAGCTCTTGAAGGGTGACTGCAGAAGGAAGAGAATCCACGATAAGAGAGTTTACGTAGTCCTCTACCGGATCTCTTGGTGTCTCAGTCTGGAGTGGTTTGCGTGACAGGATGTCAACAGCGTTTAGGATGCCAGGTTGGTAAACGATTCGGGGGTTGTAATGTTGGAGTCGCAATCGCCAACGTTCAATTCTCGGCGATGGGTTACCACGACCATTTAGGAGAACTTCCAACGGTTTGTGATCACCAACCAAGTCGAACTGGCTGCCATGAATGTAAAAATGGAATCTTTCACATGCCCAGACTCCCGACAAGGCTTCCCTTTCTGTTTGGCTGTAGCGCTGCTCTACAGGGGAAAGGCTACGGCTTGCAAATGCCACAGGCCGTATAGATCCGTCAGGGTGCTTCTGAGTTAGGGCGCCGCTGATTCCAATCTTGCAAGCGTCGTGGCGTACTTGAGTAGGTAGGGAGGGGTCAAAATGAGCTAGAACAGTGTCACTTGAAATGAGGTTACACAGCTTGTCAAAGGCTTCTGATTGTTCAGGACCCCATGACCATGGAGCGTTCTTGTGTGTCAGTCTTCGTATAGGCTCTGTCATGGCAGCCACATTTGGAACAAAACGGGCCACTGTGTTGACCAATCCCAGAAAGCTTCTTGCTTCAGTAGCTGTGCTGGGAGGCTGCATTTGTTTGATTGCCTGTACACGATCCTTGTCAGGGGACACTCCCTGTGCTGAGATGTGAAATCCGTAATAGTTCAGTTCTGTGACACCAAATAAACACTTTGCTGGGTTCACTGTGAGATTGTTCTCTTGAAGACGGAGTAATGTGCTCTCTAGAGATGTGTCATGTTCTTCTTTAGTGGTGCCGTGGACGAGGATGTCATCGGCAATGTTCCTGACGTTTGAACATCCTTCTAAGACTTGGCCAATCACATGTTGGCATATCTCCGATCCCACTGATGCTCCGTATGGCAGGCGCTTGTATCGCCGGAGGCCAACATGGGTTTTGAATGTTGTCAGGTGGCGAGAAGACTCGGCAAGCTCAATTTGGTGATAGCATTCCTTGAGATCAATCTTAGAAAAGAATTTGGATCCATTCAGATCCTGGAGAATTTCTTCTGAAGTTGGGTACGGGTGGTGTGTACGAAGGAGGGCTTCGTTGGGTTTGCACATATTTACACACAGTCTGATATCTCCATTTGGCTTATCAACGATGACGACTGGTGACACCCAAGGTGTAGGGCCAGTGACCGGCTCGATTATATCTTGGTCTTCGAGTTGTTTCAGTTTAGCTTCTACCTTGGCACGGTAGTGTATTGGCGTAGGGCGGGAATTCTGAGCCATGGGCTGTACGGTTGGGTCAATGCTGAGCTCAAGTTGGTAGTCCTTCAGCTTTCCAATCTCACCACTAAACACTGCTGGGAATTTCTCAAGGAGATAATTGTATTCTCCATGGGCAGGAGAATGTTCAGTTATTATTGATGCAGCAACATGCAACATTCCGAGGCGTGTTGAAGTTTCACGGCTCAAGAGACAACCAGCATTTCTAGCTTTCAACACTAGGAACCTTGTCAGATCCATCTGCCCGGAGGGAGCAGTGATTAATCCGAAGAATGATCCAGCGAGGGGAATGGGAGCAGGGTTGTCCTCGCCATATGGACGAAGTTTCACATCTGTGGGCTTTAAAGGCAATGTTTTGACGGTGCTGATTGCTTCATAAGTTGCATAGTCAATAGTGTTAGCTGTTGCACCTGAATCAATACAAACTTGAACAGGGGTACCTTCAATCGTGACGGTGGTGTCCGCCTTTGCTTGGCTAGAGCTGAGTTGAAAAGCATCATGCTGATTTTCACTGTCAAGAGATTGACGTGCATACTGGATTTTTGGGTTGACAGCCCGCTGTCCAGGGTGACCAGGAGTTGGTGTTCTCTTGAGGCAAACCCGACCAAAGTGATGTAGAATTCCACATTGCGAACAGGTCTTACTAAACGCTGGGCACTTGGGAGTTCGAGGTTTGTGGTCAGCTGCCTGTCCGCAGTGGGTGCACTGTCGTCGCCGGTCAGAGGTAAAATTTACTTGTTGATAGTCGTCCGCCGGCGTTGTAACTTGGTGAGCGTGTGCGGAGTGGTCCTGGGGCGAAGTTTCCTCAATGTTTGCAGCTTGAAAGTTCGCCGACTCCATCGATCGAGCGATGTCCAATAAGGAACTCAGTGTAGCTGAGGATTTCTCGCGCAAGAGGCGTCTACGGAGTATAGCAGACGAACAGTGTTCAATCAACTGGTCCTTGATGGCTTCGTCGAGAGAATACTTGTCGAATTCACAGTTTTCGCCCAGACGGCGCAGACGTGTGACGTACTGATCCACCAGTTCGCTGGCTGCTTGATGTGCCTTTCGAAACGAGTGCCGCTCGAACTGTAGGTTCTTTTGGGGGGAAAAATACGTTTCCAGCGCGTCAAGTGCTTCGGCGTAAGTAGTGCCCGTGTCAGAAAGTGTAGCGAAGATATCTTGAACGGCTGGCCCGGCGAGATGAAGAAGTAACGCTCGTTTGCGGTTGTCGACTGTAATTCCACGAGCATCAATGTAATACTGTAGCCTTTGTTTCCATCTAGTCCATCGCGGACCCACGCTACCGGCTTGATCGAAGGGATCGAAGGGTGGAATAGACGTAATCTCCGCCATCCTCGTCGCCAAAATATGGTATTGTCGGGAACAAGACGAGGCGTTTGTGTGAAGACACAATAAACATTTATTACAACATGTGGCGTCCGCCGGAGCATATCCTTGAGCATGCGCCTTACAAGCTAGGTGCGCAATGCGTATATACAATACCATCTATCCCTCTTCAAACAGTAAAACGTTAAATAGCCCGGCGTGTCACATCGAACGAAATCGAACAAACTTTCCATCGAACTCAATCGAACTCAATCGAGAACGAAAGAGTTTGATGCAGTTCGGCCATCGAACGAAATCGAACACAAAACTTTTTTGTGAGTTCGATGCCCGAAACAAATTGAACCAAAACAGTCATGGTTCGATTTAGTTCGACTGAGTTCGGAAATCGAACCGTTTGAGCTAAAATACAAAATAAAGAGTCTGAAGTCGATCCGGTGAATGCGTATTAAAAGACTTTAATCTATTTCCGACTTTCGCAGAAACGGCATATTTACGATGTATTATTGCACATGACAGAGAAGATGCCCGCCTTGACTTATTGCGTCGACGAAGTAGACGCTTCCTAATCTTGTCGGCTAAGCGGAACGAATCGAGAAAAGTGTCGGTACCAAATCTGCGCCATCTTGAAACGTCACAATAGTATCCAGCATTCCCAGCGCGTGGAAATCAGGCATCATCCTCCGAAATGTCACATGTAAATAATCTATTTGTCTTGACTTAGTTTCGGATATTTTCCCGATTTTGGAATCGTATACGTACGGCTCAATATTTCAATGCCTACTAAAAGTACGAAGTGGAAAATTGGACGAAGGTTCATTTCTGGACCAAGTAAGTTGTTGGGTCTCTTTGGAATCAAGCAAGAAGTTATCGGATTTTCCTCGCTACCGTTCTGGTATATTTTGAATGTTCTATCTTGATTTTGCTGTGGTTCTCTGCCTGATTTGGGAAGCTTTCACCTAAATACCGACGTCGTTCTTCGCGATGTTTTACGGTACGGTGCAATTCGCTGTATGTCTTGTAGCAATAATTCACTGACCGGCCGCGCCAGGCGAACGCAGATTAACTTTACAGTGCTCGAAATTGCGCCTGTATCGGGTGCATTTGCGACTAAAGATTTCGCAGTTTTGTGACTAAAATTTGTCTAGCTAATAAAGGAATTATATTCAACAGTCTTGTGTCTTATTTGCAACTGGTAGTTGCTCCATTAACGCGGTGTCCAAGAAGTTTATCAAGGGAGCACTTTTTCAGGCTTTCTCAGAAATCTCTCATTTCCGGTTCCGGTATTAGTACATGTACTGAGGACTATGATTTCAGAATCGGAGAAATAACCGAAATGAAATCAAGAGAAATATACTACTATTTATATGTCGGAAAAATCTGAAACATTTCTGAGTACACAGCACGGCAGGATTTTTCCCGATCCCAAGGCGATAGCGTGAATTTGTTTGATGTCGGCCCGGCATTTTTGCCTGCGTGACATATCCCGCGACATAGCCCTTTTAAACAGTGGCTGAATTAATTCATGAAACTGAGGTACTAGGTCAAGACGAGGTGCCACGGGATAAGGAGACGCACTATAATCTATGATTACTACTAGTTTTAAACGTAACTTTATGGTTGCGTTCTTCGCAGAGTTGCGCTGCAACACCTTTCGAACCAGAAGCAAATGCCGACTGCACGAGCCGCTGGAATTAATTTCGCACCGCATACAAAATTTCGATGATTAGGTGGAAAAGTAGAAATACAATCATTACATTCTTTTCGTATTTCTCGAAAGTATTTAAGCTCGTTTAGCAGCATTTAGCAGCACTGGAATCGGAAGGAATGTATGCTACGATTCTCGGGACAATTTTGCCGCGATTAATAAAGATAACCGAGACGATAGGCCTTATCAAGGTTTTTCCAAATTTTTATATTGACCAGATAGCAAAAATCCATCGACACTACTGGAAAAAGTATCTCAAAATTAGTAAAGTGGCCGAGTTTAAAAGCGATATCTTTTAAAATAGTGGAGATATAGCTCCGCAAAGTCGGCAAATTTCACAGACGTTTGTATCGCGCAGCCAAATTTTTTGCCTACCGGTAGGCAAGAAATTTGGCTGCGCGATACGAACGTCTGTGAAATTTGCCGACTTTGCGGAGCTATATCTCCACTATTTTAAAAGATATCGCTTTTAAACTCGGCCACTTTACTAATTTTGAGATGCTTTTTCCAGTAGTGTCGATGGATTTTTGCTATCAGGCCAATATAAAAATTTGGAAAAACCGTGATAAGACCTATTCCCAAGACTTGCAGCCATTCTGAAGACAGAAAAGCCTCTTTCCTTGGTAAACAATCAACGCAGTGACATTTTCACAGGGAATATAATAAGAATAAACTCAGAATATGGAAATAATCAAAGAAAGAAGACTTCACATCTCCTTCAGTTGTTTCAACGCTGGATCAATTTGCTTACAGTACTGTTAAATCGTCAAGAGTTCGAAAATCGAACGTTCGATTTTGTTCAACTCGCGTTTCTCTTTTGTAAGTTCCACGTCGTTCCATGACCGAACTTAATCGAACTCTTTTGTTTCGAAAATCGAACGTTCTATTTTGTTCGATTCGAATTTTTTTTTTTTGTGAGTTCAATTTGACTCCGATTTCGTTCGATGGCCGAACTCTCCATCGAACTCAATTAAACGAAATAATAACTGAGTTCGAAAACCGAACGTTCCATGTGATACGCCGGGTAAATAAATATTAAGCAGTTGATGTAGCAATACAGTATCAGCAGCATCCCAGTACATTAACACGATAACATAGTGGATGTGTAAAACATTTCACTTACATTCTGCTCAGGTGGTGAATAGGAGGCTGTGATACTAAAATGACCACTTGCGACTTGATGTTTTATCTTATTATTTGCGAAGTGCAAAAAAATAATACGAGGTTATAATGAAGTTAATTACATTTTTATTCGTTTTTTTTTTTGTTCGCTATTTGGCCAGCTGTCAATTCATTAAATTTTAATTTAATTAATGGACAGTGGTTATAATACGAGGTATACAATAGGCCATTTCCGAGTTACGTTATGCCTCGTTGTCAATGCGAGGCTAGGTGCACAACCTTTCATATGGAAATGAGTTTTTATTCAAATGCAAATAAAACTCATTTCCATATGAAAGGTTGTGCACCTAGCCTCGCTTTGACAACGAGGCATAACGTAACTCGGAAATGGCCTATTGATTACCCTGCCCCTCTTTCTTCCTCTTCAAACAGTATGGTAATTAAATAAGCAGTTGAAATTTGCAATAAGGTGTAGAATTAGAGTTAGCAGCATCGAATGCATTAACATGATAACATAGAGGATGTGAAAAACATTTCACTTACATTCTGCTCAGGTGGTGAATAGGAGACTGTAATACCTGGTATTATGTATGTTGCTCGGATTTGGCCAGCTATGACGCTGTAGGTCTGTCGGTTAATTAAGATTAAAAACATTCGCTCATGTTGTGAATAGAAGATTATAATCTGATATTAAAATGACGTCATGCAATTTGTTGTTTTGCAAAGTTCTAAAAATAGTCTAAAGTTACAATTAGAGGTATAAAGTTAATTGCAATGTTATTTGTTTTTTGGACAGCTATGACGCTGTTGGTCTATTAATTGATTAAGTAATTAATTAGTTAATTGTTTAATTAATTAAATGAAGACTGAATATATTCTGTTCCCGTTGTGAATAGAAGCCTATAATACCTAGTATTAAAATGACCACATGCGATTCGATTCTGCTCGTTATTTGGCAAACTGTGACGCTGTGGGTCTATTAGTTAATTAAGACTAAATGCATTCGCTCATGTTGTGAAATGTGAATAGATCGAAGGCTATTTTTTTTCATGCAATTTGTTGTTTTGTTTTGTTGTTTTGCAAAGTCCTAAAAATAGTCGAAAGTTATAATACGAGGTATTAAGTTAGGTTTTTGTGGTTTTATCGTGTAAACAAATGTAGAGCCATAAGAGGGAACCGGAGTGAACTCGCCCCGGTGTCATGTAAACACCCCCTTAATTACAATGTTATTTGTTATTTGGCCAGGAGTATTAATTAATTAAGTAATTAATTACCCGCTAATTAGTTAATTAATTAAATGAAGACTGAATATATTCTGTTCCCGTTTTGAATAGAAGGCTGTAATACATGGTATTAAAATGACCTCATGCGATTCGATGTTCTAAAGGTAGCTATAATTTGCTTCCCGAAATTTTTTGCCTGGCGTAGTTTTTTACTGGGTCCGAAAACAGTTTACATTTCTGGTTTCAGAACCAGATATTTGGTGAAACAATCGTTGGGTGTCTCTGTGTTTTGTTGTTTTGCTAAGCACAAATTACTTGGAAGTTATAATGCGAGGTATACAGTTAATTACCCCACCCTTCTGTATCCCTCTTCAAACACCATGGTATTAATATATAAGCAGTGGAAATCTGCAATAAGTGTAGAATTTTTTAGAGTTATCAGCATCCACTACATTAACATGATAACGTAGTGGATGTGTAAAACATTTCACTTACATTCTGATCAGGCGGTGGTGAATTGAAGGCTGTGATACTGTACCTGGTACTAAAATGACCACTTGCGATTCGATGTTTTATTTTATTGTTTGTGAAGTGGAAAAAATACAAAATATATACCTACTTTATTACCTTTCCCCAAGGGGGCTTTTCGAAGATAATTACAACTACATTTTTTATTCTTTTTTTTGTTCGCTATTTGGCCAGCTATTAATTTTAATTAATTAAGGCCTTCTATTCACAACATGAGCAGAATATTTCAGGACCCGGTTATTCGTATAGGTGGATAGCGCTATCCACTTGCTATCCACCGGATAAATTACTGCATTACTATCCAGCGAATACCACAATTGGTTTTGTTAATTCTTATGACTTCTATAACAACGCAAGGACCACTTGAACAAACAGTAGCAAAATGTAGCTGGATCTTCGTGCAGATCAAAATAGGCATAAAGTGAAAAAATACGCATGATATTGACCTGTCCCTCGGGGATATATTCCCAGTTATTCCCCTCGTAGCGTGCCCTCACGCCCTCGCTTCGGCCTTTTGCGTCAGTGGCATATTCCAAGGCCCCTAGTGCCAATCCCCCTCTCTCACCAGCTTCCCGTATGGTTACCAAGCCGTTCGCAAACTTCTCCAAATCTGTCACAGATTCAAGATGTTTTCTAGACCCGGAGCTAAAGATACAGAAAGCGATCTGCTTCGCTTTCAACAGGAGTTCCTTGCAGGTCATGTAAATCCATCAGCGGCCGTCGTTCGTTCTAGCACAGAGGAAGAGAGTCGGTCTGCATTTGCAGGGGAGAAGCGCGTGTCACCATTTGGAAATCAAGTAGAAAGGGACGTTGTAACTTTGGAGGGTAAGCTAGGCCTGATTTGAAATCACCCTATAATACATTGGCTTTGTTAATTGGGTCATTTTCAGTATCAGTAACAGAAATAGCACGATTTCGTACAACCCCATTCATGGACTATAACTTTACTTCATATATTCAGGGCTAACAGATAGATTGGCCCCCCCCCCCTGACAAGGGGGCCAAATTGAGGAACACAGTTTGTGCATCGCCCCTCAAGAAGTCCCCAGAAAGACCATCCCCCAGTAGAATTTCCAAAACAGTGTCCCCCTAAAGAATTCCCTATCCTCGACTATGTTTTTCCTGCCACCCCTGAAGAATTCTTTTGTTTTTTCCTTAGTTCCCCTGAAGAATTCCTCATATTTACACCATGACCCCCTAAAGAATTCCGTCAAAATGTGCTGCGAACCCTGAAGAAATCCACTGTTCCTCAACCCGGAGGGTACAAAAATTTGATGGCATAGCCCATTCGAATGCTGAAATAGAATGATTAAAAAAACTGTAAGCTTATAAGTGCAGGGTTGTGTGGAACCCTTTGCCACAACAATCTCTTTGGCTAGTTGGAACTCCGACTGCACTTTAGGCCTCGAAAAGTTAGGAGGCGCCATTGACTGTTTCATGGCAAGACATCTGAGGCTATCAGTGATGTACATGTACATGTACTGTGACTACCAAATTTCATAATAATAAGCTTAATCAAATGACATAATGTTACTCATATCTGCAAAGTAAGCTTACATGAAGGATCAAATGAGTTGATAACGTAAATCGACCACCATAAAAAGATTGAAAAGCTGATGTTTTGAGCGCTCACCCTTCATCAGAGCACCACTGTTTCATGACTCTGACAAAGGGCTAGCGCTTGAAACATCAGATTTTGAATCTCTGTATCGTGGCCAATTTACAATTAATTTTTTATACAATGAACTGGATACTACACGCTCTGTGATTGGTGGTTGCCTATTATCTATCAGAGTACAGATGCACGGCTGACGTTGTAGAAAAATTGTTTGCTTTGTTTTGTCCAACATGGCGCACAGTTTTAAAAATGTTTGCAAGATTTTTCTGGATTGAGCAAGTAAAACCCTCGAAAAATGTTTAGCAGGAGCTGTTTATGAGCAAGAAAAAGTAGAAACCAAAGAGCAAAAAAGTGTTCTTGGAAACTTGAAAAATACCTTTACTGGAACAAATCTTCAAACAGTCGAGCGCTACAAGGCAAGTTCGTAATTTGACTCTTTTTACTTTTCTGTTCATTGTAAAAAACAAATAGATTCCATTTTTCCACGTGTCTGTTCAGTTATAGATTACAGAAGATGTTAAAATGTGGTAAGAACATCAGTGACACACGAGCCGCACTTTTTTGTTCTTACCACATTTTGATATCATCTGTGATCTATAAATGAACTGACACATGGCCAAATGGAATCTATTTGTTAAGTTCCCTTGATAAAACAAGTTTTAAACTAGATTACCCCCCTTCTCCTGGGATGGAGGTTGGACTGTATACATGTATCTCGTTACAATCAACTCCTGCGGTGCCCTATGTACACTTCACTATAAAGGACACCTCTGACATACTATAAATGGTGTCAATTAATCATTTAATATATTTTTTGAAAGGGCTTTCAGCAATGCAGACTTCCAGCTTATCAGATCCTGGTCTCCCACCGAAAAAGAAATCAAGGTTTAAAACAAGGCATCAAAAGGTACATGCATGTATATAATAGCTGTGTGCTATACATTTTTGGGTGGGGGTGTGCCACTGGGACTTTAAGACTCTTAGCCTACATGTATACTAGACCATTTTAGCTGCATTTTGTAACCCTATTCTGGACTAAACACCAAAAAACCCTACCCTATCCTAGACCTATTCCAGACTCGCTATTTTCCAGAAACTCGTTCACTATCACAGTTATTAGTTAACAGGGGTCAGTAAAAATGTCTTACTACCAGCCGTACCGATTTTTAAATGCCATTTGCCAGTAAACCTTGTCTAGACTTAATTTCTTCATGCAACTGATCAGTTTCGCGAAAAATGAAACCCTATTCTAGACCAAAAATCTTTGATAACTATACCCTATTCCAGACTAAACTGCCTAAAAACCATACCCTTCACAGCGGCACATACCTATATAGCTCATATTTGGGAGTACTCTCCCCCCCCCCCCCCCCCCTCTGGGAGGTAGTGGAGGAAGTGCAGAACCCAATTCCCCTATCTGCTTAGTCCCCACATACTTGCACCCAAGGTCCAGCTGCTGTATAGATGTAAAATTGTTATTGTTGTGAGGTGGAAGGATGGTAAAGCTGTGAAAGTGGGTTGCTGAGGACAATAAATGAACCCTGTTTTAAAGTGACAGGGATGCCTGTTGTACATGTGTAGCTTTTAGGGGTTAAAAATGTGCTTTTGATGTATGTACATGTTTCTCTCAAGGTGTTCAAATTGTTTTGATTTTAAGTCTTGTTTTGTCAGTATAAATTGCTAGATGGTTAATTATCACTAGTCCAATCAGGACCCCTTCTGTATTAATCAAAGCCCTGGAAATGATGTAGAATATGACCTCACCTTTAATTTTTTTCTTGTAAAGAAAAAATCTGAACGAGATGACAAAGAGGATATAGACTGTGCTGAACTACTTGACAGTAGGTGTTTTTGTGTTGTGAATAGGTGTTGATAGGTTTGAATTACACTGTATGATTGAGGTACATGTAAAAGGAACTTTACTATGAATAATAGACTGAAATGTTTCCTCTCTCCACACCCCCCCCCCCCCCTCCCATCCCCCCCCCCCACCCACCACAAAAAGGGGCACAATGGAACTGTTAGTATACATACATGTACATGCATGTACATGTTGTGGTTCAATTTTATCCTTGGTTTAAATGTTATTTTCCTTTGTTTTTGGATATGGTAATGTATGTTAATGAGTTTTAAACAAAGGAAAATAAAATTTGAACCAATGATAAAATTGAACCACAACATACACATGTAGTATAAGCTGGGATTATGATGGGAAGGGAAAGGCTGTCATTATTAGCTTTGGAGAAGCCAGTTTCACAAGGAAGTTAGCTGATCATAAAACAAAGGAAGTGCTTTCTGTCTTTTAGTCGCTTTTAAACTTTACCCATTTTATTATAGTTGCTGGCCATAATAGTTGACTGCCGGCTTATAATGAGAGCCCTTTAAATGCTGACACTTATTAGTAGAAGGCTGTTTAATAGGAAAGGGGTAATTAATGTAAACAATGTAAAGAAGGAATTTACCATTTCCATGATTATTGAAACACTTTATTTGTTACATCTGTTTGGCAGTTCATGACAGACATGTTACATCAGTGCTTTGTCAAATTAAGGTAAGTGTATGCATACATGTACATACATAAACTCTATTTTGACTTGAATTTAAAGAATTGATCTTTAATAGCTTAAGGAGCTACAGTGTAATATCTTGAAGAGTAAAAGAAAAAAAAAATGATTAAAAGATAAAAAATAAATAGATTATTAATTAATGGAAATTAAATACTCAAAAGCTAAAAATCTTTAACAGTACATTTTTTTAGTGATGGTTGCAAATTAATAAAAGTTGTGTTTCCTTATGAAACGGTAAAAAACATTGTAATCAGTAATGTTTACTTAGTGTTCTGTAGTTGTCTGGTATAGAGTTCCAGGATTTAGCTGCTAGATCCCGAATAGAGTGAAGGCCATATAATTTAATTATAGGAGGTTGTGAATGGCTTGGGAAGACCAATGAATGTTACTGCTTCTAACAGAGTAAGATTCTGAGCATAAGTTGAACATTTCTTAAAAGTACCTAGGTTAATGCCCCAAGTGCAGACATTTGAAAATGATAATAAAATAAGTAACATGTCTTGAATGCATACATGTATGTGTAGTGCCTGCTGAGAAGTGCATATTCCTCTCCGTAAGTTTTCACTGCAAGGGATATCATTGTTTTTTTTTTTTTTTAACACATCGGGAGCAGAGATTGTGAAGTGGTGAGATCACTCGCCACCCACCATTGTGGCCCGGTTTCAATTCCCGGAGACCATACCATATGTGGGTTGAGCTTGTTGTTGGTTCACGTCCTTGCTCTGAGAGTTTTTCTTTGGATACTCCGGTTTTCCTCCCTCAACAGAAACCAATATTTCCAAATTCCAATTTGATCTGGAAACAGTGGAAGTAATAGCCATCTTGTGAATTCCACTGAAATTTACACTTTATATCCTGGTCGTTGTAGACTGTTGCCTTAAGTATGAACCACAGTCGACGGAACTCCTTAGTACGGACAGCAAAGGAACAGACCCATTTGAAGTGTCCATATTATACATGTAGAGGGAAGGGATTGTATGAATTTTCGTAACTTTGGGACCAAGGGAACTGTCCGTAATAGAAACGTGTCCATATTATAGAGCCTGAAGTGTCTGTAAGAAGAGACAGACAGATATTTAATATTTTGTTGTTGCAGGAAAGAGAAATACAATATGGAAGTGTTCGAGCCCCCGAAGTATCTGAAAGTGGATTTCCTGTAGCTCTTCATCGTGGAAATATAAATGAGCAGGTGAATATTTGATTTGTTTGTTTGGTTCATTTAACTCAGTGGTTCTTTTATATTACCCTGCAATGGGGGATGGGAGGGTGGTGGTATGGATTGGTTGGTGTTTTGAAGGCTCTTTGCTAAACAAAATAGGTCCCCCCTCCAAAAAAAAGGAAGAAAAGGAAAGATCTATCTACTGTATCTACCCTGATTAATCTCATTCTGGAATACTTGTAAAACAATGTCCCTGTATATCATCCGCTTTGAGCAATTAGCGCCTGCCAGTTTCATATGATTGAAGGCTCTGTGCAAAAATGTCCTACGTGTAAGTGACTTTTTGGGAAATTTTCACTAAAATCTTATATTTTAGGCCTCAAAAAGCACTGTCTGGTTGGAAAAAGTTATAACTGAATCATGTAAATGAAGTGGAAAGAATTCGGATTCCGGGTCAGAAAACCCCGCATTTTGACAAGAAATAACATTAATTTTATCCTGAAAAGTCATCAATCCATGATGTCTGAAAATAAAATTATGCTTTTTTGCAACAGAAAGCATTTTCATCGAAAGGGACCAATTCTGAAGGCAGAAAGAGCTTATTTGCTCAACAGTTCTTGGCATCAGGAGGTGTTTCCTTTGGTGTCAAAGAGCACAAAACAAATAATTTACAACTCAAAACAGAAAGTAGCAAGGCTGTCAAAATGGATTCAAAGACAACAACACAATTCCCAAGGTCATTCCTGTTATCTGGCAAAGGGCTTGTTCAAAGTGGTGGTGAGGAAACGCTTTTCAACAGAGAGGTTGAAGAAATACATAGTGAGAATGTAGCTAAGCTGGAATCCATGACAGAGGAAGAAATAATTGAGGAACAAGCTAGGATAAAGTCTTCATTAGGTGAGACAAGGATTGCACCACAGTGACTTATTACCAAATTTCATATTAGGAGGTTTCAACATGATCCATCAGTTTCAAAAGCAAAAGAAATGTTAATTAAAAGCAGTGATTGAACTTCATATTCACATGATATTAAATAGACTGCTAGCAGTCTCTCTCTGGATAGTCGAGCGGGTGAGCAAATCACGTGATCAACGATTGACTGAGCAAGTGAAAGTAATGTAAGCTGATGGGACGCTGGGGAAGATCGAGGTGGGATTAGCTCGCCCACTTGACTCACTGAAAAGGGGCAGCTAGCAGTCAAGATATTAAAAGCTCAGAGTAACATCCTGGGCCCGGTTGTTCGAAAGCCGATTAACGCTAATCCCGGATTAAAAGTTAACCGAGGATTTCATTTCTCTGTTAAAAAATGTTTTCAAAAGGTCATTTATAGCTAGTCGGTGAAGACAACTTAAAGTTGAAACTGATTAGGGCAGAAAACTTTGGAAAATTTTCAATTGTCGAGTTGTTTAACTGGATTCAAAATTGACGCTAATCCTGGGTTTAATACATGAAGCTTAATTGTGCTTTGAACAACCCGGCCCTGAACATGTCCTGTCTTCCACCTTGTGGAAATATGATGCTTCTATAGCTAACTTGTCTCATGACTGTCAAGTTAGAAGGCCAACTGCTTTGGCAGTGTAAACAATATCACTTTCTCAGTGTATTCTTTTTATAGGATGTTCAAATAAATTTAATGTCACCAATAAATCAAGACAGTGTAAATAAACTGGCTTAATTCATTAATCAAGTTTTGTTTTCTTCAGATCCAAGTCTTATTGCCTTTTTAACATCACGGCAGAAGAAAAGCAAGAACGAGACAACAGATTCAGATACAGGTGTTGAGGAAAGGAAAGAAGATGGTTGCCATGGTGACAATACAAGCTGCAACATGGAAGTAGAATCAGGCCCTGCTGAAAAACATGTTCAATTCAGTGAAGATGTTGAAATAATAAAGCAAGAAGATAAAGAGAAAACGATATCAAAAGAGCAGTCAGATGGGTGTATAACGATCGGAGATCTGCAGGTGTCCAACAAGTGGCTGCACATGGATACAGTGGAAACAGAGAAACTGGAATGGATAAAAGGCTGCCCAGCACCCAGCGCCTTGGAAAGTAAGGTACCAAATATAACTAGCAGTAATCACAGATTATGGAGATGCGTTCGAAGGAATTTCCGGCGGAAATGAGCCCCTGAAAAAAAAAAAACAATAGGGGCGGCCATTTGGAAGACCGTCTAACAAAAAATCTCAAATTTTACTGCACATAAACCACAGGACAACCAACACGAAATTAGGATTGCGTTCTTCGAACGCGATAAGTTATTTCATGCTTCTATTTAGCGATAATCAGGGCTTCTGATATTAAGTGATGACCAAGGTGCAATTTCGCACAATTATGCGACAATTGGCTCATTTATGGTCATGTGTCTGTACTTCATGTAATACTACATGAGCTATACACCACCTAAAATGGCTAACTCTGTCCTTTTAGGGCTGATTTGTTTTTTTGTGTTACCTACTGTAAAAAAAAAAACATTGAGTGGCAAAAAACATCTGGGGACAGAAACAAGTTACTGTTTCTTCTTCAGGAATTTGTGTATAAAAATCGCACAATGTGCCCATGTCAACAGCTCGCTTTTGCCACACAATCTGCCCTACACTTTATCAGAAAGTCTGAATAGCCCTCTGTTTTTAATTAATGCAATCTGTCATGTGTAAGTTCCCCACCCCCATTTTATTTGCATCAGTTAGGTATGGATATGTTGTGGTTCATATTTTTCTTTGGTTTGAAAATTTTCAAACCAGTTTGAATTTTGTTTTATTTTGTCTTAGATTATGGTAATGATTCTGGTTTGAAAATTTTAACATCAAAGAAACATTTGAACCACAACAGATTCATACAATATGCCTTTTCCACTGTTTGGTTGTAAATGGGTTTCAAAAGGTACAATAAAAAAATCAGTGTGGTCAGAAAACTTTTCTAAATACATGAATGTACTTTAAGGCTGGTTTTCACTAGCTTATAAGCATAAGCATTAGCATACGGCATAAGCATAAGCATAACGCTAGTGAGGACAGCAGCAACATAAGCATAAGAAGAACAAACCACTTTTTTTTCTTATGTTGTCCTCACTAGGAATCACCGCGACATAAGCATAAGAATATCAAAACCTTATGTCGCGGTGATTCCTAGTGAGGACAACATAAGAAAAAAAAAGTGGTTTGTTCTTCTTATGCTTATGCTTATGCTTGTGCTTATGCGCTAGTGAAAACCAGCCTTTACATGTAATGTTATTGTACAAAAATTGAGAGGGTCAGAAGTCTTCGCGAAGGAATCTGTCAATAGATCAGGGCTTAAGGTTTTAAAACTGCTATCAGTGAGTGAGTGAGGGCTATCACCTGACAGTTATTTTGTGCGGGGGAATGGACGAGAGCTAATTTCCAACCCTGTATTCACTGTAAAGGACTATTATCACCAGATGTGATATTGCTGTACAGTGTTAACGTTCTCACCAGGGCCCCCTCTGCTGAAAAATAGGGGCCCTGTAAAAATATTAGAGGGACAAAGTTACTCGCAGTCCTTGACGTAAAAAGGTCTGTTACATGAAGTACCTACATGAAGTACCTACCTGATCCAACATGGCAGACCATTAAACTACTCATAAACATTCAAAAGTCTGTTTGACTTGAAGCTTGCTCCTGTGCCCTAACGGGCGCATCTTCTTGGCTTTTGGTGCACCATCTCAATTTTTTTTGCAGGAATCCCGCAAGGCCCTGGCCTGGTGAGAACACTGGCTGTAAACTATCAGATTGTTGATGGTTTCTTACAATTTGCCATTTTTAATATAATTTATACCAACAGCAGGGTAATCAAGTTCGCTTTGACTTTGATGGCCATCTAGTCTCCAAGAGTGATCACATTCCAGAGTACCTGGGTCTTCATCACCACGGTGATGATCCAAGCTCTGCTGGTTACACCCTGGATGAGCTGTTTGTTTTGGCAAGAAGCAGTTTTTTACAGCAGCGAGTGTTTGCCCTGCAAGTCTTGGCTAGGATCATGAGACAGGTATTGTCGAAGTGTTAGTGTGTGACCAATTATCCATGGATATGTAATGAATTTTTCAGGCCCCTTTAAATTACAAGTTGCTTGGTGGTGCTTCAATTATAGAGTACCAAAGTGATGACATCACAAAAACTTAAAAACGTTTGGAACTGAGGCAAAATTAGAAGGGTTTGTGTGGGTCATCAGAGCACAAAGGTGCCAATATCTCACCCCCAAATTGTACTTGGATGTTGATTTTTGGCAAGCGGGCATTTTTCTTCATGCCCTTTCTGAATATCTAATCAAATCCCATAATTTCACAAATTTACGTTTTTGTGACATCACACTTTGGCACTCTATTAAGCTTTGCTGGAGTATGAAGAGAAACCACAACAGCTTCAAATATCTAAGGTAATGCATGGGTGTGTGGAGCCGCAGATATGAAATTTCTCTTCAAACTGTGTTGTAAATTCTTTATTTATGACATCTCAAGTACTAGTTTTAGTGTACAAATTTTGAACAATTCGGAGCTTAGTTAGTGTTTCTGGTTAAGGATAATTTTTTTGTTATAAACTAGAGCTGTTCTTTGTAAAATCTTGATATCCAATGACCTGCTTTTACAGAATATGTATTAAATGTGCTTAAAATTTTTCATCACTGATCTCAGCCTCAGATTTTTCTACGGCATTTTGCTTTACCCACATAAGAATGTTTAGATTTTTGTACTGAGAATACATCAACATCTATGGACAACATGGTTTTGAAATGAAGTTTAGTATACTGAAACTGTATTTTAAAGCAATGTTTCTTTTGTGTTACAAGATTTCTTTTGTGTTACTAGAAATTGCAACCTTTTTTACATTCCTCCCTGTCGAACTAATATTCGAAACTTCTCAATTCGGTTTCAAGGACCTAAGTTTTTCAACTCGTTAAGTCATGAAATTCAAAACAGTGAAAGCATCCATTTGTTTGGCAAAAGACTTAAAAAAATTCCTTCTTTCTTAGTCTAAAATACTCTTTGTTGAGCTACATACTTCTTCTTTCCTTTCCTTTTCTTTTCTTTTTAAAATAATACATTTTATATTTCATGCTGTCCTCATAATTCGTATGATGTATTCTATATTGTCAGGAAGCCTATAGTTCATTAAAGCCCCCGACTTCTATATAGGCTTCCTTGTCACTACCACCTTAAACATTTTGTAGTCTATCGTCTTTTAAGTTATTATAAATTCCTAGTGTATTGTATTATTATTATTATATATATTTTTAATGTGGTTAATGACAAAATAAATGAATGAATACTAGAATGAATACTAAATGATTTCATCCAATCGTGAGAGTCCAAAACAATGGCCAAGAAAGACTTCTACATGTAATTTTCCATGTTTCCCACATAGAATTTTTGTTGCATTAAAACTCACAATAGTTTTCACTAAAAGGGAATCATTTATTATAATAAACTAGAGAGAAATAAATGCGCTACCTGAGTGATGAAGTGATGGTAGATTTTCATGTTTTAGCCAATGAGGTGGACGGTTTCAACAATATCACAATTAACACCTTCTGCATTCCTTGCCATTAGGTTGCCTACTTCTTATTAGGACCATTAGTAAATAATCATAAAAGTTTATAATAATGTTACATGTATATAACAATATTTAGGCTACTCACTCTGGCAGTTTTAAAGTGTATATGACACGAATTTGTTTTTTGCTGTTTTCGGTTCTTTGATATGTAAAAAAAAATGTTCTGAAATTAAAATGTGTCAAAAGGATTTAAAAAACCTTTTTTTCGCCCTCAAAACACGCGTATGTTGACTTCAAAAGTGTCCTCCCGAGCGCGCGGCCAAAATGTCATGTGACTTGCTTGTGTGACGTCATGTGACGTAGAATGATTTGACTCGTAGCACAAAATGGCAGCAAGAGAGAAGGGCGATAAGAAGAAAGGCGGGAGATATTGTGCGACCGGAGCGCCAAACATTGAAAGCTGTAAAAATACTAGCTATACACCAGGTATTTAGATGCATCTCTTTCCAACAAGGGCCTTCAGTGAGGGCGAAATGGCTAAAATTCGTCCGGCTGCACCGCATCGATTTCGGCTAGCCGATCAACAGGACGTTTTGTGCCTACACTGTAGTTGTTTTGAAAACCTCCTGGCATTTTCATTGGGCTATAAAAGGAAACGAAACCTAATCACGGGCTCCATTCCTACAAGAGACACCGTCTTGCCCGAAGGTTCACAAAGTTTTGAGTGAACGGAGAAAGCGACAGCAAGTAAGCGATTTTCATTTGTTTACAATAATCTTATTCATACGTAGCTTTACGTGAGAATTTCATGTGAGAATGTGTGAAGTCAAACTGTATTTGGATTGTATATACATTTATGTCTATAACTAATGATTTTAAAGTGAATATGACACGATTTGTTTTTTGGTATTTTTGGTTCTTCGATACATAATTTTGTATGAATTTCGATGTGCAGTATTCAGCTAAGTTCAGCGGAGCTTTCTCAGCTTATCATCACACGTTATTGTTCAGAACTTCCAGGGTGAGATAACACAAGAGTAAAATCTTACCCATAGGCTTCAAACTAAATGGGAAGCTATAAAAGTACAAAGTAGAGATTTATTTTTAGGCTCAGAGGTTGATGCCTTTATTAATCACAATGCTGAAGAAACAATATTTCCTGGAATAGAATTAAATTGATTACAAAATTACAGGTGGAGCAAGGAGCCCATATTGATTGGTCATTACTGTACTGTTTATAACTATTACTTTAGAAAAATTTATTATTTTTCCCAAACATCATCATTCTCAGCAAATTGCAGTCACCGTGGTGAATCAGTGTTAGAGACTTTGACTGAATGAGACAACATTGCTATGATGAATATATGTAATATTGGCTCTAAATAATTGTGCTTTTTTATGCTTGGTATGTTGAAATGCTTTCACAGTTAAGTTAGCAGGTCTACAGTGTATATTCATTTTTGGGATTTTTGCCCATAATCATTATTAATTTTCTTGGCATATTTTGGCAAGTTTGCACTTAATGAAAACCTACAAGGAGATACACAGGTATCAAAGGATGGAAAGCAATATACGCGAGTTACATATCCAAAATTTAAATTAAGAGAAGAGGTTGTTTGCAAAGTGGCATGCCCTTCTAGCGGTGTTAAGTCAACATAACAATGACCAAATGAGTGGGGATTATGTCCAGATACTTGAATAAAGAATCTGTGCATAAATACATGTAGGGTTAGACTATTTTTCATTATACTGGAAATTATATTGAAGACACTTTCTCACTTGCATCCATCCCCATCTATCATGATAACCACAAGAGCATGTGTTATCCAGCTACATGTAGCCAAACCGTAGAATGCACTTCTGTTAACCTACAAGGTTGCTGTGAGTGGGCTGGGGCATCTCACATGTAAGCTGTTACATGTACTGTCCAGAGTTCACATGTCACATTATTAATTTTAGGAAAGAGCTTGTTGTGTATGTAATGATTCACTTTTTTATTTTACAGAAGCAGAACAGTCTTCCTTCAACCCACATATAGCAGTAACAATACTCAGACCATGGTCATACTCAGACGTGGTCATAAAGACGTGGCCGAAGTTTTGATGACTGTAGACCACTGTTCAGACTTAGCCCCTGAGTTAGGACTCAGTGCCAGACTTTAAAATAAACTTAGTTCTGCCTTTTTTCTTTTAATTGATATTGAGAATTACCTTTACATTACCTTTTCTGGGACTGATTGTTTATGTTGATGATCTAAAAGTTGTTCAATCACATACATGTAAATGCATGATGAAATTTAGAAAATCAGTTGTCTTGAGTGACATCACATGGCCTGAAATAGTGATTTTCTTAAAACTGTGAAATAGTTTCTTAGCCAGTAGGCACTATTAGACACTAATTCCATTGTTTTCTTTTGTTTATGTTTTTAATAATAATTTTGGCTAATTTTGATTAATTGCTAGATACTGTTTCATGGTCTTAGTAAATTCACTCTAGGGCAACCCAGACTGGATAGGTCTTTAGGACAGATAAAGAATATGGGTCAATGCCCAGATACATGTATGTAAGTGCTACCTTTACCACCACTTATACTTTGAAATTCAGGAGTGAGGACTCCTTGGTGTGCCTTTTCTAGGGTACTGAAGAGGCATCATTGTATTAGTGATCAGCATCAATTTCTCCTTGTAATATCAATACTTAATCAATCAGAGAGGTCATGGGAATAGACCAATTTTGATATATTAAAATTCAACTTGAAACAAAGGACATCACTGCGAGGCTTAGGGAATGATAGTAGGGATTTATATGGTTTATTCCCTTAAGCCTCGTAGTGATGTCTTTTGTTTGAAGTTGAATTTTAATATATCGAAATTGGTCTATTAGAATATCATCTCCTCATTACTGCAGCAATAAATGTTTGGGGACAAGAGAGGAGAATTTGTATTTTGATATGGTTAACCTCTTTATCAGAGTGTGGCCAAGTGCAAAGATTATGAATATCAGTTTTCTTTCACATTCTGATAAAACTTATATGAATATGAATTCTGATTGTCTTGTACTTGGCCGCGCTTTGAAAAAAAAGGCTAAAGGTAACTCGGAAATGGCTATTGGTATCTGATAAATGAAGAAAGATGATAAATATTTTTAAGCTTGGTCCCAAATCTTTCCCAAATTTGGATTGGTAACAAAATTGGAATTGGAATGCCTTACAAGTCATTGCTACTAAAATACTGTGAATACAAAAAATAGAAAAATTAAATAAGTAAAAGGGCTCTCCGATTAAGATCAATTGAATGTTAGTGGTTTTGCCACCCCCTACCCCCTCACAAATTTGCCTCATAGCAACCAAATTCACCTCATTAGCTTAATTCAATCAAGTTGAGGTTTCCCTTGGTATAATGGAGACTATTTTGAACAAATAGGCTAGACTAAGATGAAAATTGGTTACATTCACACTCATAATTCACACTTATAATTCTTTTGTTGGTCATGACTTTTATTTATTTCGTGGCTCCTAAAAGAGCCATTGAATTGGGCCCTGTATGAGTGCAATGTCTAACACCACAGTTAGACCTACAGGTATTTTCAATGTTCTCTGTCCTGCAAAGTGGCATATCCAGTTGACTGGTGTGACTGGTATTTTGTCCTTATGCTATGATAAACACAGGCAGGAAGTGGCCTGGTGTTGTCCCACCCCGTGTAGCCACAAAGCCATTGTGCGGTCCATCTGTATGCAACAGCTCGTATAAATCTGAAACAGACAATTTGTAGACAGGTTATATTGTATATAGTGTACAAGTGTGCAGGCTGTCCAACTCGCATTTACTCCAATTCCGCACTCGCTCCCTGTTCTCGCGTACCGAAGTATCCTAGAGCTCCTTAGCAACCCCATCGTTGCAGTGAAAAAATGAGCGACTTCGAGCAAGTCAATAGTAAACAAAATGTGAATCTACAAACTGTAAACAATTCCCCTCATCAAACAAGCTACGACGTACCGGTACGCGTACTTCAGCTTTGACTTCAGCAGTCGTCAAAATTAAAGTTTTTCATATCATCGGATTGATTTTTTCTACATCAATCGACTTCATTCAGGGCTTTAGACATACACTTATAAAGGCAACAAATTCGGACTTTACATACTCGTTTAAATAATTTCTGATCCCCTCCACCATGGCGGCGATAAGTTCCATCCGCATTGCATCGTTCGCATAGACATCATTTCGCGCTGTAACTTAACTGAATGGACATCAGTTTGAATAACTTTACTAACCAAACATCCACGCTTACAGTTCTTCGTATCTCTCCTCTAAAAAGGTAGATGTTAGGCCATCAAAGTCTTCCTTCCTCGGAGTCTCCATCACCGGCTATTTCGTGGTCTACAACTTTAACGAGTGGTTCGTCTTGTTATGGAGTTATTTCGCTTTTTACGACTTCCCATTCTTCTTCCGAACCTTCGCTCATATCTATACTGTCTGTAGAATCAGATAAATCGCTGAGTTATGAATCACTGGACATTTTGCCGATGAGATCAGTGGACATTTGTAGACGAGAAAACAGCAGAATTATACCAGAAGTAACACAGCAAGCAAATCAAGTGACGTCATGTGACGTCACGAGCCTGGCTCTCGTCCTACACTCGTCCCCAGACTCCGGGACATTTTTACTGGGAAAATTGGAGTTTTTCGACGCCCAAAACTATGGGAAATTTATTTATTTTACGCATTTCAATTTCAGAACATTTTTTTATACATATCAAAGGACCAAAAACAACAAAAAAAAATTTCATGTCATATACACTTTAAGAAGGGCCCTGCAAATAATTTAGCATAAAAGTATACAAATCTAGCTTAAAACTAATAAAAGGCACTAAACTAGGCACTTAAAATTAACTAAATAAATACTACACCATTCTATACCTGGCATAACAACTCCTTTTTTTGTTTTGGTTATAAGGATCAGCTAGGTGCATTTCAAGAGCATCTCAATGACAACGTAGTGTCAGTGCTGCTAGATGCGGGAGTCCTGTTTCTACTCAGATGGGCATTAGATGACACCTCTGATGCCATCTTGGCAGCTGCTGTTCAAGGACTTGCTTCCATTCTCATTGTACCAAGTGACAAGGTACATGTACATGTACGCAGTGATCAACATCGGGTTTCTCCATGCAATATCATTACGTGTTCAAACATAGAGGTTATGAGACTCAAGGAAGTGATCACCAGGGTCAAACTGTCTTGGTTTTGATTGGGGCTTTATTTATTTAGTAAAATAATAATAAATAGTCTTAGTGGTAGAACTGTAAGTTACCTTTAACTTCCACTAAACCTGACACCCTTGGGACCAGATCTGACGTTTTATATTTAGAGTGTAATCTTTGAATAAGAAAGGCTCCTATGAGCCAACATGTGAATACAAAACATTTGGCCCCGTCCCCTCTCCTAGACGTTTTTCTTCATTGACCCCCCCCCCCCCCCCCCCCTGTGTACAACTCGCCACACTCCCCTCCCTCCAATGCTGTCTCCATGGGTAAGGCAGGTGACCATTACATAATGGGGCTCAATGTTCACCGACCCCTCCCTCTCCTAGGCATTTTGCTCCACTGACACCCCACCCTCTCCTTCCTCCAACACCATCCCCAATGGTAAAACAGGTGACCATTACATATTTTAGGCTCAATGTTAACAGTCAATCAACTGACCGATTGACCAATCAAGTTAAATTTTGGTCTGCTGCTATATAAGTCATTTAAAGTGCCTATCACCCCTAGAAAGTTGTTTTTAGAATCAGCTCTATGTATACGTACATTGAATAGTTGAATGCTAAAATATTTCTTGTTTTGAATGTCGCGTTTGTGAGTTAAAGAGATTTGAATGTACAAAATGGTAATTACTACATGTAGATGATGTCAACCCGGGACTTTGCCATTATTTCTATGCCAATTGACAATGCGCAGTATACAGCTTGAGGATAATTAATTTAATAAATACTAAAAATAAACTGTGGATAGTCAATTGATTCGTAAAAAATATTACTTGGAGGTGAAAACAAGTAGTTGTATATACCAGTAATAAATGATTCCCGGGTTGACGTCATCTAATTAGCATTTTGTAAATTCAAATCTCTATAACTCACTAATGTGACGTTCAAAACAAGAAATATTTTACCATTCAACTATTCAATGTACATGAGTTTATTCTGAAAATAACTTTCTAGGGGTGATAGGCACTTTAATGCTTTGCATATTCACAAGTTAAAAATGAAGTAAATATATTAATGACTGAAGTATAGCAGTCTTACTCCATTTGTCAGTCTTAGGAAGGTGTCTACCCATGAATGGGGCCTGTCTAGGTGTCTGCCTTTATAGCAAGGTGTTTGCCTTAAAGAGGTGTCCATCTTAGATTAGAGAGGTGTCTGTCTAAGAGAGGCATCCATGTCAGAGTTTAAAATGTCTTTCTTTATAGAGGTGCCCATCTTAAGTTATTGTTAATGTTGCACAAGACTCTAAATTTGGGTTTTCCTTAAATACCCTGATAGGAATTAGCTGATAAATTGTTCAGCTTTCCACGTGGACATGAGCTCCCAGCACTGTGCCTTGTGACTGGAAAAGAGCAAAAAAGTTCTAGCGATGATGAGGAAGAAGTGAAGGGAATAACAGATGCTGAGCTACTCAAACAAGATGCTATCAAAGTAAGTCATGAGCTGAATTCATGAGCAAAAATTAGGGTGGGGGTAGAGGTATATTGGGGAGGAGGGGGGAGGGGGGAGAGCTACATGGGGTTTGAATTTCCTGCTTCTTTTACTCTTAACTACGTACTGATTCCTGCCTCATTGCACTTTTGCTATAACAAAGTATAACTGACACAGTAGTATTGCAATTTTTCCGGACTTACAAATACGTTCATGAAAAATTCACCCGTTGTAAGCTTTAATGAATTTGTGTGGAGATGCAGTGGTTAGTATGTTGGACTTCAGTTCTGAAGGTCAGTGGCTTGTCGGGGTCTCCAAACGTCCGAAGCGTTTTTCGTTTCATTTAGTGGGATTTTATTAAAATGATGAGCTTTTTTCCATTGAAAACTGATCAAAACTCTTTGCGCCTGATCAAAAAATTTTATGTTGGCAAATGGCGCCAACAATTCTGCAGTTCACAGCTTTTAAACGCTTAGGACTTTTTTCGGTAAACTTTATAAACGTTTGGTAAATTGACAGTGTATTGGCAATATATTAAACTTTAAACAGTGAAAATGACAGCCTTAACTTTTAAGTACTTTGCTTAAATTTTGCAAATTTTTCTCGTTTGACCGCGGTGAAGTCAAGATCTGGCCTCTGCCAGAGAAAGTCCTTGAATTTGCTTGAAGAAATATTAAATCCTGTCAGTGTAGTAAGAATAGTCAGAGAAGATAGAAAAATATTTAACAACTATTCACCGAAGTGGAGGTGGGTAGTGGTGGATATTTACCGAGCCGCGAACTTTTTAACTCATTTATTCCTGTCAACGATTACAATAATTTTCGCGCACAAATTGCTGGGAGGTGAATAGCACTTGCTATTCCGAGTTTCAGTAGCCAATCAGAGCGCGCCAACAATGCTATCCACTGTTTCAGTATATACTAATTGAACTTATTCCCTTGTGTGATATGGTATTTAATTTGAATATTACCAGGGGCTAATTCAGATGAGCATTTTACCAAGGCTTAGATACATACTTGAAGTTTGCTGCCCAGCGGCACCCACTGTTCATGACATCCTGGATATTCTCATGAGAATTTCTCGACATTCAACGCAAGCTGCAAATGAAGTACTCAAGTGTCCAAGGCTTATGGAAGCCATCTTTGCTAACTTTCTCCCACTGTCTTGGAAATTGTCTGAGATAAAGAGTGGGGAAGTGTATGGTCAGCCGGTCAGCACAGCTATGCGACTTGTGAGAGCTGTCTGTTGTACAGGAAGGCACATGGCTGCAGCTTTGGTGAGTACAAAGTATAATTTTCATGATAAGATAAATGGGAGTAAAGTTCCTTTTAAATAAAGTAAATTGTGCAAGAAAGAAATTCCTGCCATTGTGAAAAAACTTTGAACTCTCCTTGAAAAAAGTAATGTTTGGTGTGAACTAAATTCGTGTTATGAAAATTTATGTTGTGAACTAAAAATTCATGCTTTCAGGCAGTGCAGTACAGGTGTCCATCTTAAAAAGGTGTCCATCTTAGAAGAATGTCCATCTTAGAAAGGTGTCCACCTTACATATGTGTCCATCTTAGAATGGTGCCCATCTTAGGTGTCCACCTTGGAGAGGTGTCCATCTTTATAGTGAGGTGTCCATCTTAGTGAGGTGTCCACCTTGGAGAGGTGTCCATCTTAGTGAGGTGTCCACCTTAAAGATGTCCATCTTAGTGAGGTGTCCACCTTGGAGAGGTGTCCATCTTAGTGAGGTGCCCACCTTAAAGAAGTGTCCATCTTAGAATGATGCCCATCTTAGAGAGGTGTCAATCTCAGAGAGGTGTCCATCTTAAAGAGGTGTCCATCTTAGAAAGGTGTCCACCTTGGAGAGGTGTCCATCTTGGAGAGGTGTCCATCTAGGCGAGATGTCCATCTTAGAAAGGTATCCATCTAGGCAAGATTCCCATCTTAGAGAGGTGTCCATCTGGAATAGGTGTCTATCTCAGATAGGTGTCTGTTTTAAAGATGGACTTGTCTTTCATGGTAGAGGTATCTTTTAAGAGATTGTTAACTTTATGCAGTAATTTCTGCTTACTTGTAGACATTTAAATTAGTACTTAGTAATTTGTACTTTTAAATACTTTTCATTGGCAGATCTCCAAGTACAATTTACTTGACAGACTGATGCGCTACACAGCTCTCACCGCTCATAACATGCAGGTTGAGTTACAGGAGGCATATTCACTGTACATTGAAAGCTTGAGAACTTGGAGAGTGTGTGTTTTGTATGGCTTGGGCTGTGATGCTTTAAGGTAATGTTAATTAACTGTGTTTTGATTATTCCATACATGTCTGTGTATGCCAACCTTGGCAGTAAGAGTTATTCAGCAAAGAGCAATACCATCTTCATCACAGGAGTAAAGTCTTGGCACAAGATCTTGCTCACTGGAGAAAAACTGTGGAGGTTTTTTTTGTGCTCCTTGGTACCCATAAGGGGTGTTGATGTTAAATAAAATCTAAAATGCACAACATAAGCCTAGCTCTCCCCCCCCCCCCCCCCCCCCCCCACACACACACACACACACACACACACACACACACACACACTCCTCTGGCTTAGCATGCATGCACAGGTTTATAATATTATTATTGATAACTCAAGCAACAATTTGCACCTTGTGTTTTACTTTTGTTGTTTCACACAAAATATTGTAAATTCTTGTGATTACAGGGAAATGTACTCAGCTTTTATTGAACACTTGCAATCAATTCAAAGTCTCTCAATTTTGGCGGCAAAACCTGAAGAAACATCAGAACTCTCCTGTGCCAAGGCCATATTTGGCATCATAGAAGCTGCCATTCATGCTGCTGGGGCGGCTGCTGACCAGAAGGCTCAAGAGAATGTCTCTACTCCTGATGAGCACCATAGGATGGATTCCTTACCACCTCTAGCTCTCAATTGGAGTCATGTGACTGGATTCCTGCCTCTGATTGGTGGATGTGTGACCAAGTGGGTAAAGGAGATTGTGGATTCTAATACTACAGTACTACAGGTAAAATTATGTGTGAATTGCCATGAATTACTATAAAAACAAAAACAGGGAGATAAGCTGCACTTGGAAAGAAGCTACAAAAAAAATTCAAATCTCATAGGAAGATTCTTAAGATTTGGAATGAAAACTTTTGGCAAAAAAAGTGTTAGTAGCTTATTTAATTTGTTGGTGTTTTGTTGTTTCAATGACATGCCCTTGTCAAAAGTCTGCTTCTCTTGTCTCAGTGTCAAACAAACTAATTTTTGGTGTCTAGTTCAAATTACTAAAACATATTTCCATTTAATCAGCCCGAGAACCTTTGTCTTCTCTCTGGAGCCATTGCTGCATTAACTGCATTCTATTCTCAACTTGACATGGTAAGTGTTTTGCTATAAAAATATTGTTACAATATGGCCATTTATATAGCAACATGATAAAGTGAGGCATGGTGCAATCTGTTATCCATAATAAAGGTTCAGCATAAGGTGCAAGCATTTCAAATTTTTTTATTCCTTTCTTTCCTTCTTTCTTTCTTTCTTTCCTTCCTTCCTTCCTTCCTTCCTTCCTTCCTTCCTTCCTTCCTTCCTTCCTTCCTTCCTTCCTTCCTTCCTTCCTTCCTTCCTTCCTTCCTTCCTTCCTTCCTTCCTTCCTTCCTTCCTTCCTTCCTTCCTTCCTTCCTTCCTTCCTTCCTTCCTTCCTTCCTTCCTTCCTTCCTTCCTTCCTTCCTTCCTTCCTTCCTTCCTTCCTTCCTTCCTTCCTTCCTTCCTTCCTTCCTTCCTTCCTTCCTTCCTTCCTTCCTTCTTCTTCCTTCTTTCTTTCTTTCTAATGTGATTCTTAAACGTTTGTGTGCATGTACGAAATTCTGCAGTGTGACATTCAAATGAAAGCTATTGAGCAGTACTTTTCTGTGGTGCTGTTTATTATGCTGTACAAGGTGATTCTAACTTTTGAGTCTGTGGATGAAATCCTAAAGTGTGACAATTCAAATGAAAGCTACTGAACAGTACTTTCTTGTGGTGCTGTTTATTATGCTGTACAAGGTGGTTTTAACTTTTCAGTGTGTGGATGAAATTCTGGAATATGACATTCAAATGAAAGCTATTGAGGAATTCATTCTTGTGGTACTGTTTATTGTGATGTACAAGGTGGTTCTAACTTAAGACTGGACAAAATCCTAAAGTGTGACCATTCAAATGAAAGCTACTGAGCAGTACTTTCCTGTGGTTCTGTTTATTGTGCTGTACAAGGTGATTCTAATTTGTGAGTCTGTGGATGAAATCCTAAAGTGTCACCAAGCTTCTGAGTAGTACTTTCTTGTGGTAATTGTTATTCATTGGTAGGAAACTGAAATTTTGTGTTGGGATTGAAAGGTTTACAAGTTAGCCAATCAGAGAGTCATGCCTCCGCGCAAAGTGTAAGAATGTTTGTTGGATGCTCACGGTAAAGGCGCGCTGCACTGTAAATGATTGTTCCCCCCCCCCCCCCCCCCCCAAAAAAAAAAGTTCTTTTTAGTTGAGCAACACAGTGTCATGATTTCTTTAATTTTTATCACAGGCCTCCCACTCTCCCGTGGATACTCTGCAGCAGTTGGAGCAACTCACCAGTACTGTGCTCCTTCCATTCGTTGATTCTAAATTTCTTGATTGCTGTTTTACGCGAATCAGGTAAAGAGACAAGTTACACCTGCAGTCTATATAGTTACAGTCAAAACCGGTCAACCGCAACCTTGTCCCCAGGGCGTCCTCTGTTTTCAAAATGGCGGGGTGGGCATAGAATCCCCTGGACAAGGCTGTTAACCCTTTAAGCCCTAACATCAAAATTTAAATTCTCATTTCTAGTCCTTTACATTTCCTATAGAAGTAGTGGGGAGAAATTGTTTGAATATCAAGATAACTCATCTTGTGTGATCATGTCCTTAATTCTCATGACCTTTTTGATTGATAAGGCATTAATATTACAAGGAGAAATTTGATTCTGATCACTAAATGGCTTAAAGGGTTAAAATACACCAAGAATGACATGTGACGAAATGGTGTTTTCGGTGGCTGTTTCCCACGATTGGCAGCCGTGTTTGTTGTGTGGCAGTCTGAAATTATTGTTCAAATGTAATGAAGAAATTTCATCATGTTTTATGCGACAATATACTCCAAGATTTTTGTAGCATTTTGGTACAGTTTTGATTCCCCAGCTCGAAAGGAGGTTGGACACCTTATGAGAATTATATAACATAAAGTAAGACAATACTTATGTTTTTTGTTATGATTAAAACATCTATCTTCATTTCTAAACGTCTCCACCCAGAATCGAACCTTTCACTTCAGCTAGTGTCTCGGCTGTTAGCTACTACACTACCAGAACACAACCGAGCCGCTCTGGTGAATTCGGTTTAAAGACCCAGTATTGTCCCTTATGCTTCTTGCGCCTCTGAACAATAGAAGCCTCACTCCTATGCAAATCAAAACAATAACAGAGGTGCATGAAACAAAATGGACAATACTGGGCCTTTAAATTTAACTACATGACCTAGCCCTAACCTTAACCCAAAGCTAACCAGCTAATCCGTTTTTTACCTTTTATAATTTTCATTCTTTATTCATAGAGCGAATTATTGAAACAACTAATGGGATTAAATCTGACCGGTTTTGACTGTAAGGCTAAATGAAGGATCATTTATGTCCAAACCGGTAACTTCTCAATTTGATATTGACAGGATTGTGCTGATTATGTTCTTGTTATTTTTCATTCTAGTGTTTCTTGCAACAGCAGAAATTCAAAGATGTCCAGAAAGACTATTCCCAGTCTTCCAGGGTATGGCTCATTAGAGCTGAGCTGGAGGCTTGGGACACAGTACACAAAGTCCAACATTAGTGAGCTGATTGGTTTCATTTCATCTTTGCTGCAACTCATGTACCAAGTCACAAAACTACACAAAGGAATGGCTGCAAAGGTATTTATTCTGTAGTTGTTTCACCCTGGCCTCTGCAACCTCGTTCCCAGGGTCTCTCTTCTTCCCGTCCTTTGGAGCATTTGCGCTGAATAATGCTGAACGGTCAGCGGTGCGAAATGTAGGCGACCGTGCGGGAACCGGTGCCGACTGTGGCGGGTTACTTAAAATGGCCGGCATTTATGGAGTGTTCTCGTACCATAAACAAATCCCGTTGGTTAAGCACCATGTTGCGTGGTTAAGGAACTTCTGTATGTTTTTGGACAGCCACTGCAGTATTGTATCTAATTTCAGTTGGAAGAAATTTTGTTTTTATCATTATAAAAGGGTGAAATTTTGGCTTAAACGAGCTTTTACGAACTGACTCATTCACAAATCCACCACGAAGAAAGCAGTGATGTAACTAACATGCGCAGTGCGTTATTCAGCGCTGCCCCTCGCTCAAAGAAACAGGAAGAAGAGAGACCCTGGGCACGAGGTTGAAGCCTTGATTGTTTGAAGAGTGGATTGTTGAGAGGTAGCAAATGAATCACGGTTCAGCATCATTCAACATTTGAAGGCCTCTGGTCTGAGCAAGTGACGTTACGGGAAATTTTTGCTAAAATCTTATATTGTAGCTTTCAAAAAAGCACTGTCTGGTTGAGATAACTACTTGATCATGTAAATGCCATTGAAAGAATCCAAACCAGTCAGAAAATCGCGGGTTTTTTTATTAAAGAAATATATTTTATCTTGAATTGTTATTCAAGGTGTCTCAGGCCATAACATTTTCACTCATATTAACTTGCTCATTATTTTGAAAAAAGTGCCTTTTCAAGCCAAAAAATTAATATCCAAGTTTCTTAGGATGGTCTTGGCCAAAGCCCTTCATTTGTTGCTTTTAACTTGTTGTGATTACAGATTAGAGCCTGGTGCAGTTCTATTTAACAACATTCAACATGACTTAAAGCTCATTTCAACAACCGCTACATTATACACTTAATGGCTGAAGTCCCTTGAGAAACAGTTTGTTTTGTTTTCTCGGTGTTCGTCTCGGGAAACATAGAGATTCTCAGGAAAACAAAACTAACTGTTTCCCGAGGGACCAGTCATTACATTGTAAGTGTGTTGTTATAAATAGCAACAATCAAAACCAAAGGTTTTTAATGAATGCACACAGCGAGCAAACAAATCTGAATTGAAAAGGTTCTTCATCAACAACAACAACTTGGCTCATTTGCTCTGGAAAATGCTCCTAAATAGACCATTTTCGTATTCTCGATATTGAACTGGTACTAGCGTGCAATGGAAGCTAATGCGGGGGAATATCATTAAAAATATTTGCATGTGAAAAGATTCCCCCGCATGAGCCTCGACTGCAAGCTAGTACCAGTTCAATACCGAGAATATGAAAATGGTCTATTGAAATGATTTGTTTCTTTACAGCAATATAAGTTTTGTATTGTAGCCCGCGTGGGCTACATTTGAATGTAGCCTATACCACGTGACCAAACACCAAACAATCAAAGTGTGTGTTAGGTCCAACGAAACTCCAGCTATATAACAATATTGTTGATGGACGGCTGTAGAACCGTGTGCCATAAGCCGTTTGTTGCAAAAAAACAGCAATTAAGGCTGATTAGCTGTAATGTATTAAAACATACCTTGTTCATTACTTATGCATTCTTATGATACAATTATTTAATATTATTGTTGTTGCGATTTATTATTTTAACTTTCAGTATTCTGCTGTTTTACACAAGGAAGCCATCCTGAAGTACTTAATGCTTGCTGTGGAAGCAATGGTTTGTACATCCTTTCAGGTTGATTTTGTTGTTTGTCACTGACTTTTCTATTTTTTTTTCCTTTCAGATTGTTTACTAACTTCATGTTTTTTTTAAAGGATGCTCCTTTATCCTTCTTTTCTCGTCAAGAACATCATCTGCAGTATTTCTTGCTGAAACTAGCTAATAATGTGGTAAGAAAAATTGCTTCATCTCTGTTTGTTTCATGGTCATGTCCGTCTTTTTTGCTTTTCTGTGGTGCTGTTTATTATGCTGTGCAAGGTGGTTCTAACTTTTCAGTCTGTGGACGAAATCCGAAAGTGTGATGATTCAAATGAAAGCTACTGAACAGTACTTTTCTGGGATGCTGTTTATTATGCTGTACAAGGTGGTTCTAACTTTTGAGTCTGTGGATGAAATCCTAAAGTGTGACCATTCAAATGAAAGCTACTGAGCAGTACTTTCCTGTGGTGCTGTTTATTATGCTGTACAAAAAAACAAAACAAAAAAAAACAAGGTGGTTCTAACTTTTGTTGAGTCTGTGGATGAAATCCTTAAGTGTGTCCATTCAAATGAAAGCTATTATTGAGCAGTACTGTACAAGGTGGTTCTAACTTTTGAATCTGTTGAAGTGTGACCATACAAATAAGCTCTTCTTATATGTTTTTCTATTGGCAGTGAAAGCGTTACTTCTAAGGGTAAATGAGTAATACTGATCACTAACTCTATGTTTTGTTGTAATTTAGTTTGAAATGACAGAATCAGATGACATATTTAGCTGCATTCCATTGTGGCATGAAGTCGCCCTGTCGTTGTTTGCCAAGATCTTCCCTGGAGATGAGTTTTACGCTTTTGATCTCCTCTCCACTGTTTTATTTAATTCAAAGTTTTTCCGGTGAGTGAACAAATTAAATAGTCGTCAGCTTGGCTGAACCTAAATACCTTTCTCTTATTTGGGAAAGTTTGTATCAAATGCCTTTTTACATCGAGAAAATTAATTTAGGATCTCTTGTAGACTTTGAGTGTATCTCTAAGTTAAGGTGGCTCCGTTGTTATTTTGGGCGCACTCGTCTATGACAAACGTTGTCTCATAACTTTTCCGGCTCTAAAGCGATGCTTCTAAAACTTTGCGAAAACTTACAGCTATTATCTAGCAATAATATGATAGAATTCGATTTTAATGGGAAAAATGTATTTAGTGATAATCAGGCTTAAACGAACCCCGCTTTTTGAACAAAATCGCACCCTGTGAAAAATTTTGCTGTTATATTTGTGTTAAATTTCTGGAATCAGCTTACATTGACTTAATACATACCCATACCAAATTTCAGCAAAATCGTTGGAGCAGAAATGCGGAAGAATTAACGCCATCAAAATTTAGCCCTAAAATTCTCTTAAAATTTTAAATACTTCATGCTCTTTGACTCAACAATCTACGAACCCAAATTTCTGGGAGAAGCCTTCCCAATGCTTGCTAAATCTGAATTCTAAGCCGATTGCAAATCGTGCGAACCGTTAAAAAGTACTCACTAGTTCTGTAAATAATATAAAATGCTCCAAGACCTGCTCAAATCTGCAATGCTGCGTTTTCCATCATTTTTCGAAAATTATCCTGCAGTTTGGTGTCAAACTCCTTCCACATGAATTTCAAGGTACTGCAATACTTTTACATCGATTATTTTTTGCTTAGAAGGGCTTCCAATTGGAGAAATAGTTGTTGGGATTATAAGCTGCTCCGCATCTGAGCTCAGGTGAAGCTGACAAGCAGCTTTTAGAGTTTTGTTTATGAATACGAAATGAGCACGTGTGGAATTTATTCTAAGAATTCGCACCTTTATAAGGGGGGCGAAGACGACATATGCACGCTAGTTACCCCAGGAGGGGAGGGAGCATGTACGCTGCATTAGAAATTTCCATGGGGTGCAATGTTTTTAAATGCGGGGACTACGCTGACTACGCGCGCATATCACGTACGCCCCCCAAACTAAGGTGCGAATTCTTAGAATAAATTCCACACGTGCTCATTTCGTATTCATAAACAAAACTCTGAAAACTGCTTGTCCGCTTCGCCTGAGCTCAGATACGGAGCAGCTTATAATCCCAACAACCATTTCTCCATTTGAAAGCCCTTCTAAGCAAAAAACAATCGATGCAACAGTATTGCAGTACCTTGTAATTCATGTGGAAGGAGTTTGACACCAAACTGCTGGATAATTCTCGAAAAATAATGGAAAACGCAGCATCGGAGATTTGAACAGGTGGTTCGTGGATTGTTTTGTCAAAGAGCCTCACGTTTTTTAAACTTCAAGAGATTTTGATGGCCTTAATACTTCCGCACTTGTGCTCCAACGATTTTGCTGAAACTTGGTAAGGGTATGTATTAAGTCAATGTAAGCTGATTCCAGAAATTTAACACAAATATAACAGCAAAATTTTTCACAGGGTGCGATTTTGTTCAAAACGTGGGGTTCATTTAGGCCTGATTATCACTAAAAATAATTTTTCCCAGTGAAATCGAATTCTATCATATTATTGCTAAATAATAGCTGTAAGTTTTCGCAAAGTTTTATAAGCATCGCTTTAGAGCCGAAAAAGTTATGACGCAAAGTTTGTCATAGACGAGTGCGCCCGAAATAACAACGGTGCCACCTTAAAGACATTTTATGAGAAAAAATAACATTGCAATGCAAGCATAAGAATATTTGAAATACTCAACTAGCTGGAGGCTGACCAGTTGGCTTTCCATATCACGTGGCCCAGTATTTGAACAAGGAGGTACAATCTTGGTCAGAAGTTTTGGGACACTTAACCTTTTCCCCCACAAATTGTCTTTGTCGTTACCTCCCCCTCCCCACCCCAATACGTATACAATGTTGAGTTTTATGCATATAACCATGCCACAATGTCTCAACTTTGTATAGGGGGGGGGGGACCAGAAAATGGAACGATAGCTTCCCAAGCTATTTAGTCCACGGTTGTAGGTGAATAGGGTATTAGCGGCAGGGGTAATTTGCCGACCGCCGAACGCCGACCGCCGACCGCCGAACGCCGAACGCCGAACGCCGAACGCCGAACGCCGAACGCCGAACGCCGAACGCCGAACGCCGAACGCCGAACGCCGAACGCCGAACGCCGAACGCCGAACGCCGAACGCCGAACGCCGAACGCCGAACGCCGAACGCCGAACGCCGAACGCCGAACGCCGAACGCCGAACGCCGAACGCCGAACGCCGAACGCCGAACGCCGAACGCCGAATGTCTGTAAGCGGTTTATCTTGTGAAACATGTGCTTCACCATAGCGGAACGAATTGTTATTTTGAGCAGGTATATAAAGTCTTGTACTACCAATAAAACAACATTTAACCTGTAATTCTAGTAACCTAACATATAATTATGATCGAACTGGTAAAAAATGTAAAAAAAAAAAAACAGTACATAGGGGAAACCAAACGCACGATTCGTGAACGATTCACGAACACAGAACACAGAACACAGACTAGGGACAAACAACCCACATCATGCCAACTCCACAGCAGCGGTCCCTACACATTTCAACTTGCCAGGTCACTCTTCCGCGGACATGAGACTCATCCCGCCTGAACTGCAGCCTCCCATCAATGCTTCCCGTCGAAAAGCACGCGATGCCTTTTTAATTCATAGAGGGAACACTTTAACACCAGAAGGCATTGACCGAAGGAACGAACGCTGAACTCATACACTATATATCATTTTTATCTTATGTTTACAAGTGTGCTGTCTACATGTCATGTATTAGCCATGTATTTTTCAAATTTTAGGAGCCGTTACAATGTTTTTTCATCGCCGAGAATACAGCGACATATCCGGGACCTTCTTACGGTCCAGAGCGCTAAATTTGAAAAGCTTCCGTCTGACAAAAGAGCCAAATTACAAAGAAAATTGGGGAAAATGGCGAAACAAGGTGTATGTTTTACTCCATAACAAAAAAACTAAGTACTTTGGCGGTTAGGTTCACCCTGGCTTTTTCAGAAGAGGTGTTAAGGAATCATTTAAGACCCTTTTTATTTGCCTGAGATTTGGACAACTACTATCGAATCGCGTTCTAAAATTCGGTTTTTTCGCTGATTTCAGTATGGAAAAAACACGGCATTGATATTCAGGATGGTCTTTCTCTTCAAGAAAGGACTTGCTAACTAAGGTTCACCCTGGAAATGTTAGCCTCGTGTCTAAATAAAAGATTGGCCAATAACTACTCCATAACAAAAAACAAACAAAAACAAAAGAGCCAAATTACAAAGAAAATTGGAGAAAATGGCGAAACAAGGTGTATGTTTTACTCCATAACAAAAAACTAAGTACTTTGGCGGTTAGGTTCACCCTGGCTTTTTCAGAAGAGATGTTAAGGAATTATTTAAGACCCTTATTATTTGCCTGAGATTTGGACAACTTCTAGACTAGAATAGGCTATTTGGCAAAGCTTTTAACTGAAAACCACGTTTTGCGGAAAATATATTTGCCATCGTACTCTGACTATTGCGAATCTAACGAGTAAAAATGAAAATCTTGCCGTACACGAATTTGTTGACATAACGCTCTGTACAGAGCGAGAAGAATAAGACATCACGTCTTTTATAAACATTCGACGCACTTAAAATAACTTTAAAACGATCTAAACAATGTTAAAACGCGGTAGTTTAATAAAAAATTCCGGTCTTCGAGCCTCTTCAGTCGTCCGCCATATTAAAGTTCTGAAAAGAGCGTGAGTAAAAAAGTGTAAGGAACAAGCGATTGACCCGCGCATCGCGCTCGCTATTTGGCAACGCTTTTAACTGAAAACCATGTTCTGCGGAAAATGTTTTCGCCATCGCGCTCTAACCATTGCGAATCTAAAGATTAAAAAAAAAAATCTTGCCGCACAGGAATTTGTTGACAAAATGCTTTGAAAAGAGCGCGGCCCGCCTTTAATTACAGCACGATTGTTAACTTTATCACACCTTGGGATTTACGTCACGCATCAAACCGTGTAATTGACAGCAGTTGAACCTGCCAAGAGACTAGAGACTAGAGTATTCCCAAAGCTTAATCTGTTGAGCAAATACAACCGACTGGTTCTGTATATACCTAATTCAATAAAGGTTGCTTTGGCAATTGGTCATTGGTAATTGGGCATTGGCATTTGGGCATACGGAACACAATGCAATGCTTTGCTTGAGTGACCGCCAAACAATAGCTTTTCAATGCCCAATTACCAATGACCAAAGCAACCTTTATTGAATTAGGTATATGCAAATAATTATGCTGCTCGTCAAGAAACTGGGCACTGTAAGTACATGTCGCGAAAGACAATGGCATTCCGGGTGATGTTCAGTATAGCCCTGGCCCTGAGGAAGACTAGTTCTATTAGTCGAAATATTGTAACGACTCCTAAAATTTGAAAAATACATGGCTATTACATGACATGTAGACAGCGCACTTGTAAACATAAGATAAAAATAATATAAAGTGTATGATACAAAACTGAGTTCAGCGTTCGTTCCTAATGCCTTCTGGTGATAAAGTGTTCCCTCTATGAATTAAACAGGCCTCGCGTGCTTTTCGAAGGGAAGCATTGATGGTAGGCTGCAGTTCAGGCTGGATGAGTCTCATGTCCACGGGAGAGTGGCCTGGTAAGTTGAAATGTGTAGGGACCGCTGCTGTGGAGTTGGCGTGATGTGGGTTATTTGTCCCTTGTCTGTGTTCTGTGAAGCGTTTACGAATCGTGCGTTTGGTTTCCCCTATATACTGTTTTTTTACATTTTTTTTTTACATTCGATCATATATGTGAGGTTACTAGAATTACAGGTTAAATGTTGTTTTATTGGTAGGACAAGACTTAATGCCTGCTCGAAATGACAATTCGCTCCGCCATGGTGAAGCACATGTTTCACAAGATTAACCGTCCGGCGTCCGGCGTCCGGCGTCCGGCGTCCGGCGTCCGGCGTCCGGCGTCCGGCGTCCGGCGTTTGGCGTACGGCGTACGGCATTCAACGTTCGGTGTTCGGCAAATTACCCCTGCCGGGGTATTAGGGGTAAGCAAATTGATCGATCCATTACATTTTGATAGCTAAATCCGTCGATCCGCAAAAATTGATGTCGAAGTCCGAATCCTCAAATTATTTTGAACTTTTGAGATGTAATGATAATCTCCTCACTTGAATCCTTGCAAATGCCTTTTATGCGATTAGTTTTATTTTTACTATTTTTTTTTTGAAAAAAAAGGTCTTCTTGAGTTTTCTCTCGCATTGTGAATGAACGCCGGCGGAATATAAAAAACAACAGGTTGACCGCACGTGATCTCGGTTTTGACGAACACAAAAGAACAACAGGCCAATATGGGTTAACATCCTAGATCCGAAGTATAAAATTTATATAAAGTCCAAGCCCAAAATTGGGATAAATCCGTAATCCTCTGCATTGAAAGATCCACAAATCCGTTTTGTTTTCTCTGAAACCGAAATCCGGTTAAAATTATTTACAAAATTCGCCAATCCTAAGACCTATTTATTTTTAGGAGGACTTGAACCCTGGACTTCCGGATTGTATGTCCAGCGTCCTACCCACTAGACCACACCGCCCGCCAACTCGTTTCAGGATCTAAAGTTTCGATTATTTTGGCATCCTAAATGAGGTTTCTATGCTGTTACTTAACGATTCGCTCTGACCTAACTTCAGTTGAGTACTTAAATTACCGTAAATTACCGTACCAACACAATGATGGTGGGAGTTGAACTACCGAAACATGTCTGTATTAAAAATTCGCTTTAAGACTTAGCTGTTTTTGTTTTTAGTGTTCCAAGAAATGAACCGTCCTCATCAGATGTCACAAGAGATCTATCCGAGATGTCCCTAACCACCCCTCCTCAGCCAAGTACATACGACACTGCGACTGCAAGTCGAGGGGGGCTTATTGCTCAGGCTCATAACAACTTACCTTGCATTAGGTCCATGTTTGTGGGTTCCTTTCAGGGCATGAAACGTGCTTTGGATGTTTCTAGGTAAGAATGTCTCCTGAATGAATAACAAATTAGGAAACGTGGTTGCTTATCAATCAATCAATCAATCAATCAATCAATCAATCAATCAATCAATCAATCAATCAATCAATCAAACTTTATTTAAAAACAGTTTAACCCATCCAGCAGAAGCTGGTATCCAGAGGGGCGCTGTATAACAAATAAATCTATACAAATATACAATATCTAAAAGCCATTTAAAAAACCATTCATCATACAATATAACAATATAAATGAAACAAGTGAAGAAAAAAATATAAATTTGAACATCACAAAATTTAAAAATCATAATTTCTAATATTGGTCTTGAAAGATGACAACGAAGTTAGTTTTTGATTTTTGGCGGGAGGGAATTGAACAGCAGTGTTCCAGAGTACCTCAAGGTACATTTCCCAAGGCTTAACTTAGGTTTGGGAAGATGGATGTCATTTCTTCTCCTAGTGTTGTGTGAGTGCATGCTGCTGTTCTTGATAAAGTATTCACTATTAAGATGTTTTGGAACTAAATGATTCAAGCACTTGAAGACTAGAACACAATTATTCCTTGCTCTAATTGTCTTTTTATGGATGTTGGTCGCTATCGAAACATTCTAATTAAGAGTGTTTGATTCAAGTGGAATTCACGAAGAAGGTAGCTTGCTTAAACAGCCGCTTCTTATCTGGCCGCATTCTTCTTGCATTTATACCACAGGCACACCCACCAGCTGGTTCTGTTACTTGTACTGAAGATGGATGAAGTTTCCTCCGAAACATGTATACATTAAAAAAAGTCGTGACCTTGAAAATTATTTCCTGCTTGCTCGTTCCACGGAAATTTGGTACTCAAAAGTTGTGGTGACAATTTAACCCTTGTCTACAGCCGCGCCCTCCCCTAAAAAAAAAAAGAGGCTAAGGCAAATCTAATCCACCTCTAAGGGCTGCTTCCCACTAGAGACGGAAGCAGAATCGGAGGCGAAATCGGAGTCGCAAGAAGCCGGTTACGATCTAGTGGAAATCAAAATGAGGGAAGCGGATAGTAAGCGACGGAAGCAGAAGCGCAATAGGAAGAAAAAGGAAACCGTCCGATTCTTCTGATTTCGATTCCGATTCCGTCGAACGTCATCAGAACGTAAGATTCTTACGCTTCCGATTCCGACTCCGCTTCCGACTCCGACTCCGCTTCCGGCTCCGCTTCCGGTTACGTCGCTGGTGTGAACCAGCCCTAAGAGACAAATTTAAATTATTTTCAGGTCACTCTCCCTTCACCAGGTGCGACATATCCAGTCCTTCCTCGTATCTCCCTGTACAGGCCCCATTCAACCAGCCGACTGGATGTTTCTTCCCATTGTGGATTTACATAACCAGGCAATAAGTCTGTAAGTAAATTATCAACGTTCTCAGCTTTGTTTGGAGCGGTTTCAATTGAGTGTCGAAAGTAATTTCGTGATTGCCTTGGTTTTGATTGCTACGGCTTAGGATTGGCTAAAAAAATCTCGCGCCACTTTCTCAACCAATCAGAAGTAAAACAAAAACCAACTGTGTTTTACTTGTACGCGTTTTCCCGCGCTTGGCACCGGCTACATGTATTTGTCTCAAGTTCTGATTGGTTCATTGGATTGTCTGCGTCTGTTGTGATTGGCCAGAATAATTACTTTGGTTTTGGTTTTACGACACTCGATTGAAAACTGATCTATTCATTGTTATCATATATATTCAGTTACTATTACCGATGTGTAACAACACACAAAATAAATGTTGAGCCACGTAGCACTGGTGATACAAACAAGAAATCAGAGAATTAACTCTGTGTGTAAATTATAGTGCTAAGGTCAACCCATATATTTCCCTGTACTGAGCGTTAGCCCCAGTAAGGAAATGAGGGACCACACGAGGGAAAGAAAAAAATCTTTGACCTCGGTGGGATTCGAACCCACGACCTCCGGATTAGATCTTCCGTCGCTCTACCGCTTGAGCCACGAGGCCGTACGGGAGCAGATCGTGGCAATGAGAATGTGAAGGGAACAAATAAATGTTGAGCCACGTAGCACTGGTGATACAAACAATGTGTGTAAATTATAGTGCTAAAGCGGTAGAGCGACGGAAGATCTAATCCGGAGGTCGTGGGTTCGAATCCCACCGAGGTCAAAGAATTTTTTCTTTCCCTCGTGTGGTCCCTCATTTCCTTACTAGGGCTAACGCTCAGTACAGGGAAATATATGGGTTGACTTTAGCACTATAATTTACACACAGAGTTAATTCTCTGATTTCTTGTGTGTAACAACACACAATTGACCGCTGCCAACATATGAGGCTTTAATAGCTCAGTTGGATAAAAGTTTGAATCTTTATTCTCAGTTTTTACCCCTGATAGAGTCGTAACTACACAACTAAGACACCATTTTTACAAGTGGCGATATGGGGCTACAAAGGAGATCACCTTTGTTGTAAAATGTTGGGTCCTGTCTGACTTCTGTCTGATCCTTAACTGTTTCCCTAAGTTTATCTAAATGTCGTTAGAAAGAAACCATCCTCTTACTTCCTATGTGGCTATTTTTTGTTTGTTTTGCAAGTGAGATGAAAGGCAAGGGCATTGATACCATCACAGGTCCTGCCGTTTCCATAGTTACTGCGACACTTCAACTGGTGCTGATGCTCGAAGATTGGCGGCCTTCATGCTTACGTCACGTTTCCATGACATCGCGAATTGCCAGGCTCATTTGTGTCTTTTTGACAGGTTAGAAAAAAGTTCCCGTGTGCATTTTTTCTGGCTGTTTTGTTCGTGAGAGTACAAGAAGCTATTCTTAGCTGCCACAGATGGCGCGACATCTTCAACTGGAAAATTCACAAAATTCGCCCCACATATCACCAGCGCATGGACAAAATCGCGCTTGAAACAGGGAAGGCGATTTTCACGGTAGCATTATTTTACTTCAATTACCAGAATTCATTTCGTTTTTCCATTCTTATTTAAATTTTGTAATCTCAGTGAAGTTTAAATAATAATAGCCCCAATTAAAATGAGAAAAACCCCTGAAGGATTCTGGCAGTTGTAGAACTAGACGAGTTGAATTTATCGCGGCAGTGAATAGGCGGTATTGGTATTTGCCATACCAATGATTTTCGCGTGCTCTGATTTGCCACTTAAGGTACACTATCTAGGCTGAAATGTCGTGTTTTCGTGATTATGGCCCGGGAGCTTGCTTTAAGCTTACTTTATTTCTTGAAATTGCAAGAAACCATCGCTTATAAACCTAATTCAATGCAGACCTTAGCAAACGGAAAACAAAGGTAAATGCGAAATTTGATTCCAACAGACCAATTGTACTGAATCGTTTAATTGACCACTTTTTATATCCATTGTCACTTTGTAATTCTTTTTCACTTTGCAGGAAATGATTTATTTCTAAACAACAAAGTTCACGACTACTTATCAGCTCTTTTGCGGATTTACACAAACTCTTCACAACTCGGCAAGCTCGACTTCAATTCTCCTATCCCCGGACTCACTTCCTTCTACGATCTGTAAGTTAACAAGCTTTGATTCCGCTAAACAGAGAGTGGTTTTAAATCAAGTGTCGAAAGTAATTTCGCAATTGCTTTGGGTTTGCATGCATTGCTACGCTTTGTGATTGGCTAAAAAATTTCTATTAACCAATCAAAAACCAATCGTGACTTGCTCGCACGCGTTTTCCCGCGCTTGGCAGTATTTGCTTCGTGTTCTGATTGGTTCATTGAATTGTCTGCGTCTGTTGTGATTGGCCAGAGTAATTACTTTGGTTTTGGTTTTACGACACTCAATTGAAAACCGCTCTATCATCACAAAATCTGTATATATTAACTTCTGTACAAGACCAATGTAACTTCTCTGGCTGTTATTGAAATCCTACCGTGTGAGGATTCAAATAAAAGCTACTGAGTAGTACTTTCTTGTGGTCCTGTTTATTGTGCTGTAAAGGTGGTTCAAAGTTTTGAGTTTGTGGATGAATGCCTAAAGTGTGACCATTCAAATGAAAACTATTAAGCAGTACTTTCTTGTTGTACTGTTAATTATGCTGTAAAAGTCGGTTCCACTTTTAAGGCTGTAAATGAAACCCCAAAGTGTGACCATTCAAATGAAAGCTACTGATAAGTACTTCCCTGTCGTCCTGTTTATTATGCTGTACAATGTGGTTCTAACTTTTAAATCTGAATGAAATCCTAAAGTATGACCATTCAAATGAAAGCTACTGAGCAGTACTTTCCTGTGGTACTGTTTATTATGCTGTACAAGGTGGTTCTAACTTGTAAGTCTGTGGACGAATCCTAAAGTGCCACCATTCAAATGAAAGCTACTGAGCAGTACTTTCCTGTGGTGCTGTTGATTATGCTGTACAAGGTGGTTCTAACTTTTGAGTTTGTGAATGAAATCCTAAAGTGTGACCATTCAAATGAAAGCTACTGAGTAGTATTTTCCTGCAGTTTTGTTTATTATGCTGTACATGGTGATTCTAACTTTTGAATCTGGATAAAATTCTGGCGTGACCCAACTAAATTAAAAGCTATTAATTTACCGACATTTGGTGTCTTTTTCTAGGTATGCCTCACTACTGTCCCAGTACTCCGCGGTGTCCTTTGGCGACTTGTTGTTCAGTTGTTTTGTTATCCTTCCATTAACGCAAAGACACGACATCAAGTTTCGCAGAGCTGTTTGGGATGAACATATAGGCGTCTTAAGAGCTTTGTCGATTCCCATAGACCAGGTAACGTAATACGAAGTCTTCTACTTATCCTTTGTAGGAAGGTAGGTAAATCGAAGTAAGCTCGCGGCATTTTTCATTCAAACAGAGGTTTTAGAGAGGTTTTCAATTGAGTATCGAAGGAAATTCGCATTCTCTTTGGTTTTCAATGCCTAGGCTTTGCTATTGGTTAACAAAACGCACGCCATTTTTTCAACCAATGAGACGTTAGACCAAAGCTAATTATGACGTGCTTGCACGCGTTTTCTCACGCACCAATTTGCTTCGATTCGAGTTCTGATTGGTTCTTTAAATCTTCTGTATCTGCTGTAATCGGTGAGAATGGATACTTTGGTTTTGGATTTTAAACACTTAGTTGAAAATTGCCTCAAGAATCTGGCTTTTTTATTGCATCGTTCGTTATACCGAGTTTTTGTTATCTAGGGGGTTCGTTATATCGATGACCTTGCCTAGTGATGACAAATGTGGATTGAGATTATCTTTGCAACTTCAGAAAACAGTAAAAAAAATAATTAAAAGAGTAATAGCTAGCGCCTTTGGTACTGATTTTGACTTCTCGTTTCAGCTGCCCATCCCGTTGGAGGAGTTTTTGTACCCAGTAGAACAGAGCCAATCATTGTTGGCGCTTTATCTCCGAACTTTGGCCACCCAGACAGTCAGGTAGGTGTAAGAAGTTCGATCTATCAAGTTTCTTGGCGACAAATGTAGTTGTAATGTTGTTACATAAGCGCCGCACATAACAGCAAAAATATAAATAAGCGCTGCACCCCACAACTAGCTTGCTTGCAGGCTCCCCTGTCGTCCGTCGTCCGTCGTCCGTCGTCCGTCGTCCGTCGTCCGTCGTCCGTCGTCCGTCGTCCGTCGTCCGTCGTCCGTCGTCCGTCCCCCGTCGTCCGTCCCCCGTCGTCCGTCGTCCGTCGTCCCGCTCCCGAGCCCCGCTCCCGAGCCCGAGCCCGAGCCCGAGCCCGAGCGCGAGCCCGAGAGCCTCCGAGTGTCGACGTAAAAATATAGAACGCTATGTTTCACTTTAAACCAACTACGGAAATTTATTCCTGTGTATGAATAATTATTCTTTTCTTCGCGTTAATACGGTGGTCGCTTATTTATGAAAGGACAGATTAAAAAACTGTCTTAAACTTGCGTAGCATAGATTTTCCGGGACATCGTCCTTCAAAACTCTAAGTTGTGGTGAATTTTTTTCTTCAATCAAGGTTCAGTGTTTTACATTATCTCCTCTTTTCCAGGCCTCTGTGGTCTCCGCTGTTATATCTTGTCGCTGTTCATCATGTGAACTCTTTTGTTTTCCAACGCATCGACCCCAAGGTTAGTCATAACATTATCATTCGCTAAACTGTGTTTACACTACCATGATTCTCAAACAGTCCGAGGTCCTTCGCACTCATTCTCTCCTCTCCCCGTCTCATGTCCTTTGTTTGAGGGCTTGTTCTTGACGTCATGTGACCGTTGAATTTTTCCACCAATCAGATACGTTCAGTCCCTTTCTAGAAATTCCTGATGAAGAAAAAAATGCCTAACAAATGCCTATGATTGGTGGAAATATTTAACGGTCAGATGACGTCAAGAACAAGCCCGCAAACAAAGGCTATGGTTACATTAGCGGTGAGCACTTTTATCGCGTTAGACTTAGCATTGAGCGTTTCAACAAATTCAATAAAATTGAGTGTAGTAAATCGCTTTACGACTGTTATGAGTTTATTTGTTTCTGTATTGTATTTTTGTTATTGCGCTAAACAAAGATGTTTTTATTTATTTATTTATTTATTACATAATAGATAACAGTTAAGGTAAAAAGCTTGGAGCGATTACAACATTACACTATTTGAAACGGTAACTTAGAAATTACAACTTTGGTGCCTCTACAAGTTGGTTACACTGCAAGCATTAAAAAAGCCTCTTGAAAAAAGCTATCTGCAAGGGAAGTTACAAGCTTTTATGCAGAATATGCATGATTAAAGTCGATGTTATGTTTGTTTTATTGTCAGCTAGAAAAAAGGGAAAATTGAAAGGCTATAGATATTTGTTTGTGTATTCTAGGATGAACCTGGACTTAAAAAGAAAATAACTCTCTTGAAGCAGATTTTCGCTGTGCAAAATGAGGTGGGTAACAGTTAGGGGTGTAACGATACATCGAACTATCGATAGTAAAATCAACTATCGATAACAATCGCGATTGTTTAGCCTGACTATCGATAGTTTCATTAGTGGGCAAAATAAAAAGGAACGCATTTTGGCTGCATTATACTTATTGTATCCTTAATTGAAATATATAATGAATAAAATGAAATGAAATTTTTTATGTTGTACATTGCTATAAGGCGAGCCAACCCAATCCGTCAGCGCCATTTTCGTTTTTTACGTCATAAACAACATAAATTCCCAAGAGGGGGGTCTACTCAATGAGATCACGCGGCGCACCAAAACAATCATGGCGGACGAAAAAGTGAGTCTTCGTAAGTTTGGTTTCTACTTTTTACTATCGCGATACTGATCCAATTGCCATAATATCGCAATAGCGCCCCAACTATCGCAATATTATTGCAATAGTAAAATTTTATTCAATAGTCAGTGATCTAGTTAAGTTTGCTAAGGGGTGAACCATTAGATTTCTGAGGGTGTGTGTGTGTGTGTGTGTGTGTGTGTGTGTGTGTGTGGGGTGGGGGGGGGGGGGGGGGGGATTTAGTGATTTTGGAAAACAATATCCTGCAACTGTGAAAACCCGATTAGAGGTTAAGGAAAACATTTCGAGCACAGACAAGAAGGTTGAATACTATATATGAAGCTCCTGCGGGCAATTGCGCCCTTTCATGTTAGTTTTGACAATGTAGACAGGCTGTCAATCAAAAGAAGACTACAAAACAGTCGGTTTTTCCTTCGAGACTCGAAGGGTAAGCACGAAACGCCGATACAAGTACATGCTAGTACTTATAGGCTACTGGGCCTTCTGTTAGTCCGTTGTCTATTTAATTATTTATATATTTTTTTAGTCCGTCCGTCCGTCAGTCCGTCAGTCCGTCCGTCAGTCAGTGAGTTGGTCAGTCAGCCAGCCTGTCCGTCAGCCAACCAGCTAGTCAGTCAGCCAGTCAGTCAGTCAGTCAGTCAGTCAGTCTGTTTGTCAGTTGTAATTGTTATGTATTATTTATTTACTTCCTAATTTATTTGTTTGTATACTTATTATTTCAGAATGTCCGCCATGATGTTCTGCATTACTACAAACCAGCGACCTCAAATCCTGCGCAGCCTTTCGAGAAATTCACCAACCTTCCCGCGGATAGACAACTTTTACTCAGAAATCGAGAAAGTCTGGAAGATTGCCGCCAAATATACCAGACAATGAATTCAGCATAAAATATAGTAAAGACTGAAATAAAGATATCAATAAGTTATTGAATGAATAAGCAAATAAGGTACAGATTGTTTCTAGCATCTTGCTGGCGCTATCAACATTCGCGAGCAATTTACGTGAGCTACCTTGCGAGTCGCAAGTCATACTTCAGAGGCGGATCCAGGAAAGTTTGATTCAGAAAACACTGTTCAAACATTTTTGCAGTTAATTAGTTCAAAGCACACAGTCGCGGTTGGACTTTATAATCTTGATGCGACGAGCACGTGTTTTTGTGAACGCCAGTCGGGTAATACTGCTTTGCGAGCGGAGGCGAGCAGACCATAAGAGGGTACCCCAAAACATCAGAAGCTCCTGAAAACATTTACATTTTTGAATATGCCTGGAATTTAGTTTTGTGGCAAAATGCAACGCGCGTTGCATTAAAAAAATCAACCAGTTGAATAGTGGTATGCGATCTTGTCGATGCAAGAATTTCAGTGTCAAACAAGTAGTAAAAATACAGACCCCCACAGGTCTGATGGGGGGGGGGGGGGGGGGGGGGATCCGGACCCCCGGACCCTACCCCTGGATCCGCCACTGCACTGCAATTCCCATTACTTCTCCCTCTCTCTCTGCGTAGATCTCATTACAATTTGAGAGAATAAAAGAGATCCCCTGATCCAATTTAAATGACTTCGTTGTCTGCTTTTATTTCTATTTTTATTTGTTTCTTTGTTTGTTTTTGTCACCGGGCGCAATTCCCCGGCTGTCCTGTGACGGGGTCTACTCCGCTCACTGCACTCCCGCATTGTTTGACTTCTAGTACTTCTAACCCTCGTCTTCTTTTGTGATGTGGATTCTCAAAGAATTTAAACTCTCGGTTGACCCGTTGTCTACAGACTGGGTCCCCACAATGTGACGTCGCCCGTCGAGCTGCTTGGGAAGATTCGCCAAGCCTTTGTGAAAGCTCCCTCGCCTGAGCGTGTTGAAGTGAAACGAACGAAACAGCGAACTGGTCCTTACGGTAGAAAGACTGAAACAAAAGCAAATAACATTAAAGTAGAATATAATGGTACCCAATATTTCGCTTTGAAAACAAAGCTTCTCTGGTGGCAAACACTATAAATGCATGGGGACAGGGATGGCGGTAACCCCCCACCCTCTTTTCTGAGAAAACTTGCGTTTGTCTCTTCGGCTGTCCAACTGCAAGCCAGGGAGGAACTCTGAAATATTAGTAAAGGTGAGGTGCGAAGGCCTTTTGGGGGTTGAAATTTGCGATTTGGGGCCTTTTTTGAGCTATTTTGAAAAAAAATAGCTCATCAGCAGGCGCAAAGGTTGGTTTGTGATGTTAGTATGTTTGTTAGTTTGTTTGTTTGTATGTATGTCTTGGGTTATGTCACACCAATCAGATTGCCTCTAGTATGTACACCGTGTACTATGTCGGCCAATCAAATTTTCGCTTCTAAAATGGTATTACTGAAGGTCAAAGAAGGGCACTTGACATGAATTGAAAATCAGCCATCTTGAATCTCCGCGATTGTTGCCGCAAACACTAAAAGTGTAAAGTTTTGAAAATTTGTTGCTTGGGAACTGTTCTCTAATCCCGACTGGCTTGCTAACCTGGCAATATCAAGGACATTTATTCGGAAATACCGCCTATAATGTGCCCTATGCATGAATGGTAGAATGGTCTGCGGGGGATGAGACGTCCAAAAAATGTGGACTGCGGTTACGTTCATAGGTGAGCTTATACTGAAGTATGAGTATAGTTTTATTGCAAAAACGGCAAGCCGATTTCAAATAATATGATGCGGAACATGAATTGTATGTTTCAAGCTTGGGTTTCAAGAGATTACTATTTAAAATTGGATTTTTTTTTTGTCAGACACGCTGTCTGCACGTGGAAATGTTGAACTTTGTCCTTATAGAAACTTGTCCGTGATGCATGGAGTTCAACAGAGAAAATGTAATGCAACAACAACAACAACAATTTATTGAGGTATTTCCATTTCTATACATGGCATTACCTTATATAAATTATATAATTATATAATTATGTAAATTTCTAATACAGTTTCACTTGTTATATAACTTTTTATATCTAGAGTTCATGATTTCATAGACAAAAGCAGCAACTGATCTACAAATAAATGGGTCGATGCTATTAAAGAGGAACAAAATTTTTGAACTAATATCTAATTGTTTAAAAAATTGGTATTTTGCAGTGATTTCATCAAAAAATTTGATTCGAAAGCTATCATAAAAAGTGCAAGAGAATAGAACGCAATTAATTAATCTACAATTTACAGTATGTAAAACGTTTATCTTTCTTTGAATTAATGTGAGCTGATGTGTAGGTTATTAATTGTATGCCTCAAGCGATTACTATAAGCGAGAAGCGACTGTATTTTGTATGAGCAGTCACGTTGTGTGCACGTGCAAATATTGAACTTTGTCCTTATAGAAACTGGTACGTGATGAAATTCAACATGTTTTCGAGAAAACGTAATGTAATTAATTTATATGATGCGTTAAAAAACGCCTGTTTAAAAAATATTAGTTGCAATTTACTAGGAAACAAGCAAAATTCATTTTGGATGCGCTAAGTTTCTGCTGGTCGACATTACAGGAAAAGGTGTTTGGTTCCAAATGTTAACCTCAACAATGTTCGTGTAAGTAATTCAATTAGCTTGTGGTTTTGAGTCGAGAACAATTTAATCTAATTAGTTCTGTTTCTATTTGCACGACTTTTTTGTGGAGAATAAAAACAGTTGTTTAAATAATATTAGTTCCAATTTACTAGGAGACTACTTATATTCATTTTTCATGCGTTTAGTTTCTGTGAAAGACTTTTCTGGTTGACATTACAGAAACAGGTGGTTCAAAGAATTTTCATGTCACTAATTTAATTAGCTTGTGGTTTGGAGTTGAAAACAATTTAATTTAATTAGTTTGCGTCTTCCAGGCCAAAGGAACCTTTTCCACGTGTCTTTTGTGAATAATAAAAGAAACCTTTAAAAAAAGACTAGATACAAATTTCCAGGAAATAATAAGCCTTCAATTTGGATGCATCAAATTTATGTGCAGGACTTTTCTGGTTGACATTTAATTTAATACACTCATTACTGAAACAAGTTGCTCATTTCACTGGGGCCGTAGTTTCGTCAAAAATAACTCCGGAAATCCCGTGAGAAAAAGCTAGCCGAGAAACGAGAAACGGGACCCAGTTGGTTATCTCGGTATTTTTTTTGGTAGTGGGCGGGCCGGAGGATTTGAAAAACGTATATCTGCAAGCGCTTATTTGTGCGAGTTAACTTCCGCTGTTTTGTTACTTTCACCATTTCATATCATTTAGGTAATTTTCAAAATAGCTCATGCACGCAATGCGTGCCTATGTTTTTGTTTGAGCGGGGAGGTGCGATTGAGGTCAAATTTTTAGACCCGGAGAAATTCAATTAGACCCTAAAGTAGTCCAAAAACGATCCAGAAAACAAATAACTGGTTAAATGGCAAGAAACCGTATACGAGAATCCCGCTACTTGTACGCTGGATCCTTGAGGATCTGCTTCAGCCAAAAATAATTGAATATAAAACCTTAAAGTAGCCTGCGTTGCAGTCGTTTCCTTTTCGCAAAGCGCGTAGGGCGCGCGAAAGCTTGGGCGCGAAAAAGAGCAAAAAATGAGAAGGGGGGGGGGGGGGGGGTGGGGGGGGGGGGGGTTTCGCGCGCCCTACCTGGACGCGCTTTGCGAAAAGGAAACGACTGCTACGCAGGCTAAGAATCCCGCTACAGTGGAACCTCGATTTAACGAACCTCTATTTAACGAAATCCTCGATATAACGAACGATATTCTATGTCCCGGCCAAAGTTACAGTAAAATGTATGGAATAGAACCTCGATATAACGAACATAATCTGGAAGCCCAAACGTAAAATCTACCTAGATATAACGAATTACAATGTCAACACGCGACAGAAGATAAGTGAAAGTGTCGTTTTTTTTGTAAACAAAAGCTGCGCGTCTGCTTAAAAGTGAAAATAATTGCTACTGAAGCCACCATGATTAATGAATTGCATCTCAAAACGCGGCACTTCTGGGCGACGAAAATTGCATTGAATTGCGTGACAGAAGTCACCTGTGTTACAAATCAATCATTAACTATGACCTCGATATAACGAACATTTTGGTCGTTTCCCCTCAAGTTCGTTATATCGTGGTTTTCGAACCCTCGATTTAACGAACAAATTTGGCCGGTCCCCAGCGACTTCGTTAAATCGAGGTTCCACTGTACTTGTACGCTGGACCCCGGGACGCTGGATCCTTGAGGATCTGCTTCAGCCAAAAATAATTGAATATAAACTTTAAAGCAAAGCTGAAAACAGCGTATATTTTGTTGAGTACAATATTTCAGCTGGCCAGACCAGCCTTCTTCAGGTACAAGATGTTACTAAATAAACAATATGTTATACGATGTTATATACATGGAGAATTTCGCACAGGATGTGACGAAATCGGAAATCGAAATCGAAATCGAAATCGTCACATCCTGTGTTACTTAATTCTTCTATATTGCGAAATTCTCCATGTATATAACATCGTATAACATATTGTTTATTTAGTAACATCTTGTACCTGAAGAAGGCTGGTCTGGCCAGCTGAAATATTGTACTCAACAAAATATACGCTGTTTTCAGCTTTACTTTAAAGTTTTATATCCAGAAAACAACCCCAAAAGTCCCTTTCATTCAGCATAAAAAAGTAAAGTTTTTTATGAATGTTACTAACCCTCCTCGCTAGCACATGTGTGCACCACCCCTCCCCTAGTAGAACTGCTTAGACCATTTCTCGCTGTGGCGTCACGCAATACGCGTGTACATCTGGCGACCTTCTCGATCGTTCGTCGTCTATAGTTTTATTCGTTGCCTTGTGTGATGTGGATCGAACAAACAAGTACATCCAAGTCACAAATCAAGATTCGTGGACTAATAAAATGGATACTCGTTCGGTCTCGATGATTCTGTTTGCCCTAGCCGGCAAGTTTCAAGAATTTGAACTCGCGTGTGATGATCTGATCATGTTTCCATCTCGCCGAGTCTGTGTAAATGTATTTTAAAAAGATGAATCTGGCGACATGTGAGGTTTAAACACTGTTAATGATTTATTATTTCCCTTCTTTTGATCATGTCAAGCTGTTGTGTGAATGTAAGATACGTCTGGCGATATGTAGGGTTTCAGCGTTGACGATTTATTATTTTATACTCCTCAGTCTTTTGATCTTGTCAAGCTGTTCGAAACCAAAATGATACAACAAAAATATATGTTTATTTTAGTTTTTCCTTCTCGGAATTATAGTTTCGAGCATGTAGGAGTGGAATCCTGTCTTTAATTCTAGCTTTTCCGTGTGAAATCGAGTTGTTCCAGTTCATTCTCGAAAATATAATGCTTAGTGAGCATGACAGCGAATGTCGTAAGCAGCCGGTTTTAGAAACTGGCGCGAAAAAGAAATAGTTTCAGCCAATCACAAGCGAGACCATTGTGTAATGAGCCAATCACAGTGCGGCTTTCGCAATGTTCTAGAAAATTCTAGAAAGTTCCATGAATGAGGCAATATAAAGCGACGCCACCAACACGTGGTTACACTTGACACATTTTCACAGCAACCCAAGCCGGCAGCAAAGTTTAGCGACTTTTTCTCGCTGAAAAAAGAGTAAATTTCAACCTTTTTCGCCAAAATGCCTGACATCGAAGAAGTTCAGCAGATGGAAGAAGAGACCGAAGCAGAAACCTTTGCTTTCCAAGCGGAGATCGCCCAGTTGATGAGTTTGATCATCAACACGTTTTACTCCAACAAGGAAATTTTCTTGCGAGAAATTATCTCCAACTCTTCTGATGTGAGTAGCACTCTCTCAGTTTTCGTTTCTGTCATTAACGTCTATGCTTTGGCACACTTGCCGTATTTTAGCTTGTTTTGGCGAACGCCTTACGATAATTTTTTAAACTACGGCCTTGCCCACTAAGTGTCCAATTGTAGCTTTGCCGGTTGTCAAGTGTGAAGATATTTCGGGCCTCGTTTCATCTGTGTGCTTAATTTTTAGCTTAGAGCAAAGTTTATCGTGGAAATTTATATCCCTTGCACAGTTTAAGTGACTAAACTATTTTTTTTTTCTAGTAACGCCTTGTATTAGGTTTTCTTTTGAACATGTACAAGCGGATTTAAATTTGCAGCGGAAGTGACAAAGTCGGAGTTATACCTTCGTTAACCTAAATTTTCGGTTATTCTTCCGATGAAATGTTTTCATGAATGCTATTTCTTTGTATCTAGTAATTTAGAGTCGGAGAAAATTGAAATTTTTGCCGAATAGCGAAATTTTCGTATAAAGAGCGAAAGCGAAAGACCATTGAATTTTCGAGCACATGGCGGCTCGCGATTGCGTCACGTGTTCAATCTTTTTTCTAGAGTTTTCTTACATTTCATCAGTTTTTTTCTCCGAATTCCAGTAAATCTCAGACTTTCTTTTGTTTTGTACACAAACAACTATCAGACCTAACTTCATTTTTTTTATTTTTTTGTTTAGGCTCTTGACAAAATTCGATATGAGAGTTTGACCGATCCAACCAAACTCGACAGCTGCAAGGATCTCCACATCCAAATCGTTCCCAACCATGACGATAAAACTCTGACGATCATGGACACTGGAATCGGCATGACCAAGGCTGACCTTGTGAACAACTTGGGTACTATTGCTAAGAGTGGAACGAAGGCATTTATGGAGGCATTACAGGTAAAATAGGACATACATGTACTATATTAAAATTGATTTCATTTTCCAACCCCACCCCTTATATGAAGGGAATATATTCTCCTTGGTGGTCCCCATACATTTCTTATATCACAAAGTTTGGGTTGTAAAATAGGACATACTGTATTAAAATTGATTTCATTTTCCAACCCCGCCCCTTATATGAAGGGAATGTACAAGTCTTCTCCTTAGTGGTCCCCATACATTTCTTATACCACAAAGTTTGGGAGAAATTGTTAAAAGATCAAGAGAATTAATCTTGGGTGATCATTATTTAAATTCCTACCACCTCTCTACTTCTATATGCATTGATACTACAAGACGAAATTATGATACTGATCAATATTGGGGCTCAAAAGATCACTGGATAGTAGATTCTCCAATTTGTGAAGTTGTAGGTATGGAGAAATTCAAACAAGGTATACTAATTTGCAACTTGGATACTTTGCCAAACCACTCTCTTGGTAGCATGATTTCTTTACCAAAAATAAATATTTTGCTTGCTGTTGTAGCTTGTCCCCCTGCCTTGCAAGTTTTACTTTCTGTAGTTGGCACAGTCGTGGACTAGACTAGAACTTGTTCAAATGCTATATATTGTGGTGTTATGTCAGTTCTTGTTCAGTGTAGTTTTTATCTTTCTGCTGTAGTTTTCATTTTCCTGCCCCGTCTTGCATGTTATCTTTTCTCTTTCATTGATTTTGCTGCATTTTTCAGGGGATATGTTTGAGTTAGATTTTCAAGTAGAGTTGTATATGTGCATTGCACAAGTGTTGAATAAAATTTTGATTAAAACAACCCTTCTTTCAGTCCGGGGCTGACATCTCCATGATCGGTCAGTTTGGTGTGGGATTTTACTCTGCCTACCTGGTGGCGGATAAGGTTGAAGTTTACACCAAGAACAACGACGATGAGCAATACCTCTGGGAATCTGCTGCAGGAGGCTCCTTCACTGTTCGCCGTCTAACAGAGGAAGTTTGCCCACGTGGAACAAAGGTTATTCTCTACCTCAAAGAAGACCAGCAAGAATACTTGGAAGAAAAGAGAATCAAGGAGATTGTGAAGAAGCACAGTCAGTTCATTGGCTATCCCATTTCTCTTATGGTTAGTAACTGCTGGTTTTTGTACTTAATCGGATTACAAAATTTAATACAGTAAATATCTCCTTGAGAAGATTGCCAAAATCTATGCTAACTAAAGATGCTTTGTCATAAGAATTTGGCATTTTTATCAGAACTGTGCTGCAATAGCGCAGCGCACAATTACTATAAATAGATCACGTCTTATGAGACCCCCATGTGACTCAGACAAACATTGGAGCTCGCTGAAGGGAAATATGTGGGAAAGCCAAAGTGCACACACAAAGATACGCATAAATCAGAAATAACACAATTTATGCTTCCCAAAAGAGTGAAAATGGTTAGTACTAAGCATTGCTGTTGGGATGAGTGTAAAACCAACTCAAGATATCCGGATAAAAAGCCCAAATTGCTAAAGGAGGTGGAGAAATCTGGGAATGAAGTGTTCATTCCCTTCCCAAAGCCTTCGCAACATATAAAAAAGTGCAAGCGGTGGATCATGTCTTGTTCTTGGCAGTTCTTTCAGGCACCATTCCCCAAGCTCGTCTATTGTTGATGAGTTTATATGGAGAACAAGTCACTTTTATGCATTTTTCAAAGACATGGGGGAAAAGTTTAGCCTAAATTTTTCACGTTAAAATCCATTTTCATCCTGGTCATGTGCAACCAGAGACAGTTGTTCATAGATTCAGTTCACTTATACAGTCATTCTTAACAAAACTGAACCATTTTTCAGAGCTAAAAATTAACTCCACTGCTTGGTGGCCAGTCGGGCTAGTTTACTAGATTCTTAGTGGCTCATCCCACAATAATGTAAACCCCAATTTCCTCTGGTTTAAAACGGAAAACTGAAAGTCTATTCTCAAAGCGAAAACATGTGTGACTAGGAAACCATCCCACACAGAACTCTGGGTAAGTCTAGAGTCACTTGGTGATCACAAAATCAAAATGGTGTCCAAATAGTGTGAATGTGGATCGCTCCTGAAACCACCATTCAAATGGCTAGGAATTTTCCACTTCAGAACTAAAAAATTCACTAAAATTGATTTGAACTCAGGAAAAGAAAAGAGAAAGGTAGTCCAATTGAACTACATAATTATTTCGTTTTATTTTAACTTTGTACTTCGCATAATTTACATTGCAGCTTTTCAAAATTCTGAAACATAGTCACACATCGGGTGATCAAACCTCAACTTTTGGTGGCCCTGGTCAGTTTTAAGTCATTTTTGGTGACTGTGTGACCTCCAATTTTTTGCCCTGATTTTTCTATTTCAGTTGATACAAATATGTTTTTGTGGCTTTTCAAAGTGATGCTTAAAACTGTCCAAGCCAACATCACGCTTATGACTTCTTTGTTTAAACTTCATGAGTTATTAATGAGACATGAGTTTGAGAAAGTGAGATAAAAAGTGCTGCTGAAAGTACAAACATTTGTTTCTAATATCTGTTGTGCCCTTTTGTTTATAGGTGCAAAAAGAGCGAGACAAGGAGGTCAGTGATGATGAGGAGGAGGAAGATGAAGACAAGAAAAAGGATGACGAAGAGGCTGACAATGAGGCTGACAAGGAGAAACCGAAGATTGAAGATGTTGATGAAGAAGAAGAGGAGAAAAAAGAAGAGAAAAAAAAGAAAACCATTAAGGAAAAATACACGGAGCTGGAGGAACTGAATAAGACCAAGCCACTGTGGATGCGCAACACTGATGAGATTACAGCAGAAGAATATGGAGAGTTCTACAAGAGCTTGACTAATGACTGGGAGGAGCACTTGGCTGTCAAGCACTTTTCAGTTGAAGGACAGCTGGAGTTCCGTGCTCTTCTTTTCCTTCCAAGGCGGGCACCCTTTGATCTGTTCGAGAAGAAAAAGCGCAACAACATCAAGCTGTATGTTCGTCGCGTGTTTATCATGGATAATTGCGAGGACATCATTCCAGAGTACCTGAACTTTATTAAGGGTGTTGTGGATTCCGAAGATCTGCCTTTGAACATTTCTCGAGAGATGCTACAGCAGAACAAGATCTTGAAAGTGATCAGGAAAAACATTGTGAAGAAGTGCTTGGAGCTGTTCAACGAGGTGACTGAAGACAAGGACAACTACAAGAAATTCTACGAACAGTTTGGCAAGAACATCAAGCTGGGAATTCATGAAGATTCTGTTAACCGCACCAAACTGGCCGATCTCCTCAGATATCACTCATCTGCTTCTGGTGATGAGATGACGTCACTCAAGGATTATGTTACACGCATGAAGGAGAACCAGAAAGACATCTACTACATTACTGGTGAGAACAAAGATCAGGTTTCACACTCTGCTTTTGTGGAAAGAGTCAAGAGCCGTGGTTTTGAGGTGCTGTACATGACGGAGCCAATTGATGAATATGCCGTGCAACAACTGAAGGAATACGACGGAAAGAAGCTTGTCAGTGTAACAAAGGAAGGACTTGAACTCCCAGAGGATGATGAGGACAAGAAGAAGTGGGAAGAAAAGAAAGCGAAGTTTGAGCCTCTTTGCAAGGTATTTTATAGGTGTAACATGCAAAATAATGGCAATTTCTTGGTCACTGTTGTGTAGATTGCAATTTCCAAATGACATATAACATAAAATTCAAATGACACTGGACAATACCCACACCACAGCACAAGAGCTTACCATCAACAGTTTCCACAAAAACAAGAAATACCCATAATAAGGGAGGGGTAATTATCTTGTGAATATGCGAAGCATTGCGCGAGATATAGTATATTGGAACAGACTATTCAAATTTTCACTCATTCCAACATCTGTATACTTAATTAATTCCCCAGTGTATTGCATGTTAAAAGATGATTGCTGTATTTTAATTCTCCAGCATATTACATCATTCAGTTGTCTGCTAGACAGTCTCATTTAACACAATGTACTTATATATTGTGTTACGCTAAGATGTTTTGGTGGTTTTAAATCTGTTTTACTCTTCGATTCTTTGACTTCAAACTTGGTATGGAAAAACAAAAATGTAAATATGTTGTTGCACAAAATAGTGGTTGTTTTCCTGGTCAAAATGGGCCATTTCTCTCAATGGAGCCATTTAACGTTAACTACAGAATCCCCTTTAGTGTTTTTTTTTTGGAATCCACACGACCCCTTAAGTGTTCAGGTAGTTTTAGTCACAGTGAAAATGGTGAATTGTCTTTGTTTGCCAATTTTGGTAGTGGATAGACTAAATTAAGGGCAGGGGGCCTCAAGCTAAACAAAACTAAAACTGCCCTGCAACAATTTATAGTGATTACATTCACCTGCTTAATTTTGAGAAAAAAAAAGATTATGTACAATTAATTAAAAACTTTTCTTCTTCTTTCACAGACAATTAAGGAAATCCTGGACAAGAAAGTTGAGAAGGTTGTGGTGTCAGCTCGTTTGGTTTCATCGCCCTGCTGTATTGTGACCAGTCAGTTTGGATGGACTGCAAACATGGAGCGCATCATGAAAGCACAGGCCCTGCGCGACAACAGCACCCTGGGATACATGGCGGCAAAGAAACATCTTGAGGTGAACCCTGATCACTCGATTGTTGAGACCCTAAGGCAGAAGGTGGAGGCTGACAAGAATGACAAATCTGTAAAGGATCTTGTTATGTTGTTGTATGAGACCTCTCTTCTTTCTTCTGGTTTCACCCTGGACGACCCCCAGGTTCATGCTAGTCGCATCTACAGAATGATCAGCTTGGGGCTTGGAATTGATGAAGACGTGGAAGGTGTGTAAAGCTAATATTAACTTTTAAAAAAGTGCCTAAATTTCCAAAGTTTTCACTTGGAAGAATTACTACACCTTTTTAATAACACACAAACAAACAAAGTTGAAAATTTGATCAATAACCCTTATGCATGTTTACGTCAGACTAGCTAATTTCACCCCCAAGCCTCGCTTTCAAAGTGTAAACCTGTGACAGTCTCATCAATGTATTCTCAAAGGAGCAAAGTTGAAAAGAATACCCACACAAAAACAACTTCAACTTGTCAAAGGTTTGCTACAAGGAATTTCGTTCAAACGAGGCTTGGTGGGGAATTTTGAGCTGGTTATGTCATCATGATAAAGACTATTGTTTTTGTTTTTCACTGCCATGATTACCATATCGGACGTCTCGGGGAAACAAGCAGGTATGACTCACCCGGGTCAAAAGGTCATGTTTGTGGGCTGTGATTGGTGGATTACACTCAATTTTGAAATTTCAGTGTCTCAAGTCTTATCATAATAGGCCATTTCCGAGTTGCCTTAAGCCCTTTAGCCTCTCTATTAAAGCGAGGCTAGGTGCGAAACCTTTCATATGAAAATGAGTTTTCATTCACATGCAAATTAGTTTTATTTGCATGTGAATGAAAACTCATTTTCATATGAAAGGTTTCGCACCTAGCCTCGCTTTGATAGAGAGGCTAAAGGCAACTCGGAAATGGTCTATTGTTATGATTGATGGTAATGTAGAATTTGCATGTTATTAAAGGCTGTAGTTAAACAACACCAGAAAAGTACAGCTCAATATTTTTGTAATTGGTCAGAGTTTAACATGGTTCACATGGTCATGAAATTTGAAAACTGTATGGAATTTTGTATTTTGGGCAAAAACCATCTTAGCATGCATGATAGTAAACAGTACCACAGGAAAGCATTGCTCGACACACTGCAGGATTTCATCTGTACTAATAAAAGTTCATAATATTGCTGGGCTTGAGATTTAAAGTTAGTTTGCAAACAGTTTTCAGATTGTGATCTCATACTATACTCGCATAAGTCAGTCAAAGCATTTTCCTTGAATTTTCTAGTCTTGGATTTTCGTGAGTTGTAAATTTCTGAAGTTTTGCAACAACAAATCCCAAAGCAGTAAAGTTGAAAAAAATATCTGTGCAAATGCAGTTGTAGATGTGATTAATTTGGTTCACAAACGATGCTTGGGGGTGAATTTGGGAATTAATCAGAACATTTTCACTTTCCCAGCTGCTGCAGCTGAAGCAACAACCGAAGACATGCCACCACTTGAAGGTGAAGAAGGTGATGATGCATCAAAGATGGAAGAAGTTGATTAAATATTCTGCAGTGTACTTCAAGTTCTCGAGGAAGACAGCAATGCTCATTCCCTTGATTATCTAGGAAAGCTTTTTGTCCAAGGCTTAGAAAAATATAATACAAGTGTTACCGTTCAGTTTCAACAACATTTTGCTGTGAAAAGAAAAGGACTTGTCAACTGATGCTTAGCAATTCAGATTCTTAACTCCGAGGGCTAGATTAGGTATTCCTTGTGCGTTATTCACAAATTTAAGTGTGGCTATAATGTTTTGTTATGACTCTTTTTTGAAGAAAGGAATTCAGGTGAGAACCAACGCTGACAAAAAATAGGTCCCACGTGTGGTTTGTCAAAAAATATGGTAAGAAAACCAATTCAGAGATGCATTGTAATCCACATAAGTTACCTTCATTTTCTTCTGCTGTTAGGCCTAGAAGTTTAGCCCTTTTGCTGTTTTGATTGAAATATGCAATAAAAGCTGAATAAACGTGTTACTTCAATGTCTGGTTTTAATTTTTGTTTTTTAAGAAATAAAGCGCCCCCCCCCCCTGGAAATGCGCAGTGTGCGTGTCGGTGGGGGGGGGGGGGGGTGGTACATAAGAATTTCTTCCAGAAACGTGCTGAAAGCTTAGAAAAAAAAGGTGAAAAAATCGCCATATTTTTCTTACGATTGTTCATTTGCAAGTGAGTCGACTTTTTTCTACCCTCTTATTGCTGCATATCGCAATATAAAGCAGCACTGCCCAGCCACATATACGGCTAGCCACAATTTGGTGAAATCTATCCTATTCATGTATGCTGCCCAAGAGTTGCTCGTTTTTTCTTAAAAATTGCTTTTATAAAGTGTCCAAAGTTTGCCCCGTGGGCTTTGTTCATGGCTTGAATCAGTTCTACATTTTGCATTCCATGTGCATGGAAACTGCTGACCTATTTCCCAGAGCCCTTTCTCTAGGTTGTGTCTACTAAGATGTTTTCGTGGCTTTATTTTTATTCTTGTCCGATTTTTGTGTGGAATGTGCTATAATATTGTTAAATATCTATTTTCAACTCTAATATTAAAAATATTTCTTTCAAATGCGGAAGTTGGTTTAAGTTACCAAAATACTCCTATGCAAAAGTTGCTATTCAAACGGACATCCCGCCGAAATAAGAAAATTTCGCTGAGCTTATTTCCACGTCATATCGCCAAATGCCACCAAATATACAGCTTAGTTGGATAAAAAGATTCTATAGAACAAAACAAAAAGCAGTAGTTTGGATATAAAGTGCAGGATTGCAAGGATTGAAGTGGATTACAGTTCATGAAATTTGATTTATTGACCATCTGTCAATAAATCAAACTTGCAATTCTTGTGGAATTTTGACTTTGCTAGCCTTTATTTTGTTTGTTTAGTTCAATTTCTTTGCTTCTATCGCTTTTAGCGATGGTTTCTTCCAATTTCAAGATAATAAAGTAAGCTGAAACCAAGCTCCTGGCCATAATCATGAAAACACGATATTTCAGCCGGGACAGTGTCCCTTTAATTAAAACCAAAAAAGTTACTAAGCAACTTGTGGTTGATTGAAAAAGAACCATTCATTTTCCACTTTTCGTCCTACAGGATTGCTGCTTTCCCTCTTGCATGGCTGGCTTCTCCACTGTACTAAATTCCTTGCCGGCGCACAGACTAAAGGAAACCAGAAAATCATTCGTCGATGACAATTTTCCTAGAAGCTGTCCCTGAATTCCAGCCAGTGGCGTAGCCAGCCTTAGAAGCGGCCCTTGCGGGCCGGATGGCCAGGCCTACATCTCTTCTAAAAGCCGGCTACGCAGCTGCCAGCTGGATGTTACCTGCGAGACTGATCATTTCTTTTCTGCCCTTTATAATATACCTGTGCAGACGTCTTCTCCCTTCCTTGCGCTGCTCGCTTTGCCCGAATCCTTCTTTTTCTTTCCCTGTCACCATAGTTAATCGAGGGACTGGTTATGAAACCTTGCAGACTTCAATGGCGATAACAGGAGCTACAATTTATGTTGAATCGTACTTGATCGTGCACATCTTTAGTTTTTTTATCACACGCTGACTGAATAACTTAATAGCACCATTTCTAGAGTGATTTTAGTTAGACCGTGAAACAGTATCCAGCAATTATTCAAAATTAGTAAAATCTAAACAGTGGAATCAGTGTCTACAAGTGTCTACCAGTGCCTACTGGCTTAGTAACTATTTTACGGTTTGAAAAAAACCACTCTAATGAACAAAAGTTCAACATCTATTGTGTTGTGCACGGTCAAGGCTGAAAAACGATAACAAAAACATCAAACAAAGACATTTCTCAGGTTTCATAACCATTTCACTTTATTAACTATGCTGCCACATAGGCGAGCTCTTGATCGCCGAGTGAATAAAAAAGACGAAAACTGAACGGATTCTTTCGATCCCAGAGCTTTCGTTTTTTTGGTCTTCTCTCCCTCAGTCATGCGCAAAAGAGAAGAGCTCTGGGGTTGAAAAAGTACCAGGGTATCCCCGCGAAAGTACGTGGTTGTCAAGCCAGTAGGAACGAATTTGAAAGTGAGAGGGCACGATCGACTGTTGTCGGCCGAAACCCCTTCAATATCTTCGACGGTTAAGTGGCAGTCTTCTTTTTTTAAATTTTCACCCGGAAAGTGGATGGGCACGGGCCTACCTCCCCCCCCCCCCCCCCCCCCCCCCCCCCCCCCGACTCCTACGGGCCTGGTTGTTACTGATTTACAGCGGTCACATTGGACCAACAGCTACAAATGTATTGTTTTTAGAATGGGATGATCCATCCACACTCGGTAGAGAATATTTGCTTTACGAAGAACCCAGCCTCGCTTCCAGTCATCCTCAGCGCTTTGAGGCCTGGGAACAAGGCAGAAAAAGGGTTGTGAAACAAATTCATTTTCACTCTGGGCTGTGTCTAGTCCATTATGCCATTTTCATGGTGTCATTTACTACAACTACTAGAATCCTTCAGTTTTTGTTTTCTCGTGTTAATAAGGGCTATTGTTATTGAACCTCCACTGGGATTACGAAATTTAAATAATAATAATAACTATAATAATAATAACTATTTATTTATCCACGGGATCCTTATCACTAAAAAGTGGTCTTCTAAAGAACCGTGCGCATTAAACCTAGTACAAAAAAACTGAGACTTAAAGGAAAGGAAGGAAAAACTGAGTGAATCTGATAGTTGTAGTAAAAAGACGCCATCGTACATTTTATTGGGTGTTTCTTGGTGTTGCGGAACCCATTGTTGGTAAGCTTTTGTGTTGTGGTGTGGGTAATGTTCAGTGTCTTGAATCTTGTTTTACGTCATTTGGTAATCACACCATCCACAACACCAAGAAACTACCCTTTTATTACTCACAAGCAGTTTCTGTCATTATTACAAGCAAAAGGTAGAAGGGTAACTTCTCAAGTTGACTGACAAGATACCGGCGTATAGTCTAGAAAAAGAGGTCCACAATGCGCACTTGCGTGACTTGTAGATCTATTTTTCCAAACAGGGTTTGGGAACAAGTTTATCAGAAGAAAAGCCAATCGTACAAGGGGAAATAAGTTAAGCAACTCTTTCACAGAGAAAATGTGAAACACTGGAACCCCAAACGATTTAGTTCACTGCTTTTCAAAGTTTATACTTCTATTCGGTGCTTGGGTTCGAGGGATAAGGTGAAAAAAATTTGAGATCAAGAGAACTTGCGGCTTTCATGTTTTCAAGTAAGAAACTATACTCCATTGTTTTATTCCTCTTTATTGAATTCAAAAAAAATTCAATGCAAAAACATCAAGAAACCTACCTTTGGGTCTTGTGAATGTAGTTCTCTAGTTCATTCACATGGAAATTGTTGAGTTGTTGGAATGCACGCCTGATACTGAACCTCTTATGACAAGGCAACCCTAAGGATGGCCGACATAGTGGTAAGGTCTGTAAGGCATTGCAAAAAACCTCAGAAAGCTACTAACACGACTGCTGGTTTAAATGGCATGAGATGATAAAGCAGATTGAATGGTGATTAAGTGCAACCCAAGTTAGAAGAAAAACCATGATCGAAGAGTGCAGGAGAAAAGCGCTCAGAAATTGTTAAATATAGCAAAGTGAATGTCTTTGTGAGCATGTAAGGAATGAGTCGAGACAGACAATGGATGTATCAGCAGTTTATTAAGTGGAACGACCACTAACAGCGATGTTAAACACCACCCCCACAATATGGTACTGGTCTTTACATAATGAGCAAAGCACTGGTAGAAATATGAGTCACATGGATATGTGTATAACATGAAGTCTCTAGTCAATGTTCTCTTGGCAAACAATGCTGACACAAAAAAGTGAATGGAATAATAAACAGAGGAATACAAAAAATTATTACAGAGTCAATTATGCAGACTGCAGTAAACAATGCTGTTCTTGTAAACAATGCAAATAATGCTAATTAATGTCAGAGTGCAAAAAACACCCAATCAATTAACCTGTGAGCAAGCTCTCTTAGTTGTGGGGGAAGCTTCCCACATCCCCCCCCCCCCCCCCCCAAAGGGAGTTGCTTGCAGACTACCAATGAATTTGACGGCAAACAGCCTACCTTCAAATTATGATGAATAAAATCATGGGAAAGACAAAACATTCCAGGGTAGACGGAAGTTTTGCGTTCTTAATTAGTTTGCATAAAAACCGGTGAATACAACAGCCCAAAAGAAAGAAGGCTTGTTGACAGCCTTACAAAGTCCCTAGTCCCCTATTACAGTACACTACTTATAAAAGGTGCTTTAAAGTGACCTTCTAAACATTACTATGACTGCTAGTCCATTTTAGAGCAAGGAGAGTTTTGTGACAAGATTTTGTTTAGCTGTAAAACGTTCCTCAGGTTGATTGTTGCAAATACAGAGAAGATTGCAACAATACATGAACCTTACAAAACCTAAAGAGTAAACCATTGACAAGAAATAGCTTTCAATCTTTGATAACTCTGAAGTGACTTACAAGCAGCTTCTTTTCCTTTCAAGCCTCAGAATTTGTTGTAAGCACTGTCTCGGTTGAAACAGAGAAATGATGTCCCTAACAATATAATTATGTAATGGCAAAACTTTTCATCAAACTTTCCTTGCTCCATGTTCAACTGTCAAATTACAGCCATACACTGTGCTAGACCAGTTACTATCAGTATAACATTGGTGCCATTACTCCCCATCTAAAATAGAGGTTATGATAGCCTGCATATTAATTTTATGATTGGTTCAACATCAAAGAATGTGCTTTATCAATGTTTATCACCGTCAAATTTGAACCACAAGCACAACCAAATAACGGTTAATGTGCAGCTAAAGTTAGGTACCAAAACTGGTTATGAAATAATTCCCCAACTCATCCCCAGCGCCTTCTTCGCTTTCAAAATGATGGACTAAGAACAACCTGGACAAGGCTGTGAAAATACTCCAAAAACCCTGGTGTAGTTGTCATGTAAAACATTATCAAATGTTTGTGTTTAGTTTGAACAATGATTTCAGACTGCCAGAAAACAAACATGGCTGTCAATACAGTAAAAACCCACGTATAAGAATCTAGATTTTTCCAACTTAGCCTAAATAGGTTCTTATAGAAATGGTATTTCGTGGGATTTTAGGCTACTTAGGTTCTTGAATAGGTTCTTAATTTGATAGGGGCCTACTACAGGGCATATGTGATATGGAAAGCCATTGATGCATGACACATACATGCAAGGAAGTTTCAATGTGCTTCAAAAACTGTGACTTCGAAAATGAGAGAGACACATGGAACTGTATTCTTAATACAATCCACCGTAGGAAAAAAGATGGCGGCTGTTCATTTTACCACAATACCTTGCGGACCTAACACAGCACATAAGGCACAAAGAAAGCCAATTTTTTACAATATATGTTCCAGTACTAAGGACAATGTGTAGACTAGGTTTGAAGATTTTATAACTTTTCTTTACATTTTTATGAGTGTTGTTAAGGTTTTTGTGCGCTAAGAATTATGGGTAAATGTACCAGTTCGCCATCGTTTTTCCTACCAAGGATTGCATTGTGTAATCCAGCATTGGTGCAGACATGATATGGTTTTCATTTTAGTTCATTCTTTGAATCTTACTGACTTAAACCTAGACTAAATTTTTTTTCTGTATTTCATCTGTGCCTTCAGTTTTGTGAAATAAGAACCTATTAAAATTTTTTAGCCTAACAGGTTCTTAAATTTTAGGTTCTTATACGTGGGTTTTTACTGTAGCTGGAAATAACCTCTGAAAACGCCATTTCATTGTGTGTCACATGACAAAATACTGCATGATCCTTGGAGTATTTTGGTAGCCTTGTCAAGGGGTTTCTACGCCGGCCCCAACATCTTGAAAGTGGAAAAGGCCCTTGTGAATAGGTTATGGTTTCCCATTATTTCTAACAATAAATTACTTAAAATGTGTTCACAGAACCACATCCTTTATATTACAGAAGCCTTCTAACATTCTCAGTTAATGTGCTAAACGTTAGGTACCAAAACTGGTTATGACATGGTTCCCAAATATTTCTAACATTAACTTCCTTAAAATGTGTTAACAGAAACACACCCATTGCATTACAGTAGCTTGCTAACATTCTTAGTTAATGCACTAAATGTCAGATACCAATGGATCCTCACTATTTCTAACACTTGTAATAATCATGGATTAGTAAAGTGCATTCGGTCTGGGCTCGAGGCCCCCACATGAAATCGAGGCGAGTGGTCAGCCAGTCCAAGATGGCACCCAAACCCTGAATTCGCATAGCATCCGGCCCAATTCCTCCCACAATCCCCTGCGCCCAGACCAATACCCGACACGATTAGGTAGCATTCTCCCATTGTCGAATGCAATTAACTTCCTTAAAAGGTGTTCACAGAACCACACCCATTACATTACAGTAGCCTGCTAACATTCTCAGTGAAATGAGATCTCAGTTGAGTAGCATGGGAATAAAAACAATGAGATCTTGCAATTTGAAATTGTTCCTAATAGGCAACACAATGTTTACTAAAGGCTGTTTTGGCAAACTCGACATGACTTTCCTGTCTACCAATAAAGTTTGAATGACAGCTTATACATTATGGTTATAACACAATGTGAATTTTCCAGCACTTATGGCACATTCATGTGACCTACATGAAGCTACAAAGCTTTCTCCACAGGCAAGTCAAAAGGAGTGAAAAGCTCCTTCCCTACATTTTAATCACAGTTTGCTTCCTTGCAAGAAGACTGCAAGAGAATTGGACTGTAAAGAAGGAGAAAGATTGAGAAGGGCTCGGGAAAGACAAGGGGATCTCTACTCCCCAGTTCTCCTCTGCCTCCTGTTTCTCTCTCCAGGCCCTTCCCAATCCTCGGCGATCACCCTAAGTCACATTGAATTCTAGTCAAATTTAGAGCTACCTGCTGAGAAGACCAGAGGCTACATTTCATGATTTTTTGAACTATCATTGTCATAATTTAAAACTACAAATCTGTTACAAGATTTAATAAATGACAATTTGTGACTGCAGCTACATGTACATTTTGCAGAAATACATCACAATAAAACCTATAGTTATTTCAAATCGGTTTAAATACAATAACCATTCTCTCTCTCTTTTATTAAATCCTGCCCAATATAACCATAAAATGTATTATTTTTTGCATGGTCGTTTTTGATAGACAAGAAATATTCTACTGACTAGCGTATAAATAATTCAAACAACATTTACATATCAATAATCTCAATGATTTCATGACTCACTTATTGAAAAACATAAGCCAACTAAGCAGAGGTAAAGAAAAAATAATTATATTAATACAGCCTGAAGCATAAAATCATCAAATTCAAGGATGTCAACATTTCAACAATTGATATTAATTTAAAGGCCCTTGAGTATTGGCCATGATGCTTCACATACGCGCCTCTGTTATTGTTTTGGTTTGCACAGGAGCGAGGCTTCTATCGTTCAGAGGTGCGTGAAGCAACATGGCCAATACTGGATCTTTAAACTTTTTTTGTAGTAAACTTGTTCCATTTTATTTCCTTTCACAAAATTATCCACTTAAGTAAAATATTTTACTTTCTTTATATTAAAATCAAATCCAATTTAATTTATGAAAAAAAGAAGTAATTTTGAACTATTTTTTCCAAAGACTTTCAATTAACCTTATGTTGAATTTATGACATGAAGTGGTTGCATTAATTTAGCCACTGGCTGATAACAGCTATGAAAAATTTTATCACTGTAATAAATTTAGCATGACTGAATCATCTGCGAACTGAAAGCTATGTTTTCAGGTCAACAAAATGCTAAATCCAGTTTTAACTCTGCTAAAATACAGAGCATTTCACTGTACAAAGCATATAATACAAATCAAAATAATTATTCATGACCAAAACTGTTTCTACACTTGTACACTGACAAACACAACAAACATTATTGCCACAAATATACTCCTAATAAATAACAAATGGTTAAAATTTGGGGAAAATCACCTCATCGCATTCCTGCCTGATTGACCACTATGGTGCAAAACGAAATATACTTTTCTTGATCCATGATAAAGACTGCAAGGTTTTTTTGGGAAAATCAAAATCTGGATTCTTGGATATAAAAAGGGGATTTTACAGGGTTTTTTTTTACTAAAATCCAAAAATGGATCAGGAATCTGTTGAATCTGTACTCCAGTGAAATTCATCAGATGAAATCTAAATCCAGATTTTTAAGATTTGAAACCTGAACAATTTTTTTTTTGGGGAGGGGGGGACGGATTAAAGAAAAGTACATGTGACATGCAGTCTTTTCGCATGCAACTTTACTTGTTCTATTCATTATTTGTTTTCTTTCACAATTTCATATCATGGTCAGCTAAGATTTTATAGCATTTATTTTGAAAATTATGTGTTGAAGCAGAGAGAAAAACATAAGCCAAAACTGGTTATTTGCATACTAACAGTTTTTTTACTTAAAATGATCTGGATTTTTTATGTTTTGGTCATAAAGAATCCATGATCTGAGATCATGGATCTGATTATGAATTTTCCCAAAAAACACAGCCTAGTTAGCTTCTAGTAAGCAAGTTGTTCCACGTTGACTTACTATTAGACTATGAAGAATACAAAGTGGCAAATTTTGTACTTCAGCAGTGTCAATGGATTTTATATGATCTAATGCATAAACATGTGTTAAACCAAATGAATGAAATATTTAATGACTTTTTCGTTTTTTTTTACAGTACCAAATTGCCTTTCCTTTCATTTATGGCACCCACATAAATTATTACATGAAATAATAACTGCAAAGTTTCGCACAAAAATGAAAATTTGAACAACACAAAAATTAATCCAAATTGTCAAGTCAGGACTTAACCGAGTAAATAAAAAATTATCAATGTTGACCTTGTGAGTAAGCAAGTGACAAATGATCGTTTTTTATATCATGGTCTTTAAGAATGCTGCCCTAATAGCCTCTCGGCTTCTACTTGTTGAAGGCGTTGTGTTATCAGAAAGTGAGCGGTTTGTGCACAGTTCAAATCGCCAGTAATAACAACTTTTCTGTTGTTAGTCCCAGGAACATATTCCCCTTTCTGAGATACCTGAATCTTGGCTCCACTGTACTGCATGAACTCGTTAATGGTCTTGCCTTGTTTCCCAAGGACGGCACCGATCAGCTCATCGGGAACAGTAAGCTCCAGAGTAGCTGTGGAGTGAATCTGAGAACTTGACGATGACAGTCCTAAGGGACCTAGGTTACCCATAGCATTGAAGAGAGGGTTATTAGCCCCAAGCCCACTCCCACTAAGTAAAGCAGCATGTGCTAAGATATTATTAGCAGCTGCGTTACTACCGGCACTCCCAGAATTGTGGAAGCCTAGTCCACCCAACCCTCCGCCACTTAAAGCACTTAAACCTGAACTACCATTTGAGAGTCCACGGTGAGCCCCGACTGAAAGGCTAGAGTAAGAGATGTTGTTGTTCAAAGCATGTTCTGGATCTTCTTGTACTTTTGCTGCTATAACAGCACATGCCGCCTGTACTTGCTCCAAGCTGCCTGTTATCCCGATCACCCTCTCTCCCGGTACTGTCTCAGCATTTTTTTGACTCACTTGTATTCTAGCTCCTGTTTGGTCACCTATGTATTTGATAGTTGCGCCACTCTTACCAATAATCAGCCCTGCTGTTGAATTGGGAACCACAATTTTCATCTGTTTTGCACGTTCCCGATCATAAGTCATGGCTGGATTTAATCTCATTGCTGGCGGCTCTTGCCTGATCTTTTCTATCACACAATTCAACATTTTGGTAATAGTGTCCACTTCTCCCATAATGAGACCAACTCTTTCTTGTGTCCCTGGGTAATAATCATTGTTCGGCGACAACTTGATGCGAGCACCCGTTGTCTGCTGGACTTCGGCAATGTTAGCGCCCCCTTTTCCAATAATCGAACCAGCAGCATGGTTTGGAATTAGAATTTTCAAGATTGGTGTTTTGGCAGCTGTAAAAAGAAAATAGAATTTAAATTTTTTAACAGTCCAAGAGCCCACACTGGGTGGTTTCACACATCAAGCCACAAGCCACAACCCACTCACACAACTGGAACATAATGCTTTGTTTAGTTTTCAAGAAATAATGTATGCAATAAACTCTGTGTTTGCTAGCAAATCACTTTATTGGAAGGGCGTGCTGATTTAATTGTTGAGAAAAACAAAATGTTTTTTTTTTAGAAGATGCTGCAAAATGAGCACCTGGTAGGGGACAAGAACAATCCCAAATTCCATTTTGTAAAATATTGAAAAACAAATGGTACCATGCAAAAGTACTGCCGAAGGTGTTTTTTTTTTAATGGTCGTGCCATAGGATTTCTGAGTGAAAGGGTTAATTAAATATTGAAAACTCTGGTTACATTCAATTCCAATAGCAAAAATTATCCAGAGTGCTAGACAGTAGAGAAAACACTTTTCCAGAAGGTTTCACATTTAAACATCAAGGCCATAAGAAAACAGATACAGTATATATGGAAGATTTACTTGTAAGAGGGATCAACATAAAATTTCTCCTTACAATGTCAACACATCACACTGTCAAGCAGACAGGTCATGAGAAAAAAGACAACGATCATCTGTTAATTTTATGATGTACATGTAGCAAAATTATTTCAGATAATAAACAACATCATAGCCTGCATAATCACGATGGACATGGCAACCAGTTACAAAAGTTAAAGCTAGTCGAAGTTAAAGCAACCAAGCTATGTGTTGTGCATTTGTCTTGTTTACAAAATATATGCGTGCCTAATTAGAAACATTGAAAGGCAACCACATTTCTTCTAGAATATTTCAAAGGTATTACAAATATGGAAAACATATGTCACACGCTTCTGTGAGCACCACATCAAAATGCCTCAAAATTTAAAGATTAGAGAAGTGTGGTTGAAATAGTCTTCTTATAGTAATGATATCAATGTTGATTGGAACCTCACAACATTTAATTTTACACAGTAAAAACAAGGCAAAATACTGAAAATTATCACAGCAAAACCATTTGTCATGATAAACCATGAAACAAAGGTCACTGTCAACTTTCATTCCTACAGATTGCCAAACCTGTGAAATGTGCTTCTCACTTTTGAGTCTGTTGATGAAATCAGTACGGTGTAACCATTCAAATAAAAGTAATTTTGTTCGGTGTGGTCTTTCAGTATTTTACAAAATGAAATTTGGGATTTTTCTTGAGTACTTGGCAGTTGAGAGTTAACCAGATCTTTCCATGAATTTTATGGAAGGAGGGCAACATCTTTGAATAAATCTACTAAATTTTGTTTATTTAGTCTCACAAGTATAGTCCAAAGGCATGTACTAGTTTATTCTTGGCTTCATTTGATTTACTTGCTTTTTTCTTGGCTTTACTTCATGCAAAAAAATGCGATGCTCTCAGCATGAAGCCTTTATTCAAGCCAGTCAAAGCATTAAGTTTAAAATGAATGACATACGCGAAATTTCACTGTTCAGTGCAGTATGCACAGCTACATATGAATGTTTTTCATTGCCTTTCAATCCAGATATCTAAATTAAACTTGATATTTGCAAATACAGCTGTGACCAAAAAGATAAATCTAGAAAGATAAATTTTGTGGCACCTTCACAATATATTTGCAGATTAATCAGGGTGCTTTCTGGTATTGCTTTATGCTTCACAGAGCCAAAGAGGAAATAACATTAATATAATATGTGGTACTGGTTCTAATAAATTGCCACAAACAAAGTATAATATTTCTTCAATTGAAATACTCTAAAATCACTTTGTCTTCAATTGAAATCAAAGACAGCATTAAGTACAATGGATGATTCACACTATAAAGCACATCTTTCGATTGCAATGTAATGGAATTTGCTCAACAAACTATTAATATGCTAATTGTTGCTGAAATCTAAATTTCATCCATCCACTACTTTTGTTTTAAGGAAGAGCATTGAAGAGAGATTTCGAGAAATTAGTACTGGTAAAATAATTATTATGATTCATAGTCATTGGATTCACGTTTTATATAAGAGAGCTAGATTCAAACTAGACATGTACATGTATGTATACAAGAAATGAAAGCCTTTTGGGACTTCCTCGAACTCAAGACATGAACATGGTTATGACAAAAGAAAGCTGATCACAGCTTAAATCCTCTTCATGTTAAGAAGGGGGTCAACTAGGCACAAAACCTGATTCAATTCAAGAACAACACAGCTTTCAGACTATGGCATGATGATTTCTCGGATTCCAATGAAAAATTAACAATAAATTGGCTGTTGAAGAAATTAAAAATCAAATGCAATATTCACCTTTCCAGCCCCAACCATTATACATGATTGCAGTCAAGCTGAAGATCTTTTGTCGAGGCGTTACTGTTATAAGAAGAATCTATATTCACGGTACCGTATGACGGGCTAAAATGAATGCTTGACCCCGGGTTGAGTACCACGGAACAAAACACACTGCGACTGACAGCCGCAGACAAAACGCATATTATAAATGACCACCTGTGTTTTGTTTATTCACAGAAGGAAAAATATTCCACTATTTCAGAACAATAGTCATTATTCTGTTTCCCTGTGAAGTGTGCCAAACGCAGTATTTGGGCCAAAAAGCGATTTTTTGACGAAGAAAATTCGTCCAGACTTCGTAAACTTCTTGCATGATCGCTCATGAATTAAAATTCTTAGCAAGTGTCAAGTTATTCAAGGCATACATCGAATTGTTTCCCCTGTTGTTTGATAAAAAATATTGTTCATTCCATTTTTGCTGGATCGAATAACAAAGGCAACATTATTTTATCATCAAGGTGGAGTAAGGTTACGGGAGATACAGAGAAAGTATGAATGCATGAAAGCTACACCTTCTCAAAGTTTCAATACCAGCAACATATACCAAACAATTTTTATTTATGTTCGCGTCGAAAACACCGGCTTTATTTAATTCTTAATTTAATATTCGCTTAGACAAAGGACTTTTACATTCAAAATCTAAAATCACAATCTAGAGAAAAGCGAATTAAATACACCCCCAAAAAATGGCTCAAACATTGCGCCTTCGCATATCGTATGTTACAGGTCACACACTACATATTCATTCTGTTGTTTCGTTGTAATCTCATTAGCCACAAAAAATTTTTCATCTCCTGGCATAATGTTAGAACTGCTATGGCAAATGAATTATAGTTTTAAAACACGCAAAATTTCTGCTTAAAAATTTGGAATTTTGGTGTAATAAAAGCACACGTATGTACGCGAAGAGAAATAAGCTGTCAAGTTTGTACTTCCTTCTTTTGAAACGCGAAGCGAAAAGGCAACTCTAACTGCACATAAGGGAATAAAAAGATTTGGCTTTAAGCTTCGAAGTCCGACTCAAGGAATCAATTATTGATCGCCCGGTCTTATTATAAAGTTATATGTGAAAAGAGTCAGCTTGGTTTCATTGTGGTCACTTCGAAAAAAAATAAGTTACGCTTAAATTTTACGAATCAAATCTTGAACGCTGAAATGCTTCAGCTTACTTGCAGCTAAGCGAAATTTCTGCAATGGATAACTTGCTAATAACTATTTACGTTTACAGGTACTGAAAATATGTGATCGCAAGAGCCATAGCAAATCGTTTAAATTAAAGCGGTGTCAAGTCGAATAACTTTGTTTATTATTCCCCACCCGTTGAAGTCGTGAACAAAACAGAACAATTTTTCCGGCATAAAATAGCAATTTCTTCGTTGACTTCGCGCAATTTAAAACGTAGGTTGAACATAATAGGGTTACGGCTATTTCCACAAGCGTTCAGTTCGTTTTTCTTAGCAAGGAAAGTTAGACAAATGTCTGACAGACGTTTCAGTGGATATTTCAACTTGACGATGCATGGCACCATGACAAAAGGGGACGCCTAAGACCAGGCGTAATTCCCACACGTCGCTATTAAAATTTTTCAGCATTGCCTACCTCCAAGGTTGGACCTCTTAAAAGCCGGCCTGCCATCTCCAGCTCCATCAAGCGGCCTCTTTTTTGAATCGCTCGTGGTCAAATCAACACTACTATCGCCTGTGCTGTACTGATCCGCCATCTTGAAAAGTGCCATGTGGGACTAGACTCCCAGGATACCTAGCGGTCGTGAAGCGTAGGTGTTGTGTACTGAAAAAGCCAAAAAAATTTCCAGCAGGTTACCACATTATAACTTAACTCGAAGAAATAACAATAAAAATCTCAATAGAACACCAAAAAGAAAAACATCTTCAAGTGCCGAGGCTATGAAATATTTCACCCCGCGAAAAAAAATCTTAAATTCTGTCTTAAATTCTTTTTGTTAAGTTCGGGCGTCGACACAAAATAAAACCTCCAGTTTATGTAAAGATATCTAATCAATTTATCAATTTATATGGAAAGTAGAATAAAAGATTGTTTGCTTTTTAAATATCAAAGCAAATATTAATTTCATCGTTGTTCCGTCCTTGAGCAAACTGCTTTCAATTTCAATCTCAATGGCTTTTCCCGATTGTTGAACACAAGTTCTGAAAGGCGACATGCAAACATTGTAAAACACTTTTTCGAGAGCACGGATGGCCGATTTTAAGTGAAACGTCAACATTTAAGCATATCGGCACCTTAAAATCAAATAAGCGATCCCTATCGACGTTATTTGTAAATTTCCACGTTTAAAAAACCGGATTCCGAAATGAAATATCGAAGAGGAAAGCGTATGAAAACAACAAGGTAAATAAAAGTTGTATCAACGGGCGGCAGGACCACCACCAACTTATTTATTCAATCCGCGATAAAACACAAGAACAAATTGCCTCACTTTTAGTTATGCGGTTCATAACTTCATAACTAATCCCTGTCCCCACCCATTTTCATCTAACCGCTCACTTTGAATAAATATTTGACGAGCCTATCTATTATATTTTCGCTCCGATATCACTCAATTTTCGCCGCTGACTTTTGCCCCACAAAAGCAGGTAAAGCACATACTAAAACTGTTAACTTGATCGACTACGTATAGTGTTCTAAGGTGTTATTTTTACCAGCCCGCCGTTTGTTTGGTTTTTAGATGTTTTCAAGGACGGATAGATGCGTTGTGGTTAGAAAGACCGCGGCCACCTGAAATGACAGATTAATAAGTAAAGAAAGAAGGCTTGTGGAGGCGCCACGAATGAGCTGTTATCTTTAACTAGAACCACTTTATTTTTCACAGTACGCCGCATATGCAAATTATCAGTACGAGCCTGATAGATCCGGTTTTGAATCGAATCAACATTGGCAAAGAGTATATTTTTTGAAAATCCCCGATTTCTAAAAGCTTATAGGTTCCACTAAAGAAGATGATGAAAATAATGAATGGATAAATATAGCAAATATTAAAATGGAATCGATTGATAGTAGAGAACGTTTGCCTTTGTAATGGAGAACTTAAATGCAGTTGATTTTTTTTTCGCAATTAAGTGTGAGATTTGCATCAAAAATAAACGCGATCTCGTGTCGTGGGAACAACCTTGCTCCCAGCCTTTCACTGCCGCCTATCACTGTCAGTGAAGAGGCCGTGGGGGAAAGAGCGTACTCACTAGCTTTACTCCGATCAACGGTGAGGATCCAGACGAGGAAGCTTTTTCTTTGTCACACGTCTCTTTGTTTGCCAGTTTTTAAACAAGAAGGGGGACCTGTCGAGGTTAAATTTGTCAAACTGTGTTGTACACAAGAACCAATAAAACTTGACAAAGATCACAAACCGACTCGCTAAGGAAAATTGACTTGTTATTTTTACACACAAGCAATACATGTTAACAAGTTTTTCTATGATAAGTTAAAGATAAGATACCAGTTTTTGAACAGAACACATGACAAGGCATTTCATGTCGCTTGTAAGGAAAAACGTGCGAAATTTCAGTTGTCGGGCATGCATGAGCAAATAAAACTTGACAAATAGAACTTGAGTCATCGCTTTTTCCAGTCACAGTAAACAACATGTTAACGGAAGTCGAAATCAAGAAAAGTCGCAAATTTTCAATTTCGTGAATTGAAATACCGAAACAGCACCATACAACAATATACTGCACGCTAAAGGGCTTTCATCTGAAAAACATACAAGTAAGGGACTCCGGGCTGAAATGTCGTGTTTTTATGATTATGGCCAGGAACTTCAATTGCTCTAAGCTTGCTTTATTATCTTGAAATAGAAAAAAAAATCACCAAAATCGATGAAAGCAACGAAATATTAACTAAAAAAAGACAAAATAACGCGGCTTAAAAAAGTCAAAATTACACAAGAATGGCAATTTTGATTTATTGACAGCCCATCGCAAAATCAAATGTGATGTAATCCACTTCCATCCATGCAACCATCACAATTCAATTTTCCAAAAAAGAAAGTTTCTGGGCGAGCATACTCATCCAAAACTCCCACCTTCGCTTCGCGCCTCCGACGCCCGCTTTAGACGATACCAAATTACGTTGGACCCAGGAAGACATGTAGGGAGGAGTATTCGACTGACCCGCGGGTAAGGAGGTGCCGCCGTGCCGCACAAAACCCTGATCTCTCTGGTTTCCCCACCCTGTTTAAGGCCCGTTTACACATGCGCTTTTTAATGCGATTTTTGTTGCGCTCTCCAATGCAACTTTTGTCGCAAGTATAAACTGGCGGCGATTTCTGTGCACACACACGCGATTTGAAGATGCATCTTGCGCGCGATATGAAACGTTCTTACTAAGTGAATATGCCACATTTTCACATAGGATTGTGAATCTTCGGTTTCGCCGATGGTGTAGCGGTGACCACGCCTGCCTTTATTGAAGAAGAAGACCGACCAGGGTTCGATTCCTTGCCGGTGAGCCATAATTTTGCCTACACTACCCAGAAAGACACACACAACTGTGTAGATACAGAGGCCTGTAGATCAGCAAGGACCTCATAGCCACAATACTCGCCACATTTGTTGGGACACATGTGGGTCTCCCTCTCTTCTCAATGTTGGTTTGACATTTAGTGATCTCAGAGCCGCAAAATTCAACATCGGGAGGGAAGGACGCCAACGTAGGGTGAATATGTTTTGAGCGTGAGGTGTCCCAACTAAATGTGACGAGGATTGCAGTTTATTACAAGACTGCCATCAACTTATCAGCGTACACTTAATAATTTCAATACTCGTTATCACGAAAGATCGATGTTCAAAAAAGTACCTTAGTACGACACCGCAGAATACGAAAACCCAAAACCCGGCCACTTTGTGTTTAAAAAGGAAACGTATACCCCCATATGCTGAAATCAATTGCAGCGCCGCCAACTCTGGGGGCAGAGATAGACGGACATTAATAATTCCTAAAAGTAAATATCTCAAAATTTACATTATAAAAAACATTTGTTTTTTGAGCAAGTGCTGACCTAGAATAATTGAAATTTGTAACGAACAACTATGCATATCTCAGGAACATACCCATAATTCCCCTTACGCAGACCCAGTCTTCTGTTCCGTGCCGGCAAAATAGCTATTTCTGCCTGTTCCGCGATGCTACATTGTCAGAAATACCATTTTTCATTTAGAATGGTATATCGTGTATACTTTTATACGTTTACATATAAAGATACCCAGTTTAATTAAGATAAAAAGTGCATGCCGAAATGTAAAGGCTCGTTCACACGCGTGATTTTGCGTCGCCATAAAATTGCCGTAAAAATCGGCCGTGCTGTCCCCAGCCAACGGCTACCACATGTGTCGTGTGGATCTGGCGCTTAAAGGGATGCTTGCATACACCTTGGTAGTAAAGTGGCGGGGTCGATGATCTTATGTGAGACCCAGCCTGGCTATGCCATGCTGATGAGTCCTAACTAGGACGAAACATCTGTCCATGGCTGCCACTGCCAGGGTGATATGGCCGTGCGCATGCGTAAGGTACTGGCCAGGCCGCGGGTTGATGTTCGAGAGTGTCACTTGCTTTTTTCGTATTTTTCCGTAAAAATCGTACCTAAAATCGCTCGTGTAAATGGGCCATAACCAGTATTTTGCCAAGCTTAATTAAGCTACAACAAAGCCAGTGGGATAATTTGTACCGAAATGTTTTAGACGGAGTCTCACAAATCGGAATTCTTGTCTTCAAAAGGGTGGGAAAATCATAGAGTTGTATGTATAACAGGGTTAGGTAACAGTTGTTACGTTGTATGAATGTGAATATATGAAAATCATATATTTGAACTGCGGACAAATATGAGTGAAATTTGTGATCCTCGCAGTGTGCTCTCAACTTAAGCAGTTGAAAAAGCAACCTAAAAAAAATTCAGGCTTGAACGGGATTTAAACCCATGACCTTGCGATACCGGAACAACGCTCTATCCACTGAGCTATCAAGCCACATGGATAGCCTCATGTTTATACGCAGTTCAAATATATGATTTTCATATATTCACATTCATACATATTCACTATCATCGGGTCTATTACGAACTCAATATATCTATCCATGTGGCTTGATAGCTCAGTGGACAGCGCATTGCACCGCTATCACAAGTTCGTGCGTTCGAATCCCGTTCAAGCTTGAATTTTTTTTTTTCGAACGATGTTGCAACTTGTTCAATGAGTAGAAAACACATTCTAAAATGATTGGCTGTCGTAGTGCAACAAGTCGAATAAAGCGTGTCTCGATTTTCGTTCATCAACGTTCAACATGTTGAACAGCAGTTCCAACATCTGTTGATCGACCATTTTGAACCGTTATCACATGTTATCGTCGTCATGGTAATATCGATTTTACCAGAATATATATTTAGCCAAACTTCAATTCAAAATCAGTTAATAGAGTGCTTAAGCAACCACAACGGTGACGTCAGCGAGAACGGCACAAAACAATAGGTTTAATGAGCGAAAACAATGCCTCTGCGCGTGTTGCACGTGCGTTTTACATTTTGGTATATTTCTTTGCCGTTCCCTGCAAAACAACAACGTCAAATGATCAAATTATAGGTTTTATGGAGAACGTGAACACGCGACGGTTAATTTTCCTTTCTCCATTTGAACCGGGTAAGCCATCCCTTCAAATTTAGCTCCTGGACAATCCAGACACACTAGACAAACTAAACAAATTGGAACAACTGCAAAGTAGTTTAAAAAAGCACGAATCCTTTTTTCAAGTGACGTTTTTTATAGCGTTGTCGTCGTCGTTGCTTAAGCTCTCTAATGATGAAAATTTCACGTTGACCCGACTTGGAAAAGACCGCTTAAAAGCCGATTGAAGGCTGTAGGTATGGTCTCCAGAAAACTGTATCGAAACACCTTAAGGTTCTATTTCTGAAGTACTTGGAATTTAACAATAAAATCAAACACCTATCTCAGTTTATAAAAGTTTTATTTCTTCTTGTTATTATTTTGCTTCCGCTTTTACGAACTTGAAGTCGAGAATAACAGTATTACTTTCTTTTTTAGCACTTTTTTTCATCACTTCGACTAAACAACAACAATACCTCTCTAAAATAAAACATCTAGAAGCAAAATAAATTTCTTTTCGTGCTTCTTACATTCCTGGTTATTCATCAAGCTCTCTGGCTCGGGGACGTCGGCGGGGGTTGGAGGAGGGGGAGCGGGAAAGGGAAGGGGGAGGGGGAAATGGAGGGGGAAGAGGGAGGGGGAAAGGGAGGGGGAAAGGGAGAGGGGAAGAAGCCCCTACCCCTCCCGGGCCCGAGAGCTTGTGCTCAACGAAGCATTAACTTCACCATCTATATTTGTATTTGAAATCCAACTTAAGCAGGTATTTGATGTTAATTTGTGCAACATCGTAGACAATATATCTGAGGTCGAGTTGAGGAACACATGTAACATGCAAAAACCTCTAGGTATTCACTTCAGTTTCGCTACCTCGATTTTTTCCAATTTCATGTTTCGCTTTGAATGCTAAATATTATAAATCAAACATCATCATGGAAAAGTACTACCCAAAAGCTTTCATCCACAAACTCAAGTTCACAGGAAAGTACTGCTCAATAGCATTCACTTGAATTATCACACTTCAAGTTTTCATCCACAGACTCGAAAGTTAGAACCATCTTGTACAGCATAATAAACAGTACCACAGGAAAGTACTGCTCAGTAGCTTTCATTTGAATGGTCACACTTTAGGATTTCATCTACAGACTAAAAAGCTAGAACCACCTTGTACAGCATAATAAACTAAACAGTACCACAGGAAAGAACTGCTCAATAGCTTTCATTCGAATGGTCACACTTTACGATTTCATCCACAAACTAAAAAGCTAGAACCACCTTGTACAGCATAATAAACAGCACCACAGGAAAATACTGTTCAGTAGCTTTCATTTGAATGGTGACTCTTTAAGATTTCACCAACAGACTTAAAAGATAGAACCACCTTGTACAGCAAAATAAACAGTACCACAGGAAAGTACTGCTCAGCAGCTTTCACTTGAATGGTCTCATCCACTTAGTCAAAAGTTAGAACCTACTTGTACAGCATAATAAACAGCACCACAGAAAAGTACTGCTCAGTAGCTTTTATTTCAATGGTCACACAGTAGTTTTTTAGCCACAGACTCAGAAGTTAAAACCACCTTACACGACACGAGGTTTGACTTCGCCTATGAAAAAACGGATTATTTTTAGAAAATAAAGGCGCGCAGGGACCGACGGGAAGAAATGCATTCCCTGCGCGCTCAGTTTTCCTCTCCCCAGCCTCCGCTCGTCAATTATTAATTAAAATTACCAAAGAGCTTCTGTAGAGGAGATAGACAATAGAAGTGTGAAAGGATACTCGTTGTAGAGAAGGGTTGTGTTCATTGAACTTGTGTTCGTTCCTTTGCCAACAGGTACGATTGTTCCGTCTTCTAACGTCATGTCAGCGGCGGGATCGGGACCTGTTCTTCCACACCCTGAAAAAGAAATTATTCTTTTAACCCTAACAATCGTATCACCGCCCAAAGTAAAAGTTCAGGAAAAATAGCAAATTTCATTTTGTAAAATAGTGAAAAACAAACTATTCCAAAGGAAAGACATGTTGAAGAGCTTTTTCATTTGAATGGTCACACTTTAGGATTTCATCCACATACTTAAAAGTTAGAACCACCTTGTACAACATAATAAACAGTACCACAGGAAGGTACTGCTCAGTAGCTTTCATTTGAATGGTCACACTTTAGGATTTCATCCAAACTCAAAAGTTAGAACCACCTTGTACAGCATAATATACAGCACCACAGGAAAGTACTGCTCAGTAGCTTTAATTTGAATGGTCACACTTTAGGATTTCAATCACAGACTCAGAAGTTAGAGCCAGCTTGTGCAGCATAATAAACAGCACCACAGGGAAGTACTGCTCAATAGCTTTCAGCTGAATGGTCACACTGTATGATTTCATTCCTTACCGTACGCTAACAACTGCGTTAACCTCTTTATCGTGTAAACATAACCTTAGTCATGTCACACTCCTGTCGTAAGCATGCGACAAAGTTGTATTGTCTATGTCAGTTGCTGATGTCAGCAAATGTTGAACTGATGTTACAATGGACTTACCTTTGACACTATGTTTTCCTTTTGGTGGTTTCGTTATATAGCTAGCTGAGGTCAGCTCATGCCTGACAAAACAAGAAAAAAAAACGATCGACATGATTGACATTGCCTTTGAACACGACACGTCAAAAGTCCGAATGCACCTTCAAACGTCAAGCGTAGTCCGTGTACAGTACAAGAGATTTAAGGAGTCAGGTGATACCTCATGGGCACAGCACTGTATTCAGCAGACTCCTTAATTAAGTGGACACTAGCGAGGGTCCCGAGGGTGTCCGCTTAACATATTTATAGTTTCCCACAACAAACAACAAACTTCATAAGGTGTCCAACGTCAGTTTGAAAATAGAAACGAGAGTTCACCTTCAATAACCGAGTATTACTGAGAATTGCATTGAAAAGCGGTTGCATTGAAAAGTAGGTCGCCCCAAAGATTGTACACAACACTCAGTGATACTTACATATTTCCTAAAGCGACTTCACAGAGCATCATCAGACCAATGCTATCAGATGGTGTTGTGCGACAGTAATTAGCTGACTGGAGGAGGAAAAGCGCACAACGAGTCAAAACACATATTCTCGTAACCTCCCTATTAGAATTTGTTACAATAAAGTAAAGAGAACTTGGGAATTTAAATTTATCACTCTTCTGTCGCGCTTACCTTGGACACCATATCTGTAAAAAGAATGGAAATGAATGAAGAGGTTACTAAAGCAGGAGATACTTTCAAAGGCCGATTTACACGGCACAACTTTGTCGCATGCGATTTTTTTTTTAGCGCGCTGCTTGCGTCAGGCGAAAATTGTATACAACTCGCATCATAGAGCAGTTTTCAATTGAGTGTCGTAAAACCAAAACCAAAGTAATTACTCTGACCAATCACGGCCGTCGTAAACAATCCAATGAACCAATCAGAGCTCGAAGCAATTACATGTCGGCGGCGCCAAGCGCGGGAAAACGCGTGCGAGCAAGTCACGATTGGTTTTAGTTTTACTTCTGATTGGTCGAGAAAGTGGCGCGAAATTTTTTAGCCAATCACAAAGCGTAGCAATACAAAACCAAAGCAATTGTGTAATTGAAAACTGCTCTATAACATTGTATGTGGCTACGATTGTCGTAGGGTTTTAAAACATGTTTCAAAATGCTACACTTTTGTCGTGTTGAATGCAACAGATGTGAGCGAGTTGTAAGTTGATTTAGACGACGCGATTCAAACATGCATGAGATGGAGTTGGAGTTTTGCGTTACATACCAAGTTATTTTGGATTTTCCCAAATGCCCTCAACTGAGATTTTGGAGAAATGATGAGAGAACATAGCGGTACAAAATGTGATATAACGTCACAACCGTGTTCACACGGCCTCATAAAAATGGGTGCGCAGCTGATCGGAACACGCGTTACTCTATAATGGCCATATATGACATATATGTTGATTTGAGTCTTTTTAAAGATAATTTGAAGAAAACTACTGAATCTTAAAACAGTGCTAATAATTTAAAACATACGGTACCTGCAAAGTAAACACCTTTTCCAAACATGTAACCTGTCTGCCGGAGAGAGAGATGGACAATTACTTAAGTGTGATAAAAAAGTGGTTTGTTCCACTTTCACGAGTAAGAGTACGAGTACGAGTGTGCAAGAGAGAGCACGAACGAAAGGGGAATGAGAAAATAATACGTCACGTTACACGCTCCCTTCTCATCACACTTTCCTAAAAAAAAAATGGCTGTGAACACGCCAACTGCAATTTAATCACCACGACTTTGGACTTTGAGACACTGTCGAGCTGAAATAACGAAATTTTAGGTACTTTGTTCAGTTCCATTTTATATCGCCAAATGCCACCAAGTATACAACTAATAAATTGGATAAAAAGATACTATAGAACAAAACAGAAGCAGTATTTTGGGCATAAAGTGAAGGATTACAAGGATGGAAGTGGATTACAGTTCATCAATTTTGATGTCGTGACAAGCGGTCAAGAAATCAAAGTTTTTTCATTCTGGTGGAATTTTGAGTTTTTTAATCGTTATTTTGTCTTTTTAGTTCATATTTCTTTGCGTTCGTCACTTTTGGCGATTTTTTATTCTTACTTTAAGATAATAAAGCAACTCATCGCCATTTCAGTCGGGACAGTGTCACTCTAAAGCCACTTTGATAATCAGGAGTCTTATTCTTGATTCTTCATTCTTAAATTTCTTCAGTGTCTTATAACTTCCGCAAGTGGCCAGGGACCTGCACGGAGCTAATAGCAGACATGGCGGCCGATTTGAAAGTTTGCAAATCGGTGCTAAAGCAGCATTAGAGAGGACTAAGTTCCAAGTCCTGATTGTTCTAGGTAAAAAAGAGTAGCTGTACTGGAGCAGGTTTGAAGGAGGCTGTATATACATGCATTCCTTACGCCTTACGCCTTACGCCTAGTGCACCCAGGGTACAAGTAACACTGTGGGAATGAAATATCATTGGGGCTAAATGCAATTTAGGCCAGGTTAAACTCGAGACATTCAGTTGAGTCAGCGGTTGCGCCACATGCGAGTATGCTTCATGCGGGGTGGCTATGGGATATTTCAGGGGCAGCTGTGTCTTTTGCGTGTTGCACGGTTTGCAGCTCAGTTTGCTGATCTTTGCGGATCAGATACAAGCGTTTGCGATCTTTGCGGATATTTGCTCCCACTCCTCCCACCCAGATGTAGGTGAGTATCAGGTAAGTATTCCACTGATTTCATCAGCGTGACAGTGCGCGGTGGTTGACGCTCGCAGGGTTGCCATGGTTACCTCAATTGCCATGTCCCATGATCCTATAAGGCACTAGCTCCCAAGCTGATCATTTGTCGATGAGTTTAAACAAGGTTGCCAACATAAATTACTCACAAATTAGTGGCGAACTACAGTTTACTAATAGCTACTTACCACTGGGGCTTCTGGGGGTGCGATTCTGAGCCCTTGAGATAAGATGCCAGCGTAGTTTGTGGTACGAGAGCCATGCCATAACAGGCGGCGATTATGAAGTTCTTTGAAAGGTTGGAATCGATCGCCTTCGCCGTGACGGTTTACCTTGAAAACCTAACGGTGAAAAAAAAAAAAACAATTGCTTTTTGGTTTGCCTTCACTTCTACATACAGCAGAAAAATCTCTATTTTAGGTTTAAATGATGTAACAGCAAACCACGCGGGAGTAGAAGCGAGGCAATTTTCCCTTTCGTAAACAAGCGATGCCATTTTAGCGACACTTTTTTGCAATTTTTTACCTAGAATCGAACCCGGAACCTCTGCATGCTAACATCCCTCCTTCACCACTAGACCACTGGGTTGGTCCGACAAACCCAAGAAAAATTTAAATATAAAAGGTGCTTTTCTCAATGATACATCTATAACCCTAACCCTATCCCTAGATCTAACCTAATCGCGAATCTAGCTTAGGTCTAATAATCGCTTTACCTAAACTCAGTTTTATCTAATAATGATAGCCTACTTTCATCCCAATCCAGGCATAAACTATAGAGAAATGGCATCGATCATTACACAAGGCTTGGTTACTAATGAATGTCAATGATGGCATCGACCGTTAATGGAAATCGGCAGAAGCGAGGTCGTGCACGAGACTTATGAGCCAGCTAGAGCTCGCGCGGCGAAAGAAAAGCCCATTCCTTGTATGCACTCTCGCCAAGCTTTTTCATTATACACTGGAGTATCATACTGAGATTTGCGAACAGAAACTACAGTGAACAAAAAGTCGCACGGCCATTACTCTTGTTTAGGCGTTCAGAGAGTTAAGAGCAAAAAAACCCGCTATTCTACGTTAGCAGGCGTTTTATTGGGGGGAGAGGCGAGAGAGCGCCGAGTTAACGCGCCATCTTCGATTCAGGAAACAGAGGAAGTTTGGAACGAGTCAAAAGAAAAGCCCAAGGGAGTGGGAGACACAATGAAGTGTGTTGGAAGGGGTGTGGGAAGAAAGGGAGAACTACATGTATTTCATCCCGTTCCCTTCTCTTCCTGACGTAATTTTTATGCTACTTTTCGCATCACAAGCAGTCGCGTGCCTCTTGCGTTCCCGGGGATGCGAGCGCTGAGGCTTAGAACAGGCAACACGATCATGGAAAAACCAAGTTTTATTTCGTTCCGGTTCTACCTGAATTGCTTGATTTGCTTTTAAAACACTGTCAACTAGAGAGGTTGTAAACGCAGTTAATGAGGGCAAAACAGAATGCAAAATACCTCCAAAATGTCCAGCTCGTATTGAGTGTGCGTCTCCGCATGCGTGTTTTTGACGTATTGTTCGATCACAGTAAATTCTTTAGAGTCCTTGGAAAGAACCTTAAAATGATGAAAACAAAATTTTCCGGTTAAAAGTTTCTTTTGATCGATTTCGTCGTGACTAAAACAAGCAAAAAAAATAATTTATTTACCTCTAAATCGGTTTGCAGTTTTTCATAGTTGACGTCCAAGGGATCCTTAGCCATGTCTCCTTCTCCACTCTTCAACAAACTGTAGGCTACTTCAATATCAAGCAAGTTGTCTAACATACCAACTTTAGCCTTGAAAAAGAAATTTAAACTTCAGTTAACACAGTACCATGAGGATTAGTCTAATTAACTGTGAAAAACACTCAAAGAAAACTAGGGAAAATGAAAATCGGTTCTAAACGTAAAAGAGTGGTTTTCCAAAGGTTACTTTGGGAGCTTTCCATTTAGAAAAAAATTCCGGAAATTACGGTGTGATTTTCTGGGAATTTCTCAATGGCAAAATGTTGTTCCATTTGGTTGATAATTTCGCATGTATTGTGGTGCGCGAAGGCGATCGACTGTCGAGTCTGTTGGATGTCATAACTTCAGGGAAAGGTGAAGGCGATCGACTGGAATCTAAAGATTCTAAAGAAAACGAAGCAATTAATTTCAAACTATTTTGCGCGCGAAAGACTCGAAAGAGCATCGAGATCAGGGGGAAAGTGCAGGCAACCTCATTTAAAAATGAGCATTTCAAAAAGTGTACACCTTCCAAATTCAAATCGAATTACCTACCAATTTCAAAGGAAGAGCGGTTGTGGTTTAGAAGCAGTTCCATAGAGGGAACGGCGAAGAAACGCGACGAACACTGGTACATAACACCATAAGCCGCTTTGTTTACGAAATGGCTGTGACAATTTGATTACCGTGGGCCTGGAACTGGTTAAGAAAACGGCAATGTGTAATTGGAACGTGAAAAACCATTCGGGACGTTCTAACCAGGAAAACGGGACTACCTTTTCAGCAGTTCCACAGTTTCCGGGAATTTTCCACTCGGGCGAACCAAAAAAACGTTTACCATTTACCCCCGAACCGGAATTTCCGGAATTTTCGGCTAAATGGAAAGCGCCCTTTGTGTAAAGCAAAAACCAATGTAATGACAACTGACCAATTAATGCATAGGCAAATGCCGCAACGAACCAGCATCGGCTCCTTACTGACTTGACGAAAAACTTGCAGCCCGTGCTAAGTGCGGGAATACATGAAACTGGCGTCAAGCGCGGAATAACGTGCAACCTATGTCAAGCGCAGAAAAACATGCAAGCGCGGGAAAACATGCAACCGGTTCCAAGAGCGGGAACACATGCAACCGGAGCCAAACGCGGTGAAACATGTAACTTATGTCATGCTCAGGGAAACGAGGGAAACATGTAAACGGTGTCAAGCGGGGGAAAACGCTACTGGTGCAACGAAAGCGCGGGAAACCAGGCAACGGCTGCCAAGGGCGGGAAAAATTCGCCAGTGCCAAGCTCGGGAAAATTGACAACGGTTGCTAAGAGGGGAGAAAACTCACCAAGCAAAGTTACGACGATTGGATTTGGTTATTGCACGTCACATGCGTTCTCTGAAAAGGTAAGTTTTTTGTTTGTTTGTTTGTTTTGGTTCTGGCAATGTAGACATTAGGGCCATTTATACGGGAGAAAATAAGACGTTATTTTCTCCCGTATAAATGGGCCTTAGGTAGACAGATCACCTGAATTAGTTCCAAGTTGTCCAGCATCGGCGGCTTCTTCATTCCAAAGTCGTGTGGAATAAGAGTGTAAAACCTGTTTGACGCATCAAGAATAGAATTGGAGCTTCCACCGTCTGAAATGAGCTGAAATAAGACCAGTAAACAAAGATCGAATAAGATAGTGTTCACGAGGACTAAATACTTAACCCTCAGCAGGTTTTGACTGACCATCTGCCAAAACCTGCTCAACCATGCCGGTCGAGGAGTCCCAATAGAACACTTAGCCAACCGTTTTGCTCATAATAATCATTATTTAACAAAACATGAAGCCATTTTAACCAAGGTTGTTGCCTGTTAAACTGAAAAAGGCTGATCAACTTGGCACACCAACAAAAAACGGCTTTTTTTTCGTGGAACACGCAACCATCAATCTATCCATGGTATTTGGAAGTAGAAATGAATGCTTGCGCTTGCAAAGGTCGGTTTTTTGTCGGTTGACAAATCGTATGTGATGGTAGTGGCTCGATAGTGCGTCGCTGACGTGTCGGCCAAATACCAAACTCCCGTGTCTTCGAATGGCAAAAGCTTTTTACTTACCTTCTGTGCTTCTCCCAGGACAGAATACGCACTTTCTATCTGTCGTTTTGTTAGCTTTCCTAATGGCATTTTCTTCAGGTCGATCTGGACAAAAATAAAGTAAGTTTGAGCCATTCTGCAGTTAAAGGTGGTTCGTTACTTTCAAAGGATCACTTCTTTCGCGTGGGTCGTTGCTTTCCCAGCTTCATGACATAGAAGGACTTTTTAATTGAGTGCCGTAAATCTAAAACCAGAATAATAATTTTTGCCATTCACAACAGATGCAGACAATCTAATGAACCAATTAGACTCTCGAAGGAACATGAAGCTGGCGCCAAGCGCGAAAAACGCCGGTGCAAGCGTACAAGCAGTAACGACTGGTTTTGTTTTTAATTCTGATTGGTTAATCTAGTCAGCCAAAAATAGAGATACAATCAAAATAGAGCAAGGCTGATACTACGTAGAACATTTAACGCGACTACGACATGATAAAGCCCAAACTTAAAGCCAAAATGCAACCGTGGACAGCTGTTTCGACCTGATCGACTCTCGGCGTCAGCACGGTGTAGTAGCAAAAAGATAGAAAAATCAGCGCGAACGCCAATTTTCTACCAAATTGCACGTGGTGATGACCTTAGATGAGCTCGAATTCAAATGTTTGCCAATCGGCCAACGTCACAGCGCGTGACCTTAGGCTTAAGCAACAGGCAAAGAATTTGAAATATCATGTTGTTGTCGTGATAAAGAGAGTGAGGATAGACATAAACCATCCTTCAGCGAATACATGGCCAATACCATGTTAAAAGCTCTTAAAAAATGAGCAGCATATCGGATCTGAAAAGACCTACGGTCCCAAATAATACAATAAGTAGAAGAAGGAGCAAAGGACCGCGAACGAAAATGCTGCTGGAGTACGTAAGATCTTCTACTCAACGTTTACAGCCGATCAAGCGAGCGATCAAGCGATCGATGAAGTGATAAGCGATAGATCCAGCTATAAGCGATTCACGAGTTTAAAACCGTTCTACAGTGTATCAGTGCTGGAAATAACAGTCGGTCGATCATCGGACATTGTCCGACCAAAATCTGAAAATGTCCGACCAATTTTAAATTATGCTCGGACATGGTTACCGAACACAAAAATTACTTAGCTTTTGCCTTGAAAGTCTTGTTAACTCATCGCGTATGATTCCAAAAACATTACAATAAGAATTTACGCTGTTTGTTCGATTTATTTTGCTGTAAACGGCTCCCTTGCTTGATTCGAGAAGATTCAGAAAAGGCCGTGTCATTAGAAATCGCCGTACAATGCATTGCAAAACTTCTTATAGCACATCGTGTATGCTTACCGATTGTGTCTTAGGAAAAATCCAAAATAGAGGATGTCCGACCAATTTTGTAAAATGTCCGATCAAAAGGGAGGTTTGAAAGGACACATGTCCTTCTAAGCAAGAAAAATTATTTCCAGCACTGGTGTATTGTCAATTGGTTTACAAAAAGGTGATTTGTTATACCCTCACTTACTTCAAATTCTACGAGCGTTTTCTTCATGGACTCTACGTCAAATATCATTTTAATCAGTTCTTGGATCGACGAATGAAGCAGGGATTTGCTTCCTGGCGCAATTGTGGTCTTCAGCTCCTCATCGTCCTGTCCGTAATCTATCTCCAGTGGATAGAATTTACTTGGATGCTTGACAAAGTTCTTTCTGTTTAACCAACTATTTCCTGTAAAAACAAAAAATTAAAACGATTCTCTCAGTGATATATATCGTTATGTCCTTTCCTAATCCCATGTAAGAACTTATTCTTTGCTACCAGAATCTAACTTTCAGTCAATTACACAATTTCTTTAAAACTTGGCAAGCTCGACTTCATTACTACTATCCTCGGACTCACATCCTTCTCCGTTCTTCTACCATAACAAGCTTTCATTCTAACTTTTGAGTCTGTGGATGCAATCCTGACGTCTGACCTTTTAAATAATTTAAGCTTTTTAGCAGTACTTTGCTGCGGTGCCGTTTAATATGCTGTGCAAGGTGATTCTAACTTTTCTGTTTCTGGATAAAATCTTAAAGTGTTCAGTTGTCATTCAAATCATAGTTAATAGAACAAACTGGTTATGAAGCTCAATAAATTTCAAAAAGAGTGTACAAAGCTGCTTTGTTTTATGTTGAACGAACCGTGACCGTGCACATTGTTTTGTTTAACGTGTGAGCCCAAATGTTTCTATTGGTCAGTTGCTCATATGAATTTTAATACCTTTTGTGTTTTGTGCACGGTCAAGGCAAACGAACAAAAGAAATGGAGAACAAAAACATATAACAAAGGACTGACTGAATTTCATAACCAGTTTATTCTATTAACTATGTTCAAATGAAAGCTAATGAGTGGTACTTTGCGGAGACACGAAAAGACAACTTCACTTGTGAGTGGACTGTACCCGTTTTCTCGCCATACAATTCCATAAACTTCTCAATCGCAGACTTCTTGGGTCCACACCGCTGTAAATGCATAAACAAAAACAACAACTTCTCATTTCTTGTGGTCAAAAACCCCTTATGAGACAAAATCGTAGATAAATGGGAAAGATTTCCGTATAGCCCCATACATTAGTTATGCAAACCGTTCGTAAATCTGAAGCAAAAGCCGAAACAAAACAATAGCGCATACATGCATAATTAATGTATGAGGTTATACAGAAATCTTATTGATAAATGAAAGGATACTTTAACAGGTAAGGCTGTAACGCAGTTCGAGACCAAAACATTGCATTTTAAAAAAAAAAAGAAGTATATTCTAAGCACCGGAAATAATAAATGCGTATTATCATGACAATAGATATCCCACAATTCTCTGCGCCGTAAAAATTAGCGACACTCCTTCTTTGTGCACATTTCTCCGTCGACATCATTTTCATTTTGTGTGAAAATCCATTTCCATCAAATAAATTTTAGGAAATGTTCGTGCTTAACCAATCAGAATAGCAGAAGACAATAGCTAATAATTTTGCTTCTTTGACGAAGTTTCCCAAATACAATATCTTTTAAAAATTGCATGTTGTGCGATTAGGTCTCAAATTACTTGAAACCTTAAAAAAAATTGGACAAAATGCACTTTGAACCTTAACTTTTTAGCCCAGGGGCGGATCTAGGGGGAGGGTGCAGGGGGTGCGCACCCCCCCCTGAGATGACCTAGTCTGCGTTGTTCGCTTTTAAAATTTGTTTACGTCACCCTTCAGTTACGTCATTCCTTAGAGGTGCACCCCCTCCTAAGAAAAATCCTGGATCCGCCCCTGTAGCCGTTTTTGAGTCTAGGCCAACCAGATCACTAGTTGTAACAATGAAAAAAGTTGACATTCCATCGTGCATTGCCGTTCCTCATTTTCCTTCTTTTGCGGATCATTACTTAACAGTGTGATGTCAATACGCATGAAGTCTTTGCTACCAAAACAAACATAATCAATGCTCTTTGTTTATTTCATAAAAATAACATCTTAGCATACCTCCAGTTTGTTTCCTCCAATGGTTGTCCCAACTCTTCCCCATGAACGGAAAATATAATAACTACAATATAAGATAGCAAAAAATGTTATTATTTTATAATGGGCAAAAAGTTTGTTTAGCTTCTCAAGGTCATTAGTTATACACTCTACTTGACTTTGACTATAAAAAATAGAAAAGCACATCCACGGGATTTTTAAATTTTTAACTCGTGAATACGTGAAGCGTAGAACGAGTTGTAACGTTTGGCTAGAAATTTCACTCAATTGCAAGATGGGCTGTAAACATGGAGCCCGTGATATGTAATGGTCACCTGCCTTACCCATGGCGACAACGATGGAAGGAGGGGAGGGTGGGGAATTGGACGCAGTGGGTGGGGGCTTGGTGGAACAATATGCCTAGGAGAGGGTCTGAAGGTGTGCAGAATCTTTTATTTATAGCGTTTCGTATTCACGAGTTGGCTCGTAGGAGCCTTTGATTCTCAGGAAAACTTACAGTCTTTATAGAGAGCCACATAAGCCATAGGTTTTATGCAGTTATCTATATCTTAACAGAAGCATATCACCTTAGAAGGGTTCCACTTTCCCTTATGGATTCACAACTAAGCTGGGGATTATTAGCTGACTAATAATATACATGAAAAAATACTCGATTCTGATTGGCTAAGAGCAGTGCAGTTCAAGTGTAACACCAGTGCAAAACGTGTAACACCAGTGCAAAAAGTGTAACACCAGTGCAAATTACAAATCGAAAAAAAAAATTTTTTTCTGTTTTTTTTTTTTGCCAAAAAAAAGAAAAAAAAATTCCAAAAAATTTTTTTTGCAAAACAAAAATGGATGCAAATTTTTTCATGTATAATTATTAATAAGTAATCGTACGGTTTTCTCGTTCAATTTGGATTAATTTGCACTTGTGAGTTTTTCACTCGTGCAAATTAATCCCAAATTGAACTCGAAACCGTATGATTACCTATACAAATCAGAATTACATTTCTTTCAGATTTTTCTTTTCAGTTCCAAGTGCAGTGCTCAAATTGGCAAGAATAACACCAGTGCTTGGTGAAGTTTGACTATTTTTCGTAGAAATAGAAAAGCACATATGCACGATTTCTTCCTTTTTCTTTCGAAAATTTATGATCGTTTGAGAGAAAGCCACATCAATAACATGTGGTTTTAATGTAGGTCAGTCTTCTGAAACAGATCAAATAGGAATTTGGATACATAGGTTTTTGTGAAGGGACGAATTACCCAGAGAATCACCTCAGACAAGAACTGTTGCTAAGTCTGGGATTAAAACATGGATTATAGGGTAACTTTACTAACCCTGGTACCCTTAATATTCAAACTGTTTTAAATGTGAAAATCACAGAGATCACTATATATTCAAGGATAATTAAGTTCTTTTATTTTCCAAGCACTCCGTGCTTGTATACACATTTCCCGTATTAATCAATGGGCTTTAAGAGCCATCTCGTGAATACGAAACAACGTACATGTAAGGTTAAGTCCACATTTCAGTTTTAATTTTTTGTACTGAGTTTGAAGTCAAAGAATTGAAGAGTAAAACAAATTTAAAACGACCAAAACATGTTAGCGTGGCATAAAAATACATTGTGTGAAACGGGACTGTCTCGACAACTGGATGATCTAATTACGCTGGGGAATTAAAAAAAAAGTTTACTCATTCAATTACAGCAATCATCTTTTAACACCTAATACACTGGGGAATTACAAAAGTTTACGGATGATGGAACGAGTGAAAATTTGCATAACTATCCCCGTATAGTACAGTGTATATCTCGTTCAACGCTTCGCATATTCACGAGATCAAAAATTAAAACATCTGTGGACAGACTACTCACGAATTAGCTTTGTCTTCTTTCAATAGTTGCAGTTTGTAATAAGAGTTTGTGCCTCTGACTATGTCAACCAAACCCAAAGTAGCACTGTAAACATCCCCATTTTCCTCAAGCACATGACAGGTATCTTCCATTTCTGAAACAAATCATTGATACAATGAATAAAATCTTATATTTTCTTTATTTCACATCAAGCATTGTATACCTGCCAACTTTTTCCGAGTGATAGGCGTGAGAATTTTTTCGTGGGAGTGCAAGGATTTCCGAACGCGACCCGACCAAATCCGAAGAGAACCCGATCTATTCCAATGATGTCCGAAGATGTTCCGAAGAATTCAGAAGTTTCCGTGGACCTCAGAACTCCGTTTAAAATAACATCCAGCTGTAATTGTAATGTTTAAAAACAAAAAAGTGCCATACAAAAAAGTGCCATATTTTCATGAACGTAACTATATTTTTAATTGGATCATGCAATCAGTTGAGGCTGATAGCTCAAATCTGTATGTCAGGCGTGAGAAATTGCTCCATAGGCGTGAGTAGGCGTGAGATCGGAGTTTTGGACTCGTAGGCGTGAGACTCACGCCCAAGGCGTGAGACTTGGCAGGTATAGCATTGTTGTCATTATTTGAAACATTAACACTATTCAAGGGGCAGTGTATCAGCTGAAACATGGCTTTTTTGTGATTATGATCAGAACCTTGCTTCAAGCTTGCTTTATTATCTTCAAAAAGGAAGAAAAATGATGAAAAGTGATAAATACAAAGAAATATGAACTAAAGAGACAAAATAATGGCCAACCAGAATGGCAATTTTGATTTCTTGATCGCCTGTCATGAAATCAAATTTGATGAATTGTAATCCACTTCCATCCTTGTAATCCTGCACATTTTCTCCAAACTGCTGCTTCTGTTTTGCTCCATAGAATCTTGTTATCCAATTTAGTTGTATATTTGGTGACATTTGACGATATATTATAGAAATATGGCAGAAGAATGTCCCTTTAATTCAATGTGTTGTGTCAATTAACCCTTTCACTCCTAGAGTCAATTATGGAGGCACATAGTGCTGTTCTAACTTTTGAGTCTGTAGACGAAATCCTACGGTGTCACCATTCAAATGAAATCTCTTTGGCAGTACTTTCACATAGTACCATTTGTTTTTCAATATTTTCAAAACGAAATTTGGGATTTTTCTTGAATTTTGATTGTTGGCACTCTTGGGAGTTAAAGAGTTAATAATGTTTAATGAGATTGCTACCTGACTCAGGGTCCACTGCAGCTCCACCTTTCACAGCTACCTTCACTTTCTTTGCAGCCACTAAAATATTACAAAACTTTTTTTATACAGTAAACAATGACTTCATACAGGGCTGTTATTTATGTCTTGGAAGCAGTTAGGATTTGGGGTTAGTTCTCTGGCACATCTCTCCATGAACTCTTGTTCTTAGCTACACGTATCCCCACCCAAATTGGTCCTTTAAAAGTTGTGATTTTTGTCTCATAATGTTGTTTTGGGTCAACCCAGCACTTAGTTTTTTACCCTCCTTGATTGCTACACCTTACATCTCCTGGAGCTGTAATGAAGTTTTAAAGCAGCCAGCTATGCAACAAAAGAAGGTTGTCATATCCTCCCATTGCTGTTGTCTTTAATAGTTATCTTTAAGCTTTGAGTTGCTGTCTTCTTTACAGCTTCAATTGTCATGCATAGTTAATATTAAACTGCAGCTACTAACAACAGCCCAGATCTTACATGTACCACAAGAATGTAAATTAGCACTCGCGAGTGTCAAAACTTCTTGGGCGCACTTCTGAAAGTCACTTGCCTAAATGGCGAGTTCTGTCCAAATTAAGTTTCCAAACTCGGTACCATACATGCTTCATCCAACAAATCTAACCATTGGTTCCACCACTCATTTTATATTCGCACTAATGTCAACATAACATCAGCAGAAAATATAACATTCCATAAAACAATTAAGCACTGATGATTCTATAGAACACTGTCTCTTTCAGTGCCCTATTGTTAAAGGGTTTATTGTCAGAGTGTCCAAATGGTTTGAGAGGGAGACAAATCAGTGCCTTGAAATAAGAAACCACTAACTTCTCTTTGGTTTTTTAATTTTTAACAAATAAAATTAATAGAGCATTTAAAAACTGATAATATAAAAATGAGAGCAAACCATTTAGTTATATTTAAGTCATTATATTATATTTAATAAAGTATGGGATAATGCTCTTAAGGTGGCTCCATATTGTTCAGCCCACTCGTCTGGTCTGGCCCAACGGTGTGGCTAAAAATCTTTTACTTGAAACCAGTAAATCTTTTATCAGTCAACAAGGTGGTATCCAAATGACGTCATCATTCGTTACCATGGCAACGCGAAAAGAGGTCAAAAGTAAGCTATTTTGGACAATTTGAAACTAATAACTTATAAACTACACAGTGAAAGTTTTTGTTTTCGATATATTTTTGTTTAATCTGCAAGAGAAACATTTTAACAATTTTTTAAAAAATTATGTGCATAGAGTTCAGATCTACCTCTCTGATCTACATTGTGTACCTCTCTGAATCCTATATACAGATTATTTTCAAAATTGGCACAAATGTTTGTTATGTTTATAAGATGAAAATATATAAAAATCAAAAAATTTTACTGAGCAGTTTTGAAGTTATTAGCCTCAAAAGGTTGAAAATGGGGTCTTTTTGGCCTCTTTTGACATTGCCATGGTAACAAATTTTTATGTCGTAGCCACCTAAATTTGTTTATTGGTTAAGTGTTTACAAACCTGTACTAAACGTTTTCTCTTGACTTTACTGGTGTAGCTGTGATTGAATATCATAGATGTATCATGATGGGTATGTTTAAACTATTAGGAGCCATCTTAATCTCAAAGAATTCCCATACCATTTTCATAAAATATTGTAAAATGCTTAAAATCACAATTTTTTTCCCATCAGCTTTATGATGTATTACAATTGCATTGAACTGTATCAGATGTATTGTTTTTATCTTTCAAATGCTGGATCTTGGTTGTTATTGTCATTGTTTTCTTTTTCTTTTGTAATTCTACCTTTTGTTTTATATATTTATCTTTGTGTTATACTTAAGCATAAATTATTCAATAAAGTATTAAAAAAATAAGCGCTGATGATTACCTCCTTCTGATGTACTTTTTGTGAGCTTTGTTTTGCCTTCTGACCGAGGGGCTGGGGCATCTACCACACTGATACCCTAAGAAGCATTATGGACAAAACATGAATACACTGCACTTCATTTTCATCTGACCTCATCAAAATTTTGAAATCTAAACATTCTACATAACGCTTCTTTAAACAGGTTTTCCATATCAGCATTTAGTAATCGTCGTGTCAAGTTTCATGTCAATACATTACATTGCTTTGGGGATATAGCATTTTAAAATGTTTGGCATGCAGCTGAGCATCTTCCTGTGCGAAACAAAAACAAGTATTTTCCACTTCAATTTTCAGTTAGTTTCAATCCATTTCAGTTAGCAATCGTGGTTTCAAGTGTTGGCTACTGACTGAAGTGAATGCAGTGTGGTCTTACTTTTTAGACACAATTTTAAGCTTAATATGTCTCTCTGTAAAAGCTCTCAAAACACTTGAGAATCAATACTACAACGGGTTAAGATGCCACAAGTTCAAACTGTGTACAGCTTCTTGTTATTTCGAGCTTCAGCAAGAAAAAGTTGCACCCACTTGGCTAGAGCTTAATCCAGTTTCTGTAGCATGAAGCAACTAGGAGTACTGTTATCCCCCCCCCCCCCCACCCACCCTCCCCCCACGTCAGATAGGGTGCTAGTCCATCGTTGGGTTACCCCCAGCATTTTGTTGCCAGTACCCATAAAAAACACCTGGGTGGAGAGAGACAATGTGGAGTAAAGTTTCTTGTCTGAGGAAACAACATGACGGCCGAGATCAGACCTTCATCCACAGACCTTCAGATCTGAAGTTCAACGCGCCAACCACTACACCACCACACAGGCTAACCACTACACCACCACACAAGCTAACCACTACACCACCACACAGGCTAACCACTATACCACCATACAGGCTAACCACTACACCACCACACAGGCTAACCACTACACCACCACACAAGCTAACCACTACACCACCACACAAGCTAACCACTACACCACCACACAAGCTAACCACTACACCACCACACAAGCTAACCACTACACCACCACACAAGCTAACCACTACACCACCACACAAGCTAACCACTACACCACCACACAAGCTCACCATCACACAGGCTAACCACTACACTACCACACAAGCTAACCACTACACCACCACACAGGCTAACCACTACACCACCTGACCACCACACAGGCTAACCACTACACTATCACACAGGCTAACCACTACACCACCACACAGGCTAACCACTATACCACCACACAAGCTAACCACTATACCACCACACAAGCTAACCACTATACCACCACACAAGCTAACCACTATACCACCACACAAGTTAACCACTACACCACCACACAAGCTAACCACTATACCACCACACAAGCTAACCACTACACCACCACACAAGCTAACCACTACACCACCACACAGGCTAACCACTACACCACCACACAAGCTAACCACTATACCACCACACAAGCTAACCACTATACCACCACACAAGCTAACCACTAGACCACCACACAGGCTAACCACTACACCACCACACAAGCTAACCACTATACCACCACACAGGCTAACCGCTATACCACCACACAAGCTAACCACTACACCACCACACAAGCTAACCACTACACCACCGCGCTAACCACTACACCACCATGTGGCATGCACGCATATGTTGCAGGTAAAATCCATTCTCAGGTTGAATCAGTATTCAATATGGGTTAACCCAGTATTCAATCTACATGTAGGTATAAGCTAACCCTAACCCTAGCACAAAGCTAACCGTTGCCCATAGCACAATACATGTAGCCAGTGGTAGTGTGATGGTTAGCTTTGTGTTAGAGTTGGCTAGGGTTAGCTTTGTGTTTGAGTTAGCTTTGTGCTGGGTTTAGTGTTAGCTTACCTACATTGAATATATATACTGGGTACACATTTAACCTACATTGAATACTGATCTAACCCAAGACCGGATTTTACCTGCAATGCATACACTCTACATCTAACCTTTTTACTACCCCATGATGCAATGCTGTGCTGTGTGATCATCAAAGTTGCCCCTCCCTTTTTAATGGCATCTAAGTAATCTTCACTAACAACTGGGACATCAAACTTCTCCGCATCACGCATTTTCTTGCTTTTCTTGTCTACTTCGGCTGCCAGAAAAAAAAAAACAATAAATTATTTTGTATCATGGTTATTTGATAAATAGCAGGAGAAAAGAGTACTGAGGGAGATACCGTAAATCTTCAGCGAAGCCCCCTCTCTAATAAGCCTCAAAGTGGCAAGAAACTTATTAAGCCCCCATCCCCCATCCCCCCTCCCTTTTACTTCACAACCAAAACGATACACGACAGACTGTATTATGGGTACACTTTCACTCTATCAATTTGGGCACAAATTCATTGCAGCACTTGCGAGCTTGGGGGAAAATATTACTGGTACTTGTACTAAAACATAATCACAATTACGGTAATCATGAATGTACATGTTTTTTAAACACTTCATTAATCAATCAAAGTGTGGTTGATAGACATTTTTTTTTCATGTGCAGGAAGCACGGATAACGTCGCTTTTCGCAAAAATATAATAATTTTATGTCCCCCATCTCTACAAAGCACTCCAACCCCTAAAACGCACTTGAAATAAATAAGGTCCCCCAGAGGGCTTAAGGACGTTCGCGCGAAAATCTTCTAACATTGATTTTTTTATAAAACTTTTGCTGCAGTTAGGCAATGAGTTACTCGTGTCAGAAATGCAAAAAAAATGGGGGGTCACCGACTTCGTTTCGGTAATAAGATATCTGAAATGTGACCCTAATTTCGAAAAATCAGCCTTCCATACTCGATATGGCCCCAACGTCTGTTTGTCTAAACATATTGTTAATGAATCTCTAAAATGCAATTTTCTGTGCCAAATTTTGTATGAGTGGGTCTATCAAGCAAATTAATTCAACTGGTAACGTTCTCTAGAGAAAATCTAATCTGTAAATGACAGCATTTGCAAACTCTGACAGCCGCAAGTTGCCAGGATTCGATGTCGCGCGGGCAGAAAAATGGAAAAAATTTAAACTTCCTACATTGATATTTTGTTCATTTTTTAACAATCTGTCGAGAATTGGCAAAGAAAATTATCTATCAAAAAAAAATTGGGGGTCACCGACCATCCAAGCAAGTTAAATCTAAGCAAAGTTAACGCAACGGCTACCAGCCCTTCATGTGCTTAGATTTCTTCTCTTGCGCGCGCGCTCGTGCATGACGTAGCATGGCGTTGCGACATGAATTGCGTGCGCAGTAAGGATGCGCATAAACAATTAGCGCGAACGTCCTTAATAGAGGATTTACATAAATGAAAAACTGGAGTTCCAATAATTTATTAATGGCACTAGAACTTATTAGCACTACTAGTATCACATGTTCATGTCCAATGTGTAATACCCTGTGTAATACCCTGTGTAATACCCTGTGTAATACCCTGTGTAATACCCTGTGTAATACCCTGTGTAATACCCTGTGTAATACCCTGTATAATACCCTGTGTAATACCCTGTATAATACCCTGTGTAATACCCTGTGAATACCCTGTGTAATACCCTGTGTAATACCCTGTGTAATACCCTGTGTAATACCCTGTATAATACCCTGTGAATACCCTGTGTAATACCCTGTGTAATACCCTGTGAATACCCTGTGTAATACCCTGTGTAATACCCTGTGTAATACCCTGGGTAATACCCTGTGTAATACCCTGTGTAATACCCTGTGTAATACCCTGTATAATACCCTGTGTAATACCCTGTATAATACCCTGTGTAATACCCTGTGAATACCCTGTGTAATACCCTGTGTAATACCCTGGGTAATACCCTGTGTAATACCCTGTGTAATACCCTGTGTAATACCCTGTATAATACCCTGTGTAATACCCTGTATAATACCCTGTGTAATACCCTGTGAATACCCTGTGTAATACCCTGTGTAATACCCTGTGTAATACCCTGTGTAATACCCTGTGTAATACCCTGTGTAATACCCTGTGTAATACCCTGTGTAATACCCTGTATAATACCCTGTGTAATACCCTGTGAATACCCTGTGTAATACCCTGTGTAATACCCTGTGTAATACCCTGTGTAATACCCTGTGTAATACCCTGTGAATACCCTGTGTAATACCCTGTGTAATACCCTGTGTAATACCCTGTATAATACCCTGTGTAATACCCTGTATAATACCCTGTGTAATACCCTGTGAATACCCTGTGTAATACCCTGTGTAATACCCTGTGTAATACCCTGTGTAATACCCTGTATAATACCCTGTGTAATACCCTGTGTAATACCCTGTGTAATACCCTGTGTAATACCCTGTGTAATACCCTGTGTAATACCCTGTGTAATACCCTGTGTAATACCCTGTGTAATACCCTGTCTAATACCCTGTGTAATACCCTGTGTAATACCCTGTGTAATACCCTGTGAATACCCTGTGTAATACCCTGTGTAATACCCTGTGTAATACCCTGTGTAATACCCTGTGTAATACCCTGTATAATACCCTGTGAATACCCTGTGTAATACCCTGTGTAATACCCTGTATAATACCAGTAGTAAGACAGGGCTAGATGGGACACGAGTCATTTTTCCTAACCACGCCCATGAGTGGATTTTGGATATGGGACAGTCAAAAAAGTGCCTATATACGTCATCGCTGACGTCACCCCAACGGAAATAATGGAGCCCACACAAGTCAATCAGGTTCAACAAGTTTTTTAATGAAAAAAGTTATATAGGGGATTTTGACTAGAATTATTTTTCAATTTTTTTTCAAATTTTTTTGAATTTTTTTTTGAAGTTTTTTTTCAATTTTTGATTTATATAGGTGATTTTGAGTATCGAATTTTTTCAAAAAATTTTTGATTTTTTTCAAATTTTTTTTTTGGGGGAAGTGGTCAAATTTCCCTGTGTACGATCCTCCTGGGGAATGAATTGGGGAAGTAGTCAAAATCCCCAATATGAAAGAAGAAGCCCACACAAGGATGAAAGTTCAATAACATGTTTAATGAAAATCATCAACAAGAAAAAATTTCAAGGATTAACGCTTTCTTCTTTTCTTGAGTAACTTTCCGATCGGGGTTTGAGCAAAATTTATCTGGATGTTATGGTGATAAAAGCGCTTATCATCGAGCGCTGAATAATTCTTTTAACAGAACATAATACAAGCAATCACTTGGTAATTAGACCGCATGAAAACCTTCAGGGCAAAAAATTCAAAGTCAGACATTTTCCGCGAAGACGTGTCGTAAATCAGGTTCTCTTTCTCTTTCGATTCCATCGCATGTTAGAACGAAAATCATCTTGGCTCGCCTCCGGGACATTCCGTGAATGAAAAAAGAAAAAAAAATAGTTTGAATTCAATACTCGCAGAAAACTCGTTTGAAAGAAGAAACGTGAAAGTATTTTAAACAAATCAAATTTTCCTCGCATGACGAATCGAGCAAAGACAAACAAACAAACTACGAACCTGCGGAAGGATTTTGCAGTAAAAAAATCCCTTTCTTTTGCCGAAAAGGTTGTCCTTTTTCCAAAGCCACCTCTTAAACCTTCCACGAAGAGAGTTGTCTGATTTTTTAGCGAGGAACCATCTTTGTTTTCACGCCGTGAAAAAATCTTTCTTGTCTTTCTCAGAACAGCGTTTTCCTGGAAAAACCCGGCTTACGCCATCACTTGGTTCCAGACCACGCGCGAACCACCAGCGGGACCTGGCTCGACGATAAAAGAGTTTAAATTGAAATCGTCTCGTCCCAAGTGTTTGCGATAATCTTGCACCCATTACTGTTTTCTTCTGCCGAGCAGCTCGTCTGGCTTTGCGTTGTAAGCGAATGAGAGAAGAATGAAAAAAGAACAAAGCGCGAGCCTTTATAAAGGGAAAAAAAGCTGACGCCACCCCTCAGGCTACGAGGAAGCCCCTTCGCTGACGTCTCTTGTCTTTGAAGGGCAATTTGTTTTGTCAACCAAGCGTTTCCAGAAAATGAGAGTGCTTTTTGTTTTGTGTTTTTCTTGCTTGTTTTTCGTTTTCTTGTTTTCGAATGTTCTTGTTGATTTTTTTGGGACCCCAACGGGAATCGAACCTGTGACCTTGGCGAGAGTCTACACTACCAGTGGGCCTTTTCTCGTTACTTGTGGCCACAAAGGAGTCTTGCCTTGTTTGATTTGGTTCATCAGACAATGAACCACGCAGATTGTTTTTTTTTTGATTACTTTTTTTTGATGAATTCTTATTCAAAAAACCAGTTCGCTGACGCCATTTCTTCATTATAAAAATCGCTCCCCAAGTTCATTTTCACTCATTCTCCAGCTGAAGAACAAGAAGAAGAAAAGAAGAAGATGCCGAAGAAGATGCCATTTGAAGAAAAAGTTTACGTAGCCCCGAAGCGGAAATCCACCAAACCTGCGAAAGTTCCTGCGGGAAAGAAAAGAAAGAAAGAAAATGTTAAAGATATCATTAACAAAGCTAAAGATGTCGTAGAGTACATCACAATTGAAGCAGAAGGAAGAGCAAATGAAGCACCATTGGCATCAATAGCCCCGTTTATACCTGACGCTCACACAGAAGTGAATGAACCTCTTATTCAAGATGTGGATCTAAACGTGGAACAACAAAATGCTGTCAATGCAATTGTTGGCAGCATTGGTCACATCACCCAGATGCAAATTGAGGATGCAGCTTCCAATAAGAACATTTTTTTATTCTGCCCCTTTCATCTTGGACATTTGGAACAGAGAGTCAGCTCCCCAAACGGGTTTTGTTATCTGAAATGCCCTTATCAAGATTGTTGTGTGATCTGCGCAAAAGACAAGGCAGAGCTTTACATGCAAACTGTTCACGCTCAGTTGAATAGGGACATTAAGGAAAACTGGAAGCCTTTGCGTTGTTTCTGCAATGAAGTCTTGACCCTGAAGCAAAGCAATTCTGAGAAGAATCCAGGTCGAATCTATCTTGCTTGCAGAAAGAGAGAGTGTAAATACTTCCAATGGGGTGATCTCCCTTTGAACGAGAAAAACGGAGACCATCACTTTAACCATGATCCCTTCCCTCTCCCCATGAAAGAATATGCAGGCAAAACCTTGATCAGAGATGCATGTGGCGCTTCAAACTTGTTTTCCTGACTTAAAGAAACAAGAAGAGCAAAAGAAACGCGCAAAGCAGACGGAATCAGCGAGAGTGATCCAAGAAGCCTTTCCAAACACTTTTGGCTCTAGTCAGCCAAGTCACCCAAAATGTACTACTCTTTTTTGAAAAAAACGTTTGAAAAAACTTATCATTATTGCTATAAAAGGTTTAAATTGTTTGAATGTTGAATAAAAATGAAACTGGGCAAAAAGGTTGTTTGATCTCTTGTGGAATTGGGGTCGATGGCGAGTCATGCCGTGGGTATGTTCCTCTTTGTATAGACGCTGTAAAGAAGGGTTGAAACCTATTCCAATAGAAGATGTTCGACAAACAATTGTTGTCGAAATACAATGATTCCAAAGCTATTGGCAGTTTAAGAGGAGTGGCACGATTTGCATCCTCCCAGGGAATTCCGCTGGGTCGAGCCAAACAATTGTTACAACAACATCCACAAGAATTTAAACATGTTTGATGTCCACCATGTTTTGTAATCCCACGCCACTTTGAAAACCAAGACTAAGACAACAGAGGTTTCATTCACATTGCACCAACGTTTTACTCAATAAAAAAGTGAAGAGAAGAAAACATGGCTGCGATTGACAACAATGGCAAAAAAACATTGATCAAACGGTTTTTTTTTTCATTGAGCTTGAGGCTCGTGGGTCGTTTGTCCTCTCATGCAAACTTCGACGACCGTCAGTTTTTTTATGGATCTAATCCCAAGTCCTTGCACGAGGAGCTGTCATCGCTGTCCACCTCATCTGTCCAATTATGGCCTAATTTCAGGCGCTGCCAGTCAAACACTTCATCGATGTTGACGTGCGTCAATCCTAATAGTTCATAGGTAAAGAACAGATCTTGACGTCGGAAGGATAAAATTTCTTCCAAAATGCGTACGGTGACCACATCGGTTGACAACATGTTGCGCACAAATTGACAGTTTTCAGGGGTCCAGATCGGGTGTACGATACCATTTTCATGCAGCTGATGCACCCATTCGTCGTACACATCTGGAAAAGTGACTTGTCGAAGAGCCCTACTAATGTTAGCTCGTAGATCGTGTAAGAACAACAAGGCTTCGGGTGACCAAATGGGGTTATCGGGCGGTTTCAATACCACATGATGTTGCATGCATTTTAATAATGCTACAATCCACCAACGCCGCCAAGGGCGAGCATTCAGACTCTGCGTAAACTCGCTCTGAGAGTCCACTACCCCTTGACTCGTGAAAGGAGAAGTCATGTTTGGTGTAAAAAAGACTAAACGTTATCCTTATATAGAAAACGCGAACTGTCAGTCCTACCAAAATCTTCTATAAAAAAAAAGAAACGACAAGGTATCAAAACAAATGGTAACACGTCAACAAAGAACACTTCAGCGCGCGAGATTAAAAAAATGTCGAGAACGTCTGACGCCCAGATTGCTTTAAAAGATTGGTTGGGATGTGCCATTCTCTTTTTAGAAAGAGTCGACCCCCATTCTTTGTTGGACTTGAGCGATGATGCGTTACAAGAGCTAGAACCGGACGTAGCGTTTGCGCAACTGGTGACCAGAAACAAAGAGAAGAACGAACCGTTTACTTTGCTTCATTTGATGGCTTATTTAAGCGTTATGCGTCAATGTTTGTCCCTGGACGCTTACCGTGAACATCGTCGTTGGATATTTAAGCAACAACAAGCATACATACCTAGTTTTGGACGTTTTGTGGCTCAATTTACAGTGAGTCTGACCCGGCGATTGATCCCATTGGTGGTGCGCACCTGTTTGTTCCCCATCTAAAAAAATGAAGAAGGCCGAGCAGATGAGTCCTTTGGAAGACTTGTATTTGGATCTGGAGAGTCCTTACGCGTTGAGTGGAAATTTCAAGGAATTGACCAAGGTGGCCCGCGACACGTTGGACGTCTCACCCAGCCAGGCGCAAACGTATTTACAAGGAGAACCCACTTTCACGTTACACCGTCCTCGTCAGGTACGATTTCCACGCAGCAAGACGGTCGTGCCTCCGCAAGTGGATCATACCTGGCAGGCGGATCTTGTGGAAATGCAGGATCCCAAACTCATTGCCCAAAACAAACGCACCCGATACCTACTGACGGTCATCGATGTGTTGTCCAAATATGCATGGGTCATTGCCTTAAAAAGCAAGAAAGGCAAGGCCACGGCAGATGCCTTTCGTTATTTGTTGGAGAATTCAGGAGGACGTAAGCCCGTCAACTTGCAGACGGATCAAGGGAAAGAATTCTACAACCAACACATGAAGCAATTACTGGACGAGTATAACATTCACCACTATTCCACTCGAGGTGAACCCAAAGCTGCTGTGGTCGAACGTTTCAATCGCACTTTGAAGGAATTGAAGTTCAAGTACATGACAGCTCGCAACACCCCCAAATATTTGGAGGTCTTACCCTTGTTGGTGGACAAGTACAACACGCGCATTCACAGCCGCACTCAAATGGCCCCGGCCGATGTCACTGACGACAATGCCTCGGTGGTCTGGAAGCGGTTGTTCAAACCCACCCCTGCCTTAGACCCTTACAAGTTTCGACCGGGGGATTTTGTGCGCACCACAAAACCCGTCAAGGGTAAAAAGAGTGCCTTTTCCAAGAGTTATCGGGGTAATTGGTCGCAAGACGTGTACACGGTGACCGATCGTCAACGGTCCTTGTACGATGGTGTGAATTATTATAAGTTGGACACTTGGAAAGGTGATAAAGTACCTGGACGATTTTATGAACCTCAACTGCAAAAAGTACGAGCTCTACCCAACCAATGGCGGGTGAGTAAAAAGCTTAAATACAAGGGACGCGGACCCACTCGTCAAGTGTTAGTTAACTGGCAAGGACTTGCTCCCGATTATCAAACGTGGATACCCGTCAAAGAGTTAAAAAAGTCCTCGTAAAAAAATGGCCAAACCCTGGGAAATGGACGATGAGTTTTTGCTGTTTCTGAATAGTGGGGATGTGGGCACGGAACCCCTCGAACCCGGAGAGACCACCGTGCGCAGTGCGTTCCGACAACGGTTGGAGATTCCATTGACGCTCACCGACCAGTGGCAAGTTGCCCTTTTGAAACTGTTGTACACCAATTCTTACGGGAACACCGTGTTGAAATCGTCGCAGGATTACCATGTGCGTGTGGGGAGCTCGGATGGATCGGTTCCCACTCGATCAATGGCGCTGACTTCGCACAAACACTTCACGCACGCGGCAGAATTGCTTGGCGATTTGGTGCAGAAGATGGGATGGTACGTGATACCCACCTTGTCGGGCGGTCAACATCATTACGGACAACTCCACATGGAATCTCCTGGCACCACGGACGAAAATTTTCCCACAAATCCCAAACTGGATCTGTTTCGTCCCGACCTGTTGCGTGAATTTTTGCAAAGGATCGAAAACACTTATCGCGTGAAACAAGTCGCACTCCCTACGCGCTTCAATCTGATCGAATATTACCTAGGATTCGCCCTCCTGAAACTCATGGGTTTAAGGAGGGATTACATCTGGTTAACTAGAGCTAGTCCATCCAGACCCAGGACGCATTATTCACTCCATCTGTGGGCGCAGGGTCAGTACAATCTGGGGGAATCGTTGGCTCTGTTGATGGGATTTTTGGAGCCCGATCCAGATCGGCCGGGCCAGACGCGCATTGTGGCTCACAACACCGTCTACGCGGCCACGGGAGAAGGTACGCAAGCCGATTGGGTGGTTAGTCGTTTGGATACGCATCACTTTGGCATCGAGACGGAAGATTTTCTGTTGGGAGGCGTACGCATCAAACTCAACACTGCCGTCGAGCAGTTGCACTACACGTTTGGCAAAAGAGCCGTCTTTGACATGGGGGCTTGGGTGCGCGACCCGTCTCCCTTGTTACCCTACGCGCGACAATCCCCCGTGACGGTGGTCACTACGGAACCCGGCAAGTGGTTTCTGCAGGCCCGAGAAGGGGTCAACGTCGATTTCAAAAACGGTCTGGAGACAGTGATGGGCACCCCACAACTCAAAGCTCCTTCTCGGGTTAAGGGATTTGGGGCCTGGTTGGCTTTGCCCAGTTTGGAGACATCCCTGGCCCAAACAAACACCCACTTGTCTGACGTGGACCTCACGCGATGCAATACCAAAGTAGATGTGGTGGAATTTAGCCCCGTGGGCGACAGACAACGCCGATTGCTGGCCACTCTTCCCCTCTCACCTAGCAGCGATTACGGTCTCACGGTCGAATACGACCCGCAGCATTTGGATTTCAGACCGTTGGCAGGACCCACGCAAAATCTGAGCGAGTTGAGAGTGCATTTAAGAAACGCTGAAGGTTTGGGTATACCATTTTACACGGGTCTCACTGGTGTTTGGTTGTACTTTCGCAAAGGAGGAACGAAAAACACACAACCCTTGCAATCGGCCGGCATGAGTTTTGCTGGGGGACGTCGAGTGACTTTGGAAAGTGACGATCAGAAGGACCTCTTCCCGAACAACACCCCATCGCATTTCAGGTTGAGATTACCCGAACAGTGGACCTTGGATGCCACATGGGAAGTGGCTCTGGTGCAATTGTTGATGCCTCACACGTTTCACAACGTTCAAGATCGCCAGATACAGTGTTCTGTCAACTACCCGTCCGGCAAACAAGATATTTTTTTGGCGGGCGGGCTCTACGTGACCTTGACAGATGTTGTGTTGGCCCTTCATCAAGCCATCGAAACGGAGACACCCGTTTCAGATGCTGGCACGACCGCTCGTGTCCAACTGCAGTTGGACGAGAAAGGATTTTACCAGTGGACCTTCCCCACGAATGATTTTTCGCTGTACTTACCCAGCTGGTTGGCTCGAGTTTTAGGATATCTTGATTGGGAATCGTGGACGGTCCCGTTTTACTACAAGTCCGACGTGCGTCATCCCACAGTGGAAATCACCAGCACGGACACCCAGACTGGGCGCCCGACCGAAGTGGAAATCACACGCTCGCATACCATGGCCTTACCGGCCGATCATCGCGTGTGGAGTTTTGTCTCCCCGAACTCTTTCCAGAACGTCTACGTGCATTGCAACGTGGCCGAACCCGTGTACGTGGGATCGCAGATGGCCAAGGTGGTCTTAATCCATGGCGTCAACCCTCAGAAGGGGGTCTTGGAGGACGTGCCCATTCCACACTTGATCTTTTCGCGATTGAGTCATTTCACTTTTCGAGACCTCGAAATCGATATAAGAGACAACTTAGGTCGTCCCATCCCATTTCAAGGAGGAAACGTCACAGCTGCTCTGTATTTCCGACAACGTAAATTGCTTTAAAAAAAAAGTGCCAATGCATCGCACGTTTTTGAGATCGCAATGGATCCAAGTAGGTGGTGGTGATGGTTACAATCAAGGCCTGCCTCCGTATCAAGAAGGGGGTTTTTGGGGCACGCTGGCAGGTCCTGCAGTGAGTTATCTGGGTAATTTAGCGGCCAATGCGGGATACGAAACAGCCTGTCGAGCCGCCCGCAAATTTTACAAAAGTCATTGTCGGAAGAAGGAGGAGGAAGAGGAAGAGGAGGAGGAGGAACCGCCCCGCAAGAAAAAGACAAAGACAAAACGAGAACTGCCCCGCAAGAAAAAAAAGAAAAAGCTGCAACGAGGAGGAAGAGGAGACAAGTACGACGGTGGGACGGCCGATTATCAGGAAGGAGGACTGGTCTTACCTTTCTCCGAAATGACGTACGAGCAACTGTTGAGAGCGCAGAGGGGTTTTGGGAAGCGGCGATCTCGACAAAGAACCCCTCGTCGACCTCGCAACATCACGGCCGCGAGTTTGGATGAAAATCTCTATCGGCGTCTGGGAGGGAGACCCATCGGGGTGTTGCCCAATGCCATTCCTGGCTTTCAGGTGGGCATGGGAGAGAATGGAGAGAGAGTAAGAGGAAAAAAACGTAGACGAACGGGTCACGGTGATTGTTTCAACGAGCTCCTATAAAAAGGAGCATCCACGGGTGGTCGACCATTTGACTAGACGTCACCGTCAGCATGTCACAAGGGTCAGATGACACAGACAACAACAACAACAACAACGGTGGGATCATCGTGCAGGCCGATCAGGGTCTTTACAATTATCGCCCTCCGCGAGAAATTGATGCCACAGAATACAAATGGCACTTTGAAGATGTGAAATCTCAGACCACTTCGTCAAACCCTCTCCAGTTTCGTTTGGCCGATCGACCTTACCCCTTCTGCCCCAGCGAGATCGAACTGCATCTTAAAGTGTACTTCAAACTGGGCTCCACAAAAGCACCCTTGAATGACTTCACCACCAACCAAGCTATTGTAGGCCCAGTGAACAATTTTGGGTACAGTTGTATCCGTCAAGTTCGTTGTCGAGTCAACAACAACGAAACTGAGTCCACGGCTGGGGTGAATTTGGCATACCGAGAATATTTCAAGACCTTGTTGGAAGCAGATCCCTGGGACGAAGCCAGCCGCCTCAAGCGACAAGGATGGTACAAAGATAGCGCAGGACAGATGGATAAATGGGGAGGCCTAGCCACTCATAATCCTGGAGGGGTTCAACGACAAAAGCTCTGTGTCAATGACACGGGCAAGTTCGAATTCAACGTGTGCCCTTTGCCTTGTAATTTTTGCCAGATAGAACAGAACGTCCCACCCAACACCAGAGTAGAATTTGAGATCGAGTTCAATGACCCCAAGTTCTGTTTGATGTCCATGACCCTGGACAAGTCCACTGCAGCTGGGGCCGCGAACAACACGGCTAGTTTTGAAGTCTTGGCCCAGGAGTGTTTTCTCCGTGTGTTTTATCGCGTTCCCAATGATATCATCATGAAGTACATGGAAGAACAAGTGGAAAAGACCACGGTGGCCAACCCCCTCTCCTTCCCCTTCAGGCGCATGCGATGCGAGAACAGGTACATTCCATCAGGCGTCAGCCAAGTGGAGTTCAACGATGTGTTTCAAGGACGTTCCCCGCGCTTGTTTTGGTTGGTGGTGTTGGAAGATGCGCGTTATCAGGGAGAATTCAATAAAAATCCCTTTGACTTCAAAGCCAATTTTTCAGGATTCAACATCACCAGTGCCGAGTGCACAGCCAACGGAGTCCCAGTGAACAAAGCCAAAGTGGATCTTACCAACAAATACGAGATCTATGATTTGTTGCTGCATGCCTCAGGCAAAAAGAGACGCGATGCTTACCTGTTGGATCCCGATACCTTTGAAAAGGGTTTCTACTTTGTACCCTTTGATTTGACGGCTGTCCAAGATGGAGGTGATTCTGTCACCCCGCAGTTGCAAATGCTGATCAACGTCAGGCTGGGGTTTTCTACAACGACAGGTGCAGCATTGCAAGCTTTGTTCTTGTACAACACAGATGAGAGTCTGTTGCAGATTGACAACAGAGGAACCACTCAAGGCCCAGTGCTCTTGTCCGATGCCTTGGTGTGAAAAGAGCTGGAGAAAACATTATCTTTTTGTAACAATAAAAAAAAAAGAGGTCAATAAAAATGTCACTTGCCTATTTCATGAACTTTAGATGCCTTGTTTGAAAAGAGCTTTTTTGTAACAAGAAAAAAAAGAGTTTAATAAAAATGTTTTATCTTTTTTGGTGATGTTTGTGTGTGTCACTCTCCTGTTCCTCGGGCCCCCTATAAAAAAGGGCACAAGTCCTCCTTGGTCAGTTTTGAAAATGCCTTGCAGAAAGAAAAGAAGAAGAGTATCTCGCAAAAAGAGGTACCACAGAGGGGGTGCTAGGTTCGTGAGACGACCCACCCTGCAGGATAAAATAGCCGAGGGAGCCAGTATGTTTTTATCAGGACCTGCCCCTTCGTTTGCTACGGCAGGCTTGTTCCTGGGCAAGCAAGCATTCAAAGGCATAAAAGACAACGTGGAGCATTTTTTAAAGGCCAAAAAGCGGCGGAGATAAAAAAAAAAATTTCCACCTTGTCAAAAAAAAAAGATGGTCAACCCATCCCGTGCCAGACGAGACAGCGCCCAAAGACGAAGAAATCGTCGGATGACAAGGCAGGGAGGTATTCAACGAGGAGGTTTCGTCCCCATTGTGGTGGATTTTAAGAAAGGGATCCAAGTGACACGGGACGCCATCGAAGCCATGCAACAACCCATCGACCACGACAAGGCCCGACGAAACGTGAACAGGTACAAAGCCGAGTATGCGTCTTATAAAAGACGCGGTGGAAACAAAGGGTTCACGCGTTGGGCCCGCGACAAAGGTTACGCCAAAAAAAGTGATGCCTGTTGCCTGCAGTAAAAATGCATGACACGTTGCAATTGCAAAAAGCGTGTCGAGGCGATGACAACATTTCAAAATACTTTTGGGACGTGTTTGGTGCGGATGAAGGAGCCTGTCAACCCGTCGAGTACCCCAAGTGCGCCATATGGAACACGGACCCCATACGCTTACCCGGCCAACATTGGATAGCGGTGTTTTGGGCGAGTCAAGACCACGGAGAATTCTTTGATAGTTACGCGCGAGCGCCATCCTTCTACAACGCAGCGTGGCGTTGTTTCGACCTTTTCCGTCACATTCCACAAGAGCTACAAGGAACCAACACCGATGTGTGCGGAGATTATTGTTTGTACTACTTATTTCATCGTTGCCGCGGCAAACCCATGACCCAAATTGTTCGACACTTCTCACCCACGGATCGTGTCTACAACGATACGGCCGTGGTGGAACGAGTACGGGACGAATTCCCGAGTTTACGACATCAACACCTGGCAGGGGCACTATATGATGAGGATGGACACCCCAACCAGATGTGTCGGATCAAACGGTTGAATCTTTGCAAAAGAAAGGCATAAAAGGAAGAACGGTGTTTTTTACAGGGTGTCAGGTTAAAAACATGGAAACGGAAGATGCTCCCTCTTGTTATGATCCACGTTTCAGGGTCCCGGGTAATATGCAGATCGTGGGTCCTACCTTGAGCGGCAAGACAACCTTCTTGTACAAGTTGGTCAAAGATGCTCCGTGCTACTTTCGGGAAGACGACAGATCCCCTTGTTATTTTCAAAAAATCGTGTATTGCTATGGATCAGCCTGGCAACCGATTTTTAACCAATTCCAAGAGATGGGCGTGCAATTTCACGAGGGCTTGCCAGACAACGTGGAAGCACTCTTTCCACCCGAAACACACCCCGGTTTGATCATCATGGACGATCTCATGCACGAAAGCAGCAAGTTACCTCAAGTGACCCAACTGTTGACCAAAGGAACGCATCACTTGGGTCTCTTTGCGATTTTCCTGTCGCAGAACCTCTTCCATTCGGGCAAGGAACAAGCTGGTCAAAATCGCAATTATCATTACACCGTTCTCTTTAAGAATCCCGCGGATACCCGTTACATCAAGATGCTGGGCAATCGTTGGTTGGGTGATTCAGAGGCATTTTGGCCCATCTATAAAAGGGCCACAGAGAGACCTTTTGGCTATCTATTGACCGACTATCATCCTCGAACCGACGACGCCATTTGTTTTCGTACCCATCTCTTGATAGACGATCCCGAACCTCTTACCGTGTTGCAACCCGCTCAAAAGAGAAGACACAAAACGTGAGAAAAATGTCTTTCCGTCGTCGAGATTGGAGAAGACAGCGAGGACGAGGCATGTTGGAGGATTTTAGCAAATCTCGCGCCACCCGCACCAATCAAATCAGAGCGCGATGGAATAAGGAGAGAGCCGACATGCATCGACGCTTGCAAAACGAAAGCGGTAAATTGCAAGAAGGTGCCCGTCGCCTCCAGTGGATGTTGGAAAACCCCAACCCCAGTCTGGGTGAAAGGGTCATGGAGAAGGGACGTCAAACCCAATTCAAAGCCAAGAATGCTTTCAAACCAGGCATCAAACGCCCCAAACTCAAAGCAGGAACGAAAAGAGCCCTGATGGCTGGGGCGATGGGAGGTGTCTTGGCCCCTGTAGTGGGAACTTTAATCGCCAAAGCTATAAAAAAGACGAAGACGAAGAAGAAGAAATCATAAAAAGAAAACAGTTATGCAGTCCCTCATTGTCATTCCCACCTATGGAACATGGCCCACCATGCCACGCATCGCTCGAGCGTCTTGGTCGCAAGGGGTTCCTTTTACCCGTTACGTGGTTGGGAAAGGGATACAATTGCAAGATGCAAGCGATCTCACCACGGGTCGGGCGGCCTGGCAAGCACAGATCCGTCGCAGTCAAAGAGGTCGCGGGATCGATGGCAGCCAGAGATCAAGAGCCATGGCCAAAGCCTATGCCAACCGACCCGCTCAGAAGGTCGATCGTTGGGTCAACAGAAAGATGTGGCGCTTGCGAGATAAGATGACTCCCGAAACCTTAACAGGAAAATTAACAGCAGGTGCTGCATTAGGAGGAGCTGCGGCGGCCGTGCCAGCAGCGTTTTTGGGTGCCTTAACAGCCAAAGTGTTCACCCAGAAGAAGAAAAAGAAGAAGAAGAAGAAACAAGAAGGAGGGTTTTTAACGCTGCTAAGCAGTGCTGCCAAAGTGGGATACGAGGTTGGAAAGAGAAAAGATTACAAGCGTATGGGAGCCAAAGGAGCCACGGGGCATTATAAAGCGCATCGCAAACCCTGGGAAGTTTAAGGAAGGTATAAAGAGAGAGTAGTCCTCATCCGCAAGTACATTCACCATGCCAACCGTTCGCAGAAAGAAAACAAGACAGCGTGGAAAAGGTTTGGGCGCCGACATGGCCGTGGCCACGGCAGCTCCCATTGTGGCCAATCTCTTAAGTCAAGGGATTGAACACGCCATGGACAAAGGACCAGAGGTACTCGGCAAGGTAGCCGAGCATGGCAAACGTGGTGTAAAGTGGCTCTCGAAACGCTTCAACCGTTTGAGAAAAAAGAAACCTCAGAAGGGCGGTAGAAAAAAAAGAACATCCTTGCCCCGTTGGGCTCAAGAACCTGGTCTGTCCAAACTCGTAGGTCTACCCAATCATTTACCGTCACACGTGCAATTTCAACTTGAAAATTCCATGACCTCGGTGTAGGCAGGCGAAGGATATAAGAAAGGAGGAAACTGCAGGACACACACAGTTTTTTGTGATGGCCCCACCTAGAGGCGCTTGGCGTGCTTTTCCTGTCAATTCAAATTTTTCGCCCACTTCTGCTGCAGAGCGACGAGCGAACTCGGGATTTGATGCCCCAAGAAAGAAGGCCACTACCGATCGTTTTGGGAGACCCAACCGAGCCGTGAAAGCCAGTATTGCCTTGAAAAAAGGAATCAAGACAGCCAATGCGGCGACAGCGGGAGCGATTTTAGCGGCCACTTTGGGCGGTGTGCTTGCAAGTCAATTCTCGAAAAAGAAAAAAAAGAAGAAGAAGAAGCAAGAACAACAAGGTGCAGGCAAAAGATCAAGGGGATGGCGCATGCAAGAACAAGCCGACTGGTTATCGGGGTTGACGGATCGCCGGACGTTTTCAGAGGACATAAAAAGAGCCAGCAACGAACAATTGCGAGCTCTGACCGATCTGATACGTAATCTCTACGACAACGTGATCCAAGTACCCGCTTACGTCAAAACCCCTCTCCTGGGTAACAGGAAAACGATTCGACGCATCAGTGCACTGACGACGCCTTTGCACGAAAGAAAGAGGCTCTTAAGAAGAGTAGGAGGAGAAAAACTCGTTCCCTTTTTGCAAGCCGGACTAGACACCTTGTCGTCATGACGGACAAATACGCTCGAGAGATGATGTTGGTGCCCAAAGATCCCCCCTGGATGAAACCGCCGGTTCCCTTTCTACCCGATTCATCCCGTCAATGGGGAAGGGGTGAACAAACACCCCCCGACCCCAACGAAGCCTACTGGAAACGTCAATTCTTGACGGACCAATTGGTCAATGCCCCTCGTTTGGATCGCGTCATGCGTGTCATGGATGCCATGAAGAGCGTGGAAGGTGAAGGGCAACCGCCCAAGTTACCTTCGTACGGAAGTAAGAGCAGCGAATACTTTCGACTTCAGAATCAACTACGACACATGATAGACCCCCGTCAGACCTCTGCGCTCTTGAGAAGACCTCCCCCTCTTTCGGCGGCGGAAAACCAAGCCCGAACGGATGATATTATTCCCCCCAAACCACCCCTTGGATCCACACTTCCACCACCTCCCAAGTCATTTCAAGAAGCGCACCAGCAATCAAAGAACATTGACAAACAATTGGCAAACTTCATCAACGTGGCTAAACAGAATTTGGACGAGGCCAAGCGCGCCGGCAATAATCCTAACGAGGTGAAAATGGCTGATCTAGATTGGCAAGTGGCTCAAAAGTCTGCTGAAGTCATACGAGAGTTGGACGATCAATTAAACTCAGAAAACTATGGTTTGCCCTTCAGCGACCTCAAATACTGGACCACGGACAAAGACACATTCGATGCTGCCGTGGAAGCAAACAAAAGAGAGCTGCTGGAACGTCGTGACAAACTGTGGCATCAACTGGAAACAGAATATCAAGAGCACAAGGAAAGCATGAAACAGAGAGAAAAGCAAAGACAAGCCAAGATAGAAAACATAATTCAAAAAGGAAAAGGGGTCGCCTTGAAACGACACAAACCTCGCGGTTGGGTGCAAGAGTAAGAAAGTTGTTCAGAAAAAAGAGACGTTTAAAAGTTGTCACTATTTAAATTGTTGACCTGTTTTCACAACAAGATTGTTGTAATAAAGTTGCTTTAAAATGGTCAAAACACGTGTGCTCTTTTTCTTGCACTAACCCGTTTTTTGAATAAGAATTCATCAAAAAAAAAAGTAAAAACGTAATGAAAAAAATCAACAAGAACATTCGAAAACAAGAAAACGAAAAACAAGCAAGAAAAACACAAAACAAAAAGCACTCTCATTTTCTGGAAACGCTTGGTTGACAAAACAAATTGCCCTTCAAAGACAAGAGACGTCAGCGAAGGGGCTTCCTCGTAGCCTGAGGGGTGGCGTCAGCTTTTTTTCCCTTTATAAAGGCTCGCGCTTTGTTCTTTTTTCATTCTTCTCTCATTCGCTTACAACGCAAAGCCAGACGAGCTACTCGGCAGAAGAAAACAGTAATGGGTGCAAGATTATCGCAAACACTTGGGACGAGACGATTTCAATTTAAACTCTTTTATCGTCGAGCCAGGTCCCGCTGGTGGTTCGCGCGTGGTCTGGAACCAAGTGATGGCGTAAGCCGGGTTTTTCCAGGAAAACGCTGTTCTGAGAAAGACAAGAAAGATTTTTTCACGGCGTGAAAACAAAGATGGTTCCTCGCTAAAAAATCAGACAACTCTCTTCGTGGAAGGTTTAAGAGGTGGCTTTGGAAAAAGGACAACCTTTTCGGCAAAAGAAAGGGATTTTTTTACTGCAAAATCCTTCCGCAGGTTCGTAGTTTGTTTGTTTGTCTTTGCTCGATTCGTCATGCGAGGAAAATTTGATTTGTTTAAAATACTTTCACGTTTCTTCTTTCAAACGAGTTTTCTGCGAGTATTGAATTCAAACTATTTTTTTTTCTTTTTTCATTCACGGAATGTCCCGGAGGCGAGCCAAGATGATTTTCGTTCTAACATGCGATGGAATCGAAAGAGAAAGAGAACCTGATTTACGACACGTCTTCGCGGAAAATGTCTGACTTTGAATTTTTTGCCCTGAAGGTTTTCATGCGGTCTAATTACCAAGTGATTGCTTGTATTATGTTCTGTTAAAAGAATTATTCAGCGCTCAATGATAAGCGCTTTTATCACCATAACATCCAGATAAATTTTGCTCAAACCCCGATCGGAAAGTTACTCAAGAAAAGAAGAAAGCGTTAATCCTTGAAATTTTTTCTTGTTGATGATTTTCATTAAACATGTTATAGAACTTTCATCCTTGTGTGGGCTTCTTCTTTCATATTGGGGATTTTGACTACTTCCCCAATTCATTCCCCAGGAGGATCGTACACAGGGAAATTTGACCACTTCCCCAAAAAAAAAAATTTGAAAAAAAATTTGAAAAAAATCAAAAAATTTTTTGAAAAAATTCGATACTCAAAATCACCTATATAAATCAAAAATTGAAAAAAAACTTCAAAAAAAAATTCAAAAAAATTTGAAAAAAAATTGAAAAATAATTCTAGTCAAAATCCCCTATATAACTTTTTTCATTAAAAAACTTGTTGAACCTGATTGACTTGTGTGGGCTCCATTATTTCCGTTGGGGTGACGTCAGCAATGACGTATATAGGCACTTTTTTGACTGTCCCATATCCAAAATCCACTCATGGGCGTGGTTAGGAAAAATGACTCGTGTCCTATCTAGCCCTGTCTTACTACTAATACCCTGTGTAATACCCTGTGTAATACCCTGTGTAATACCCTGTGTAATACCCTGTGTAATACCCTGTGTAATACCCTGTGTAATACCCTGTATAATACCCTGTGTAATACCCTGTATAATACCCTGTGTAATACCCTGTGTAATACCCTGTATAATACCCTGTGTAATACCCTGTATAATACCCTGTGTAATACCCTGTATAATACCCTGTGTAATACCCTGTGTAATACCCTGTGTAATACCCTGTATAATACCCTGTGTAATGCCCTGTGTAATACCCTGTGTAATACCCTGTGTAATACCCTGTATAATACCCTGTGTAATACCCTGTATAATACCCTGTGTAATACCCTGTGTAATACCCTGTGTAATACCCTGTATAATACCCTGTGTAATACCCTGTGTAATACCCTGTGTAATACCCTGTGTAATACCCTGTATAGTACCCTGTGTAATACCCTGTATAATACCCTGTGTAATACCCTGTGTAATACCCTGTGTAATACCCTGTATAATACCCTGTGTAATACCCTGTATAATACCCTGTATACCTTGAGAACTGATGCAACAGTCAATGGAGGCATTGACTTTCTCTACTACTGATCCTCCCAGATCCTGTATTGCTGAAGAGATTTTGTCCTAAACAACAGATTAAAACATGTTATTTGTATCTGTTATGATTTAAATAATTTTTCTTTAGTTTGAAAATTTCTAAACCAGTTTAATCTTTATTTCCCTTTGTCGTCAGTATTTATTAACCATATTCTGAGACAAAGAAAAAAAACTGCTTTGAATATTTTTACACCTAAGAACATTAATTTTATCCTTGGTGCAAATTACTTTTTCCTTAGTTTTTGTCTCTGGTAATGTATAATAATGAGTTTAAAAAAAAGGAAAAACAAATTTGCACCAAGGATAAAATTGCACCACAACATATATAACAAATAACAACTCACAAACCTCCAAATAATTATTCAGAGCACTGACATGATTATGTGCTAGTAGATGTACATTTAAAAACTAGAGTTCTGCTTTGGAACACTCAGTTAAAGCCAGGAGTTTTAGGAAACCGACAATACCAGTTCCATATAAAATGACAGTAAAATAATTTATTAACCAAAGAAGGCAGGTTTCATATTCTAGATAACGTGGATTCCACTCCGCAGGACTAAATTTGGGAGACATGGGGTGGAATCTGGGGGGAGGGAATAATGGAATAAGTAAGATGGCAAAGGGAAAAGGAGGAAATTTTGCTAAACTTCAATTAAGAGCTACATTGTACATGTACATGTAGGCTGAAAGTACTAATAAAGGTCCACAAATACTGATGGAAGGAGCAAATAAAAGAAACAGCTTCTTAACCAAGTGAACAAGACTAAAAGTGGTTAAAATAATTAAAAACTGAATGTCAGTCAACGGCCAGACAAGGCATGCGGTGCTGTGGCTGATAGAGTTTTTACAGAGTTATATAAACTGAACCAGGAGTTAAGGGTGAAGTTAACATTATTCCGTCCTTCCCCACCAAGATAAGAAATAAGATTCACAAGAATCATGATACCTTGCTCTGCTGCAGTCTTCCAATGATTGCAAATTTCATGTTGGAAAGTGGTTTACCAGGAGCATTAGCAGCTGAAAGTGGTGCAGCCCTAAAGAGAAAAGTTGTTCAATAATGTGAGACAAAACACATGTGCAAACAAGGCTGTGCCCAGGTGCCATTGGCAACTAAGTTGTGTCTTTGGGAAACAAGGAAAACTGAGCATTGCACGTAGCTTAAGTGCTGGGCACCCTAAATTTTATAGTTGGACTCCCTTTGGGCTCCCTATGATAACTCTTAAAGGGTAGCCTTTACAAAATCAAGATCAGTTGCCTTAAAACATAAACTACAGTCTATTCCCTGGATGGGAAATGAGTATTTTGTGGAGAGAAACAATGGCAAGCAAAGTCTACAGGACTTGAAATAACCAACCTTGAGGTTAAAAATCTGACAGTCAACAACCAGGAGGCAGGTACATTGTAACACCTGCATCAGTATCTCAACTTTATTATTCAAGACTATGGCGTTTTACCATATAAGGGCAAGAAAAGATGCAAAATATGCGAGCGTATTACACTGTAGTATACCCCCAGGGGGAAAGGTGGTACTTGGGTATAGTGACCAGGGGAAGGGGGGGGTACAGGCCTTTTTGGTTTTGAAATTTGTGATCTGAGGACTTTTTTGGGTTAGAAATTTCGTGGTGACTTTTTGGGGTGAAAGAGTTTGGTGAGGACATTTTTGGGGGTCGGCAAAAAGCGTACTAACCTTTTTATGCAAGAGAGAAAAGGGACTTTTGGGGGTTTTGGGCCGTTGGACTTTTTTGAGTCTGGTTTTAGCCTAATATTGGGGTCTAACAATTAATTTTGGCCTCATTCGCACCTCCCCGTCACCTTACACATGTACAGCTGAGTATGGTCCTGGGAGTATAGAGTACCACTTGAAAAGGTTAAGAGCAGGTTAAGTTAATTGTAAGTGTGCACGCTCAAGACAAGAGTGAAAACTGGACAAAAAATGATGGCAAAATTGAGAAGTTACTAACTAAAGGAAAGGGCTCCTTAAAAATGGAAAATTAAGCAGTTGAAAAATAAATCCCTTATTTGATGGTTTGGCAACTGATAATACACACAGATATTTTACTCATTACTCACATTTTGCCTTGCCCCTGCAGGGTTTGGCTACTATACAATATCTGCACAGTATACAGTTTATTATCTGTCAAACTATCAAATAAGGTGAATGTATTCTGCTCTATTGTATTTACATTGAATGTACAGTTGACTCACAGTGAAGTAACAGCTTCTGATTTGATCACTTTGGATGGCATGGCAGCAGTAACAGACACTTTTGGGAAAATTCTCTCTTTTTTCTTGAATTTAAATTTCTTTCTGTAACATCAAATTCCATGTTTAATTAGTAATTTACCTAAAATCTACATCCCAATAATAATTATTTGGGGGGGGGGGGGGGGGGGGGTGGGGGTGCATGAATTTGAAATTGGGTGCCTATTTGTAGCTGGGCATTGATTCAAGCATTTTCGGTAAAGAGTGATTACTGAAAATTCTTGAATTAGTGCCCAGCTACAAATGAGCACCCACTTTCAAATTTGTGCACCACCCCCCTCCCCCCACCCTAAGGCTAAAAATATTAAATTTGCGCCCCCTTATAATAAATGCACCCCTCCCCCCCCCCCCACCCACCACTCTCCCCAAGAAATTGAAGTGGATAAGTAGGATATCAGAAGTCAGTGACAACAGAACATTGAAAGCGAAGTGTTAATAATGTTCCACACCTAAAATGTTACAGTTTGTGTTCACTTGAATTAAAGAAAATGTCATTGAGGCTGAAATTTGAAAAACGAAATAAGTGCACCCCTTTTGAAATAATGCCCCCCTCTCGACTCAGAACATTACATGAGCGTCTTGGGCGCTAATTCGAGCATTTACAGTCCCTCCCCTAGATGGAATGCTAATACACTGTAAGTTACACATAAACACCTACATGCACCCACACACACACACACACACACACACACACACACACACACAATGTTTTCCCAAAGGTGTGGGAAACTTTCTCTTTTTAAATTTTTTCTAATAATTTTTAATGTTAATCTAAAAAAAGTTGCTGCACTCACAAAACGTCTGATCCTTCTTTCAACTCCTCAGATATTTTCCATGCAGCTCGCTTGGGCTGTTTTGTGACAAAAGTGCATTTGGTCCAAGCTGTTAAATTGCCTGTGCAGCAGTAACCTTCTGTTCTAAATAAGAGAAACAATAAACAGTGTTTAACATGCTATTTTTAAAACGTATTTCACAAAAACCAAATAATGACTCCCACTTCTTATCCCTGGCAGATGAAATGTTACCTAAAAAATCTTCTTGCTCTCGCTGGCTGGCAATGTTGAAGTTTCCTTGAGTTTATTTCTGTGATGTGATTTTGATGCAAGATTTGTTGCTTAAGAGTTTTAGGTTACAGCAAATGGGCTTTGAAGCTCATGGCATCGAAATACAGTACATATATACTAAAGCTGCACCAAACTGCTACATGTATAACAATAATTGTAAGAAGAATAACAATAGTTAAATAGTATTTTTATTCTACATGTATGTTTGAAAAATTTATCAATCTCAACATCCTTATTAAAGACTCCAAACTTGATAATTCTCAAGACTGTACAGTTATGTCACTCTTTAGAACAATAATTATTACAAACCTATATACAAGTTCACCACCTTTGCATTCCTCACAAGGAAGCAGTCTTCCAAATGTCATGCCATCAGAGCATCTGTCAAGCAACTATTAAACAAAATTGTTACTACTGGTACTTCATTATTGTATTATCACAGTTGTGGGGAAGCATTAAATGAATTATTATACATGTCAGGGTTTGCCAGATTTTGTATGACTTTTGTCGTATGTAAAATTAAATGTTGGTAAATACATTGTATTAAAAAAATTAAATTGAATTTACCGAACTCTCTCCACCTTGTGAACTCAGCCCATTGTCTTCCAACATCTCTCTCAACTCTGGTAAAGAACAGTTCGTCTTTAAATCATCTCTTACTTTCCACAACAGTTTACTTTGTTCCTGGTGAAAAAAAATAGTCAAGAATGCAGTGGGTTATTCCAGAAAAAAAAAATCCCCACTAAAACAAGATCTCCTTCCTGAGTGTGATCTTATATACGTTTTTCAATAACTGTAAATTTGGGTCCTCCAAAAATTTAATGAAAATCCAGGTTAGGGGAGTGGGTGGAGGGGGAGGTTTCTGGGCTTAGAAATCCAGATGGGAGGGGCGGGTCTACCAGGCCAGGGAATGCGGGCAGAGGGAAGGTTAAAATTGGGTGGCGGGCGCAGATTTTTTTCTGAAATACACATGTAACCCATTGTTTCACAGTGATACATCTACTGTACATGATGTGTGCAAAACCATTTGTTATTAGCACAATGTGTGGTACCAGGAAAACAATATTCATAGCCCCTCCACCCCACCCATGGACCCTCCCCTATGGAAGGTCAATTCCAATGGATATCCAGATGCAATACAATCAACAACATTAATCAATATGGCTGCAGTGCGGGTACTTATTTTAACACTTTCACTTCCAAAGTCAAATCTTGAGTCATGTAACATGAGTAAAGGGCAAAATTTATGGAGAACTACAATGGAAAAATGCATGCACCTTGAGCTGCTTCTCAGTTTCATCTTCTCCAACCGTCTTCTTCCTTTTTGCATCAGTTTCATCCACCGCGGGTGCTTTTCTCTTGCTTCCCTTCCCCTTTTTTCCTCCTCCAGAACCCAGCTTACTCTTCAACAAGTCCTTGTCTTCCTTCTTTAGTTTGCTAAATCCAGTGAATGATTCAGCTGTTACAGAGGACTCTACTTCTAAAGATTCGCGGCTTTCAATGAAGCAATCAACATGGTGCCACCTTGGAATAGGGATTCCTGCTGGGGCATTGGATTCTGCATCAGGCTCCATAACTTTGGCAACACGAAGCTCTCCCTACAACCAAATTAACATACATGTACAATGTTTTAAAATTATTCAAAAATGAAGTGCCACTATCATGACATGTGATGTTCAATATTGTGACAATGATGGTGATAGGAATGGTATAAAGGATGATGATGATGAGTTGACAATGAGGCTGGCAACAGCAATGGCGATGGTGGTGGTGATGATGATAATGAAGACAACGATGAAGGTGATGAAAATGATGATGACGATGGTGAAGATGAAGATGATGATTATGATACAATGATAATGACAATGACAACAATAATAATTATGTAAATTTCAACATCCAGTAAATTCAATATTTCATTCATTCAGAATGAGACTTAATTACCATATGAAATAATTCTTATAAATACAGGCTTTCAGCAATTTTGTCCATGTGAGCTTTAGACACTGGCCAGCAGGATATATTTACAAATTACATGTAGCTGCCGGACATTTTCTAAGCTACATGCACACTGCATTTATAATAATATTGAACATTACCTAGATACTGCACATGCTTACAGGTACAGTTGATGTAAAGTTAAAAAGCAAAAGCTCAAAGAGGTATAATTTTCACTGATATGATAAATAAAACATTCTCTAAAATGCTAAATCACAATCATTTTTTAACCTTTGACAGAACTTACGATAAGTTTTTACTAGAAACATGCCTCACCTTGTCAATTTGCTCTTTACAGTTCTTGCATTTGCTCCGATTAGACTTGGCGTACTCCACCAGCAAGTCATCTGCAGCACCACCGGCACCTGCAGCAGGTTCAGCCCCCTTTCCTCCACCGTCTCCTCCTACTTTTTTCTTTATCTTCTCCTGGTCTTCCCAACGCAGGGAATCAAAGCCTCCAATGTCAGTGAAGACTTTCACGTTACTCTTTTTAAAGAAGCAACTGAAGTGGAACCAATTTGGAATCTAAAAAATTGAAAGAAGAAATACCATAGTATTTCCTCGCGTAGCGAGGTTTATAAATTTGTCGCGCGTGGAGATCGCGCGTGGATCGCTGTAGGGCGATAGAATCTCGGGTTGACTTTATATATGTGACCTCTCACGCGAAAACGTACACTAACGGCTTTCCGTTTTTGAAAGGAATTCCATTCACTAGCCGTTTATCATCCGTTCAGAAAAAAATTTGCATCCATTCAGAAAAAATTAACATCCATTCGAACGGCTTGGGTCATCCGTTCAGAAAAACTCTGAATCTGTTCGAACGGCTTGTGCTATCCATTCAGCAAAAATTTGCATGTGTTCGAACGGCTTAGGTTATCCGTTCAGAAAAATTGTCCATCCGTTCAGAAAAAAATTGCCATCCGTTCGAACGGCTTTTGCATAATCCGTTCAGAAAAATCTTCACCCGTTCGAACGGCTACAGTCGTCCAAGTAGGTGCATACTCCACAAGTAGGTACATACTCCACAAGTAGGTACATACTCCACAAGTAGGTACATACTCCACAAGTAGGCACATACTCCAGAAGTAGGTGCATACTCCACAAGTAGGTGCATACTCCACAAGTAGGTACATACTCCACAAGTAGGTGCATCCTCCAGAAGTAGGTACATCCTCCACAAGTAGGTGCATCCTCCACAAGTAGGTGCATACTCCACAAGTAGGTACATCTTCCAGAAGTAGGTGCATCCTTCACAAGTAGGTACATCCTCCAGAAGTATCACATAATCCGCTGCCATGAAAATGTTGGCAAAAGCCACTGCCTTTTCATTCCAATAGCGGTACCATGTGTTTGGAGATAATTTTCTCCGGTAAAATGAAACGAATTCTCCTGCATGTTAAGTTTTTAGCATTTCTTTGAGGAAATGGGTTGGGATAGGAGGTTTGTTTCTATGGAAATTTTCGTATGCATTGCATATGGTGGTAATGCCTTCCTCCTGCAGTGTGTTTGTGTACAGACTAGTGACATCCATTGATACAAGGAGTTCAACGGAGTTCGCTTGCAGTTCGCTTGTTTTGTTTTGCCCTTCAAGTTATTTTTGTTATTCAGTCGTTTTAATATAGTCTGCAGCTGGGAAGCGTTGCAGACGAAATTTACTGCCGGTAAATAATTGATAAGCCATTCAGCCGTTCAGTTTCACCTGTTTGAAACGGCTTGGTAAGCCGTTTCTAACCCGTTCGATAGCCATGCATTTTACCTGTTTAACGGAAAGCCGTTAGTGTACGTTTTCACGTGAGAGGTCACATATATATTTATATATATCTCATTGGTGTCCTGCAGTTGCCTAGCAACAAAACCGCAACAATGCTCCAATTGACGTCATCCAGTGTGACGTCGATGCCTATAAAAGGAATCTCGACCACTGGCGGCGATGTCGCACTCTCGTGTTTATTCATGTTTTTTGTTGGTGATACACGACTAATTTCTCATGCAAATGAGAGAGAACAGCAAACACAACAATGCTGGATTCAACAAGTGGCTGGAAATGCTTGCCCGAGAAAATTTACTACTGAAACTCCACTGGATAGAGCGAGAACGGCGACTTGAAATTCAGCGCGAGCAACAAAGAAGAAGACCAATGACGACAAGAAACCTCGGGGCTGAGAGAACATCATGCATAGATTACAAAGACTTCGAACAGCCCAGGCACACCGATTGAGAATGAACGGGAACGAAATCAGCGACTACAAATGCTTCGACAAAATGCCGCCATTAGAATTCTGAACAAAACCGATCACTGAGGAGAGACGACACCGAAGTTGTCGGACAAATGATTTTGTTACACGCAACGAGAGGTAACAAGAAAATACTCGTGACAAATAACGTTCAAACGGATGGAGAACAGCCGATCAGCCGAGTTCAGAGTGAGACGGCCAAATTTCACGGTACTATTAACTGTTTACAACACCGACAATATAAATGTGTTACATGTAAGGAAATTAAACTTGGCCTTACTATTCAAAACAAGATTTAACTCTCCCAATGTTTGAATGCCTAAGATGTAAGCAAGATAAGGAAAATCCTAAATTATACTCTCAAGAAAATGATTACCAGCAGACTTTCTTTAGGCTTCACTGATATTGAGGATACTTTAGATTGATGTTTATTGATATAAGACTTAGGACTTATAGTTGTACAAAGTTTAACCCTCTGAAAATATTATTACAGAACAGCGATAGAATTACGGTAAACTTGTCCCCCTACCATAACATTTTTATCTGGGTACCCTTTCAGCTTTTACACTGTTGGTGTATGCATGGTGTCAACATGTAATTCCTCTTTCAAGTATGATCAAAACTACAGATCACACAGGTGGAAATTATTTCACAAATATTCAATAGGAATATTTACATGATGTTAGCATCATTTGTGATATACATTGCATATCTTGAGTTTACTTGTAAAATAGTTCAATAAGAAATATTATTCAAATGGTTTAGTAAGGAGGATTTTTGTTTTCAATTTGGATAAAAACATTTCATTAATATTAGGAAAAAAAGCATTTTTCTGTTAGCAATTACCAGCTAATGTGTAGAAGCTATTTACTAGGTAAACATACACATGATTGTATGTATTTCATACATGTACATTGCTTATGATATTTACAGAGAATTTGTTGCTACATCTTGAATATTCATGTTTTGTGATCAATTTCTTAATTCCCATGACCTGTATCCTAAATATAGGATACAAGTCATATATTGTGTATTCTTAACCAATTACTACTATGGTTGTTGGTATGTTCTATGCTCTACTATTCTATGTTACTGTAGTCTCATTACTGTTTTTGGTGAGATTAAATTATTATTTTTTACTGCAACTGTACCAGTTGTTATTTTTTGTACAGCATCACTCTTCAGCAGCAGTTAACTCCTGCGATCTCAACCATTCAAGGAAAATAGTGAATTGGGTTAGCAATTATTTGATACCCAGTATATTGAACAAAAACTACAGCAGTATCTACATGTAAGGGGAACAGGTTAATTTGGAAGATAGCACCCACAAGCTTCAAAATTAGAATTTGAGACAGCAGGAGTTAGCTGTATTCCTGATAACCAACTCTCATCCAATCAACATAAACAGAACACCACTACATATTGTACTGGACTCAGGTCCACAACAGTACCATACAACCACTTTCACACCAATTTTCCATCTTATTAATGAAGAGAGGTGGGGGGGGGGGGATCGGAGTGCCTGAGGGTCTTTTGGTGCCCAGTCCCATGTTACAGCGACCCACAGCTCAAAACCCAGTACCAGTTCCCATTTATTTTATTTTAGGAAGACAGGAAACTTAGTGTAAGTTTAATGAAAGACAATGGGAACGAGAATGTCTCAAATTTCTGGGCCATCTCTCCTTCCCCTGTTGCTAAAATTTTGCTGTGCACCCTCCCAGAGCTTCGCGAGGTTCTGCAAGACACGTATTTCTAGTATACTGTATATCCACAGCAAGTACATGTATATATCAGCAGGCTTGATTATTTGAGGAGAAAGAATCCAGACCTAACCTGAGGGTGTCAATGAGGTTAACTGACTAGCGTATAACAATGGATTTTTGTTATCGTAACTGTATAAATAACAAAATACGAGCTGACTATCGTATAAAAGAAAGTCGTTTTCTTAGCGTATGTGGTAAATAAAAGACAAATTTTGAACATTTTCTCTGTGCAGATAAAAATTTGAGTTTATGGTTACTTTGTTTAAATCATTTTAGAGCCCATTTTGAGTCCATTTTTGACCCTGCTAAGACCTTCTGTACCATTGTTGTCGTTTTTAGTCTGCTGCGTGACTGATATTCGTGACAAACCCTGAGCCTGCGCTGTATCTGCGGCTTTATATAATAGTTCCAGGCTCTCTCACGATCTTCGACCTTGGCAAACGTGGCCAACATGGCATCCATTTGTGCTGTGGTCACGTTCTATCGTAATTCTGAAGTTATCGAGCGTTTTCGCTCGAGAATATCATTTAAAGATGGGCTTGAGAACTTAAATAACTTCAAGCTGCACTAGAAAAACTGAACCAATGTTTTGGGCTCACACTGATATAAATTACGTCAGCACTTGAGACCACTTGACGGTAACGGACGGTAACTCATGTTTGATTCTTTCGATTCTGCTTGCTGCTGCCTCTACAACAAATAGAGTTTAAGCCATGGAAAAATGCGCGCATGTGATTTTTATTCACTCGTCAGAATCTCACTCGTCTGTGAAGTATTTTCCATGCTGTTTTTCGTACTTAAGGACGTTCGCGCGAAAAATCTTCTAACATAGATTTTTTTATAAAACTTTTGCTGCAGCTAGGTTATGAGTTACTTTTGAAAAAATCATAGTATTGCAAATGAATCTCTAGAATGGAACTTTCTATGCCATGTTTATATGAGTGGGTGTATTACGCAAATCAAATCAATTGGCAACGTTCCTTAAAGTCAACCTAAATTTAAACGACAGAATTTGCAAACTCTGGCAGCCGCAAGTTGGCGGGATTCGATGTGGCGTTGGTCGAAAAATGGGAAAATTTTAAACTTCCTACAGTACCGCCCAAAACTATTGACCCACCGCCCCGCGGTGAATTTGCGTCTTTGCCGAAAGGGTTTGCCGCGAATTCACCGCGGCACAACCGAAGCCTCTACCTCGTCTTGCACGAACGTGACTGAACGCCGCGGCAAGTGTGCCGCGGTATGTCACGGAGAAGAAACAATAGTAACTAATTTCTAAAATCAAAAAGGTGTCTCTCAAACAATGTGCATTGTGCGCCGAGATAATGTTGGCAGACATTTTGTGAAATGATATCTGATGATACATGTATGTCAATTCCCCGTGGTTTGCCCGCCCCCCCCCCCCCCCCCGCATTACAGTATTTGAAAGTACTCGTGTCGCGTCGCTTCGCCATGTTTGTTTACACACGCAATTTCAGCAGTCTGGGTCACATAACTCGTAGTTTAAAAGAAAAAAATATCCTTCAGGAACTTAAAACAACTGAAACCGTCTGCGAAAACAATTCTAAAGCCGCTGGCAACGAAAAATCATTCATGAACGTTTCAAATCGCGAACAATTTCGTCATTCAGCTAGCAGGGAGATAATTCCCGCATTTCTGGGACTCCAGGACATGCACTTCACAAGTTAACTCCTTCAACGCATAGTTAGTAATTTATGAATCGTGGCTTGTCGTTTTTAACCAGCGTTTTCCTCGGCGCCAAAAAAAATATCATTCGTAATACACTTTTTAAATCGTAAGCGGTTTTAAATCTCTATATTTTAGCGCGAGAAAGCTCAAAACAAGAAATGCGTAACTTGATCGAGTATGATTGCAACAGCCAGCAGCTGAGCGATGATATTTTCTCGTGCCTTACATGTATATTTATATTAAAATCGATCGGCATTGCCATGACTTTATCCTTCGTATCACAACGCGAAAAAAGATTGAAGTTCACTCTAAATACCCCTTAACTTGAAAAAATATTTTTTTGGTGTGAATACGTGAAACGAAATGGCGGCGGTTTCTTTAATGTGTGAAATGATCGGAGAGTGAAATCTCGCCTATTGAAGTTGATGAACTTAAACAAAAGAAACGGAAGCCTATTCAAACTTTACCGAGGCTCAATGTTTACAGTGGCACTGATTGCCGCGGCAAACCTAGGTAAAACTGGGGTAAAATTTCGGCACGCCGCGTCATTACCGAGGCGATATCGCCGCGTCCATCTGCGGTTTCGCCGAGGCAAAACCGAGGAAAATGGGTCCATCGTTTCGGACGGTACTGTATATCGATTTTTTGTTCATTTTTTTTCTGTCGAGAATTACCAAAGAAAATCATCTATCCAAAAAAAGTAGGGGTCACCGACCATCCAAGTGAGTTAAATCAAAGCAAAGTTAACGCAACGGCTGTGAATAGATTTCTTCCTTTGCACACGTGCTCGTGCATGACGTTGCATGGCGTTGCGACATGAATTGCGTGCGCAGTAAGGATGCGCATAAACAATTGGCGCGAACGTCCTTAAGCCGCAGCTACATGTGCGATTTTTTGCTTGCACAGGTGATGCGATTTTTTGAAAAATTGTTGTGTCGCCAGCGCACAGTGGTGGCTACACGTGTGACAAATTTTGGTGACAAAATGTTGCAACAAAGACCGCGCGAGGCTGGGTTGGTAATTAAGCCTGAGCCTCGTTTTAGTTCTTAAATTTTATTGGTTAGATACCCTTTTGTCGTGTCGCAAGTGCAAGAAAAAAATTGCAGGGCAGCTACACGAGCGACATGTCCGCGATTTTATCAGGGAACATTCAACTCTTGCGACTTTTTTCTGCGATTTTTTCAGCTCTCGCGTCGCATGTTCATGAGTGGCTACACGTGCGATTTTCACCGTGCGCTGGCGACGCGACAATTTTGTAAAAAATCGCATCACCTGTGCAAGCAAAAAATTGCATGTGTAGCCGCGGCTAACACAGTTTGCGCGCGCTCTTCAATTTCAGCTGCTTATGTTAGTCAGCGTGTGCAAAGTTTTGAGAAAAACAAACGTGGCACCTATTCAGTGATCATTTTATTTTGCTCAGCGTGGATCGCTGAAGTGTTGTTTTTCATCTTAAAATGAAACAATTTGTTGTTTGTAAAAATGTTTGTTGAATCAATAGATAATATATAGAACCATTGAAAAAATACACTGCCTTTTTGGTCGTTTTTGTCTTTGGATCGAGAACCCAGTCAAATGCAACGCATGCGCAGTTGACCAAAAAATTCTGACTGGATGTTTTAGCGACTTTCCTCGGAAACGTGCTGATTTCTACGGAACCACTCATTAGAATTTCACGAAATTTGGCACAATAATAGTTCCGAATATGCCAAACTCACCTGCCACCAAAAATTTGATATCTAACAGAGGAGATTTTTACAAAATGCAAACACGTTAAACAACAAATTACTGAAGATCTCTCTGTTAAAATTACATGAGACTAGTGTTAACATGCAAATATTTTTACGAGTTTACTGGAGACAAATGATGGACAAAATCTAACGACTAGATTTTCTGAAAATAAAGGAAACCAAATATTGCAGGCTGATTTACTATCCACCTTGTTGCCATGGCAACACCCTAAAAGCTCAACAAAAATATCAAAATATAAAGCTTGTTGCTTACTCTTATGCCTCGCCAATTTTGGGCACCCAGACATTAGTGGTTTTAAAATGACAATGAATGATGCATAGGTACAGTAAACCTGTGTTCAGCCACCTTAAGACCGTTTTATAGATTCTGGAATTTCTTTCCTGTCATAACTACCACTAAGAAGATGAAAGTTGTAATCAATATCGTTGTTGACTATATTGTCAGAAAAAAAATAGTAAACCGAATTAACAGGATTCGCTCCGACGAAGGGCTAGCGCTCGAAACGTCAGCTATTTGAATCTTTTTACGGTGGTCAATTTACCTGATCGACTCAGTCGATAAAACTAAATTCTCGTGTTTCATCCCCCCACCGACGCAGCACCACAGTTTCTCTAGAAACTAACCCCATTCGAATTAATTATTAACTGACGTTTTTCCCCATTTGCTGTTTACTGACTAAAAAGGATTTTTTTTTACTGTTTACTGACTAAAATGGATTTTTTTAACTGTTTACTGACTAGAGGTATACCCCATTGACACCCTCTAACCTGTGGGGGAGGAGACACCCATATAAAAGTGACAGGGGTGATCATCGTACCTTTTTAGGGTTAAAATTTGTAGTTTGGTATCACTGAGGGTGTTTGAATAGCGAAGCGCACAATTACTATTTATAGAACTAAAACTCAGCCAAACAAACCAGTAGTGACTCTCGGGGGATTCCTAATAACGAATTTCTATTGTCAGAAATGCAAGAATAAACAAGAATAAATTATAAACTCAGACAAATATGAGTACTGAAAGAGTATTGAAAGAGATCCAAATGGAATCATTTTGGCACACGATACTGACCTTAGGAAGCATTCAAACGTCAGCGAAAGAAACGTTGAGCAGCTGAGATCTCTTACAGAGACAGTCAGTATTCTCGTAGCAACATTCGAGTCGCTTGGTCAAGATCATGAATTGAAATCTACTTCCCACGTTCGTGAGGCTTTAGTTAAGCTACCACCTTCCCTCAAGATTGCTTGGTCAAAACACACAAATGAGTCTTCCCGAAATGCAGATTAATTTTGGAGTCATTCAGAAAGTGGTTGGAGAAACAAGCCAGAGTATGGGAACGTGCTCTTCTCGATACGGTGCCTACCACAACAGATAACAAGCCGAAACATTCGTTTACTGCGGATGCTCGTCGTGAGGTCTGTCCGTTTCATGGAAGTGGAAATCATCCTGTTGGTGACTGCCGAATGTTCAAAGGCCTCGACGTGGCTGGAAAGGAAAGGGTTTTGACAGAGAAAGGACTTTGTTTCAACTGTTTTGGACGTCATCTGAGAAGACATTGCAAGAGGAAGTTGAGCTGTACAGTGAGTGGTTGTAAACGCAATCATCATCCCTTGCTTCACGAGTTAAACGAGGTCATAGCTAAAAGGAGAACACCTTCGGGCTCTTCAAATACAGCATCGAATCCAGGGGAAGAATTAAATACAACCTCAAATCCTCCTGTTGTTCCCAACTTCACGGCACAACAACCGAACACTACGTCACCAGTCAACCAGCTTCAACCGAACGCCAGTGGAACGTTCTCAGGGCGAGTCGCCACTTGCGGCACACGTGTTGTTCACCAGATAGTTCCAGTCTTTCTTTATGGTCCCAAGGGACGTTTGCAAACACATGCTCTTCTTGATGGAGGATCAAATGCCACTCTCATTGAGCAAGATCTTGCCATGGACCTTGGTTTGTCAGGTCCCCAAAGTAAATTGGTTCTCGGAGGTGCTAATATGGATGGAGTCGTAGATTCATTTGAACTAAAAGACCTTGCAATCTCTGGAATAGGGAGAAGGAGAATGAAATACATTATTCCGAGAGTGCACACTGTGCCAAAAATGAACAATCCTCCATACAGTGTTGATTGGACAAAGGAGAAGATGCGATTTGATCACTTAAAGGATCTACCTCTACGGGCGGTCGACGCTTCTGCCATTAAACTGGTTATTGGAATAGACGCCTACCTCTTGCAAGCCACGCTTGAAAGGCGGCTTGGCCCTCTTGGTACACCAATAGCCGTTAGAATACGTTTGGGATGGGTAGCATTCTCACACCTGCCCGGATCAGAGGAGGAGAAAATTCATGTCTGCCGAATGGATGCTGAACTTCAAACTCAAAATGACATTGACTTGAGTCAACAACTCCAGCAATGGATAAATTTCGAGACTGCACCTACCTTGGGACCTAAGAGTGCTGTGCGATCAATTGAAGATCAGAAAGCCTTCACGATTCTTAATCAGACAACTAAGCGAATCCCGAATGAAAATGCATTTGAATCTGGAATCCTGTGGAAAGATCTGAACCCTGTCTTACCCAACAACAGAAAGGCGGCCGAGGCCCAGCTACGTACCCTGGAGATCAGATTAGAGCGTAACCCTGAGCTAAAAAGGGTTTACAGTGCCTCCATAGAAAGTGATGTGAGGAATGGTTACATACGAAAGTTAACTGCTAACGAAGAAGTCAGAACTGTGAGTCAAAGAATCAATTATCTAACTCACCATCCTGTTCGTCATCCAAAGAAGCCAGGAAAGGTCCGCAGAGTTTACAACGCGGCAGCTAAATACAATGGAAAGAGCTTGAATGACTTCATCTTGGCTGGTCCTGATCTTTTGACATCCCTTCATGGTGTTCTGCTTCGCTTTCGGCAAGGCCGTATTGCACTCTGTTCAGACATTAAGGACATGTTCTTACAGCTACGAGTGACAGAGGCAGATATGCCTGCTCTTCAATTCCTTTACAGAGAGTCGCCAGCTAAGGATCCAGATGTTTATCAATGTTTGAGGAGACCGTTTGGCGAAAGGTCAGCTCCTGCGTGCGCCAATTACGTGGTCAAGAGTAACGCTGAAGAAAATCGCGAAAGGTATCCTGAAGCTGCGGAAGCTGTCAAACGAAACCTTTACGTTGACGATTCCCTTAATTCTGTGGATGACGAGACTGAAGCTGTACGTCTTCGCCGAGACCTTACTGCACTTATGAAGCTTGGAGGTTTCACGTTGACAAAGTGGCTCAGCAACAGTGAAAGTGTTCTTAATGACATTCCTGAGTCTGAAAGAGCAGAGGTGAAACAGCTGACTCAGTCTGGGCTTCCCAATTCGAGAGCTTTGGGCATTGTGTACTGCGCCAGTACAGACGCGTTCCACATTTCAATTTCAGCGAGTGAACCTGCGAAAACCCCGCGAGCAATTTTGAGCAGGGTGTCGTCAATTTGGGATCCTCATGGTTGGCTGAGTGCCTTCACGATTAAAGGGAGAATCTGCCAACGATCAATCTTACTCAAAAAGTACAACTGGGACAAAGTCATCGACGAGGATAATTTAAAGGAGTGGAGAAAGTGGGAGCCTGAAATAAAGGATTTAGAGACTATTGCCATTCCCCGGTGCTTTCATCATCGAGAGGACAAGCCTGTCAGTGTGGAACTCCACCTCTTCTCAGACAGTTCCCAGCAGGCTAAATGCGCCAACGCGTATTTGCGTTTTTCCTATGAAGACAGTGGCATTGAAGTCAGATTGGCCTTGTCAAGAGCGCGAGTGACGCCCATGAAGAAAATGACCATACCACGTTTAGAGCTGGATGCCGCGTGCATGGCCTCACAGCTTGCCTTGTCCCTTGTAGATGCTCTGGATTACACCATTAGTAGAGCTGTCCTCTGGACCGACTCGATGGTAGTTCTCCATTGGATTCACCAAGAAAGTGTCAAGTATCGGGATTATGTGGCTCATAGAATTGTGGACATAACTGGAAATCTGGAAGCTCTAAGGTCTGAAGATCAACGCTCAGTCGAAGTTCGCCATGTTCCCACTACCTTGAATGTGGCAGACGCTGGCACTCGTGGACTACACCTTTCTGAAATGACCTCCCAAAGTCCCTGGCAACGAGGTCCCGATTTCCTTTCCTGCAGTGAAGATCATTGGCCTCCGAAGCATGACGAGGGGGAGGAAATTGAAGACGAAAGCGAAGTCCGCAAAGCAGTTCAAGTTAAGCTTGTTGATACTCAAGTGGAGGAGTTGAAGCCTATTGATTTGACCTGCTTCTCTTCTTTCGAGAAGGCAAAGAGAGTTACTGCATACGTCATGAAGTTTATCAGGTCTATGAAAAAACGATCACACCCAGACAGCGTTGTAAATGAGCTCACTGTTTCTCTTGCGCCGAGAGCTTCAACAAGTTTATTGTTGGTAGTCTTTAACTCTTCGCAAAGTCGCTTCGCATTTTCCATGATGTATTTTAGAAGAGTCCGGCTTCCTCGTCCTTGAATTAGACGATCGATATTTTCTAGCTCATGGCGTAATTCGTCGTTTTGATGGCGTCTCTGCCACCGTAACTCGCGCTCCGTCGGCGAGTGATCATCCTTAGTCGTGTCAGGCAAGGAGCCTTGCTTCTGAGCTTGAGAGATTCCTGCGTTAATCATCTTTCCTCTAGCGCGAGTTGAAGAGAGATTCCAATTTCAAACGGCAGGCGTTCGATCCAAATTCTCCATTGTTAACAGCTTTAATCCTTAGGTCAATCCGGCTCGAAGGACCAACAATTTGTGCAGGAAAACCGCCAGTTTGAGTTTTTACACAACGCTTTTACTTCTCAACTAAGTTGAACTTACTTACAATGTTCTGCCCAAGGACGCGAAAAAAGCAACTACCCAAACGTATGCAAATACAGTTCTCGTTCACTATTATTGCAGGTCCCTAGACGATTATTTCATTGCCGATTGCGTAACTACTCTTGAGATTCGCACGACAGAATTGACAGAATTTGATTATTTCATTAACATATACCTTAAGCCAAAAAAAAAATATGCTAACAGGAACAACTTTAATGTGAGCCACACCCACATAACTGTTTTCTGGTACCTTTCAGGGGCTCTTTTCAAAATTTCCGATGATCACTCCCATCAATTTTTTATGGGAGTCACCCTCCCCCGGGGACCTACAATATCAGCTTCCAGAAGATTATTTATCCTGCGTGTGAAAGTTGATTGATTCAAATTTTGGGTTTCATAGAACCGACATAGATTTTGAATGCCTTTTGTGGATCTTCAGCGTGGGATTCACATGGCATGCAGACTGGAGATATAGTTAAGGATGAACAGCAAGGTGTCGGAGAAGTTAAAAAAAATTATAGCTGGAGTCCTGTCAGGGAACTACCAGTATACTGTATATATTTTTCCTTCAATTACTCTTGAAAGGAAATCACACGAATGCTCGCACTTGGCACAAGTTAAAAGGACACTGTCACGGGTTGACATGCGCCGGTTCTCGTCCGATCACCGAAGTTAAGCCCTGTCGGGCGAGGTTAGTACTTGGATGGGTGACCGCCTGGGAATACCTCGTGTTGAGCTAGGCTCATCATTTTTCTTTCCTTTACTCCCTTTCATTTTTCATTTTTTTGGTTCCGTCAAGGAGCCACTCGTCCTGAGGAGGGCAAACTGAAGCCAAAGTCATAAAAACATAGCATACATGTACCTTCGATGATATTCCAACGACAACAAATGGGCGACGAAGTCGCTGTCACTGGAAGCTTCATACCTGGCATCGAATTTAGCCTGAAGCCACGACCTAAATATTCGATTTTCCAAATATATTCGTTTGTGGTTTCTAGACCACGCTATCTTATATTCTGCTTGATCCTCGACCTTCCTCTTCCGTCCCGAATTGGTTCTTTTCCCTCCACTGCCGCCACTAGTCGACGACATTTTGAAATTGACGGTTCAACTTGAAAAATTGGGGCTGAACTTTTTAAGTTTCGATTCGAAAATCTCGCGCATGCGCCCTCGTGACAGTGTCCCTTTAACAAGGCTAGGTATGAAGGTATAAAAAATACCGCATTCCAACGGACGGATTTATACTGTAACTTGTGTAAAAAACGAAATTTGTGCTACAACATGTGTTAGTTAAAATACAATTTCCTGTGCAGCGTGGACTTAAAGTTCTATTGCAATTTGTTTTGTTAAAAAAAAAATGCTGATAGCTGATGAAATGGTGATCGATGATAGCTGATGAAAGCACTGGGAAATGCTTTATAGAAGTCCTTAAATTTAAAATTCTTAGCGAAAGACTGCAATTATGTTGAGAAATTATTACGCTTTTATTTATAAATTAAAGTTGTCCACAATGATCTTTGACAACTTTTCCCAAGTGAAGGCCGCCAGCTGAAAATTTCCATATTCAGAAACATGTGATTGATCGGCCGCGCTATATAAGATCTCGACAAATACAAGAAAACCTACAGCCTAAAACCCCTTTAAAAACAACAAATATTTCTTACCTTGCCGTCAAAGTGGGGAGACTGCAAAATAACACAGGAATATGTTACTAATTTAAAAGTAAACCCAATTCACTGCACGGAAATCGACAGGGGTCAGATTTACATTCTGTAGATCATCACAGCTGAAGTATGAAGTTGATCGAGATAAAGTACTCCGCAAAATTGGCAACGATCTTCAAAGGAATATTCTTACCTGTACCATCTTTGCTACTCTGAGGCTATCCTTGGCGATGTTATCCTTGCACAGCTTGCAGGAAGAACGATTTGACTTCGCATATTCAGCTTTGAATGGAAGATCGTCCGCCATTTTGACTTGGCACTTGGGCAGTGAAAAAGACTGGATCAGTGCACAACCTGACTGCTGATTGGTTGAAATTACGCGCCAATTTTTTTGGCATGCACGAACATGCCCAGAAAAATTTCCCAGGACACGTGGAGTTTTGACTTCGCTGCTTTCAACAGTTTTAAAATTGAGACGAGTTATACTGTTATTTGGTCAAATCAAGCATGGATTCGCCTTTCATTTATGAATTGTATATGGAAGGAATTATTCCAGAGAAGGAACACATGTAATCACAGGGAACCCAGGCGCAGGCTCACAACAGCACTCCTCGACGACCAAAATATAAGGATTTGTATCGGATTTTATCGTGAGTTGGATAAAATATCGAAATAATTAAAGTGATTATACCTCACTAAATGATAGACTACGAGCAGTCCCTCTTTTCAAACTCAGTCCGTCGAGCGAGTAACAACAACAACAACAACAATTTATTGACAGAAATTAAAATAGAAATAATATTGACTTGCTAAAATATGAAAATTGTAAATATAGCCAGACCTTGCTGCAATGCATGCAGAGTTTTTCTATGCTTCAGGGTACAATTGATAAACCAACAAGTTGGTATGGTACCAGTAGTAGGTTAAGTATGGATTTAAGCCTCGCGATGGCATTCCCATGCACTCCCCTGCATTCCCCTCATTAGCTATGCTTAATCATGACGTCACAATATGCCTTCCTACATACAAATTTGGAATAGGTAACTTATTAATGAATATTAATAAAGGGAATGCCTTTTCATGACCTCAACTACCTATACCTTTTGTGTTAATAAATGACTAGGGATAGTGCCTAGGTAAATCATTGATATGCCTTCCCGCATACAAATAAACGGATTCCCTTTTCGTGACAATATTGCAAATAGGAACAATAAACCGGCCCAAACTTGCCCGCTCCATTCCAACTCACTTCAAAACTAAACACAACTGACACAGATATCACTTTCAGACATAGATCAAAACAACATATCTTTTCCACTAGACCATCAAAGCTGTGGCCGATATTATAGCTGAATAAACTAATTAGAGGTTTCTGAAGCATACAAGTTTAGAAGCAATAAAATTGCACAATATAAAAAACCACTTCTTATTCGTATTTTCCGCAACATTCTCTTTGCCGCTTCATCGCTAGACTCTATATCGATTTTCAGTTTCCCAGCCATCACCCACTTTAAGTTTTAATTTCTTTTCCGGTAGCTTCAATGTTCAAACTTTTAATTATGCGAACACTCAACTCTAAATTTGCATGAAAAATTAGCACCTCAGAAAACTTAACAAAACAGCCAATTACATGTGCGTGCTAAAACAATAAACTCCCACTTCGATTAAGTTCAAATAAATTTTTATAATAACAAATCGCATTAAGGTAACATCAAATCATTATGTCAACAAAAGCTGTTTTATTTTTAGAACAACTCAAATCCATGTACTCCACAAATGATAAGGCTGAATCAAGAACAAAATATTAGAATGAAATTACTTTACGGACGTAGCGCGAATTCACTATGAGGCCGTATTGCAGGCCTAAAGCTTTGTTGGCTTTTTTTTTGGAAGCAAAGGTTTCCTCTTAACCGATTTTACGTTTGGTTCATCTCTGTGTAAGTAAATACACTTTGTTTTATCGTTTGAATAATGTCTTTATTTAACTGATCAATTATTTTCTCCGCAGTAATAAACTTTAGAACTCGGACGGGGATTGTAAAGATTTCGGGAACTGATATATTTCTATAACGCCGCGTTTAATATCCAAGAAATTTATTATTCGAGGCTGTTTTTGCAAATCCACCACCACAATTCTCCGCCACCACCACCACCACCACCACAATTCTCCACCACCACCACCACCACCACAATTTTCCACCACCACAATTCTCCACCACCACCACCACCACCACCACAATTTTCCACCACCACCGCCACCACCACCACCACCACCACCACCACCACCACAATTCTATTGTTTTCACCACCACCACCACCACCACCACCACCCCCACCACCACAATTTTCCACCACCACCACCACCACCACAATTCTGTTGTTTTCACCACCACCACAATTGTCCACCACCACCACCACAATTCTATTGTTTTCACCACCACCACCACCACCACAATTTTCCACCACCACAATTTTCCACCACCACCACCACCACCACAATTCTATTGTTTTCACCACCACCACCACCACCACCACCACAATTTTCCACCACCACCACCACCACAATTCTATTGTTTTCACCACCACCACAACCACCACAATTTTCCACCACCACCACCACCACAATTCTCCGCCACCACCACCACCACCGCCATCACCACATCGACCCCACATCGACCGCACATCGACCCCACATCGACCTCACATCGACCCCACATCGACCCTACATCGACCCTACATCGACCCCACATGGTGGTGGTGGTGGTGGTGGTGGTGGTGGTGGTGGTGGTGGTGGCGGTGGTGGTGGTGGTGGAAAATTGTGGTGGTGGTGGTGGTGGTGGTGGTGGAAAATTGTGGTGGTGGTGGTGGAAAATTGTGGTGGTGGTGGTGGTGGTGAAAACAATAGAATTGTGATGGTGGAAAATTGTGGTGGTGGTGGTGGTAAAAACAACAGAATTGTGGTGGTGGTGGTGGTGGTGGCGGTGGTGGTGGCGGTGGTGGTGGCGGTGGTGGTGGCGGTGGTGGTGGCGGTGGTGGTGGCGGTGGTGGTGGCGGTGGTGGTGGCGGTGGTGGTGGTGGTGGTGGAAAATTGTGGTGGTGGTGGTGGTGGTGGAAAATTGTGGTGGTGGTGGAGAATTGTGGTGGTGGTGGTGGTGGAAAATTGTGGTGGTGGTGGTGGTGGTGGAGAATTGTGGTGGTGGTGGTGGTGGTGGCGGAGAATTGTGGTGGTGGATTTGCAAAAACAGCCTCGAATAATAAATTTCTTGGATATTAAACGCGGCGTTATAGAAATATATCAGTTCCCGAAATCTTTACAATCCCCGTCCGAGTTCTAAAGTTTATTACTGCGGAGAAAATAATTGATCAGTTAAATAAAGACATTATTCAAACGATAAAACAAAGTGTATTTACTTACACAGAGATGAACCAAACGTAAAATCGGTTAAGAGGAAACCTTTGCTTCCAAAAAAAAAGCCAACAAAGCTTTAGGCCTGCAATACGGCCTCATAGTGAATTCGCGCTACGTCCGTAAAGTAATTTCATTCTAATATTTTGTTCTTGATTCAGCCTTATCATTTGTGGAGTACATGGATTTGAGTTGTTCTAAAAATAAAACAGCTTTTGTTGACATAATGATTTGATGTTACCTTAATGCGATTTGTTATTATAAAAATTTATTTGAACTTAATCGAAGTGGGAGTTTATTGTTTTAGCACGCACATGTAATTGGCTGTTTTGTTAAGTTTTCTGAGGTGCTAATTTTTCATGCAAATTTAGAGTTGAGTGTTCGCATAATTAAAAGTTTGAACATTGAAGCTACCGGAAAAGAAATTAAAACTTAAAGTGGGTGATGGCTGGGAAACTGAAAATCGATATAGAGTCTAGCGATGAAGCGGCAAAGAGAATGTTGCGGAAAATACGAATAAGAAGTGGTTTTTTATATTGTGCAATTTTATTGCTTCTAAACTTGTATGCTTCAGAAACCTCTAATTAGTTTATTCAGCTATAATATCGGCCACAGCTTTGATGGTCTAGTGGAAAAGATATGTTGTTTTGATCTATGTCTGAAAGTGATATCTGTGTCAGTTGTGTTTAGTTTTGAAGTGAGTTGGAATGGAGCGGGCAAGTTTGGGCCGGTTTATTGTTCCTATTTGCAATATTGTCACGAAAAGGGAATCCGTTTATTTGTATGCGGGAAGGCATATCAATGATTTACCTAGGCACTATCCCTAGTCATTTATTAACACAAAAGGTATAGGTAGTTGAGGTCATGAAAAGGCATTCCCTTTATTAATATTCATTAATAAGTTACCTATTCCAAATTAGTATGCAGGAAGGCGTATTGTGACGTCATGATTAAGCATAGCTAATGAGGGGAATGCAGGGGAGTGCTTGGAATGCCATCGCGAGGCTTAAATCCATACTTAACCTACTACTGGTACCTCAGCGACCTTAATTGACAATGGCTGCGGCCGCACTTGATGAGTTAACTGGGTTATTTTTTTAGTAATTACCCGGTTAAAATTCCATAAAAAAATTTATACTCGGTGAAAAGGTGTTTGTAATGAAATAACCAAGTTTATTTTTCTGAGCGGCCGCACTTCAGAAGGTGCTATATTCGTCATTCTTTTTTGTGACAATTGGCCGTTTTTATACTAGAGACGCATTCATCGGTCTGGACGAACTTGGGCAAACATTTGTAGTTCGTCTGGTTATGCGTCTCTAGTATAAAGACGGGCACAAGACGCATTATCCGTCTAGACGAACTATCTTTCGTAGTGCGTCGTTCAAGACGCATTTCGAAAGATAGTTCCTTCTAGACAGATAATGCGTCTTGTGCCCGTCTTTATACTAGAGACGCATAACCAGACGAACTACAAATGCTTACCCAAGTTCGTCCAGACGAATAATGGCCGTTTTTATGCTAGAGACGTTAATATCGTCTGAGACGTTAAAGTCGTCTCGAGACGACTTTAACGTCTCAGTATAAAAACGGAAAATAAGCCAGACGGATTTAACGTCTGACGACTTTAACGTCTTATTTTAAGTGACGACTTATTTAACGTCTCAGACGTTAAATACGTCTAGTATAAAAACGAGACGGCCTTAACTGGTTCGAATTTAGCGGCCTATTTGTATATTCGCGCTCTTAAAATTTATTTGGCGACACTTCCGAGAATAGCTTTTTTTTAGAAAATCTTATGTTTTTTTCTGTTTGGCCATCCACTTTAATGCGTCCCGTTTTTATTCCAGACGCATTTAACTTCTTAGAAGTTAAATACGTCTAGACGACTTTAACGTCTCTAGCATAAAAACGGCCCGCAATGCGTCTCTAGTATAAAAACGGCCATTGGCCGTTTTTACTAGGGACGCATTATCCGTCTGGAAGAACTTGGGCAAACATTGGCCCGATTTATACTGGAGACGGATGATCCGTCTGGACGAACTTGGGCAAACATTCGCTAGTTCGTCTGATAATTCGTCTGTGTATAAACACGGGCAAAGAGACGGATTATCCTTTAAGACGAACTATCTGCTAAGTTCGTCTTGGAGGACGAACTAAGCAGATAGTTCGTCTAGACAGATAATCCGTCTGTTTGCCCGTGTTTATACACAGACGGATTATCAGACGAACTAACGAATGTATTCCCAAGTTCGTCCAGACGGATTATCCATCTTCAGTATAAATCGGGCCATTTATAGTTCGTCAGCTGGTTATGCGTCTAGTATAAAGACAGGCACAAGACGCATTATCCGTCTAGACGAACTATCTTTCGTAGTGCGTCGTTCAATTAACACGCATTTCGCAAGCGAATAAATGCGCTATAATCTACACAATACAACACCACAGCAAAGTGCATCTCAGTAGATTTCATTTGAATGCTTGTAGCACACTAAATGGGAAAATTCGATTTTGAATAACTCGCTAAAACATTTTCAACACGTGTTTTTTCATGTTTGAAATATAAGCGGTCAAAACATTCCATAGGTCTCACAAATTATTATTAAATGACCACAGAAAGTTTCCTCAGACTAAAATGCAAATAGCTCTGACTAATTCCTCAGCCGAATAAAGAGATCGAGCTTTTCATTCAAATGCAGTTTAAAAAGAGTGAAAACGTCAAGCAAAACTGCATTTGAATGAGTCAATCTCTTTATTGCCGAGGAGTTCTCTGAGTCAGAGCTATTTCTTGGCAGGGAGTAATAATTTAAGTCTGAGGAAACTTCCTGTGGTAATTTAATGATAATTTGTAAGACCTATGGAATGTTTTGAAAGCTTACATTTCAAACATGAAAAGAACACGTGTTAAAAATGTTTCAGCGATTTATTCAAAATTCGGAACAGTTTAATTTGTTTGAAATTTTCTCATTTAGTGTGCTAGACTGCGTAGATTATAGCGCATTTATTCGCTTGTCGTGGGTAGCCCCAAAATCAAAAGATAATTAAGAAAAACCGTTTTTCGCCATGGTTTTGTTGCTATGGAAACGCCGATTAGCATAAAAAGAGTATCGCTCAAAACTTTCATCCAAACCTAACATCTGGTATCAAATTCAGATTCATTGAGCTAAAATAAGATTATGTATAAGCGCATTCAAAAAGGGAAGTGTGACCCAAAAAAACTACTTGGAGCCACCTTAACACATCCTAAAAATAAAATTACAAACCCTAAGTTAAGTCAGACCAACCCTAAACTTGTTTTCCTCTATAAATACATCTGAAACCATAAACCTGAACCCCTAATTATTTTTTATTATTACCTAATTTATTTTATTTATTTATTTATTTAGTTTTTTTTTTTTGGGGGGGGGGGGAAATACTTCTCATTCTTGAGCTCTTTACTTCACTTAAATATTAATTTTTCTCAAAATACACCTTAATAATGACCAATAATTTCAATATCCTGAATAAATTAGAAAAACAAAACAAAAGCTAAAAGAACCTAACCTTTGGGGTGGTATTATCCTTTATACCTTATAGGCGAGTTCTTTACTTTGTTTTACTTTTCTACTGTTGCTTGTTACATTGTGAGATTGTGGTATAGGATATCCTAAATAATTAAAATTGTATATTTAGGACCAATAGGCACTGATTACACTTTGTTTCATGTAGTACTTAAATATTGTTGTACTAAGCGTCATAACCTGCTGCATGTTTTAAAGCAATGAGGATGATGATGACTGGAATAATACTTTCGTAACTTCTATCCTCAACCCCCCAGGAGAAGGAAATCATAACAAAAAATGCAACAATTGAGTACATGATTAGAAGAGGGTTAACCCTCGGCCATGACTTCTGACACGTTAATAAAGTTATGATTATTATTATATATCAATAAGCAGCTTCCCCCAGGAGACCACCCCTGAGGCACCCATAAGAACCCATGAACATTTGTTAAGATTGCTAGATGTTTGTTGCCCAAGGATGTGGGGGAAAGCATCACTTTTGTTCACAGAGAATGTACCCAGGGACCAAAACCTAGGGATTTGTAATGAGCGGTCAGCATTCTGTCCTCTCAACAATTCTGAATGTTCTTGGAGGATGTTCATTTCATGCACAAGTTCTCTTTGTGTTTCTTAATTGATTAGCAATAAGAAGGCAAAGGAATTAGGACTATCAATTTGTTTACTTCAACTGCAAAGATCTTTAGAATATATGGTTGATCTTTAGGGAACAGGAGTGTTTTTTTTTTTTTCGCTCCCTGGGGATGGGTTCACTAGAGCATTTGCAATCTCTCAGGGGACTGCTGATTGATGAATTAATTCAGGAAGAAGCAATGATCTGCACTATTGGAACTCTCTTCCTTCGTTCGTTTAAATTTGTTGCTTATCACTAATCATGGTGTTTATTTTGTCAATCACTGGCCCTACCCAGTCACAGAGAAAGTCCATAATCAACAACAACCGTCACCAACTAGTAACACAGTTCGAAAAGATCGCGTGACTCCTTTTACAAGCTGGTTGTGTGACGTCCACCGTAGTTTCTAACCTTCGTAGCATTGATTAACAATTGCTCTGCTGATGCCGCTCGATGATCAATAAGGTCTTCTTGTTCGCGTGTGATCTGCACATCCCTCGGTCTCCAGTCATTATTGCGATAATGCCCGCTCACGACCCCGGCATATCTCGGATACAATTGCTTCAGATATGACTCGCCACGTCGGATCTGTTCCGCTAAGTCAGAATCTTGAGCCAGTTTCTCCACCTCTTGAATGACCTCAAGGGCCTGCGCCTTTGCTAGAGTCTGTAACTTAGAATTCCATAACTTCACCGCCTCTTGAGCTTCGATCTCGTCGAATTCGATTTCTCCCTGCAGTTTAGGGTCCACTTGTGCGAGAAGTCGGCTGAGCGTGACAGCTACCGTGACGGTCACAGTCAATGAAATCAACATCACCCATGAAATAATCACGGAAAAGCTCTTAGCTGAACCGTACTTATCTTGAAGCGCTCCCAAAGCATTCGAATCGGTGACTTTTTCTTTAGCGACTTTGTACGGGCCTAGGCTTAAACACACGTAGAAGTCACCTTCCATGAAAGCGAAAATCAACCAGATACAAGGGGGGAGAAGCGATAAATAAATGCTTTTGCTCGATTTCCACCAAACGAGCCTTCGCTTTCTCGATTGCAAACGACAACATCCAGTGACAAGAGTCCAAAATGACTCTGAAATCAGCATAGAAAGGCAAAACAAGATCACTGCCGGACCGCAAATGAACAGGCAGCCGTAGAGGATGTGGTAGTCGCGCGGACAGTCGAAAACTATCTCCTGGAGAAATGCTTTAAAGCCATACAGAATCAGTGTAATAATGCTTGTCTTCACCGGGATTTCAGAGCTTGTGATAATGTCCTTGTACGGCGCGAAAACGTTAAACAACGCACTGGTCATCGCCATGATTGTTTGTATGCATGCGTGTTTGTTCGAGAACGTTTGACAAGTACGTACGGGTAGTGGCGAGTTTATTGAGAAAACTGGAAAATCAGGAACAGGGATCAAGGATTGAGAGTCAACGATAAATTGTTTATTTTGGGGGCTCTTCAAACTTTTTTTAAAATTCTACATATCGTAGGTTGTTTGTCAATGAGTATTAAACTGAAGTAGGTGTGCTGCGTAATTTCCAGTTTGATTTTGATACATATATTATACCATTGTCCTAAATCTTTGCATACTACCCTAAACGATTATCTACACCTTGATAGCTGAAGATATCGGCGTTCAATATCGGCGTTCCTGCCTGAACACGGACCATTTTATTTTTGAGGGTGGGAGGTGGGGGTTGGGCAAATACCCATAAAAATTCCTGCACAGCTCAAAGCGAGCCAAAGAAAAGAAAAGTATGGCACTGAATCTCGAAGAAAAATTTTTGCACAGCCTTAAGACGGAAAAAAATTAAAGCTTAGAAAAATTACCCAACCCCCTTTTCCCTTCCTCAAAAATAAAATGGTCCATCCCTAAGCGTTGTGATACCAAAATCCTTAATTTATACCCCTAAATGAAACGGCTAGCATTCCCGTACCATTCAAATGGGAGATTAACTGTACAGACGTGTTATCTTATTTTGCTTACAGTTGTAATACCATATTTCAATTTTACGCTTTAGTTTACCCAGTCCAGTCCCACCACTGCCTACACCCACAGGAGGTAGGACAAGAACTGCACTTCAGACCAATCGGACAAGCTAACCAGAGAAATATCACATTTCCTACGCCTTCTAAAATGACGATTTCTGTTGGAAACAAAGGGTGTTTCTTGGTGTTGCGGAAACTATTAGTGGTTAGCTTTTGTGTTGTGGTGTGGGTATTGTTTACTTTCTTTTGAATCTTTTGTTTTATACGTCATTTGGTGATCGCAACACTATGGTGGCCCAGCATTCTCATAGCAATATTGCACAAAAATATTACGCGGAAGAGCAAAATCCCAACTGATATTGTTAAAAAAATAAATTAAAAGGAAATATTTCTATATTTTAATTTATTTTTTAATAACATTTTGTATTTTATTTTTTTTTATTTTATTTTTGAAATAAAAATTATATTTTTTATATTAAAAAAATTAAGAAAAAAATTAAACTAAAAATTAAGTTATTAAAACGGTAAAAATTAAAAAAAAAAGATAACAAAATAAATTAAATAGAAAAAGTAAAATAAAAAACGACATGTGAAATCTAAGGAAAAAAGGCGACATGAAAAAAAAAATAATAAAATAAAAATCGACATGTGAAATCTGAGAAAAAAATTCGACATGAAAAAAAAAATCCAAAAAAAAAAACCATTTGATTTTCAATTTCATTTTCAGTTTGCTATGAGAACGATGGGCCGTCAAATGGAAAATCAAAAACCAAATTGAAAATTCGATGTTGCCTGAAAGACCAGCGTTCTCGTAGCCCGAGATGTCGTTGGTCAGCGGATACATTTCCCGCTAAGCCATCTGGCGTTTGGCGCGCACGGTTTCCTTCGCTCGGTTGCCGGTGGCTGCCTTTAATTGCTTTCTCATGAGTCTTTTCAGTCAACTCTTCAGTCCATTTCAGCTATCAGACCCTTTTACAGACACAGTTTCCGCTAATACTTGGTCGATCAAAGGCAAGAATGAAACGACAGGCGGTTTGGAACGATCTTCAAGCGAAAATGAGCGGGAAGAGATCTCGAACTGATGCAGCTCGTAAAAACAAGAAGGGATCAAGGGCCCTTCCTGTTCGAACATAAACCAAATTCCTCACAGAAAAGATAAGGTAAGATAAAAAAAAACCCTATGATTACTAAGCTTGTCAGTCTTTACAATTATGTCATAAAATTATGACATAATTTTATGTTATATTTAATAACAGACTCACAGAATTAATGTATTTTTTATGCTAAAACAAGAAAATAATGGGCAAAGGAACCCACTACTTAAGGCATGACAAATATACCTGTATTGTGTTTTTCGGAAAAAATGGGACGAAATGATAGGGTACCTTTAAAAAAATTAAGGAGTCTCTCTCCCCCCCCTCCCCCCCCCCCCCCCCAGTATAGTGTCAGCTTCTTCTTTTCTCTCAAAACTGAAGTGAAATAAACGTTTATAATGCACCAATCAATTGGAAACATCAACATCCCCCCACCAACCAGGAATGCCTTGGGCATTTGAATGTTTTCTGTACTTGGGGAGTTGGGAATTTGATGTGGAAGGAACTTTATTGACTTTATTTATTTACTTTATTGACTTTGGGTGGGGAATTTGACTTTGCCTGGGTGGGGTGGGGAATTTGAACCGTACTGTAAGTGTCAAGTTAAAAATCTTTTCTTGGCCAGCGCCTATCAAACACACGTGGTAGCAGTTCAGGTTCAACATGGAACAATTTAAAGGAAAAATATTTACAATATTTTTTCAGGGTTTACAAGGGTCATCAGGTCATATACCAACCCTTGTGTTACTGCAAGCTGGTGCTGCTCCCGCAATTTTTTATGCATGGACCTATACCCCAGCAGTCGCCCGGGTCCATCACTTTCATCTCGTACAGCTTGTTCGACTGCTTGCACATCTGTTTCGTATTCAATATACTTTATGCCGAAGTGGGCCATTCTTCTACTGAGCGTTCCAAGACTCCAAGCATACTGAGGATAATCACGTTTCACAAAGTCTAACAGCTCACTGCGGCTGAGGTTCTGGAGAACATATGGCTGGATGTCACCTTTTAAGTCCTCGTCAGTCTCCCAATCCGGATTTCTAATTCTGCTCATTTTAAGTTTGTAAAGCTTGAAATCTAAGAGACTATAAAAACGCGAAGTTTGCCGCCATCTTGGATGTTCGGGCCATCCCAAAGACCCTGGGAACGGCTTTGCAGCATGCCCTGCTGACCAAAGGCATCTCAGGCTACGAGAACGCTGGTCTATCAGGCAACATCGAATTTTCAATTTGGTTTTTGATTTTCCATTTGACGGCCCATCGTTCTCATAGCAAACTCAAAATGAAATTGAAAATCAAATGTTGTGTTTTTTTTTTGTTTTTTTTTTCATGTCGAATTTTTTCTCAGATTTCACATGTCGATTTTTATGTTATTTTTTTTCATGTCGAATTTTTTTCTCAGATTTCACATGTCGATTTTTATTATTATTATTTTTTCATGTCGCCTTTTTTCCATAGATTTCGCATGTCGTTTTTTATTTTATTTTTTCTTTTCAATTTATTTTGTTATCTTTTTTTTTTAATTTTTACCGTTTTAATAACTTACTTTTTAGTTTAATTTTTTTCTTAATTTTTTTAATATAAAAAATATAATTTTTATTTCAAAAATAAAATAAAAAAAATAAAATACAAAATGTTATTAAAAAATAAATTAAAATATAGAAATATTTCCTTTTAATTTATTTTTTTAACAATATCAGTTGGGATTTTGCTCTTCCGCGTAATATTTTTGTGCAATATTGTTATGAGAATGCTGGGCCACCATACAACACCAAGAAACTGCCGAAACAAAGGATGGCGACTGTAACGCTTGCGACAAACGAGACGAAAACTTCGAGGGGTGTCGCTAAGGCGTGTTTTCGAAGTGTCGGGACTATTTTACAGGTCGTGTAGCAATCACGGAAAACCAAAGTGACGGTTAACGGTGTTTATTGCATCAAAGAGTTTAGTGACGATCACGATGACGATCGTAAACTGAAATAACAATAACATTATAACGAATCTATCAATCTATACTTGAAATAATGCGTAAGGCATGAACAAGAAACGCTTTACGTGCCTACGTCGATAACGTGATTAAAATAACGACGATTAACGTGAATTAACATAAACAAATCAAAAAAAGGCTACGTTAAAACTACTCGAGATTCAATGATCGGCTACAAGTTGAACATTTGCGGCTGATTAACAGCCCAAAGACTAAATGTGGGCGTTACTGGCTAAGCGTCTCATTCTTTCAATTTACTCCTTTTGATTCTAAGACAATTAATTGTACTATTGTACAATACCGTACATAGTGTGCTATATCGCCCAAGGTGGAAAAGTAAACTTAGACAAATTAAAACTAAACTACAAAAATCACTTACATATCGGTCCCGCTTGTGCCAAAGGTTTAAAAACGAGCAATAACAAAGGTACTTCTAGTCAAGGCGAAATCTTGCGAAACTCTCATTTAAAGGGACGCTAACTTAGCTTTTATATGCGCGCGGTGACGCTAAAAGATCCGATTACAAACCAATGGGAAAACAGATAAACATTGTAACTATGTTCGTAACTAGGCACACAAAAGTAATCGATAACTGATCTAATCAAATTGTTCTTTAGTCTGATATCCTTAACATGGCTCCCCTGAAATATTCATATTTCACTAATCAATATATCCGACAATTTCTTAATTAATCTATTAGTTAATCTAATAATGTTCTATAAGTTCTTTTTCACAGTTCAGTTCAATTCTTGGAAGGCTCCTCGGCTGGGAATTACCCCGGATCTCAATTATCCTTTGACGCTGGCAACAGTAATACTAACTTCTGTACTGGCCTCTCCAGGTACCGCACAGTTCTGATCCTCTTGCCTTTGTTGTCCAAGCAGCTATCCGCAAGAGCAACTTGAACCTTGCGAACCTGGCCATCGGAACTGGGGTAGACCACTGACACTCTTGCTAGCTGCCAGGCGCTCCGAGGGAGACTTTCATCTTTGACTATGACTACATCATCGACAATCAAGTTTCTCCGAGGGCGTGACCACCTTTGGCGCTGCTGTAAACTAAGGAGGAATTCCTTTCTCCATCGAGTCCAGAACTCGTTCGCCAAATGCTGGACTCGCCTCCAACGCTTTCTGCAATACATGTCGGCTGGCTGGAAGGCACCTGGTGGAGCAAGAACGACCTTTGACTTCATCGTCAAGAGATGGTTGGGAGTGAGAGGACTGGAGGAATCTGGATCAGTAAGCTGGGTCACTGTCAAGGGGCGGCTGTTGACAATAGCTTCCGCTTCGCACATCAGGGTTCTTAGAGACTCGTCGTCCAACTGTTGTCCATTGTCTTGTAACAGTGATGAGAGGACGTTACGAACTTTTCTGATTTGTCGCTCCCAAACGCCTCCCATGTGGCTCGCCGCTGGGACGTTCATTTTGAAGGTGAACCAGTCACACTGTTCTTCGAGCAGCCTTTTCTTTATTTTGTCTTGGTTCATCTCAGCTAATGCTTGGGCGAGTTCTGTGCGAGCTCCAACGAAGTTCGTTCCCTGATCACTTCTTAGCTGGCGAATAGGTCCTCGACGACTTATGAATCTTTTTAAGGCATTGATGAATGAGTCAGTCTCGAGTGAGTTGGCAGTCTCGATGTGTATAGCTCTCGAAGCCATGCATGTGAAGAGCACGCCATAACGTTTTAGTTCCTTCCTTCCCTCTTTGATCACAAAGGGCCCAAAATAATCGACGGCGCAGTACGTGAATGGTGGTGTGGACTCGAGGCGATCTTCGGTAAGTCTGACATCCTTTGTTCTTGCACTGCTCCGCGCAATCTCTGGCACTTGACGCAGGATGAAATCATACTGGCGACTACCGATGAACCGCTGACCACCCAGAAACCATTCGATCGTACTTCGTTTAAGGTCATTCCTTTGCCTTGATGTTGTGTACGCTCATGAAAATGCTTGACAATCAACTTGGTGACGTGGCTGTTTCGAGGCAGGATGATGGGAAATTTTATGTCTTCTGTCAAGCTTGCACGTCTGAGACGTCCACCGACTCGCAAAATTCCGTCCACATCTAAGAACGGGTCAAGCTTGTAGAGCGAGCTGCTTGCTTTCATGTTGGTCTTTCTCTGTTGGGCGAAAACTCTACTTTCGGGGTCGGTGTTTTCCTGCTTCATCTTCTGTAAAACTGCTATTTCTTCTTTAAAGGCTATAATCTGTGCATCATGAATAACTGCGCTCTCTGCGTTCTTCAAATCACTGACGTTCAGCACTTGTACTTCTTCATGGATGCACTTCTTGAGCACGCGATCTCTCAGAAGTCTGACGTAGCGTTGGCACAGGGCAACCGCTCGCTTGGCTCGATACCAGTCAGAGAAATATTCTATTCTCTCAGCAAGGCTCAACTTCTCTGGATGTGCTTGCAATATTGGCGGGGTTGTCGTGGTTGCCATGGCGACAGACTTCTTAACTTCAGGGTCGTTGTCTTGGAGTTCGTGATCTTCTCTTGGTAGCCATTTGGTTTCACTCTCCCAGAGGAACGCTGGTCCAGTGATCCAACGGGAATTTAACAGCTCTTGTGTCTTCAGACCTCGTGACGCTTCATCTGCTGGATTCTGTTTTGATTCGACGTACTTCCACTGATCAATTGAAGTGTTTTCTTGGATTTCTTGAACTCTGTTGGCAACGAACACGTGAAACCGCCTACTCTCGTTGGCTATGTATCCAAGAACCACTCTACTGTCTGTCCAGAAGTATTCTTGATCAATGGTATACTCTAGCTCCCGTCGCAACTGCTGGCTGATTTTCACTGAGCACACGGCGGCGGTAAGCTCCAGGCGTGGTATAGTTACAGGCTTCAACGGTGCTACTCTGGACTTTCCCATAACAAAGGAGCAATGAACTCTCTGGTTTTCGTCTACAAGACGTAAGTAACTGCACTGACCATAACCTTTGACGCTCGCGTCCGAGAAGTGATGGAGTTGTGCGCTCACGACTCGACCAAAGCCATCGGGCTTGTAGCATCTGGGAATTGAAATGCGCTGAACTTCTAACAAATCTGATCTCCACTTTTCCCACTTGACTTTGACGTCTTCTGGTATCGGATCATCCCAGCCTACTTCATGGCGACACAACTCTTGAAGGATTGACTTTCCATCCAGCAAGAGCGGAGCAACGAATCCGAGAGGATCGAAAATCGAGCTCACGGTGGAGAGTATTCCCCGTCTAGTGCATGGCTTGCTTTGTAGTACGATGGCGAACTGAAAGCAGTCAGACTCAACACACCAATGGACACCGAGTGCGCGCTCTAAGGGAAGTGAATCAAGGTCTAAGTCTAACTCCTTCACACCATCCGCTCTGTCTTGCTCTGGGATTCTTCTGATGACTTCTTTACTATTGGACACAAACTTATGAAGCCGGAAACCTCCTTTGCTGCACATCTGCTTTACGCTTGCAATCAGCTTCACTGCGTCGTCGACCAAGGGGACGGACTTTAAACCGTCGTCAACGTAGAAGTCGTTACGAAGGAAATCTGCGGTGCTAGCTCCAAATTCTTCTTCAAAATCATTGGCCGTAGACTTCAATGCGAAATTTGCGCAGCCTGGGGACGAGGTGGCTCCAAACAAGTGCACGGTCATTCTGTACTCTTTCGGTTCTTTAGTGAGGTCGCCATCTTCCCACCAGAGAAAACGCAACAAATCTCTGTATTCTTCACTCACTTTTACTTGGTGGAACATGGCTTCTATGTCACACATGAAAGCGATCGGCTCTTGACGAAACCTGCAAAGCACTCCAGTTAAATTGTTCGTCAGGTCGGGGCCTTGAAGCAGGTGCTTGTTTAGCGACTCGCTTTCGTACTCGGCAGCACAATCGAAAACTACACGAATCTTATTGGGCTTTTTTGGATGATAGATTCCGTGGTGTGGAATGTACCAAACGTTCTGCTTCTCTTGAACTTGACCATGGGATGTATGTTCCGATTCAGACATCTCTGGCACCTTTTCAGCGTATCCATTCTCTATCAATTTCTTCATAAATTCCGAGTAGTCTGTGTAGTATTTCTGGCCGTTTCCACCCACGAACCTTCTTTTTAGCTGATTAAGTCTGCGAAGCGCTACCGTCTTGTTGTTTGGAAGCTCAATGGTTTCGTTCTTCAAGGGTAATGGGAGCTCATAATGGCCATCTTCGCGATGTTGAATTCCCCTTTCTGCTATTTGAATGAACTTTCTGTCTTCTTTGGATAGACCATGTTTCGACGTGTTCTTGTGTTCCACGAAATCGAGCTCGAACATCTGGTTAATTGCTGATGGGTTTATGACCTCCTTCGTTTTTCCGTGGAAAACGAAACTCAACTGGTTGGCGCTGTCACTTGCTCCAGAAATAACCTCTCTTGACAGGATACGGTGACAGGTGGAATCTAGGGCGTGGCCGTCTCGAGGTGTGTCTAACGTGGCAACCGGTCCCACGATACTCCAACCCAGCAAGGTTCGAACAGCGTAAGGTTCTTCTCCTTTACCGCGAATCACTTCTGTTGGTTTGATCGCCTTGGGGCAGTTGCAACCAATTAACAAGCCAATACCTACATCTTCATCGTACGGTGGAATTTTGCCTTGGATCCCTTTAAGGTGTGGCCAGCTGTTTACGGTTGGTCTTGGGATTTGGTCTCGACGGGAAGGAATGGTCTGCCTTGAATACGTCTTGGGTAGATCGACTTCGGTGCGTTTGTCGAGACGCTGAACAACCAAGACATCAATTCTTTCAACTGCTATCCTCTGACGACCAAGCATTGTGCTTAAATCTAAACTAGTTTCAACACCCGAGTTCACGCTGTACTTGGGTTGTCACAAAGGTTGTGTCACTTGCATCGTCTAGGAGGGCGTAGACCTTGATTGCTTTGGCTGGGTTATCCTTGTGAAACAGAAGAACTTGGATGATTCGACAATTAGTGATTACGCTGGCGGACTCTGTAGCTGAGCTGTGCGCTACACTGATCAGGTTTGAGCTCGCGGATCCTGCAACTGGCGGTTTCTCGCTGAGTGATTCGTTCTTGTTAGAAGCTCGCTGAGTTTCTTGTGACTGGCGGTCAGGCTGTGGACGACTTTCGGTAGATCTTGGTTTTACGCCATGCAGTAAGGTGTGGTGACGTCTTCCACATTCTTTACAAATAGATCTATTACGACATCCCGAAGATATGTGACCTGACTTGAAGCAGCCGAAACAAAGACCTTTACTGCGAATAAATTCACTGCGTTCATCTACTGAACTCTTGAGAAATTCGCTGCACTTGAAGAGAGCGTGTTGACCGTTGCAAAGGGGGCAGGCCTGATCTGTTTGATCTGCAAATGGTTTTGACGACGAGGCAAGATCGCTGGGGGGTGGAGTACTTGATGTCGCGAGAGAATTGGCGCTCAAATCACTGTCGTCCTTCTTCTTTGATTTGTTCTTCCATCCCCACTTTGGCTGGGTACCAGTCTTCTTGCGTTCCGCTTTCAGGGCGTCAGGAGAGAAGATGGGGTCATTCGCAAGTTCTGCTTCTTCTCTGACAAAATTCATAAAGGCGCTAAATGTGATAATTTTCTTAGACTTGGTTTGTTTTTCATGAGCATGCCGGCACCATTTCACAGCAGAGTAAGAGGGAAGTTTGCTGCTGACAAGGCGGAGAGTTTCTGTTGAGTCGAGGTCCCCCATTGACTGAATTGTCTTCATTGCTTCTTCGCATCGTACGAGAAAATCAGAGAAGTCCTGGAGACCACTGCTATCACCATCGTTAATCTTCGGCCAGTTTCTTAGACTAGACTTGTAAGCCTCGGCTACATGGACGGGATTCCCGAAACGCTGGTCTAACATTTTTCGAGCTTTATCGTAGGCACTGTCAGAGCTCATAGCCTGGAAACCTTTCACTACGTTGTTAGCCTTGCCTCTAGTGTACTTGTCAAGGAAATACAGCCGGTCTTTGTTCGATGGCACATTACTGCAAATGATGGAGTCAAAAGCGGTCACGAAGGCTGGATATTCAAAGTAATCTCCGGAGAAGACCGGCGGCTCTTTAACCGGGAGGTTGCTAATCTTCTGCTGATTGATAATTAATGAGCTCAATTCGGCCTGCTTCGCTTGTAGGCTGACGATATCCTGAAGAGTTGTATTTACGCCAGTCTCTTGATAATGGGGCGTAAACACAGGATCTGCTCTCCGAGGCTCAAAGGGTGGGGTTAGATAACTTCCAGGAACGAACGAAGGAGCGTACGGGTTAGCCTTAAAGCTTCTTTTTTGTTTAATGTTATCGTCGCTTACGTCTGGTTTTAACTCCTGTTTAACCGCGGGATTAACGTCTTTGACACTTGACTCCTCTTTATCGCCCGCTAATCTTTCTTCTTCTAAGATTCGCTTTATCGCTACTTTCTCGGCGCTTGCGATAGCTATCTCTTTCTCAAGTTGCAGCCGCCTCAATTCCTTTTCTTTCTCGAGAAATTCCATTTCGGCCTGTAACTTGGCAGCCTTGGCTGCGGCGTCGAGCAGCGCAAAGGACAGATGTTTTGTAGAGGACGTACTAAATTTAGACCTTCCAGACGCCTTTGATTTCACGCTGTGACCAGATTTGACAGATCTCACTGACTGTGCGCGACTGAGGTTTCTTTCAAGTGATTGCATTCGTTCACAAAGTCTAACTCTGCACTCAATAAATTCCCGATCGCGAATATCGAACCATCGATATGAATCTTCCTTTTCCTTTTCTGATTGAATTAAATCATCGTGCTCCTTGAATGCGGTATTGAATTTGTCTTTCAAATTATCTAATTTAAATCTCTCTTCTTCTAATTGTTCTATTGTGGTCTCGGGTGAATCACGCAGAACATTAATCTTATCCATCTGTTGTTTTAATTTCTTGAAAGCGGAGTTTCGATTAGAAAGCTTTGTTTCCAACTGATAAGCCAAACCCTTTTCGGTCATTATTTTTCTCCGTCCAATTGTTTTGGAGGTTTCGAATCGTGAAAGTTCGACGCCCGCCACACTCCTGGGTGGCTTTGGTATTTGAGGCATCGCCTCAAAGTCCAGCTCTGATGGCGTTCTGTTACGACTGAAGACCGGTTCGCTAACAACGCTCATCGTTCGTTATGCCAAGAAACAAAGTACCAAAGGATCGAGACGAAGTTCAACTAGAATTCAAAACCATTTGGCGGAATGAAGCCACGATATTTTACTGTAACGCTTGCGACAAACGAGACGAAAACTTCGAGGGGTGTCGCTAAGGCGTGTTTTCGAAGTGTCGGGACTATTTTACAGGTCGTGTAGCAATCACGGAAAACCAAGGTGACGGTTAACGGTGTTTATTGCATCAAAGAGTTTAGTGACGATCACGATGACGATCGTAAACTGAAATAACAATAACATTATAACGAATCTATCAATCTATACTTGAAATAATGCGTAAGGCATGAACAAGAAACGCTTTACGTGCCTACGTCGATAACGTGATTAAAATAACGACGATTAACGTGAATTAACATAAACAAATCAAAAAAAGGCTACGTTAAAACTACTCGAGATTCAATGATCGGCTACAAGTTGAACATTTGCGGCTGATTAACAGCCCAAAGACTAAATGTGGGCGTTACTGGCTAAGCGTCTCATTCTTTCAATTTACTCCTTTTGATTCTAAGACAATTAATTGTACTATTGTACAATACCGTACATAGTGTGCTATATCGCCCAAGGTGGAAAAGTAAACTTAGACAAATTAAAACTAAACTACAAAAATCACTTACATATCGGTCCCGCTTGTGCCAAAGGTTTAAAAACGAGCAATAACAAAGGTACTTCTAGTCAAGGCGAAATCTTGCGAAACTCTCATTTAAAGGGACGCTAACTTAGCTTTTATATGCGCGCGGTGACGCTAAAAGATCCGATTACAAACCAATGGGAAAACAGAAACATTGTAACTATGTTCGTAACTAGGCACACAAAAGTAATCGATAACTGATCTAATCAAATTGTTCTTTAGTCTGATATCCTTAACTAAGATATGGGAACCTCTTGCAGAATATGTATAGAATAGACAGAATAATATTTTTTCTCTTTCCCTGGCTGACAATGAAACAAAAATAATTAAAGGCATGATCTTAGTTCTTTACCTCCCTTTGTTTGTTTGTTTGTTGTTGTTTTGGTTTTGGTTTTGCTATTGATGGTTTTCACTCACGTGACCTTAGATCCTGTGGGACTCAAATGACAAAGGCCATGGCGGCCATGTTGGAGCACATAACAAAAGAAGTTCATTAAAATTCTTTTGTAGGTGTGCACCAACATGGCCGCCGTGATGTAACGTGAAAACCACCTATTCACAATCAATGTTGCATTCTTAGAATTTAGTTCATCCAAGGAGGAATCACTGAACCCAAGTTCAGCAAACAAACTCCTGTCAATGATTGTGGATTTTATTTTACAATAAAGAGACAATTATGACTATTTTTGGACTTGCTGTACGTTTTTTTTTGTGTGTGTGTGTGTTTTGTTGCCCAAAAAACTCAAAACCATAATTTTACCGGAAACGGAAGTCATTTACAACATTATTCTTGGGTCTCAGCCCCAGGTTTCTCTTCCTCATTATTCAAGATGGCCGCTCGCGAATGGAGCAGCTTGACTTTTTCGGCACAACCTGATTTGAATGCGTCCTGTGATGTGACTTTGGTCGTCGAAGATGGAAAAGAATTTAAGGCAGACCGGCACGTTCTTTCAAAAGCGTGTCCTTTCTTCGAAAAGCTCCTCAACAGCGACATGAAGGAGAATAAAGAAGGAGTCATTCGACTGGAGATTTTTACGGCTTCTCAGATGACCGATGTTCTGGAGTTTATCTACACTGGTAACGTGAAGATTTTGACTCTAGAGAATGTCGAGAATATATTTAAGCTGAGAGCAGCGGCGGATTATCTTTGCCTTTCAAATCTCAAAGACATTGCAAGTAAATTTATTGAGCAGAACTTAACCATTTTCGACTGTCTTTCAAGCCTTAACTTGGCAGAGCTATACATGTGTGATGAGCTAATCTGCAGCATTCGGAAATTCATTTACTCAAACTTTGGCAGCGTCGCAGAAACGGAATGCTTTATGAATCTACAGAGCCATGAAGTTGAAAAATGGATTTCCAGCGATGACATTGTTATAAACGCAGAGAAAGATGTTTTTAAAATCATACTTCGGTGGATTGATCACGACAAAAGCCAACGAAGCATAGAATTCAGCGAACTTTTTCGTCACGTGCGACTTACTTCTGTTTCACGTAAGTTCTTAGAAAGTGATATCATGACCAATGATCTTGTCAAAAGAAATAAAGACTGCCTTGATGCTTTAGATAGAGCATTTGCATGGATTGCACAGGGAGACGTTGGCAATGTTCCACGGCCACAATCTCCAAGAAAGGCTCTTGAGACATGTGCTATCACGTTTTCTGTAGTCAGAAGTCACAGGCCTTGTGTTGTTTATTTTTATGTTCCTGAAAGAGATGCGTTTTATCGTCTGCCAGAAACATCCGACGCTGAGAGGCCACGAAACTACTTATTCACATGTTGCGGTAAATTATTCTGTGTTTCTGAAAGCAGCGGATACATCAGTAGACCCCAATGTTTTGTTCCAGAGTTAAAGCACTGGTCCCCAGTTCCATGGTCAATATCAGCCTTTCAACAAGAATTGATTGCTAATCAGCAAAGACTTACAGAGGTATTGGTCATAGGTAACAAAATCTATTTTATTGTGGAAGGAAGATATATTCACTCGATTTCCAGCATTTCAAAATATGACCTTGACACGTCGCAGTGGACAATTAAAGTTGACATGGGTGAAGAGGTAAATTACCCTACACTAGCTAAAGGACAGGGTTGCCTTGTTGCAGCGGGAAAGTTTTTATATACCATCGGTGGGTGCATAGATAATCCTGCACACAGTGATGATCTTGAAATGCTTTCACACTGTGCAAGATTTGATACAGAGGAAAACAAGTGGCAAGACATAGCAAATTTACAAGAAGCCAGACGTGGGGCCTTTGGTGTTGGTACAGACAAAAACATTTTCATTGTCGGTGGCTTAACGGAACACAGGTTGAGAACCTGCGAAGTGTACAACACCAATACAGATGAATGGCATGTCATAGCTAGTCAGTTGACATCTTTTGATGTGTGGAGTGGAAGGGTGGTGTTAGTTGATGAAACATTGCACTTGCTGGGTTGCACCGAATATTGGTCCGAGGGAGAACTTATAGTTCAGTACTATGACAATGAAAAAGATGAATGGAATGGTAAGACAAGTATCTCTGTCCAAAAAGGCTTGGTGCCTTACAGAATTTGGGGAGCTTCTTCATTACGAATTCCGAAAGGAGCTTTAAATAATCTTGAGCTAATCACTTTTTTTCAGTAATTTAGGAAATGCTCCTTTTAAAAGAGATTGTCAGTCCACTTTAGAACTCAACATGCAGAAGGAGTCTGTAGCTAAATGGTATCCACAATTGACTTGAAGGTAGTAACGTAACCCATTTCTGTTTCTCACAAAAGAGAGATAATCTCTTATCGGGGGGGGGGGGGGGGGGGGGGGGGTCTCATATATAGCTTATATGGGGATGTGAGGAATGTTTTTATTTTTCAACTAAATTCATACATGTAAATAAGGCCAGGGCATTTTACAGTCTGACGTTCCAGACAACAAAAATGATATCATCATCGATCACAGATCATTATCATGAATAAAACATAAAAAATGGTAGGATAAAGTCAGGGTTTTGAACTTGACATTGTTATGGAGAGGAAACATAAGTAGTTCCCTCCAGTTATCAGGAAATATTTTCCCGAACAACATTTTCTGCACTCTGACCTTGCGCCAACACAAATGAAATCATCAACAGATCACAGGGTTGGGGAAGTGTGATTTTTATGTCATAAACAGGGTCAGAGTTTGACAGCCTGGGCAGCACATCCCTACCTAACCTTGGGATGAGTACCCCAACTCCCAGATCTCTTAACCCTGTCACTCCCAGAGTCAATATGGAGACATGTAGTGTAGTTACCAGGGGGGAGGGGAGGGGTACTCAACAAAGTTTTGTATGGGGATGCTCCGCCCCGAGTAACAAACCCTTACCCTTTTATATACCTTTTTTGGCAAAAAAGTAACCCTTTCACATACTTTCCACAGAAAATGGTGCCCCTTTTATATACCAACAGAAGAAACACTGCATCTCTTTACCATTCCCTTGAAATAAACTTATGGATGAATATCCACAGAAACAATTCTTTATTCGGTTCAGGTTGTGGCAGTTTTCCCTACCCTTTTCTATACTTTAACTCATGAAATCCCTACCCTTTTATATACCTTCAGTCTCAAAAAGGTACCCCTTTTGGGCAGAGCATCCAGTATAGCCCATTACAGAGAGTACCCACCCCACCCCCCCACCCCCCCCCTCCCCAACCGGGTGCAGTTCTAACTTTTAAGTCTGCCAACGAAATCCTATGGTGTGACCATTCAAATGAAACCTCTTCAGCAGCACTTTTGCATGGTACCATTTGTTTTTTACAAGATGAAATTTGGGATTTTTCTTGAATTTTGATGTCTGGCACCCTTGGGAGTGACAGTAACAGTCCACTTCATAAAGAGGATCAAGAATCAGGTGCACCCAACGAGGAGTGTTTAGGAAATGCTTGGAATGGCATTGTACTGTTTTTCCATATCACTTCAGATCCTTCAAAGGAAACTATATGAAAGTCAATACAGAAAAGGAACCTTATCCCCCAAATTTACAAGCAGCTTTCACCTTTTTGAAAATCCCAGCTGACCTTATTTCGTACCTTATTTTTTTTCCCTCTGAAAGCAAAAGGCGTTGAATTTTCCGATGTGACGACAGTGAGGCGACAATAAACTCAAGAAAATTCTAGATTTAAATGTAAATTATTACAGATTTTTAAGATGACTGAAACCTTCTGAACTGCTTTCCACCAAAATGATTCATTGTGTGCCCCTAAAAAATGCTGCTAATTCCTAATCGTGTTGGTACGTTGCCATCCAATTTCTTCTATTTACACCCCTCAAAATACTTTGTAAATAAATTGTAAATAAAATTGTGGATATCAACTTATCCATGGTCCTCTATGTTCAATGTTTCTCTCATGAGGGCGTTGCACACGAGAGGTCCCCACTGGGTTTTATGTACGAGTACGGAAGGAGTATTACACAAAATACAACTTAATTATGCGGAAATCTACTTTTTAATATTTACCCTTTTTTTCTGTCTTCCAATATATTTTGCTACTCTCTAATATGAGTTATAAGGGCATAAGGATTAATCTTTACACTATTACATAGTTCCATCAATAGAAGAAATGATGTCATTGATATAAAACTGTTACACTTATGCTCATGTCAGTACTAGAGACATGAGCATAAGCTAAAGCATAACAATGATTAATTTTTAAGTGAAAATGGGCCCGGCATAAGCACAAACGTAAGCATAACGATCAATCTTATGCTTATGTCAATGCTCGTTTTTATTTGACGCAAATCCTGTGCTTACGCTTATGTCACTGTGAAAACCAGCAACCAGGACGGCGACGGCAGTGAGAACAACACAAAACATTAGGTTTAATGAGCCGTTCCGTGTAAAATGACGTGGATGTTCGACAGTTGATTTCCCTTTCTTTGTGTGGACTTCAGGAAAGCCGTTCCTCCAAATTCATCTCCTGGGCAATTCAGTCTTATTAGACAAACTAAAAAAATAGCAACAATTGCCAAATAGTTTGAAACGTGGCTGCTTTTTTTCAACCAAGGTCAGCCCTTGGCGTTGCTGTCGTGGTTGCTTAAGATCCCTACTCTGACACCGAAGTGACTGATGTAAGTGTCTGCGTTATTGAGATATGTCCAGAAATGCAGGCGGGGTGGGAGAGGCATACCACTCCATGACCGGCATCAGAAAGTGTCCTAACCAATAAAATTTCACCAAAACACACAATTCTGTCACATGAATTAATATGAAAATGACAAACTACTCTGTCAGATATGAAGTACTCGTTAAAGAATACTTGCCTGCATTTCTGGACATACCTGGTAAGTGGCATTATTAGGGTATTCGTTTTGAAGAGGTAGATTCTTCATGACTCGGGGAAGTGAGTAGGAAGTGACAATAGAGACCAATGGCGGATTCAGACTTGACCTGATCGATCCAGCAGTGGGGGAGGGGGGCGGTGAATATGTTAGAGACTGAAACAATTTTGCAGCCCTTCAGGCCTTATTTTTTGGCGAGATAAAGGGATGGGGGTGGGGTGGCTGCCCTGGATCCGCCACTGATGTCAAACCTTAACTAAAATAGAAACCAAAAGGACAGACCAAAGTGTCTGTATGATAGAGGTAAGGACTGTATGTAGAGGTGACCACTGATAGGCCACTTTCGATATTATATATACCTGCCAACTTTTTCCGAGTGATAGGCGTGAAAATTTTTTCGTAGGAGTGCCAGGATGTTCGAAGGCGACCCGACCAAATCCGAAGAATTCGGAAATTTCCATGGACCTCAGACCACTGTAATTGTAACGTTCAGAATGATAAAAACCTACAAAAAAAGTGCCATATTTTCATGAATGTAACTATATTTTAAATTGGATCATGCGATCAGTTAAGGCTCATATCTCAAATCTGTAAGTCAGGCGTGAGAAATTGCTCCATAGGCGTGAGATCGGAGTTTTGGACTCGCAGGCGTGAGACTCACGCCCTTGGCAGGTCTATATTACATGTATATTAAAATTCAACTTGATAGCAAGGCCTGGAGGACAAAAACAAAGGGAATGAAAAAGCATGCTTATTCATTTCTTTTGTTTTTGTCCTCCAAGCCTCAATATCAAGTTGAATTTTAATATATCTAAAGTAGGCTATCAGAGGTTCGACTGTATTACTGAGGTACATTATTACTGAAGAGGAGATTGACTGTATTTACAATATTTACATAATTTGAAGTTAAATAATATTTCAGATTCACGTTAAATAGAGCACTGAGTAACCTCTAAGGTTAGTATTTTTAGCGACGATTTAACGTTGTTTACTAAACATGATTTGGCGACTATTTAATTAGACTAACTTTTGTAGCAATTTTTCATGAAAACGCTGAATTTGTTTAATTCCCAGTCATGGGCTAAGTCAATTGTCGCTAAAACTTTAAACTCTTAGAGGCAGGTGAGCTTTCATTTGACAGTCAATATGGTAGCTTTTCGAAGCTTTTGTGTTTTCTTTGGATTGACGTTTCCTACGTTTTGGTTGGCTCAAAAAGCTCTTGTAATGCTTTTTAATCAAAACAGAAAATATGCTGTTTTTCTATGAACCAATCACGAGCTTAACCAAAGATAATCGTGGCTTAGCTATTACTTCAGCACATCTACTCTTATCGGTGGTTGAATGTTTTCACGCGCTGGACGCAGACTGCATGTTTACCGCGCTGAACACAGGCTGTATGTTTTCCCGCGCTGGATGTAGACTACTGTTTTGCGTGCTGGACGCAGGCGGCATGTTTTCCCGCGCTGGACACATGCAGGCTGCATATTTTCCCGCACTGGACACATGCAGGGTGCATATTTTCCCGCGCTAAACACATGCAAGCTGCATCACGCCCTGCACCCAGGCGGCCTGTTTTCCCGCGTTTGGCATAGGTTGATGTTTTTTGTTTCGAGTTCTTGTTGGTTCGTTGTCTTATTTACATTTGTCGTGATTGACCAAACAGCAAATCAAACGAAAAAATTAAACGCCATGTTTGGTTTCAAATTTTACCAAATGTGGATGAAATGCGCACCCGTCGCGCGTTTGATTGCTGTTTGGATGTGATTAACCACTTTGTTTTATATAGACTCGTTCCGATGCCAGAAAGCGTACGTCGGATTGTCGTAGGCCTCTTTTGGTGAAATCGGTAGGTCGTCGGCCATGACGAGGTTCACCGAAGATAACCTCGTCTGTTTTTCGTGGCATCTTGTTGGTGGCGGTTTGTTGATGTTGAAAAGCTTCGAGGCTGGAGCATCGAACACGTCGGCGTACTTCGGCGGCAACTTGGCTAGGTTCAAAAGTCTCACGTCATTGTTCGGCTTGTCTACACCCCCCGCCAACTCCTGCTCGAGGTTCACAAGTTTTAACGGAGGCTGCTCGTAGAACTTTCGTGAATTTGTCGGCGACTTGTTGACAGTTACGAGTCTGACCGATGTGGTGCTCGCTGTGGCTGTTTCCATTGATGTACTGCTGTTGCGATTGTCGCTCTGTTTCCGTGATTTGCCGACGTTGTAATTTCCCGTTATGCTGAAACTTGGCATTTTACTGAGGAGAGTTTCTCGAACCTGTTAAAACAAAAAAAATGTAAAAAAATTCATGCTAGTTAACAGAAGCTTTATTCCCGCTAATTCAGAATTTTAAGGCCCGTTTACACCGGCGATTTTTTGTGCAATTTTTGTCGCACTTTTCGTTGCAATTTTTATCGCACGCAAGTTGCATCTTCAAATCGCGAGTGTAAGCTAGCGCGACTTCGGTGGGATTTGCGCGCGATTTGTCACGCGATGTCGCAGAGGTTTTGATCTCGCAGCAAATGTCGCACCTGAATTGACAGAAATCACCTCTAAATGTTTAGTTTTCTTTGTCTCAAATTCATTATCATATTCTAAGACAATGGAAAACAAATATCAATCTGGTTTGAAATTGTTTAAACCAAAGAAAAATGTGAACCACAACATTAACGTATCCTTACCGAATCGTTTATCCAACAGTGTGCAAAGAATATAAAAATCCCCTGTAGGTAAAGATAGAACAATAAAAGTAAGTACATGTCATTAAAAAATCGTTATAGTTTTATAACCCCTCGCTTGCACTGATGGCGAAAGCCCACGCTCGAAGAAAACGTAGGGCTTTTCTGACAGCATCGCCAAAACAATAAACAAACAGTTTATTTACTTGCTTTCCCTTATGTTAAATTCCTTAAAATTTGGCGGAGGGATTATAATTCGTTTGCTGTTTTCGGCGCTCGTTTTTCAGGGAAATCTATAAGACCAGTTTTTACGCAGAGGCAAAAGACACAAATTTGCAAATAACGAAGAAACTGCCTTTACAACCCATACTTTTTTCGCGTCCGTTATTATCTGTCCAGATGCTATGTACTGTGAAACTTTTGGAAGATTTCACCGAAGGAAATTGAAGAATCCACGTACATCCACGTAAGGAATTATGAAAAACGCATTTGCTTGGGCAGTTGTGATTCAAGACAGAGGCCATTATTTCAACAGAGATGGTTGTAGAACACTGTTTCCTTTTTGCTTTTTACATTGTGATAGGTTTTAGTGTATTAGAGCAGTTTTCAATTGAGTGCCGAAAGTAATTTCGTAATTGCTTTGGTTTTGCATTGCTACACTTTGTGATTGGCTAAAAAATCTCGCGCCATTTTCTCAACCAATCAGAAGAAAAACCAAAACCAATCGTGATTTGCTCGCACGCGTTTTCCCGCGCTTGGTGCCGGCTGCATGTATATGCTTCGAGTTCTGATTGGTTCATCGGGTTGTCTGCGAGTTCTGTGATTGGTCAGAGTAATTACTTTGGTTTTGGTTTTACGACACTCAATACACCTGATTCCAAAATGGCGGGCAATTTATTATTCTTTTGTATGCATTTCAATTAGCCCTCTGCTTCATTTTAGCGTGAAAATTCTGTTGTATTCTGCACATGCTGACGAGGCAACAAGGGCTAATTTACGTACATTTAAAAGAATAATAAATTGACCACCATTTTGAAATAAGGTGTATTGAAAACCGCTCTAAATAGCCCCCTGCGCTCTTTCCGCGTGCTCTCGAATCTTGTACCCTTCACATTCCCATTGCCACAAATTAACCCTTTAACTCCCAAGAACGCCAAACATCAAAATTCAAGAAAAATCCCAAATAACATTTTGTACAATATCGAAAAACGAATGATACAATGCAAAAGTACTGCCTAAGAAGTTTCATTTGAATGGTCACACCATAGGATTTTATCCACAGACTCAAAAGTTTGAACTGCACTAAATGTCTCCATAGTTGACTCTGGGAATGAAAAAGTTTATTACCACCTTGTCACCCACGATCTGCTCCCGTGCAGCCTCGCAGCTCAAACGGTAGAGCGACGGGAGATCCAATCCGGAGGTCATGGGTTCGAATCCCACCGAGATCAAAGAGTTTTTACTTTGCCTCGTGTGGTCCCCATTTTATTAATATAACTTACGCTCTGTAGGTAATTTATGGGTTATTCTCAGTACTAAAAGTCACCACATATTTAATGCTTTGATTTCCTGTTCATACCTGCAGAGAGTTGGCAATGGTGAAAAGGTAATGGAAGAAGATTGTGTTCTCATCGACTGCCATAAATCCGAACACCCAAGTGAGGCCAAGCAAAGGAAGCAACACCACGGTCACCTTCACACTACGTCTGCGCGGGGAATAAAAATAAATCACATTAAGTTCAAAGTTCAATCTTGAGCTCCTACCCAGACTTTGCGCCACCCTTAATCCTTTTACTCTTTGAAACAGGGGTGGGAGATTTACGGAGTAAAGTACTGCTTAGTAGCGTTAATGGTCTCACGCAAAAGAACTACCGCATCACATGACTAGAGGTCCTGAAAGTTGAGTCCAGTTTTAGTATCTTTCATTCGCGGCAAAGGGTTGTTAAAATTCCATTTAAAGTTTACACCGTTGAAGGTTTCAAGACAGGATCCAAGGTAGAGTGAAGGTGGTTTTTCGTACAGTGTCGTCTGCTGATCAAATAAAACGCGGGCTCGCTGATTAGTATTACAGCGTACCACACTCCTCAGTATCTGTTACCTTGCGTTTGATTTCTTCGTGGAATTTTCATCTCCTGCTTTAACCATGGTCTTTGTTAGCAAAACGTAAATAACACTGACAAGGATGAAACAATTGATCTAGAACAAAGAGGAAATAAAATAATTATTTGGCCTTAGAACTACCCGACTGAGAGATGTATTATAGTGGCATAGTTCAGCGATGTGAATTTTGGACTCTTTTGGGCAGTAAACTCAGACGTGTAAACTGACTGTAAATAAAGAAGTGTCCGTATTATGAAGGTGCCCTTATTCCAACAGTGTAGCTAAGAGCAGTTTTCAATTAAGTGTCGAAAGTAGTTTTGCAATTGCTTTGATTTTGCATTGCGACGCTTTGTAATTGGCTAAAAATCTCGCGCCATTTTCTCAACCAATCAGAAGTAAAACGAAAACCAATCGTGACTTCCTCGCAGACGGTACGTTTTCCCGCGCTTGTCCGCGTCTCTTGTGATTGGTTAGAATAATAACTTTAATTGCTTTTGGTTTAACCACACTCAAGCAAGTGAAAACCGCTCCGATCAGATGAGGTTTGGTTTTTCTGTGACTAGCATGTGGACTATCCGTAACAAGAGGGTAGGCGTATTATTTTGACTTTCATAAGGGTTGGTTTACGATGATAATAAACAACAGCCAACATTTTATAAAGAATTTAAACCAATTACTTACTGCTATAACAAACAACACAGGTGCAGCGAAAATCCAGATTAATTTCCCAGGTAACCAACAGCTGAAAAAATAGAGAGAACCATTTTTATTATCAATATATGCGGCCAAATAAGAAACTGCCTTCGAGAAAACACGCGTGAGTGGCGGGCGATATTGAATTTGACTGGCTGCAAACGCATTTACGGCCCTGTTTCTGTTAAACATTTTTTTCTTATTAAATGAACTTGTACGATTTGGCCTTGTGCATTGATAATAATGATAATCACATGACTTTTGTCGGGCATATAGTTTATTTGTGTCCCTCGGGCGCAAATGATGCTACTCGGGCCACAAATAAACTATATGCCCTCCAAAAGTCATGTGATTGTCCTATCAACACGCGTGATTGGACTGATTGGATTAATTAATTAAAAACAATTTGAATTATCGCATTTTCCCAAGGTTTTATTTGAAATACCGTAAATAAATTCTTAAAAAATTAATAATAAACAAATACAAAATAAAGACGCGTTCGAATTCCTTTGAATAGGTTTTTACAAAACTTTAGTACATTCAACTGGTTACGTTAGATGGAGCGGTCTTCAGTTGAATATAGAAAGTCAACCTCGTTCCCAGGGCTTTTCCCAAGAAAGTAATTTCGCAATTGCTTTGGTGTTGCATTTCTACGCCTTGTGATTGGCTAGAATATCTCGCGCAACATTCTCAACCAATCAGAAGTAAAACCAAAACCAATCGTGACGTACTGGTTGCGTTTTCCCGCGCTTGGCGCCGGTGACATGTATTTTCTTCGAACTCTGATTGGTTCCATGAATTATCTTCCTGTGTTTTGATTGGCCAGAACGATAACTTTGTTTTTGGTTTAACGATACTCAAGTGAAAACTCGCGAAAATGTACCGAGTAATCAAATGAAAGCAAATCGAACGAGAGAGTTCATACTGAATGACAATTCGTCAGAAGTTATTTAAATCAACCAGACGCATCAAGTTCAGTGTGAAATTGTGTAATACTGCTTAGTATTTTTACGAGTCAGAAAAAGTAAACACTGTAAAATTCTAAAATACTATTATCGTGCAGGACTGTTTTGTTTGTAAGACAACAAAATGATTACATGTTGTGTGGTCCGTAATCATGGAAGGCAACTCCAGTAGAAATCGAAACGGGGATAACAGGGCCGCCTAAAAGAAAGAAGGAAAAAGTATCAGTATTCAATTTATTATGTTACAGTATTATATCGGTTATCAAACTTTAAATTGCTGTTCACTTCACAGTGGCGGATACAAACTCCATCGTAACGGGCTGGGGAGGGGAGGGGGAGGAGGGGGGGTGAGGTCAATAAGGAAAGGTCTGGAGTGAAAATTTTAGAGCCCCTTCGGGTCTTATTTTGTTGCACGAGAAGGGGTGGGGGCGGCTTATCCCCTCCCCTCCCCCGGCACAAGATCCGCCACTGCTTCATCAAGGAATTTTCCTTCGTGTTTTGGTCCTTTTATACTCCTGGGCCGGGTTGTTCAAAGCACGATTAAGCTAACACAGGATTAGCGTCAATTTTGAATCCAGATAAATAACTCAACAATTGAAAATTTCTCAAAGTTTTCTGCCCTTCCGTTTTGACTTACACTTGTCTTCACTACTAGCTATAAATGACCTTTTGAAAACATTTTTAAAAAGAGAAATGGAATCCTCGGTTAACTTTTAATCCGGCCGGGATTAGCATTAATCGGCTTTCGAACAACCGGGCCCTGGAGTCAACCCTTGAGTCATCTTTGCTGTTCATGCAATTGAAAACTATTGACACTTTATTAAGCTGTATTTTCCTGTGGTACTGTTTATTATGCTGTAGAAGGTGGTTCTAACTTTAATGAGTCTGTGGATGAAATCCTACAGTGTGACCATTCAAATGAAAGCTACTGAGCAGTGCTTTTCTGTGGTACTGTTTATTATGCTGTATAAGGTGGTTCTAACTTTTGAGTCTGTGGATGAAATCCTACAGTGTGACCATTCAAATGAAACCTAGTCTGAGCAGCACTTTTCTGTGTCTGCCGTGTCTTTTCTGGTCTGCCTCCTGCCAGTAGGATTCTTAACTTGTTTTTGTTTCATTTGCAATATTTGTTTCTACTGTTGTGTTTCATTATCCCTAAAAAGCCCCTAACTTGGATCGTAAAAAGTACTTTTTGTTAAAAGAAATTACATAAAGAACCTACCCCAGCCTAGTACATAGAACACCTTGTTGTACTTTTTGTTGCTGAAAACTCGCACAATTTTATTGTAAATATGGATTCCCTCAGCCAACATCCAGCAAAAAGATGCACTCAGGAAGTAATGCGTTGCTATGGAAACTATCCTGCAAGCAAGCTGATGGAGAAAAGGAATGACCATGTAATTATTTTAAATCACCAAAGAAAATGTATTACCGTAAAGTTCCGAGAGTAACGACCCCCGGGGGGGACTCCCATATTAAAATGACGAGGGTGCTCGTCGGAAATTTTCGAAAAACACCCTAAAAGGTACCAGAATCTTGTTTGATGGGCGTGGCTCAAAATAATTTTTACCCCTAAGAGGTTCCAATTCTAAAACAACACATGTCATATTCTGTCATATTTTTTCGGCTCATACCCTAAAAGGTACCGCGATAATTCTAACGGTGGTCATTTTAGATTTTAGTACCCTAAGCGGTACCAATCTACAAATTTTGACCCCTAAAAGGTACGACGAGCACCCCCGTCATTTTTATATGGGAGTCCCCCCCCCCACGGTAACGACCCTCCTTACTTTCGGAATTAGCAGCTTTTGGGGCTCGCTATACTTTCCGGGGGTCGTTACTTTCGGGGAACAAAGCTGGCGCCAAGAAGTCGACAGAAAGAATCGAAAGCGTTTTAGTGCGCCTTTACGGTGCCGATTACTTACCACATTGACTGAAATAAGAAAAGTTCCAGTCACAAAGCATATTTGTGAAAAGCAGATGGCCAGTACAAGATTGATGTGCAAGCAGTATGTTTCTCTTCGGGTTTTCTTTTCGCGTGGTTTTCTCCTGAAGAATAAAAAATATTTAGGGCCAACTTTAAGTACAAATTTGTCATAAATAATTTGTATACTTAAAATTCCATTCTTGATTGACCTTTGAACTGGAATTTAAACTATAAAATAAAACAGAACACTTGCAACGCGATATAACCAATCAAAGCACATGTGCTGTATGTTTTGACTTGGCTAATACATTGTTGTATGTTTTAACACACTTGATACCTGTTACACATTTGCCCAAGCTTGGAACCGGTTACACGTTTTCCCACGCTTGGCACCGGTTACACGTTTTGCCGCGCTTGGCACCTTTTACATGTTTTTCTGCGCTTATCATCGGTTACATGTTTTCCCCCGTTTGACACCGGTTACATGTTTTGTCGCCCTTGGCACCAGTTACAGGTTTTTCTGCGCTTGGCACCTGTTAGATATTTTTCCGCTCCTGCACCTGAGACGATGTGTAACTGCACCTTGCGCCGATTGCATGTTTTTGCCTCGAGTTATGATTAATGGTTGGGTTTCTTGAATTAGCTAGATATGGTTACTTAGTTTGCTTCTGGTTTATCAACGGTCACGTAAGCAACGGTTCTGTGTTAAATGTTCAAACATATCTTACATTGCAAGTGCGAATCCTAAAGCTGCGAGAATACAGAAGAAAATAGATATACAGCAACCAACAAGTGAGATGTACTTGAGTGCCTCCTTGTGGACATCATCAAGTTTGTCCTGGAAAATAATCACATTTCTCATAATCAAATATTTTATCAGTTTCCTTGAGCCAATTGTAAAATTTCAAAAAATGCTATCTACAATTAAATAAGATTAACTTAATATTCTGTTTTCGTGTCAGGGAGCCCACCAGGACAGTACGCGCTTGTAATATGAAGCGACTAGAAATATCACCACTACCCCTCCCTAGGATGCTAGTGCATCGCAGCGTTCCCCCCTTACGGTTCGCGGTACTCATTTTTACAGTTGGGTGGAGACAATACAGAGCAAAGTTACTTGTCTAAGAAAATAACACAACGGCAAAAGCCAGAACCGCGGCTTGCACCACCGTCCTTTAGATCTGACGTCCGACGCGTTAACCACTACCTCACTGCCTACTGAAAATAAAGTAAAATAAAAAACTCTGGTATACGATCGATTTCATGTCTGTTTGAACTGTCTCTTTTTATTCCCTGATTGCGTCACTTACATATATGTTATGTACGTCCATGACAAGTCCATAGCTAGTAAGGTGATAGCAGTGACAGACGGTGAAGTCATCTGAGCCATTTACTTTCTCGCATCCCACAGATGACCAATGTTTAGAATAATCCTTGGGAAATGTTGCTCTGTTGAAATTGACAAGTAAGTGGTTACTGTTGTCACTGTTGTTGTTATTGTTGTTACGTACCGTAAACAAAACATGCTGTGTAACGCAAAACGTGTAAAACAGACTTGGGGTCGGGAAACCACTTCGAGGACTTTAACATCAACAAATATTTACTTTTCTCTGAAGTCTTAATGTGTTACATCTTTCAACTTACAAAGCAGTTTCGTCCAAAAAGCTGCATGTATGCTCTCGTGCATCTTTCTGTGAGGTAAATAAATCAGTTTACAGCAAGTTAATTAGCTAAACAGTACTTTTTTTCGTACAGATAATTGTGCTAACTACAGCCTCGTTTCCTAAAAACTTTCCTAAAAAAATGTGGCGAATTCATTAAACTCAAACTTAAACTTAAATAACCCGGGCTACGTTAAGTTTTGGGTAGTGGTGTGTGGTGTGGCGTAACGTTCAGCTGCATTTTGCAACCCTAGTCTAAACTAAGCATCCAAGCTCCCCACTCTATCCCTGACTCGCTTATTTTCAGAAACTCTGATCAGTTGCCTGGTAAATAATATCCTATTCTAGACCAAAACTCGCTGATATATATACCCTACACCAGACTAAACTGTTTGAAACCAATATCGTTCACAGCGGCACATTACCATTGATGAACGCAGAGAAATATGAACTTAGAAGATAAAATAACGACTAAAAAAACTCAAACTTCCACCAGAATGGAAAATTTGATTTCTTGAACCCCTGTCACGACATCAAAATTGATGAACTGTAATCCACTTCCATCCTTGCAATCCTGCACTTTATCTCCAAACTACTGCTTCTGTTTTGTTCTATAGTATCTTTTTTATCCAATTTAGTTGTATATGTTCATCTTGGGTGATCATCTCCTTAATTCTCATGACATCTCTGAATGATTTAGCATTGATATTACAAGGAGAAATTTGATTTTGAACACTATTGAAGCTTAAAGGGTTGAGATTTCCTACTCACCCGTGAGTGTTGGAAGCGTAGTATGACCGGCTCCTTTAAATTGGCGAGATGCTTTGGACTGACGTTGATCACCGTGACAGCGATAATTATGGAATTTAACTTGCCGCCGCTTGAATTTAATGTGGAAAAAGGAGAGAAAGAAAGTTAGAAGGACAGTAATACATGATGCTTATATAGAAAATGAAGTGCAAGGCAACTTGAAAATTTCTGCGCTACTTTTAGCCTGTTCCAGGCTCTCAGATAGTGGGGGCGAGCGTCGGGGCGAGCAAAAAAAGTTGGCAGCGAAGAAAAAAACGAGTGGGAACTGGGGTTGGAGGGGCGGGGGCCACTATCTGAGAGCCTGGAACAGGCTACTTTTAGGGTGACTCGCAATAGATCCCAGCTTTTTCCATAACTTATACTACCGTTGCAAAATATGACACAATTAAACATTTTGTTGCTTTTAGTAGTATTTTATATGGTTTTTCACCGAAAAAGAGGTAAAACATGCATTTTTATTCAAAAATGGCTTGACCTCATTCTACTTATGACGTCATATCTCGTTACCATAGCAACTGATTGTCGCCAACTTTACAAAAATGTGTCTCAAGGATAAACAAACATCTACTATAGACGGCATGTACTAATCCTAAATGGTCTTGAAAAAAAAATTGGAGAAAAACCTTAAGGGGGGAGAGTGAATTCCACAACAATGCACCACCTATTTTTAATTAATTAATTATTTTTTTTAATTAAGTACACCCTTAATCGTATTGTTATTTTTAGTTTACCTTTCTCCATCTGTAGCGTTAGATAAAATGTTTTCCATTCCTTTGAAAAGAGCCACAGAAATCCCCACCGTATCTGAAATAATCAGTTGACAAGGAGCATTTGGTAACGGCTTTACATCTTTGCCCCCATATGGTACAATTCTGAGAAAAGTTTACAAATTTTCACTTGAAAAGTGACTAATTCTTCGCCTTTCCTTAAAATCACAGATTTCGTACCGATACCCAGGTTCTTTTACCAGAAGTATCGTTGGTTTACGATCGAGTTAAAGTAAAGTCGTCGCCATGGTCTTCAAGAGATCGACGCACTGCACGAAAATTTGCTAGCTTCACCACATACCTTAATTTGACATATGTTAAAGGTGGTAAAGACCGTCTTTGATTTAGTCAAAGAAAGTGCACCTTTGACGCATATCATAGATATTGTAAAGGTGCCGTGAAATGTTGCTTTGACTTGTACAAAGGTACCTTTCATTCATCATTGATGTGCATCAAATGTCTAGTACTTTTGATGCTCGTCAAAATTGCAAAGTTAAAAGTACTACAAAACTTTTGATCACATTTGATGTCTGCATCGCGCAACTTTGTCACACCTTCGATGGAAATCAAAGGTGATCAAAGCCAAGGGAACGAAGTTAATGTCAGGTGATTTATTTACCATTGTCGTCTCTATCTTGTACAGTTGATCCGGGCAGGTCCACGAAATTTGCTGACTGATCCGCTGGAATCTTTGAACCTTTAAATGCTTGTCGTTTCTTTGACTTAACTTGCAAATCTAAAATATAGGAAAAGTGCAACGTACATAAGAATGCCGAGAAAGGGGCCAAAATTCAGGCTTCTGAATATTCATTTGCAACAACTCTCTCCAAGAATTCTCAACGACAAATCTTCGAGTTACTCCATGAAAAAGCAGAAAGAGCATCCATTTGGATTTTGCAGTTATCCCGCAACGCATTGCACAATTAAACACGCATCACTCGGGAACGTTGCTTCTCTGCTATCCCTTTCAATCTAAACCTATCAGTGACAACCTATACTCTGTACTTCACACTTTAACCCAATTTGGTATCACCCGGTGGCGGTGGTGCCCAGAACCGTAGACTCGTTGTTAGCCGTCGAAACAACGATACAGTCTGTAGTTTTTTCCTGGTCAACGACTGATGAGGGTGATGCCTTGCAGTTGGCAGCTCAACTACGTGTTTTTCTCTTTACCGCAAAACTGTCACCGCCACCTGGTCCAGTAGCTCAGTTCTTAGAGCGCCAGGCTACCGAGCGGGAGGTCGTGGGTTCGAATCCCGACTGGACCATCACTGAAATGCTTACTAGACTCTCACGTGGCTCGAATGAGAATGGCAGACCCATCTCCATTGGAGTTGGAACAGAATTACTGAGGTCATACGCAACGAAAACTGGCCGTAAACACGCTTAGTGCCAGCATAGTGTAGTCGGCTTTGTCGGGGATTTCTCTGAAATTCCTCTAAATGTGACCACAGCTCTCTTAAACCTACGCTTAAACCTAATTTATTTATTCGGTTACCTAAATTTTCAGTAGATACAACCATGTTCAGCTCTCCATCTGTCTCCCTGTCCAGTGAATCAACCACAGCAGTTACGGCTTTTTCCAACAAGTCTGGGAGGACAGCGATTGGTGCAGTTCCCTATAGCGTGCGGTTAATAACTACTTCAGTATTTCATATATAAGGTTCTAAAACTCATTACTAATCCATGACGAGAACAAAAGGAAATAACTACCGTGAAGGACGTTTGGATACCCGGTCTTAATTAGCACATAGATTTTGCCGATATTATCCCATCGTTTTCTCCGCATTTAATTGTCAGTTTGAGAAGCTATATCAAACACTCGAAAGAGTGTTTCATCAGGTATCCAAACCCCTCGAAGTGAGTATAAAAAAACTCGGCTGCGCCTCCGTTTTCAACCCACTTCTCGGTGTTTGGATATCCTGATGAAACACTGTTCCTCGTGTTTCATGTATAAGGTTCTGTGGCACGATCTTTAGACTATTTTTCACAATTTATAGACAAGATAGGTACTGAAATTTTCGCATTTAAGATTACAGTATATGACAGTCGTGCCATCATTCATAAAGAGAGAAACTTAAGTTCGTTACTAGCGAATTTTTAATTTTCTCATCATTCACTTACCATAATGTTTCAATTTTTAGCGGCTTGTCAACATCTACTGACACTAAACAAGAAGCCCTACTCGGCATTAAAACCGGGCCTTGTGGGGAGAAGGAATTAAAAAGGCTTTGTTATGACTTGACTCTCTGACTGAAGTGGTGACTATGTTCTGTATGCGACAAAATTTCCCGGGGGGGGGGGGGGGGGGGGGGGGGGGGGGGGGGGGGGGTACTCCCTTATATGACCTATACGGGGACATGCGGCTGGACAGGGTATGGTTTTTGGCATTTTTGTCCTGAACAGGGTATATAATTTAACCGAGTCTGTCCTAAACAGGGTCTGAATCTGTCCTAAACAGGGTATGGTTCCAGTTAATAAGTGCTTGTGGCGACTTACCTTGTCGTGATTTGTATATTCATGCGAAGGCGAAGAAGTTTTCTTTTCAAAGGATCAGTCTACATTTTTTTAAAGCTCAGATCAATAACCACGCACAAGCCGTGTCCTAGACAGGGTCCTAAAATAGAGGATGTTGTCCTACACAAACAGGGTCAGGCTCTCAGACCCACAGCGGCACCCCTATACCCAAATATTAGTCAAGTACCCCCCCCCCCCCCCCCCCCGGGCAAAATTTACCTCTTTTTCCGTGAGCTGTTTCCATGATATTTCTTTTTCTTTTGCCATTAATGAACTGAGCATCACGCTGACACCCTGCAGGACACGACAAAACGGTTCAATTATATTTAAAGTATGAAAGAAACATATAAAATTGCAAGTCCCGTTTGAATCAGGTTGCAGCCAAACACTGTAAGCTACTGTATTAAAATAACAACTTCCATAAGCGACCACCTTTTCGATCTATTGTCCATGGTGGTCACGGCGGCTTTTATAACAGAAGACTAAGTGAGTTCAATAGGTCGCGTTTACACTACGGCCAAAACATGTTTAGCTTGATCATGAGTAAACATGTTTCACACTGAAAAGTTTTCATATCAGGCGGTGAACATGTTAAAGATTGAAAACATTTTTTCAGCTTTTCGGGCCTTATATTTTTGCAAGATAAGAGGGGAGAGGAACGGGCCCCTCCCATAGAACCAACAAGCCCCGCTAAGCCCCGGCCAGTGTCATCCCTCTCTCTCTTCTTACTATTATCAGCTCCTTGGCTTCTGCCTGACTGGTGTTGAAATACTGAATCTTTTCCGTCAGATTACTTAACACGTCCAGCGTTTTAGTCAGCGCTTCTGTGCTCATTGTCTTTGAAACATTCACTTCTTTTACGATTTGTTTGGTTGCTTGAACTATGGCGGCAACGTTTGCAGCTTCCTGTGATAATAATTAATATAACATAGGTTACTAGCTTACTCTGTGTCAACAAGCCTTGCTATCAGGTATTAAAATAGACACAAACTCTTCGACTCATAAAGACTTGTGTTTCCAATGGAGGAATCCACCATATTGGAAAATACACACGTATTTACGAGTCAACACTCTGCAACCCCCAAAAGTGCCACTCTATAAGTTAAAAATTGGACAAAACTCACATTTCGTTTCGTAAACCTTTCAAAACAATAACAACAACATGACAGTGGCTTTCCTTCGAATGTCAGCACTTCTGGATTTTACCCAAAAATTCAAATATTAGAACCACCTTGTACAGCATAATAAACATGCAGCACCATAGGAAAGTACTGCTCAGTAGCTTTCATTTGAATGGTCACACTTTAGGATTTTGTCGATAGACTCAACAGTTAGAACCACCTTGTACAGCATAACAAACAGTACTTCAGGAAATGGTTACACTTTAGGATTTCATCCAGAGATTCAAAAATTAGAACCATTTTGTACTGGTAGCATAATAAACAGCACCACAGAAAATTACTGCTCAATAGCTTCATTTGATTGGTTTAAATTTTGTCTATGGACTGAAACTTACCGCAATTTTTTGTTGTCCCTCTATCAGGGTTTCTTCTAATGGTTTTCTCTCTGCGAAATAAAGTAAATTATTCAATGAATGACGACTCGCGACGTTGATGGAAAAATTCATTACCGTAATCGCCCGGGATAATACGTCTACGTTTTATAAGATAAAAGTAACAAAAACATATATGTTTTTGCAAGGATTGTCCAAGGAGAGTAGCAGACGAAGATTTCCTTTTCTAAATATTTCTGGAGTGTCTCCATTGCCTTAGATTAGAGCAACAATATTTGGGACATTTGAAAAAGAACCGATTGATTTCTATTTCATGAATTGATAATATCGCTGTTGCCACCCCCATGTGATCGGGATCGAGAGAGTGAAAAGTGACAGTAAGAATTGAAACCTCTGTTAGCTGTAGCTATGTCAAATCTGTTTAATGTCTGCTCTGAGAGGTTTATTACTCATGCGCAGTAAGCGCATGAGGTAGAAAATGGGTTGCGTTTCTTCGTCTTTTTGTCACGTTAGTGCATGCAAATTTATGCACGGATATATTATTACTAACCGGATCGCAGATCACATAAAAATTCTACAAAAATGTCTGCCGCGCTCGGCATGTGCTTGGTTTTCAAAACCATAGTTTTGTCTTGTCGGAATAATAACACACATTCAAAATACTCAAAATGGAAAGAGAAAGCTTTAAAGAATACTCAGAAGCCGCTGTAGTGGAGAAAAAGGAGAGCTGTAAGCGACGAGCGACGAAATCTTGCTTCAAGTTTTATCAGTGCGGGGCGATCAAATCCGAAGAAGCGGAGTTTTAAAGAATTTTCAAGCAGGCGAGGGACTTTACCATAAAAGAAATTTCATTTTTCGGTGAGAATGTTGATATCAATTTGTGATTGACTTTTTCTTTGTGTCATACTTGTTATTCTAGACCGAGAAAAAGTTGCTTTTGTGAGCTTTTGTGCACTCTAAACACAGAGTCAACGGACTGTCGCGTAATACAGTTTTTGAGAATTGCTAAAATTGAAAAATAACCCGGTCGTTTACTGATTTTATTGCTTTTAAAAGTAGTCTTTTCAAATGTAACAGAAAGCGGTCACGGTTTGGGAAACATTAGACGCAAACTTGTTCGAATGTTTTCTCCATGAAGCCAATAATCATGGCAAGGCACACTAGTAAATATAATTGAATTAACCCATTCGCTCCTACACCGGCCAAAACCGGCCGTACAATACTCCACTGCTTTAAAAAATTGCAACTTTCTCAATCGCGAACATTGCCCTAACTAGCAGTTCTGAGCATTGACTAGAAAGTCCCTCAAATTGAGATACCCAATAAACACAAAAAAGTCAGGGATTTTTGCAGAATATCAGCGTTTGAATTTGGACAATAACAAAAATGACCGTTTTTAACGTCATAGAAAAACAACAAAAATCACGTTTTTGCCTTTAGTTTTTTTTATTCAAATCATCATGGCAAACCCAAAAGTCAACATTCACAGCAAAATTCAGTCCTAGTCCTAGCTTAGCAGTGAATTTTTTTGCTCTTATTCGTTGCTCGGGCCGAGCTCTAGCCTCTCGTTCTAATGCATACTGACCTTGCCTCCATTTTCAATATCACCACCGCACTGCATGCTGGGAAAAAGCCAAAAATTTTGACAGCGTTCAATTCTTTCCGCACACATTTCATATTTATACTAAGTCCACAGCCACTCCGACCCACCGCCGAAATTTCGCGCTTGTTGTATTCTCCTGTGGTCGCAACTTCCAAAATATGCCGCGGTAGGTCGAGAAATTCATCCAGAGTCGAGTCCCAAAGCCACTTCGTTTCCAGGCGGCCATTTTTCCAGTTCAACGAGCAACGAGCCAAATTCGTAAACGAAGTACGACACCTAACTCGCTTCATTGAGAAGTGGACTCTGAACTACCTCCAAGCTTAATGATGCTCATCAGGCAGCTACTATAAAGATGAAAAATGGCTGTGAACTTACCAAAAATCGTAGATAATTCATATTGGACCCTTTATTGCAAATCAACCAAGCAAAATGAGATCGTCACAATGACGTTTCCAGTAAACTCGAGCCTTCAGTGTTTTAGAACAGCAGCACTTTCAATGGTAACTTTAAATATGGAGTCACGAAATCCTATGGGGCGTGTGAATGCAGAAAATCGCTCAAAAACGTAAAAATTCTCAGGAGTGAATGGGTTAATCAAGAAAAATGGCGGTCACGTGACCAGGGCTTTTGACACCCCCCGGCAAAAGCTAGGGTTAAGGATAGTCCAAATCTAGGGTTAGAGTTAAGATTCTAGGGTTAGAACAATTTCTAGGGTAGGGGGTAACTTAGCTCAGGACCATGCCTAACTTAGGGTTAGGTCCCAGGTTTAGGGTTGGCCAGGTCATGTGATAGGCAATAGTATCAAACTTGATCACCCTAGATGAACTGACCCTCGACTACTAACTATCACTAACTGTTCTAACTCCACCTTTCTTGTCTAGTTTTTAAAATCACCACCCCTTGAAGTTGGCTTTTATGCAACTTTCACCTTTGTACTAAATATTGCCCTACAACTAGTACCCTCCCCCCCAGATCTTGATGCATATGCCTGGTTTCAAATAAAATAGTGATGACATGTTGCTGGTCTTAAGAGTTTTTTGTTTGAGTGGTTTAAGAATCAAAACTATCAACAGTAAGAAAAATATTTTTTTTGTTTAACCCATTCGCTCCGCCACCGGCCAAAACCGGCCGTACAATACTCCACTGCTTTAAAAAATTGCAACTTTCTCAATCGCGCGAACATTGCCCTAACTAGCAGTTCTGAGCATTGACTAGAAAGTCCCTCAAATTGAGATACCCAATAAACTGTGAAGCCTGGAAAAAATTAATACATGGCAAAATCAAAGCAGTTATTTAAAGAACTAGCTTTATTGAAAAAAATTGCATTTCGATTTGGACTTGAAAAACAGGGGGGGGGGGGGGGGGGGGGTTCATGATGTATGATGTGTCACGCAATATTTATTTTTATTAAAATGTTTCACCAATTTATAGCACTCATCACCACCGTTTTGACATTATAAAAGTGGAATCTCCTGAATCCGATTGCATGTATTTTTTTCATTACCTGTAAATTTAGGGCTTCCACAAATTTATTGGAAATCCGGATAGGAGAAGGGGTCTCTGGGCTTGGAAATCCAGGCGGGAGAGGGGGGGGAAGGGGTCAAACAATCTTTCCATCCGTCGGTGGTGGGGGGGCAGGGTGGATTCTTTCTGGAATAACCCAATGTAATAGAAATAATTCACAGTTAACGTTTGGGAAGTATTACACTAGTGTGGGTTTGATTAGAATCAATAAATTAAATATTCAAAGCGACTACAGAAAAATTGGTAGCTTTAATCAACGCGTCTTAGAGTCTCATGTGCATGAGTATAGGCTATGTTTAGCCTCTTGTTCCTCTTAAAAATACTCGAGGCTTAATAAGCCTTTGATTAAAACTTCTACAAAAAGAGACCATTCAAAGTGTTTCCAATTGAAACGATAACCTCGTTTGAACGTTCATTGCAATCATGTTATCCAATCCAGTATAACCATAAAAATATGAATACGGCCAAGGTAGAATTTGTTTTACTATACTTTATCTTACCTTCACAAATCATATCATCTTTATTGAACGTATAACCTTTGGCGCATGTGCAGTGGAAGTCCCCTGGCGTGTCTTCCGCTAACGTAAACCCGTCATAACACGAGCACTTGTAGCTACCGATTGTATTCTCGCATTCTTGTTCACAGAGGTTGTCGTTGTCGCATTCATTTGCATCCTCGCAACCCACGCAATGTTTGGGGCATGAATTGTTAATTTTGCAACTTTCGTTGCAAAGAGGTAGATCGTCATCAAACGTCATTTCGTATCCTGGGAAACAGGAACAATTGTGGCTTCCAGGCGTGTTCACACATACTTGAGAGCATCCACTGTTGTTATGCAAACACTCGTCCACATCGGTGCAGTTTTTCCCATCTGCTGAGAGCTGATAACCTGGAATGCATGAGCAGTTGTATCCACTATCAAAGTTATTGCACAGCTGCGAGCAATTACCCTGATGGAACTGACATTCATCAATGTCAACACAACTAGTGTTATCGTTCTGAAGCTGGTAGCCGTGTAAACAGGAGCAGTTGAATGTTCCTGGAGCGTTCACACACATTTGTGAACAACCCGCCTGACCACTGCTACACTCGTCTATATCATTACACGTCCTTCCATCCTTTCCAAGCTGATAGCCTGATGCACACGAACATTGGAAGCTGCCTGCAGTGTTTGTACAGCGGAACTGACATCCTCCATTATTGGTTAAGCACTCGTCAACATCTACACAACTTGATTTGTCAGGCGTGTATCCTGATAGGCAACTACAATCGTAGCTACCTTGAGTGTTCACACATACGTGGGCGCACAGATTTGGAGTCTGGCTGCATTCATCAACGTCGACACAACTACCATTCGGATTCAACGACCATCCAGGATTGCACAGACAGTAATAACTGCCATGATTATTTACACAAACATGTTTGCACCCGCCATTGTTGTTGCTGCATTCATCGCGGTCACTGCAGGACTTATTGTCGTTATTCAGTTGGTATCCACTCGAACACGAACACTGAAAACCACCATCTGTGTTTACACAAACATGGTCGCACCCGCCATTGTTGTTGCTGCATTCATCTAGGTCACTGCAGGACTTCTTGTCGTTATTCAGTTGGTATCCACTGAAACACGAACACTGAAAATCACCCACTGTGTTTGCACAAACATGGTCGCACCCGCCATTGTTGTTGCTGCATTCATCGTGGTCACTGCAGGTCTTCTTGTCGTTATTCAGTTGGTATCCACTCAAACACGAACACTGGAAACCACCATCTGTGTTAACACACGTGCTGCCACAGTCATGCACGCCTGATTGACATTCATCAATGTCGTTACATGAATGATCGCCGCTATTGAACGAGTAACCGCTGGTACATGTGCACTGTCGGCATTGGCAGCTTGTTACTGTGTCATTGCAAAATGACTTGCAATTTCCATGAGGAATGATGCAAGTGTTGTTACTGTCACATGATTGAATGCCCGGTAGATTTTGGCCACACGAACAGGTATAGTCCTCATCCTGGTGTATGTTTGGTGTTTGACACATTTGTCCTTGATCGCTACAAGGGATGAGATCTAGCGTGACAGAAAGAAGAAATATGAGCAATATTGCGTGACTGTCCTACACCTCATAATAATGAACTATAAAAGAAAGAAAAAAAAACCATATTGATGTTGAAAGTGAGAAGGGAATGCAGTCTTCACTGTTGTAGACTGGCGTGTTCACTTTCATTCATTGGTGGAGAAGTTAGGGTTAGATTATTGATGGACTAATAGTGCCGCGATAGGCATATCAATATATTGACGTCTAACATGAAATACTTCATGTCGCCATGCTCCCCCCCCCCCCCCCCCCCCCTTTCATGTGCCCTGTCTCTTTGCGTGTTTGCCAGATTTTTCGCGCCAATGATATATGAGTTTTCCAAGCATGAGCAACATCAAATCTAGTTTTAGCGAATCGAGATTTTTGCGTTATCAAGACCACCTAACGGGTGAGATCGGATGCTGCATGGATACTTTTTACTAAGTGGGGTTAAACTTAGCAAAGTGCGTGGATTAGACTTCTAAAAGTGCGTGGGTTACGCGTCTTACAACGTAGGGTTATACAGTCAACTCTCTCTAAGACGGACACCGTCGGGACCGGACGGACCGGCTCCAACTGTCCGTCTTAGAGAGGTGTCCGGCTTATAGAGAGTCGAGGTAACGTGACACCAGTAATTCTGAGATAATCAAGCTAAATGGACCTATGTACAATGAATACACGTCTTTTTTTAGTCTGTTAAAAGTCTTTCACCCAAGCAAAACCTACAAACTAGAACAACAATAATATTAGAAAAGTGGACTCGTATGTTCATATTTCTCAACACCTAAATTTCCGTTTTGAAGTATTGTTCACTAAAAAGGCGCTTCACAAGCCTGGGGGGAGGGGTACTCCCGGCAATTTAGGATAGGTATGTGCCGCCAAGGTTCTCAAACCCTGACCCTATTTAAGGGTAGAAAATCGAGATTTGATACCCTTTTTAAGGCCCAATTCAGGCGTGTAGTACAGTTTTAACAGACCATATCTTTTTCGTTTTGCGCGTTGGGGTGGATACTGCAATTTAGTGACCCTATCTAAGGAATATCTAAGGATCACAATACCAAAAATACCAAAAAAGGATACCCTATTTAAGGACTGAGCACCTCAAAAACCCTACCCTATCGGGCGGCACATACCTGTATAGCGTATATAAGGGAGTACCCCCCCCCCCCCTCCACCCCCTCCGGGTTCGCAAGTGTCCGTTGACAGTTTCAATTTGTCTGATATTTTAGCCAATCAAGAAGCTGACTTTCGTATAATAAATTGCAATTTATTCAGAAAAAAGTTGCGTAATACGGCTGAACATTTTTACGCGTCAGTTTTTACTTTTTCTGACTCGTAAAAATACTCAGCCGTATTACACAACTTTACACTGAATACTGACCTCTATTTAATTGATACCTGATGCATCTGGTTGATCTAAAAATAACTTCTGAGGAATTCTCATTCAGATAGGGATTCTCCCCGGGGGGGGGGGGGGGGGGGGGAGGGGGGAACTCCTCGAAAGTTTGGGTGGGTGTGTGCGGCAAAATTTCAGACCTAAATATGCGATTTTCCCTACCCTATTTCAGACCTGACACAAAATTCGATACCCTATTTCAGACCAGACCCTTAAATCGATAATAGAAGGGCTTCTAATTCCCGATGTTAATCAAACCGCATTTCTCAAGGGATGAAAAAAGTAGCTTCTTTTAAAAACCATACCCAATTCCAGACCAGAGTGTGCAAACCATACCCTATTTCAGACCAAAATGGTCAAAATCTATACCCTATTTCAGACCAAAACGGCTTGAAAACCCTTCCCTTTTAAGGCCGCACATACCTATATAGCTTATATAAGGGAGTACCCCCACCCCAGGGGACTCTCTCGTTTCTCGTCTTTACAATCTCTTGACTTCGAGAACTGATTGACGTTTATTTATTTTTACACGATTTGCTTTGATTAATCAGGGCATTTTCGCTTATAAAGTCAGTTTTATTGCGGTGTTCACTTGAGTGCCGTAAAACCAAAAACAAAGTAATCACTCTGGCCAATCAAAACAGAGGAAGATAGTCTATGGAACCAATCAGAGTTCGAAGAAAATACATGTTGCCGGTGCCAAGCGCGGGAAAACGCGTGCAGGCAAGTCACGATTGGTTTTGGTTTTACTTCTGATTGGTTGAGAAAGTGGCGCGAGAATTTTTTAGCCAATCACAAAGCGTAGCAATGCAAAACCAAATCAATCGCTGATTACTTTTGACACTGAATTGAAAACTGCTCTATATATAAACACCGAGACAGGAAATGATTACCTTCACAAGGACGTCCATGTCTTAAGTCATCAAATGCAATGTGACCGACTCCAGAGTCCACCAGTTTAACGGTTGCAATTTGACCTTTATACTGCATAAGGTTTACCGTTATTCTCTTCATTCCAGGTTGACAGTCTCCGGTCCTTGATACTACAGTGCTTCCGTTCACCAAGATTTCCATGCGAACATTTTTCTGGTCACAGCTACCTACAAACATATTGGATAGCGAGTAAAACAGAAGAAACATAATTAAACAGAAGAATAACTAATTTGCTCCCAAGAGTATGCGTTCAAGTGAAGTTTTCTTTGATTCTTTGCGTGAAAGGGGTGGGATTTAATGGTGACACGGGAATGCTTATCATCCCGTTTAGGAGTTATAAAAGCGCATATTGCTATCAATATTATACATTCATATTCATATATATTCATATTCCAATATTATATATTCATATTCCAATGTTAAAATGAGCAATAGAGCAGTATTCAATTGAGTGTAAAAAGTAATTACACAATTGCTTTGGTTTTTCATTGCTACGCTTTGTGATTGGCTAAAAAATCTCGCGCCACTTTCTCGACCAATCAGAAGTAAAACCAAAACCAGGACCAAAACCAATCGTGACTTGCTCGCACGCGTTTTCCCGCGCGCTTAGCGCCGCCGACATGTAATTGCTTCGAGCTCTGATTGGTTCATTGGATTGTTTACGACTGCTGTGATTGGTTAGAGTAATTACTTTGGTTTTGGTTTTGCACACTCAATTGAAAACTGCTTTTTAACAATTAATGTTATTATTATTATTATTACTTGAATTATAGACCCTTTCATAGTATTAAGTGTATCACAATTCAGCAGAAATTTCAAAGGTTAATGGAAATTCAAATTTATATTTTTTAGCAATCAGTTCTAAGATGCAGCAGAATAGACCCTTTTTTATAAATGGCGACCGATTAATAACTCTTTTATATTCATGCTAACCAGCTCTACTGGCCTCGTTAGCATGTGCAAAATTCAAAATAATTTTTACTTTAACATGAGGTCGGTAGGGCAAGTCAACAGACATATAAAGAATAATTAATTAGCCGCCATTTATGAAAAAGGTCTATCAATTTGGAAACCGCCCTTTTCATTTACCGTTACCCCTATACAACTATGTCATTTTTTTATGCTGCTGGCCAGTTACAGAGAATGTACTGGAACATCGACGTTTATTTTGGAAAATCGACGTTTATTACAAAGAATGTATTGGAAAATTGACGTTTATAACAGAGATTGTATTGGAAAATCGACGTTTATTTAGCACAATTTCAAGCATACCACTTCGGATCAAAAGAAATCATGTAGATTCGGGAAAAAAAAACGCGACTAGTCGTTAATTTTTGGAAACAAATAGACCGCTGAGTTCGAACGGCCGGAATCGCCGACTTTGTATAAAACGTTTTATCGTCCAATAATTTGAAAGGTTCGATTTTCTTACCGCCAATCAAAAACGACAAATCTGAGCTTCTGATAAAGAAAGGTGGTGAGGTCATTGTTCCCGTGGCATTCTCCCCAAGTGAAGAATTCTGCCATCGACAGGGCGTGGTTACATTCCTGGAAGAGTCAATCAACCAGTATCCAATGTGACCAGAACTCGAGGCTAAATCTGAGCTTCCACCAAATATGGGCTGATGAAGGAACGCACTACCTTGTTTGGTCCAATCGTCAGCGCCTTGCTCAAAGGTAAAAATTGGACAATCTAGAGTTTGAAAAAATTGGAGAGAAGATGTTAATCAGGATGGGTTAAGTCTTTCTCTCTCCTGGATGGCATTCCAGCTACACCTCCCTGGATGGCATTCCAGCTATTTGCGCCTATATGGCATTCAAGCTACTACCCCCAGATGGCATTCCATCTACTGCCCTTTAGATGGCATTCCAGCTATTTATCTCCGGATGGCATTCCAGCTACTCCCCCTGGATGCCATTTCGGCTACCTGGATGGCATCCCATCTACTGCCCTTTAGATGGCATTCCAGCTATTTCTCCCTTGATGGCATTCCAGCTATTTCTCACTTGATGGCATTCCAGCTATTTCTCCTTTGATGGCATTCCAGCTACTCCCCCTGGATGCCAATTCTGCTACTCCCCCTGGATGGCATTCCAGTTGCTCGCCCCTGGGTGGCATTTCAGCTACTGACCCGGTTTTCTAACCACACTTCGGCCTTAACCTTCAAGTTTAACCTTATGATGATCTTGACCCTAATCGTCAGTCTGGAAACTTGAACCGTCGGCTAACTAGAACTTTGAAATGCTTCGAACAACGGTTTGGATTTGCTTTTAGGATAAATTTCGATTCTTGTGTTACAAGACAACTTTGAAAGAGCTTTTCAATGAAGTTAACGCCATCAGCCGTCAAATGGCTGCAATTTTGACGATCGACCTACACAAATAAAGAGATTCTTTCTACCGTCAACTGAGAGTGAAGCGTAATTAGCGTCAAAAAGAAGAAAATTTAACATTCAATAGAGAAATGAGTTATCGTTAACCGTTCAACTGTCAAAAGTAGGCGTGAATAGTCTTAACCGCTACAGATCCAAAGAATGAACATTGACTTCTGTTACCGTTTCTCGAAATTTTCAACTATAACCTTTAAGACTGAGTCGAAAGTTGGACAGATTAAAAATTGAGTAAAAATAAAGGAACGTTGATCGGATTTGAAAATTCAGTTATCATTATCAAAAGTTAAGTGTAAAATGTCAAAAAATGCTAATACCTCGCCAGAATATGTGACTATTCTTAGCTTCATGAAAAATATGATTTTTATTCTTGATTCTTTTGGCGACTATATGTCGTAATTCATTATCGAGTCATTAACATGGCTGTGAAATAATAGTTTATTGACTTTGAAAATGCCAAGAAATTGGTTGCTTCAAGTCTCAGGTACCTATTTTTCAAGATTTAAAACATTATAAAATGTGGCAAGTTCATAAAAGTGTCAGAAATGGAGTACTTGAGAAATTCTTTGAAATACGTAAAAAGAAAAATCGCAGTTTCAATATCACCAACCCATCATCTCAGTCTATTTTTCACTCACGTTTTGATATGTCTTGGCTCGAAGGAGGGTCTTGCGAAAGAACGCCTGTTAGCAGCAGATTACCGAAGAAGATCAAATAAAAGAGAAAGATTTTGCAACTTTTAGGCGACATTCTCAAAGCTGTATCGAGCGTGAAATCCTGCGATCAAATTAGGAACAGAGTATATCCAATGAGATAAAAACCAAAACAGGATTTGGGCGCTTTCATCCGATTTTGTTATTGATTTTTCAATGGCATATGTCAGTCGTGGCTGAATCTGTTGCCTATTTTTCATTTTCAGCCCCGGTCTTATTGACAGCGCACTTGAATGGCCCTTTTACGTCAATTAACTAAACCCGGATGAACGTCAGTTTTCATTCAAACCTAGAAGTTTAATTAATCTTGGCGACACACAGTTTCACCCTAGAGCTTTTTGTCCTTGGGATCATGTTATTCTTTAGCGGAGGAAATGTTGTACAGTCCCAGCGAGTATTATATTTATTCATTATCTAAACAAAGGTAAAAAGGGCAACAAACAGACAAGAGTACGCCGAAAACTGACAACTATTTAATTTTCTAGAATGGAGCCATTTTTGTTTCTGGGGAAAATTAAGATACATGTTTTTATTTTAAAAACCAAACATGAGCAGCTGCAGAGTTTGAAAACCGAATTCATAGGTGGCTTAAAAATAGCAAAACCATAGGAAATTTTTGTAGCAAACTCTACTGATTTAAATAATTATCGAAGATGTTTTTCCAGACATAACATTAAGATAAAATTCAGTGGCATTGACTTTGGCACTGGCTTTGAGATAATTTTTATGTTTTATTCCCTCTCCTATTTTTGGATTAATTTTTATTGCGGTCAGAAAAAGGGATATTTTATTGAGAGATTTTAATAATAATGATGCGAAAATTAGAAGTTTGATCGTGGAAGTATCATCATAGAATAATCTCGAAATTAAGAAAAGCTCACAATATAAACTTAATAATAATTGTTTTTTTGTAGTTTACTAATTAACGTAATTGAATTTTTTCGAAACGAAATGTGTAAGTATTTTTAGCAATAACTGACATCTAGAAAATATTCCGGAGCAATATATTCTTCAAAACTATGCACTGTGTAGGCGGTCAAAAATATTCCGGTACAAAATTCTATTGAGCGCAACACCTACATATATGTCACAGTTAGCTAACCTTGAAACGAAGGGTGAAATAATTGAGAAGACTGAGCAATCGTTATCAACTGGGATATTTTCGCCAAATATAGATACGTATTGTCCAGCTTTGATTTCCTTTATTAACCGTGTTTTTATTTTGTGGGTTAGATAAGTCACATGCATTGTCCATATTGTGATATTGTGGTGTTCAATCAGCTTGATGCGGTTGAGAAATACTGACTTGCATAAAAGGTTTAGTCGAGCGTGAACACTGCATTTTGTGGCAGTGGACAAAAAAATGTCGGTTGATTATCAGTTTCAAGGGTTTTTCTTTTATAATAGTAAACAATTATGAAACCAGGGAAAGCTGACATCGACTTGCATAAACGTTTTTGACGAAAAACATTGCATCTTCTGGCAATGGAAAATCTTGTGTGAAATCTAAAACATGTTGGGATGCCATTTTCAAGGTCTTTTACCAATATGATACAATTTTAAGATTGTTATTGGGACACCAAGGAATGCTGACATCGAGGAGCACCGCTTTAACCCTTTCACTCCTGGAGTCAAATATGGAGGCATGTAATGTAGTTTTAACTTTTGCTTCTTTCATTGAAATCCTTCGGTGTGGTCATTAAAATGAAACCTCTTTGGCAGTAATTCTGCAAGGCACTATTTGTTTTTCAATATTTTGCGAAATGAAATTTAAGATTTTTCTTGAATTTTGATATCTGGCAATTAAAGGGTTAACGGGTTGCTAAAAGCGATGACAGCTTTCTTTTAAATTTTCAGCTTTTCCCGATTGAATACGAGTTAAGATCACCAGGTTGTCTGGCTAGTAGTTACATCCGATCGATCAGCTTTTGACTGACACCAGATGGCATTCAACAATTTTATTATAGATCAACGGGCAATTTGCAAACGATTCTTAAGTCAGAATGCGTATAGGTATCTCGGAATTAATTTCAGATTACCATTTACGGTTTGCGGTAAAGCTTGCTGGTTGCATTGTTTTCGGCAAAAATGAATACGCCACGTCCGTACAAGTCGCCTTTTCCTTTTTAAATATACTTTAAGAGAATATTAAACTTGGTAATTCGCTAACCTGCCGCATTTCATAACTGCCGCCGGAACGTTTTGTTTTTAGTCAGTTCACACTTCTACTTATTTCGTTGTCATGATCATATATGCATTGCATTTTACGAATACGAATAACACTCACTGTCGACCTTACACGCCTCGTTGTAATAGCTCATTCTTTTTTATCACTAACAACAAACTTCACAAACTCGAGTCTTTATAAACCCTTGACTGAGCTCTTTGTCAGATTTTTTCACCACCATCTTTATTTAACAAAAAGATTCGTTTTTGCCTTAGCCTGTTCCAGGCGTTCAGATAGTGGGGAAAGCACGAATAGTTGGGGAAGGCGCGAAGAAAAGCGAGCGAAAAAATGCGGGGAGTCGCCTCCTCTCCCCAGTCTCCCCGCATTTTTTTCGCTCGCTGTTCTTCGATTCTTCCCCAACTATTCGCGCTTTCCCCACTATCTGAACGCCTGGAACAGGCTATTTTTGCCTGGCGTCTGCTCAGTTATAGATCACAGATGACGTCAAAACGTAGTACATGTGCGTCTTCTGTCATCTATAACTGAACAGACGTACGGGAAAATCGAATATATTTGTTTTATACAATAGAGCAGTTTTCAATTGAGTGTCAAAAGTAATTACACAATTGCTTTGGGTTTTTTTTTTTGGCTAAAAAATCTCGCACCACTTTCTCGACCAGAAGTAAAACCAAAACCAATCGTGACTTGCTCGCACGCGTTTTCCTGCGCATGGCGCCGCTGACTTGTAATTGCTTCGAGCTCTGATTGGTTCATTGGATTGTTTACGACTGCTGTGATTGGTCAGAGTAATTTCTTTGGGTTTGGTTTTACCACACTCAATTGAAAACTGCTCTAACATGCATATGAAAGACAAATTAGCCTCGTAATACTCGACTGTGATCACGACAGTTAACTTAACTGGTCAAAGGTTTTTCTAATTTCGACGTTTTCCACGTCAACAAAACTACTTTTTGCTTCGGTTTTGTCTTTTTCTTAATTGTCAATTGCTAGCTTTCAAACGTTTTTCCCGTCATAGCATCACGTGACCAACCATAGCTTTAATCTTCTTGACGTTTCGGAGGAGGAGGGGACTCCACAGTTTCAAACGTTTGAACCACCTTGTACATCATAATAAACAGCACCACAGAAAAGTACTGCTCAGTAGCTTTCATTTGAATGGTCACACTTTAGGATTTCATTCACAGACTCAAAACTTAGAACCACCTTGCACATCATAATAAACAGCACCACAGAAAAGTACTGCTCAGTAGCTTTTATTTGAATGGTCACACTGTAGGATTTTATCCTCAGACTCAAAAGTTAGAACCACTTTGTACAGCATAACAAACAGTACCACAGAAAAGTACTGCTCAGTAGCTTTCATTTGAATGATCACACTGTAGGATTTCATTCACAGACTCAAAAGCTAGAATCACCTTGCACAGCATAATAAACAGTACCACAGGAAAGTACTGCTCAATAGCTTTCATTTGAATGGTCACACTGTAGGATTTCATTCACAGACTCAAAAGTTCAGTAGAACCACTTTGTACAGCATTACAAACAGGACCACAGGAAATTACTGCTCAGTAGCTTTTATTCGAAGGCCGCACTTTTAAACCATCTCATCTACCGACAGACTCAAAAGTTAGAGCCATCTCATAAAATAAACAGCACTACGGTAAAGTACTGCTCAAAAGCTTTAATTTGCATTGAGGGAGATATGTCCCAGAGTTACACTTATGATCTAAAGTGGGGTTTTATAAAATTAACTGCTTACATTGGAGTTATTTTTTTTTGTAGGTTTTCAAGGTTAGTCGAGTTAAATTAACTCTCCAAAAGGAGCGAAAACAACTCCATTTGCAACAAGAGTAAAAATACCGACTCGTAAAAATACCCAGCCGTATTACACATCTTTTCGCTGAATGAATTGTTTATTATACGACAGTAATCTTCTCCTAAAACTAAGTTTTTGAAACTGTTTTTCCTAGCGCGCGGTCAGAAGAGTGTAATAACGTGCCATATTTGCACTCGTTTTGATGCGTATTTGCACTCTAGAATGTTTTGCCGAATAATAAAAGGGATTTCTTTTGTCTTTTACGTTTGGAGTGAGAATAACCCTTCAGTGTAATGTTCCTAATGAATGTATCCAAAAACTCAAAATTTAGAAGCAAATTATTCGACTAACAGGTTTGGCCAAATAGGTAAGGCTGGAGGATGTTGAATCAATTAAAAAAATGTTTACTCGTTTTCATATTGGTTTGAGTGCGTTTTTATTTAATTAACTTGCGTTTATATTGATTTCGTTAATCGCTGGCTTTGATTTATTACGTGTGGGTTTTTATTTCCCGGCAAAACTTCACCTTTGATTTCGTAAATGAAATTTTGTTTTTGTAAATTCTCGATTCGGCGATTCAGGGAAATCAGTATTATTTGTCTTCGTTTAGATTCTTTTATTTATTATCTATTGATTGTTTTGTCAACTGAAATATGATTTTTGAATGATTTCTCAAAAGAGAAGTTTATATTTGATTTGATCAATATAAACGCTGTTTTATTCTAAAAAGTAAGTGATATTCAGGTGAAACTTGAAGTGTCCTTTCGCTGGTTTAGGGTTTCTTGCGAATAAAAATTCCCATTATCCTATTCTCATTACTATTATTTGTTTACATAACTACATTTTTGGTTTTAAATACTCGTCCTTGGCTTTAACAAATTAATGTTATTTTAATTACTTGTTTTAAGATTGTGATATTCATAAGTACGGTAATATACCGATAAAAGTACCAGATTACCTCATAGTTTTAATTTAATTTTATTTATTGATTTCTTGATAACTGTATATTGCGCCTTTTTTATTTAGTTTTTTAAGCTGCAAGTAACGTTTCAGTCCACTCTTCTACAGTTTGCATCACATTTGTCAGAGGTTGTCAGGAGGTCATTTGTTGTCTTTGTCAGAATAGAAGTCGACATTGTCAGAGGTTAGACATGTTTTGCTAGTTAAAGAAAAGAAATGGTAAAAAAATAACACAAAAGTTTTCCGCATCCGTCGTTTTACTAAGAAAATACTAAAATGGAATAAAAATAGTTCATTTCCCAAAGACGCACGGTTTTCAGTTAAGAGAGTGAATACTTTTGTTTTCTTACAAACTAATAAAAAAATTAATTTCGTTTTTATTAATTACTGATTTCTTGATAACGCTTGTTATTGCTATATATCTCGTCTTTATCATTTAATCCACTCTTCGACAGTTTCTATTACACTCAGAGCTTTTTTTATAACGGTAATCAATGCAGTAAATCACATCGTTTGCACTTAAAATTTTAAGACTGGGAAAAATTAGTTAGGCGTGTTTTCGTTTCAGAAGCGTGTATTGCATAATATAGTTTCTACGATGTCCTTCTTTCTACTACAAACCAAAATAAAATGAAGTAATTAAGGCTTAAATTTCCCAAAGACGCTGTCTATTTGAATTACTGCAGATGTTTTGACTCATAGATACAAGCTTTTAAAACAGTAAAAAAGGAGCGCGCAACAGACAAATTAATACTCCATCAGTCCGGCCATTACTCAACTCATTGTTTCTATTTTTAAAACTTGTTATCTTTAAAGTTGTATTTTCATTTGAGTGTTTTACATTTTTTTAATTTCCATTCTTTGTCCATCTACTTATAGTAGCGTAAAATAATATATATTATTTTTACCAAAATAATCATAGATGAGAGTAAGTGAAACTAAATTGAAAAAATATATATAATTATAATAACTCATGTTGGGTTAAAAATTCAGATTTAACTCCGAGTGTATGAAATTATAAATTCAAACTTTGTCTTACCTGTCGGGAGTGAGTAACCTAACACCAGATATTGTATTTCCTGTTGAAAAGAGAAAAAAAACTGTCACTTTTGCGGGTGAATATTCACTGAACGTTGTGAACATATTTCACTTTTAGAGTCAATGAGATGTCATGTTTTTCTATTCGTTGTTCATAAAAGGAAAAGATCATCAAACCAGCGCGGTATAACCGCGCATGACCCACGATGTTTTCGACGAACTTCTCTCGCCATTACACAGCTACACCATTCTTGCTCCCCCATAAAAAACTTACCTCCTCCCCACCCCAATTAACCAATAAGTGTGTGTCTTTGAGCAGGTCACGTTTCTTTTCGAATGCAAGGCTAAAATACGACCATCCAAATTTAGGTTGTTGAGCAATACACTCATATGTTTGTTTGAAAATTATATTTGTGCGATTTTGAACTTTGTAAAAGTCGAAGTAAGAGTAAAACGTATATTTATAGCGTGAAAGAAAAATTAAGGCATTATATTTCACTTGAACTAAAACACGAGCACCACGTTACGAATTATCTGTAATTTTTCTCGTTTTGTTTTAACTTCATTTTAATTTTTGTTTTGTTTTTATCTCTAATTCGGTCTAAACTTTTTTCAATCGTAATATTTGTGTTTGTAAGCTAAATTTCACTTTGGCCCAACATACCATTATACACCTGTATTTTGCACTGAAGAAGCCGCAAACATCGCCTAAACACAATTGTAATTGTTTTTCTTGTCACCAGGGAATTCTTAAGCCGGCTTTTTCAAAGACAAATAGACACTATGTGATCACTAATTCACGAGATTCATATATTCTCTAGGTGAAAATAAAATATTGTATGACTTTAACTAATGACATGGTATGTGATTGCTATAACATTGCGAAAAATAAACCAGCGATTTGACAGTGTCTTGTAATAAATATACTTGACATTTTGTGAATTTGTGAAATAAAAAGTATGGCTTGAAATGTATAGATCCCGGGAATAGATATTTATTCAGTTAGTCATTCATACACTCCCCATGCCACTCTCAGAATACAACTTCAGTCGCGTTATGCGGTCCTCACTTCTGATATCTGTGACTGACTTATACTAAATTGTGATTATTAAAAGGAAAACTACTGACACTGCGGCAGTATTTTTTTTTCTGTTGTACCGCTGTTTGTTTTGATCTTTTTGCAAGGTTGATAAGCAGAATAAAAAACAAACTTTACTTACCACAAAAGCGAGAAATCCAAAGAAAACTGCAGCCATATTGTAAATTTACAGTGTCCTTGATGATTCAAACTTCGCCGGGTGTTCAAACAACAGATTCGCCGTTTTCTGAAATGGAGCCTGGAGGTAAGTTTTCAAGTTAATTACGAGTTATTTGAGCGCAGCTTTGGTCCGACTTCAACTTATTGATTACAAACTAATACGGACAGAAAAACATGCGCGAATACTTTTCTTGTTAGCAATACATGTTAGCAGGGCTCCTGGATATCAGTCGTTAATTTATCATAGATATTCTGTTTTTTCTCGAGGTAGCGGATATTTAGCACACTCAGGTTGTCGTATTGTGATATCGCATGCGACGTTGTAATTAATTTAATATCGTGATGGCGTGCCTTAAAGAGTTTCGACACGAATGGTGGATCGTTTGTTGATAAATTGAAAAAAGTTATTATGAACAGGTAAATTGCACTTATGAAGATTAACGGATTACATAATTTATCGCTTGAAAGAATGTACTAGCCATCAGCGTTTTTTGGTCATATTACATTATTTTTCATCTAAATTTAGAATTTCCTCATGATGGGTAAGGCCGTTAGATTTCCTGTATCGAGTAAAGACAAAAATAAAACTGACAGAGTCTTTGATTTCAAAATTGTCTGCTTAATTTCTTTTCATTTTTTTTTTAAATTTGCAAAATCAAAAAGCTGGCCTCGACTGCTAACCCTTTCAGTCTACCGCTGAGAAAAAGCAATATCGTGCTGGCGCGCACACTCAAACACAAGAACATTATTTCTTTTGCAATAATAGCCATGCTTATTGTGATAAACAATGGTTGTAGTAGACTTCACAAACGCCACCGTTCTTAACTTTAATCCGTGAAGCAAATACTTGAGTGGCGAATAGGAAAAGGTGCCTTAATTGATATTTTCGGTAGTGGAAAAATGATTTTAAAACCGACTTCCAAACAATCTCTTTAGAAAACTATATGGCGCTCGGGGCTCAGTATGCGATAATGGTAATGACTGCTTTTCAATAATCAATACAAAGCACTCGCTTTGATAAGGGAGAGAGGCGGTTTTAATAAGTTAAATTTTGGAATACTTTTTCTAGTTCAGAGACGGTGGTATAAGATGTCATATTGCAGGAAAGCTCAGCTACTGAAAACTACGAAATGAATTTCCCCAAATATGTTTTATTACTGCCTTCTTATGAGGGCTGTATTTTCAGTAGAGTAATAAACCTTTTGATTTTTAAAGTACAATGTAAACAATGATGGCAGTAACTGATTGTCTGCATGCCACCAACGCCTCGAACAAACTCTTAACCGTGCTCAGCAAAACGACAACGTGAATGACGTAATAACTGTTTTAGTAAAAGACGAACTAGGACGGTGATAACATGTTTTAGTCTGTAAGACATCAAGCCCTGAACAAATAAGCTGAAACGAGCAGATAATCTAAATATCCAGCTTGCGAGGTAAAGAAGAGCGTGGGTCGATGACTGTTCACTAGTTAAGAACGCACGAGAACCCTTAGATAAGAGAGCGTAGGAGATAGCTGGCAAACGGGAGCTTCAATTCCAATCTATTTTAGTGTTATTTGTTACAACGCACGAGAACCCGTACATACATAAGAGAACGTACGAGATAACTACCAAACCGGGAGCTTCAATTACAATCTATTTTTAGTGACATTTCGAGCTGATACAAACCGTTTGAGAGTAAACGAGAGCTGACAAGAGAGCTCTTAAAAGAGCTCTCGTTCACACGATAGCGAGGGATCAATTTTCATCTGTTTCCTTATGATGGTAAATTTTCAACTGAGCCAGCGATTTAGGTAGTGCTTGCGAATCGTTGGCATTTCTATGGAAACCAAGCCTTTAGAAAGAAGTCAACTTTGGCATCGATAATGAATATATTTCGACACATAATATCGAGGAAAAATCGAGAAGCAAAACACAATAAAGCGTCGCTTCTCCTAGCACTATACAGTACACCTAAAAATTTGTGCCGAGTGCAATTTATATTGGGCGAGGGTTTGTACCTACAAAGTGTTCAATAAATGCATGACAAATCGTTATGAAAGGGATAGAAATAATAAAACTAATTTTAATGCAAGTTCTAGCAAGTTCTATCTAAAAGCCACAGCATAGCTGTCTACCGTCCATTTAATTTAACTGACACCCTCGGGTCTGTAAAGGTGGTTTTCATAATTGATCACTGACCAACAACAGGATCCTTAGTTTTGCGATCGCGCGATTGCAATATTATAATTGATGGCCATATTATATGGTCGCGAATATAATGAGGTTGCTTGCATACTTAAATACCCTGCAAACAGAAGTTACTTGTTCGACCAATGTACCGGCGCGCGAAAAGCAGTAACCTCTGCCGACAACATCTCGTTTTCCTATCATGCATGCGCGGGTTCGTCACGCCTATCGTCACTTCCTGTGTTGCATGAAGGCGCGTCACTTTCTTTTTCGCGGGAAATGTCAAATATGACAAAATCTCCACTGAGGTTCTCCACCGATAATTCCGTTTCTTCGCCATAAAGATAGCTTTCCTCGTAAACGCGAAACAAAGTGTGCATTATAAAAGACACTCAGCCCTAGCGCATTACTTTTTCTCTCTATTTTCTTAGACTCTGCCATAACAGTATTATTAATAGCTAGATATTTTCATCGAGGAAGCCCAAGCGCATAAGCCTCATGGTTTCTTTTGTGCCAACCTCGCCAATCCCCCCCTCCCCCCCCCCCCCCCCCCCCCCCCACCCGTATATTAATGTATTACAAAACTCTCAAGCAGGCAAACGTAGAAGACAATCCAGCCGGGGCACGTTGTAGAAACACCGATTCAAAAGATATTTAGCTTTTTGTGTATTAAATTGCCTTCTTCAGGTACAATTAGGAGAATTTACATTGGTATGCGTGATGACGGAAATACGAAAAACGCATAACATATATATTGATAGTTGTAAAATATAAAAAAATAACGAAACAAAATTAAATGAAACGCTTAGGAGAGGGGAGAGTCTGAATACTGTCTCGAATTTACGACTTGTGTCGCAGGAACCTTTACTTGTCTCTGCATGGCAGGTGGCACCTTTGCTGGGATAATGTCCTGTATGTTAAGATAACTCAAGCTTTCTAATAGTATCACTATATCCCATTTCAGCAAATAGAACGCACACAAAGCACTAGATTGACACTGGCCAGCACGAATTGATTATATGATAAGGTTCAAGCAACATAAATACGTTTATTTTCGTCTGTCTACGCTTCTCGGCATTGTAGTTTCAATTACACTTGTCATTGCTCCGCCGGTGTCTCTGGGAAAACAATGTATACGAATCACATAAATACAACTCATTTTTACGAACATCAAGAAAATTTACCGGCTCGTCTTGCAAAACTCCAAGAACAAGAACTTGTTAATTTCATGTTACTGTCGAACACTTGAAAGGTACGAAAGTTGATTGTTGCTTCATGTTGCGTCAAAACTGAGATCGAGTTTCGTTTCCGTACGTAAACATCAATTAATTTTTAAGTATATTTTGCAAATAAAAGACAAGTTATGTCGTTATCTGTTGCGCCGAAAGAATTTTACATAGCTTTAGCAGGGAAACAGTAATTAATTATTCAAAATGGATTTTACAACTACTTCCTGCAGGGTTATTTCACGACGAAGTAACGAAACTTAACTTATAACTCATACGACACTGTGCAAGTTACGAATCAATATAAAACTACAAAAGAATCAAGGAAAACGAAAAAACGCTGTTCAAATTTACGGAACTGAGTTAATTGGCAACAAATTAGTAGTAAATTTTCCTGAAGTGATCTATGCCAGCTCATACCTTAATTCATTTCGATCTCTGGAGTTACCTCGGCTCGAGTTAAGGGGGGCTACTTTAGGTTTAAGTTAGCAAGAAATGGAGTTAACTGGGGTTCCTCAGATTACTTCTAGCGTTTTTCCTTTCATATTTCGATAAACGAACACAAAATTGGTTTTCTGTCGTTTGTGATCGTCCGGGTGAGTGTAGTTCTGAAAAGAACTGTTGTTGTTGACAATGACAAAATTGGTTTTTAAGTAGAATCTACGTTATGATAGCATCAACAACTTACCATACATTGCTTTTATGTGGCCGTCATTTGTTGAAAAAGGTTCTTGCAGCGCAGCTTTTAGAAGACGTACGTGACGTCTGCAGTGAAGTTCCTTGTTGCGGCGGGTATTTTTAAAAAGACTGAGCGGCAATATACTTAACATATGTTGGCGACTTTCCAAAGCTTTTTAGGTGTCACGAAAAGCGTAAGTTGACCTTCGTTTTGTCTTCGCACTAACGCGTTCCAAACTAAAATGTGGTATTACGATTTAGACAAAATCGGTGTAAAATTACCATTACTCACTGAATAAGTTTGCCATTCCGAAAGACACTGGCTAATTGGACGGAGAAAAATGGGGCTTCCGTCAAATTCATGAGAAACAAAACAACAATTTTTCTGATTCAGTTAAAGTTTATTATTTTATTCACTGTACCTCTTCCCTCCTTATATTGTTACAAATCTGGTAAATATTCAGAAATTCTGATCCCCCCATTAACAAATCGAACAAACACAGCTAAACACATCTTATTCTAAAAAATTCAGAAATTCTGATCCCCCCGTCAGTTAATCGAACAAAAACAGCTATATACATCTTATTCTAAAAAATTCAGAAATTCTGATCCCCCCGTCAGTCAACCGAACAAAAACAGCTATATATATATATATCTAATTCTTAAAAATTCAGAAATTCTGATCCCCCCGTCAGTTAACTGAACAAAAACAGCTATATACATCTAATTCTTAAAAATTCAGAAATTCTGATCCCCCCGTCAATTAACCGAACAAAAACAGCTATAAACATCCAATTCTTAAAAATTCAGAAATTCTGATCCCCCCGTCAGTTAACCGAACAAAAGCAGCTATATACATCTTATTCTTAAAAATTCAGAAATTCTGATCCCCCCGTCAGTTAACCGAACAAAAACAGCTATATTCATCTAATTCTTAAAAATTCAGAAATTCTGACCCCCTCCTGTCAATTGACCGAACAAAAACAGCAATTCACAATGTAGTCTAGAAGGATTCAGAATTTCTGACTCCCCATCAATTAACCAAACAAAAACAGCTATACACTAATTTTAAAATGCTTCAACGAACCGATCAAACTTTTTTCGTAAAATGTGACAGTTTGGAAATGAATTTATCATTTGCTCGACACTTAATTCACATAAGTTAAAAACCTAAAAATCACTCGTGAAAACTTAACCTGGACAGCCAGATGACCCTTGCGTGACCAGACATGAATGCAAAAATGATATTCCACTGTCACAGTCTCTAAACACTGTTACACAGCCAACGAGAAGGGTTGCCTGTATAGTATGCAAACGGCAAAAACAACAGAGCCAGGCAACCGTTCTAGGCGGGTTACTCCCTGCATGAAAACAGGTCCTTACATGTCATTAAAACAGCATCTATTTCTTTAAGGTGGCTCACAATAGTTCCTAGCTTTTTTTATCACTTATACTGTCAATTATTTATCAGTTGAAGCTACAATGGTGGTATAAAACAACGGCCAGTCATTGGTGAACAAGTTATAGTGATGTCTCTTTTATGATTTAACAGGTTACCATATTAATGGTATAACCTTTTAAAGACACCCTTAATTTTAGCTTTAAGTGCCTATTGCTAAAAAAACCGAGCTCGGTGACTGAATTGCAATAAACATGTTACATGTAGGTTTCAACTTTGTGCAACGTTCAAAAAATTATTGTGAAGGGATTCATAGTCACCTTAAATCAATGCTAATTACAATTTAATAATAAAAAAATGGGGGGTCACCAAGCCCATTTTTTAATAATATTAGCACTTAAAGCTAAATTTAAGGGTGCCTTTAACAGGTTATACTGTTACTATCATGGTAACCTGCTACATCATGATGATCACTATAACTTGTTCAACAATGACTGGGCATTTGTTTGATACCATTGTAGCGCCAACTAATAAAGTGTGGAAGTATTGATTATAAGTACTGGAAATTATTAGAAACTGTTGTCAGCCACCTTAAAGGAAATTCAGAATGCTCATAAACAAGAACCAAACAATAAGAGAAATTTTCCTACACATGTAAATGTACTGACAGTGAAACTGTTTGTGAAACAGTTATTAGGTGTGCTGTTTAACCCTTTAAACCCCAATGGTGATCAGCATCAAATTTTTTTCTTATTATATCAATTCTTAATCAATCAGAGGTTAGGAGAATTAAGGATTTGATCCCCCAGGATGAATTCTCATAAAATTTTAACAAATTATAAGAAATGCACGTGGACAAGAAAGAAGAAGTTTCAAACTGTTTTGATTTTGGAGATTAAAGGGTTAAATACACCTTATTGAAGAAACGTTGACGCATGAAAAGCATAAACCATGAACGATGAGACCGAATGGGATTCTGGGTAGGCAGTAGGCAGCATTGGCAAGCTTAGTAATATTCCATTTCTTGATAGTCAAGATGTTTTCTTTGTTTAAGACATTTTAGTGCATTATTTATGCATCCTGTGTTAATATAATGTGTATTCTGTCACAGATGAAGATAAATTTTTCCAACTTCCCAGTAAACCTTTGGGTCGCATTTTTCATGGTTTATGCTTTTTACCCGATAACATTTCTTCTATTTGGTGTAAATGACTACTGTTTCCAAGACCCAGTCATCCCTGTTAGTCATCTTTTTGTATCGACTTTTCTTTGATATCCTCTAGGAGGTACCACTTATCCTCTTCCTTTGTGTCCTGATCTTTGTAGACTGACTGCCTTTTCAGTCACACTCCTGCTAGCATCCCATTTCCTGAAAATGAAGTATGATATTATATATTTATTTTACCATGGACGATGTTTCTTTAAAAAAATACTTGTCGAATGATTTATATGGTCTTGGGTACCCAAGACAGCCCTCCCCCCCGAGTTACCCTGGACGAGCTAACTTTTCACTTATTTCTTTGAAAAATTCAACCAACCGTTTACATGAGAATCGCGAACTCATCTCGGGGGGCGAGTCAACTCGGTTGGTCGAGTTGTCTCGTCTTGGCAGGTAGGGTAACCCTGGCAGGTGGGACAACTTTTTCTCATATAAACACTTTGGCTCGCCTACCCAAGATGAGACAGCTCAAATTGTTCCAGGAGCCTGTGTGTTTTAGGTCAGCAGAGACCAAACGTGCAAAAAAATGGCGTCCCGAGGGAGACTGGTGTGCTAGAGGGGACAGCTGTTACAACTCACAACTCCATATAAACGCTTCGTAAAGTTGTCTCGGGGGGAGGGTTGTCTCTAAATTTCTAGTTCCATTACGTGTACATGTACTTTTACTCGCACTGTTCTGAGTCATACTGGTTTGAGTTCATACCAGTCTCATACAGTGTATATACAGTGTAATCAGCCTCTTAGTTTTGGCTCACTGTGAAATTACAACAAATTGTTCTTTTGGTTGAAAATACATTAACCAAAAACTGCAACAAATTGTTGCATGTGAACTAACTGGTAAATAAGGCTAAACTATTCGAATAAGAAATTATGGCTCCTTTTAAACGGTTTTAAACGTTTACTTTTTAGCGATAAATCTCTCCAAGCATTTAAATAGCAATATTGAGTGGGTCATTCTTATGCAACGGTTTAATTTGTAAAATTAATAACACGTCTCCAAAAAACAAAAACAAAATACACTGTATATTAACCTGGAAGGTGGTCAACGTAACATAATCATCGCATAACTTTAATACATAGATGTTATCGTGCTCCCATGGAATGGCACGCAACTTCTAATTTCAGATATTAAACTTTTAAGCTCTATGTCTGCCGATAGACAAAACTACATTACGAAAATGAAAATAAACAAGCAAAGAAACCTCATGGCTGTGATAAACCCAACTTCGTACGAGGTTGCTCCATGTATAAACGCCTACAATTCAAAAGCTCATGAAACGAACCAAACAATCGGTCTTAGCTTCCACATAAATGCTTACCTTTTCCTCATACAACGTCCTTGAACTTGACTGGAAAAGAACTTCAATCAGATGGGAAAAGGTAGCCACAAGAAAATTCATCTCCTTGCTTTTAACGTTAGAACAGGCCGGCCGCGTGAAAATCCAACTGAAATTCTCACACTTTCCCATTGGCTCAAAAGCCCCACGTGATGTTAGAACTCACTATACGCATGTGCCGAACTCACGGCTTCCCTGGAAACTAGCTTGCTCAACAACCAACATGGCGGGCTGTTGAAAAGTATAACGGTCAACTCGAAGAACTTATGGTTGCTTCGGGGAATAAATGCAATGTATTTTGACACTTTTTGGAGCGTTAGAAGCCAGAAGAAACTTTGCAGTGTTGTTTCATGTAAGGAAAGAAATTAATTTTCAAGAGTTTTAAAGGAAAGCGAAGACCACTACAGCAAACATTCAAACACGTGTTGTCACTCACAGCAAAAGAAGATTCAATCAAATGTTCATCCACGAATATGGAAAGCTTCCAAACAAAGAAACGTTTTAAAATATCAAAACGGATTGCATGTGTAACGGGATGAATCGGATCAAGTGGCACATGATGGGAATCGAAGAGAACGCAAATGAGTTACAGTGTACGTTGTGGACTTGCTAGCGCTGTTGGCCGTCGAAGAATATTTAGCGACAGCTCCCCAAAACAAAACACGGTTCGCCAAAGATAAGTGGTAAGTGGTATTTGCATTACTGGTACAAAAAGCCTTTATAAACTAAAGTTGTCATGTTACTGGGGAAAAGGCACTGCACTGTCCCCTCGAAACATGTCACTCTTAAACTCGAATTGTTATTTTAAGAACCAAATTGTTAAAACAAATCGACAGGTAAGAACTTAAAATTAAAACAACAAAAGAGTTCTTACCTGTCGATTTGTTTTAACAATTAACAATTCGAGTTTAAGAGTGTGTAGTTCACAGTGTAGCTGAAAAAAGAAAAACAAAGCAAAAAGGACCATGGTTGAACGAGCCTCCTTAAAGAAAACTTGCATTCTTATTGATCAGTAAACTACGGGCAAAAACCAATATTTCATGCTAAGAAAAAGCAATTGTCTAAATCAAACAAAGAAGTTAATGAGAACAAGCATACTGTACTGACCTACATGTAATTGAAAGTAATTTTGATGATACACTGAAATTGAAACGGTCCTCCAGTTGCTTTAGAAACAAACGGCTTATTGTACTTTGCGAAACGAAATGGAATGAAACGAAATGGGAATCTGTACTTTGCGAAACGGGAATCTGTACTTTGCGAAATGGGAATCTGTACTTTGCGATTTAAACAAGTAGCAAGTCGAAATTCGTCGTACCGTACAATCCACGTTCCTTTATGTTTGTGTATCTGTTGCTTTCCCTGTCGCTTGCAACATCATCACAGCCGAAAATGTCACGCAAGCAAGAATTACTCTACAATGACACTACAGCTTCAATTATATATATCAAACATTACAGCAGGATTTGGATTTTGGTCCTTTTCATAAAAGTAACAACTTCAACAGCGAAGTACAGATTTTCTTGCTTGTGTGACATTTCCGGCTGTGATGATGTTGCAAGCGACAGGGAAAGCAACAGATACACAAGGATTTTCATTTATTAATTTCGCAAAGTACAGATTTTCATTTATTCATTTCGCAAAGTACAGATTTTCATTTTTTTCATTTCGCAAAGTACAGATTTTCATTTTCTCATTTCGCAAAGTACAGATTTTCCTTTTTTTCATTTCGCAAAGTACAGATTTCGCAAAGTACAGATTTTCTTGCTAGCATGACATATCCGGCTGGGATGATGTCGCAAGCGACAGGGAAGGCAACAGATACACAGAGACATCACACAAGGATCGTTCAATTCAGTGGATTGTACGGTATGACGAATTTCAACTTGCTACTTGTTTATTTCGCAAAGTACAGATTCCCATTTCGTTTCGCAAAGTACAATAAGCCGAAACAAACAAATATGCTATCCAAAGCAGAGCTTTCTTATTATTTTCGAAACCAAAACTTGTAACCCAATACCTTTCTTGTATCAAAGAAAATTCACCGCCTGACGAGTGAATTCCATGTTCAATTTCAAGCAAAAAAACGATATCGCCGAATAACAAAGCGATGAGGGTGATATCTGTAATATAGTTTATTTAGGCCCGAAAAGAAATCAACGAGCAGCAAAAAATGAAGTTGGTTTCCTTTCTCCTCCCATGTAAGATAAGAGTGACAGATGTCTATTGCCAACTGCTCAGAGATTTTTATCTAAGGGTGTGTTCCTTTGGGATGATCCGGATCCGGATCACTGATCCAAGATCACTCGGATCATGCTGCATCAAAGGAACCGATGAATCCTTGTCCAGAGTGGATTCGTCGGTTCCTTTGATGCTTCATGATCCGAGTGATCTTGGATCAGTGATCCGGATCCGGATCATCCCAAAGGAACGCACCCTAAATGTTCTGTATCAATAAAATCAATGACAATAGCTTTTTTAATTTACCCTTATGAACCTACAAAATAGTAATTATCTAAGATTCTAAGATATATGATACATGTATGTTTTGCCACTGATTAAAGATGGACACAAGGGCTATTATATTAGACCTGTCTTGTTGTCTAAAAGAAGCCAGAATTTACATGCACTTGGGCTTGCAGGTGAATTTTCATGTGTGTTGTGGCTGTGAACTTAATTGAGTTAAGTTGTATATGATGTTATTGTTTTGCAGATTTTTGGCTCTATTCTGGAACACAGCCAAAGTTCTTTTTGAATGTTTGCGGATTTAGCTACACCTGTACCCCCACAAATGCACATTGTAAAGGTGAGCACCATTTAGAAATTAAACAAAATCACTACATTTGTGTATGTTGACCTACATGTACAGTGTAGGTGGGATAAGCTTGTTAAATAGAGAGTTTCTTTAAAAGGCAGTTGAACTAGGGAGGTCTTGAAATACATGTACAATAATATTAATTTTATTGATTAATAAGTGTTAAATTTGAGTAATTTTAAGTTCAATACATTACCATATCTGATTTTCAGGAAATGGAATCACTTACTAGCAGAACTACAAATGAGGTTATCCATTTTAACAGTATGTTGATCATGCCCAAAGAAGGATGATCAGTGGCATCTCCTTGTGACCATCAGAAGAAAAACACAATACAAAGAAAACATCCAGAAGCAAGCTAGATCTTCCTATTAGTTTTGTTTGTTTAAGTGATGGAGGCAACAAAAATTCTGAATCCCTTTCAGAATTAATTTGAAGCCTGAATTTTGTCAGGTTGTTTTTTCAACTGCTTAAGTTGATAGCAAATTGAGAGGATCACAAATTTCACTCATGTTTTTGTTCAGTTAACTCTTTAACTCCCAAGAGTGCCAAATATCAAAACTCAAGAAAAATCCCAAATTTCATGTTGAAAAATATTGAAACCAAATGGTAACTGTATCATGTGAAAGTACTGTACTGCTGTACATACAATGTAGGATTTCGTCCACAGACTCAAAAGTTAGGACTGCACTACATGTCTCCATAATTGACTCTGGGAGTGAAAGGGTAAAGGGATGAGGAGGTCAGAAATTCTGATTCTTTTGTTCAGTTACATGTAAGTGACACGGGAATTAGAAATTCTGAATTATTTTAGAATTAGATGTGAATAGCCAGTTTTGTTCAGTTCATTGACAGGGCATCAGAATTTCTGAATCCTTTATAATTAGAATTGTCCAGTAACAAGTGGTATAGGGGAGTAAGAAAAAGAATGATTGTAGAACTCTATTGGTGACATTACAATGGGATCAGAAATTGTGAATCCATACAGAGGTAGTCATGCATAATTATAACCAAGCCTGCGAATACAGCCGCCTCTTAACCGCTCACCGCAGTGAACCGTATTTGCTCAAGTTAGTTTTTAATGATCGTTTATTATCTGATAGACTCTCTGATACGTAAGTTCGGAAAACCTGTCAAGCTGGATGTTGAATAATAATCATTTTTCCTCGGATAAGTGACGGGGATCTCCGAAATTCGGAAAACCTCTTTAGTTAGATGTTAATACATGTAATCATTTTTCCTCGTGTAAGTGATGGGGGTGTTGTTTGGTTAATTGACGGGGGGATCAGAATTTCTGAATTTTTAAGAAATAGATGTATATAGCTGTTTTTGTTCGGTTAACTGACGGGGGGATCAGAATTTAGATGTATACAGCTGTATAGCTGTTTTTGTTCGGTTAACTGATGGGGGGATCAGAATTTTTAAGAATTAATGTATATAGCTGTTTTTGTTCGGTTAACTGACGGGGGGATCAGAATTTCTGAATTTTCAAGAATTAGATGTATATAGCTGTTTTTGTTCGGTTAACTGACGGGGGGATCAGAATTTCTGAATTTTCAAGAACTAGATGTATATAGCTGTTTTTGTTCGGTTAACTGACGGGGGGATCAGAATTTCTGAATTTTCAAGAATTAGATGTATATAGCTGTTTTTGTTCGATTAACTGACGGGGGGATCAGAATTTCTGAATTTTTAAGAATTAGATGTATATAGCTGTTTTTGTTTGGTTAATTTACGGGGGGGATCAGAATTTCTGAATCCTTTTAGAATAAGATGTATATAGCTGTTTTTGTTCCGTTAATTGACGGGGGGATCAGAATTTCTGAATCCTTTAGAATAAGTTGTATATACATGTAGTTGTTTTTGTTCGGCAATTGACGGGGGGATCAGAATTTCTGAAACCTCTTTTAGGATTCGGGGGAGATCAGAAATTCTGAACAGGTTTTAAATTTAGTTCATGAAAATCATAAATTCGCTCGAAAGAATTTTGTGCTTCCTTGCAAACAGAGAAAACTCTCCTATCAGTTTTTGTATGATTTTACGATTTAGAGCAAACATTAAAAATTATCCAACTAAAAAAGTGGTGAAATGGCTTTTCCGATAAAACTTCACATTTTAATTTTGGCCAATTTTCCACTAATTTCCGAAGAGGTTGTAGAAACTACCACGTGCAAAAGACATTTTCCGAGGTAGGTTGATAATTTATCCGTAAAAATAAGTCATTTTTGTAGTGTACCTTAGTATTTACTCTGAATTTGTCTAAATCGTAATGCCACATTTTAGTTTGGAACGCGTTCACTCTACTAACCGTGCTCAGCAAAACGACAACGTGAATGACGTAATAACTGTTTTAGTAAAAGACGAACTAGGACGGTGATAACATGTTTTAGTCTGTAAGAGTAGTTAAGGACTTGGCGGTACCAGATCAGTTTTGCAAAACTGATCTGATACCAAGCCAAGTCTTAACTACTTCCCATCTGTTGGATTAAAAAATATAGAAAAATCAAATGAAACTATATGTTAATTAAAACAAAGTGCGTTTATTTCATTGCGTGATACAATTCTCGGAAACACAGGATGTAATACCCAGAAACAGAGAACGGGGAATCCCCCGCTTACAAGTCTGAACATGTTTTGATAAAAAGGAAATGAGTCATCACTAATAGTTATTGTTTCAGATCACGAGACGGTCGTGTGATATTTTTAACCAATCAGAGGCTTCACACTTTGATTCACAATTGTGAACTTTTTCAGTGAAAAAGTTCACAATTGTGAAGTTGCTTGTGAAGTTAAGATGCCTTACTCTCTAAAACAGCTCGATCAGCGATATGAGAATGTTTGCCACAATAGGTGGTTTGCAACCAATCTCTAGAGACATAGATAACAATAGTGAAACGAACAAATGCTGGTGGACGAACAAAAGGAGCTAATGAGAGGACTATTGTTTATGTCCACCAGCATGGCGGCGATGACGTAACGTGAAAACCACCTATATAAAGAATGCCAAGGATTACACCTTAGAACACCTGAAGACAACTATTGGAATTGATTTGAAAGATTTTTTCAATAATCTTGATACTCAAAACTTGGAGGAATGCGAAGGGGAGTTTGATGCAATTGAAGAGAGCATTCATCAATGCCGAGTGGCTATACGAAATGAAAAGTCTCGACGCTTACTGCAGAATGATATTACGAGGTTGACTGAGCAAGATACTAAGAAAATGATGCGGAAACATGTATTTAAGCTAAAGAGGAGAAAGTCAGTTTTGGATTCTGCTACACCTTATGCCATGAAGTCGGAGGGGTCAATTGAACATTAAAATGGAAAATGCAGCACTACCATGGAACTGTGAACTGAACTTTTTAGTTTTATATTGTTTAAATTTTGTAGTGGCCATAAGCGAAAGTTGTACTACCATTCTCATGAATATACCGCTTGTCATCGAAACAACTGAGTGAAACTTTATTAATCTCATAACTGCCTAAAAAATTACAGACAAATGTATTGGAAACAAAAACATTAATTCTGACCATCTACTACTACTGATTTACATATCAAGTGATTTTAGATAAAACAATGGGAAATATCGCTAACGCGTTAGCCGATTTTTAGCCAAGCTTTTCCGCATGATCGTCATTATGGCTGTCTTGTAGGTAAAGAGATCTAGAAGTTTATGATTTAGTTTAATCTTAAAATGGCTGAGAGTGAAACTGGTTTATCTGATTTGTTCGATGTTAATGCAAATATTCTCAGGATTTTCGAATTTGCTAGTCGTGTGAAGAAGAGTATTTCATCTTTCACCAAACATACATAACTGAATGATGCATCATCCACCTTCTGATTGGTTGAAAAAATCATACGACTGACTCATGATCTGAAACAATAGCTATTAATGATGACTCATTTCCTGTTATTAAAACATGTTCGCTATTTTTGTTTTCTGGGAATTTAGACACGCACCGCTTATAGCTATTGTTTTAAAAATATAATCTCATATAATAGTATAGAATGAGTTGTGATTCAGAAATGCATAATGCACTAATAGACGTGCATGAATTAATATGTCCATTTTGTGATCAGCAATTAGCAAAAGTTGATAAAACTATAAAAGCAAGTGAACTGTGTTGTGAGAATAAAGAATTAATTAATGACAATGGAATGAATGTATGTCAAAACTGTGGTATGGTAGACTCTTATGATTTAGTGCCTGGTTATATTGACTTTCATGAGAATATGTATAGAATAAGGAGGAAGAGTGTGTATGTAAGAAAATATCATATCGAAAATACCATAAATAAATATAATAAAGAAATTCAATTGAGTTTTCAAGACCGTAACAAAATATACAAGATATTTGCATTAATAAACAACGTGTTACCAGAAGTTAATAAGAACCGTAAACGGATGATTAGTATTAAATATGTTTTGATGCGGATATTTAAAATCTTGGGAATGGAATATGAATTCATACCACTTTCAAAATCAAAGAAGACATTAAAATTTTATGAGACTTGGTGGGACAACATATATGAATTAATAAAGGAGGAAAGACTGCTAAAATTAGTCATACGTCATGCAAAGGGGGTTTCCCTATGAATGAGTTATTGAATGAAGTTTGTTAGTAAAGTTTACTTGAAGGTTTACTCAAATTTTTTATCATACTGTTTCTCAAATTTATCGGCAAGAGGACAAAGATCAATGATTAATTCATCAATCAGCCTCATTTCATTTATAAATGCGGTATGGTTAAATTGATTTCCTCTTAAACAAGACCGTAAATCAACTAATACTTTTTCATATGTTATGTATGCAAATTTAGACATTTCTATTTTTCTTTTATAGTTTTTAATTTCGCAGTATGTCTTAATCAATAAACCACTACCACTTATTACTCCTAAAATAATAGGATTTAATGTAATTGAACCAGCTATTGAACCAGTAACAACTAACCCTACTGACGTTATATTTATAATTAAATTCAATCTTTTGAAATATTTGAATGTCTTTTTATAACACCAAAAACGTTTGTGATAAAATTTATACAACGCTTTGATTTCAGATATTTTTTCCTGGCTTATGCTCTTATCAATATGATTAAAATTGAATATGTCTGTTTGAGTCATTATATAATATAATTATATTAATTTATGGTGCTGTGTATTCGATTAATAATGAAATGTCTTGATTTTTAACCGTTTCAACCATCTCCACAGCCATATGACCGTATGGTAAATCTAAGTTTATATCTATCGTTTGTCTTTGACTTCCAGATAAAGTATAGGTTGTTGTTTGAATTAAAGAGAATCCATAGAGTATTTTTAAGGATATTGTTTGGTAGGAAACATCTAAGAGATTATAGTGGCCTGTTATTTTTTTTAATTTGCTACCGTTTGGAATCATGATTTTGTCACAACCATTTAATAAAAATGTTTTTCCACCACTTTCATTTGTTTTTAATTGCCCAAATAAGTGATGGGTTGCATTCATGATTTTGTGTGAATTCATATCAATATCGGTCTCCATCACCATTTTGTTATTTTCATAAACAAAGGGAGAATCATAAACAGAACTTTCAACATCTGATTGAGAACCTTTAACGCCATAAATAATCAGCTTTGCTGGGCCTTGAACAACATCGTCAGCTGTCCCTTTCCATTTCAGATCCAGATAAATGAATTCAGGTGGAGAAATCTGCCATTTATGCATGTGAATAATTGACCTTGAATACTTCATAAATTTTTTTGTTGATTGTTGATTGATATTCAGGCTTGTGCTCACAACGTCAACGCTCACACTCGTCATGGAAGCGGGAAAGAATTCAATACAAATCGTATATTCTCCTTCTGGAAGTTTTAACATGTTGAAACCAAGTCTCCCAGAGTATTCATTGAAAACATCTTTTGTTATTTTCAAATCATACGCCTTCTTATTGAAATGATGTGGAGAACTTGAAAAATCAGTTATTCCAGTCACTGTTATATTATGTTCAGAGCTGGATTCATCCACATCCTCCATCAAATACCGGAATTCATCCTTCAAGTGGGAGGTTGACGATATATGCGATTCATTGACATATTTTTTGAGTTCAGCTTCTGTTTTGATCAGTTCCTCTGCCAGAGCTACTGTCTTCTCATTTAGCTGTGTATCAACATATTGTTTTGATGTTGCTTCATTGGATGTTTTTGGATCGGGAAGACCGATGATTTTCTCCGATCTCATATCAAGAGTACCAGTCATTGTTCCACCTGATAAAGAAAGCCTTTTGTCTGCTTCATCATCTACATATCCTTTATTCACAGCATGATCAACTGCTGTTGGATCTTTTATATTGAAAATTGTATTATTATTCATATCCAAACCAGTCTCCATTGACAACATCTCTTTACGACTGACAAAAATGTTTTTAACATCATTATATGAAACAAGATTGTTGTAACTTGCAGCTAAATCCAAGTATGTCTGTGGTTTCGACTTGACAATATTATAAAGTTCTTTCAGGTCAATATTTTTCAAAACCTCGTGTGTGTGTGAAGGATCTGTATTAGGATGATATTTTTTCAAAGTAACCATGTTTACACTACTTAAATCGTTGGATTCATCGGTTATTACATTTACGATTTTCTTATTCTTCGCATCATAATTTTGACCATTTGATGTTAAAAAAATAGTTTTCCCATGATACAGACTAAAACAATCATTATCACTTGCTGTTTGGATATTTGTTATTGAATGATAATTAGCATCTAAGTGATCAGTTAAAACTATTCTTTCATTTTTCATATACGCATCGGTAATGTTTGCTTTGTTATTGACCTGATTTTTGAGAGTTATCGAATTAACAGCAGCCAGGTCATTATTCAAATCAGCGTCCATGTTTGTGATTAATTTTCTATCCATATCAATCTCACCGGGTAGAATTAGTTTATGTCCCCTCAAATCAAGATCTCCAGTCATATGAGATGATCCGTCAACCTGAAGAGAATCAGCCCTCAGTTGAATCAGTTTGTTTTCCAAACTTGTTCCAAGCGTGTCAACCTGATGCTTTGTGATCACGTCGTTATTGTTAATAGCTTCTGCAACATTTGTCAATCTTTTATTCTGAATATCATAATTTCCGTCATCTGTTAATACAAACCCGACACCAGGTAATCCCCGTTGAGATTAATTATTAAATGTTGATTCAGGTAAACGTCCGTTTGAGTAACTCATTTATATAATAACATTATATTACTTTGATTATATTTTTTCATTAAAATTTTTGGTTGTGAATTTCCTTGGTTTGTCTATACATAAAAATGAAAATGGTTCTTTAGTTGCTTTATCATATAATTGTTTTGAAATACTGTTTTCACGGCAAATTAGACTTTTCTCATTGGTACTTGGGAATTCGTAAAGACAGAAATGTGAACAGTTCAATCTTATGTCTTTTGGTGTCTTATAGTAGCTTTGACTCAGATAAATCACACTGCAATTTTTATGTCTCCCTCGTATAAAATAGTCGACTAATGGTTTTTGGTTTTTATCACATACGAAATCGTCGAATATTACCATTTTCTGACTTTCACTATCAATATCATTTACAGGAATAATTTCATTATTGCTTGCTTCAATAACATCATAACCAGCTTGATCACTTATTGGCTGGAACATATCTATAAGATTCTGGTACTTGGACTGCTCTAAGTTTTTCGCATACAGGTATATTTTATCAAAGTACAATAAATTGTAAATCATATGCATAAGTGTATTTGTTTTTCCCGAACCACTTGGGCCGCAAACCAACATCCGAAATGATCGATCGGGCATGAAATCATATAACTGTCTAAAGTTCGAGACCACATCGTCTTCAACGTCGTAATTTGGTATTATCATTTATATTATATGGGTATATTATTTCAATATAACATGGTGTATAACACGGTGTACAACACAGTGTACAACACGGTGTAAAATGCTCTTTTTTATATATGATTTCCAAATTTTATGTAACCTAATAATATAATAAAAATGAGTTTACTTAAATGGAAAGAACTTGCAAAAAGAAAATCTGAATTAGGAAATAAAATTAATTATGTTCATGATGCAATCACAAAACATAATCTTGGTCAGCAGATAAGTCAGGAATCGTTGACGAAGGTATTCAAACCAGTAACTAGTAAATTAGATGATGTTATCGACAGTAATTTAGATTTAAGGGTACCTATAAGAAAGAAACGAGCACCTAAAAAAGGTGACCAAGGTATTGACTACATGCCTGAAGTTGACCCTTTCGAAGACATGCAAGTTGATGATTTATTTGGTGATTATGTCCCACCAAATCAAGAAAAACAACTGGTGCCAAAACCACCAACATATGAAGAATCTTTACAAGATCTTCTGGAAGGAAATAAGGATATTTATGTTGATCCTCAGTACTTTGGTGATGAACCAGATGAATTACCACCAGAATATGAAGAAGAAGAGATGGACTATGGATTAGATGATGAAGATACAAGTAATTCGATTCTGGATGATCTTGGTATTACCAATTATGAAAATGTGGATAAGATATTGAATCAATCAACAATAACACCCCAAAAGACTAAGACATATCTTAATAAGATTATAAAGCAGGCCAAAGCAAAAAGAAGTCAATTAGGTGGCTATAAATCAAATGTTACAAAACAATACAATAAGGGGGAGATATCATCAGGTGAAAGGCAAATGCGAAACAAAAGAATAGACAACGCAAGAGTTACTTTAAATGAATACATAAAACATTATGAGACTAAACTGCAAACAATGAAAGGTTCCGGAATCAACGGCCGAGGAAGAAAACAGAGAGGTGGAAATATTATGTTTTTTAATGATGTAAAGCAGCTTCTCAAAAAATTGGAGTTGGTAATTGGTGAAAGATTAGCAGGGAATACCAGCATTGAGATGAGGAATATGGGAGTAACTATACTAGACACATTATTGAAAATGTCGAAAATCAATAGGTCACAATATAGTAAATTGTATAGTCAATATTTCAAAATATAATTTATGTAACTTTATTATATAAATGGAACGAGAGATAGTTTTATCATCTTATAGTGTAAAAAATCAATTGAATAATAAACCTGAGGATTTTACAACTAAATTTAACAGGTCTATAGATTTGGATAGTAATATTCAATATGTGATCGGCCTTAACCGAATTATCAATATGAGTTTTACATGGTTTAATGTTAATGCTGGATACAATAATCAATTAATTAAATTTAGCTCTGATAGTGGTTCAACATTTAACAACATCACCTTTCCAGCCGGAGTATGGAATTATACAGACTTCAATACATATATCAAGGATATAACGAAGACTGGTGATACGTATCCTATCACTCTTGAATTCGATAATACAACATTTAGGGTTACGATTACATTGACTCAGAATTATCAGCTTGATTTGACGCATTCCAATTTTAATGATCTAATCGGGTTTGATAAGACAGTATTATCTAATGAAACAAATATAGGGCCGAAAGTGCCCAATCTCAGTCAAGACACAGATATCCTGAATATCCATTGTAACCTAATAAACGACAGTCTTGTCGACGGTCAAGATACAGACATCATTTATTCCTTCTCGACCAGTGTACTCCAACCTAGTTACTCCTTTACCCTCGAACCACGAAGAGTCACATTCAATCCAGTCAATAAGAATAATATTAGTAGTATCAGGGTATACATTACTGATGGAAAAAGAAGATTAGTTAACCTGAATGGAGCAGATACATCTTTCTCACTAATTCTGAAAAGTATAGAATAATATAACATAATAGTATAATGAAACCGTATGAATTCAAAAGATTTTACCATCCAAAACTTGGTAAATTTGTATATCAACACAAAGGGTCTGGGCTTATCGTTGATAATATTTTCAAACCATTAAAGAGTGTGGCATCATCTGTTTTCAAGAAATTTGCTAAGCCAATAGCAAAGAAGGCGTTAGAATCGGGGATATCCCATGCAGGTGAGCGACTGGGTAAGGCGGTATCAGAGAAGTCAGGAGACCTAATAATGAAAAGATTGGCAAATTTGAGAAAAGGAGCTACAAGACAAACAGCAATTGTTCCATCCTCACCCATTAAACAGCAACAGCAAGATGAAAGTACTGATATGATACCGAATAGACTCATTTCTGGAGATGGTTTGAGGAGAAGACGTAGAGTGAGATTAGTATAGAATCAATAAAATGATTTTAATATGAATATATTTTTTAATTGTTAAAATTTATCTAACATAATATTATAATGTCATTTAGAACAGATAATTTTCTTCAAAGAAATGAGTTGGTGCGATTCCAACTCGATGATGTAATCAGGTCCCCAGCTAACGGTCAACATCAGGTCAAAAATGGTTACAAGTTCACAATCAACGATCGGTCATCATTCTACGATTGGTATAATGCCTATATTGAAGTCCAATTCCAAGTACAGAAATTAGCAGACGGATCGGGATATGCTGCTGCTGACAGAATCACAGTCATTAATGGAGCGCATTCCTTAATTGACCACATAATGATTAAAAGCGCTGGGAAAATTATGTACGACACTGATAATCTACACAAGGTCACTTTTGTGAAGAATTTGCTAGAGTATTCTGATGATTATAGCAGATCAGTCGCTAAAAACAGTTTCTGGTATTTGGACACGAATGCTACAACAGCCAACACGAATACAGGATTTGAAGCTCGCCGGTTGCAAACTCAAGCACTTCGAGACAATGGGACTGGTGGTGCTAAAAACATTATTGTGATTATACCATTGAACAGGTTCTCATTTTTTGAAGAACTTGAAGATAAGATGCTTGTACCAATGCAAATACAATTTAACATTGAGCTACAAAACGATGGTGAACTCATTCACATGGCTAATGGAACTGATGCTGGAAGAATTGTTGTTAATAGGTTTTTGCTATGGGTGCCAAAACTAACCCCAAAGGATTCATTGTATGACAATTTCGTTAGCTCATTTCTTAAAGAAACTCAGTGGAAATATTTAAGGGAAATGTACGAAGCATCAGCTCCTACACAATCATCAGGATTTTTCCAGATTTCAAGCAGTATTGACAATGTCAAACACATTTTTGTTTACTTGAAAAGAACAAACCCGCCTAATGATGCAGTTGAAGAAGACAGTCCTTATCTAATGAACACTTTTAAACTTAATGCTGCTGATAATAACTCTTCCCTTTTAAACTGTAGACTAGAATATGGAAATGGAGTCTTTTATCCAGAAACAGAGTATGATACAGAATCAAAAGTGAGAATCTTTAACGATTTGATGTCATATACTATGCGGAAAAATGACTATAACAGCGGAACTCAACTGAACTTAGCAAACTATAGTTCTCTGTATGGGTTGATTTACTTTAATCTTACGTATCAAACTGAAAAAATAACAAGAGATCCGAAACAGCTAATCTTTAGGTATAGACTAAGCCAGAATGCAGCTGCAAACTTCAATGTTCATGCTGTAGTCCTATATGAAGAATCTGTTGTCATTGACAAGGTGGGTAATGAATTGGTTATAGTGTAAAATAAATATCCTTATTTCATATATATTATGTGAAATTTTATATAATATATATTATATATAAGAAATGACTCAGCTTTTTGAAATCAAAGTAAATTTGTCTGACAATCAAAAGAAGAATCTTAGCAATGCTTTCAAAAAAAGGGAAACTATTGTTCTCAGACTATCAAATAAATCTCTTCATGGCAATGACGTTTTATATGTATCATCGATGGTGAAGAAGAGATTGGAGAAGAATCGTATGATGAATAAGGGTATGGATATCAAACTTGTTAAAAGTAATATCAGAAAACAGGTTGGAGGTAGTCTACTAACTTCTATCTTAAGTATTGGAAAGACGCTAGCACCAACTATAGGCAAAACCCTTGGGCTATCAGCTCTTGCTGGATTGGCTTCAGAAGGTGCTTCTCAGATTGTGAAATCAATATCTGGCAAAGGCGTACAGTCGGGTGGTTTTCTCGTACCACAAGACAAAATTAATAAGCTGATAGAATATAAGCATCTTTTATCTGCGAAACAAAAACAGGATATATTGAAAGCCCTTCAATCAGGTTCAGGTGTTCATGTGAAACCAACAAAAACACAATCAGGTGGATTTTTAGGCACTCTGTTGGCAAGCATTGGTGTTCCACTCCTTCTAAATGCTTTGACTGGTAAAACTGGTAGTGGGGCTCCACGAATAGGAACTAGTAAGAAAAAGGGTATGGGAGCTCCAAGAATTGGTGTATATAGACCACCTCCATTTTATGGGAGTTGGCCCGATAATACGATAGGTATGGGGATTAAAAAAAAGCAACCAAAAAAAAAAGACAACCAAAAGGGGCGAAGGCTTGCTATTAGGGAAAAGCAGCCCTTTCAATAGTATTCCTCTTCTCGGAGCAATACTGTAAAACCGAAATTCCACAAAGACATCCCGTTAAGTAATCATGATCTAATAAAATGGTGCAGATATTTAAACATCCCAATCAGTGATGTTCTGTTAAGGGATGAAAGAGTTCCACATAATCATAGCCAAGCATTATTTATTTACAATCTGGAACCTAGTTATATGGCAGGATCTCATTGGGTTACAACTTATGTAAAAGACAACGTGATAAATTATTTTGACAGTTTTGGTATGCCTCCATTTCAAGAGATCGTAAATCATGCGAAAAGAAGGAATATGACACTGCTTCACCAAAACAACCAAATCCAAAACATAAAAACGTCTACATGTGGCTACTTCTGTTTATACTTTCTGAACGAAATGAATAAGGGGAATTCGTATTATAATTTATTGCAAGTATTTGACATATATGATACAATGAAGAATGAGAGATTCCTCGAACATTATTTTAGAAATATCTAACTTATATATATAATGGTAAAATCATATTGTGTTAGACAGAAGAAAGTCACTGAATGTGTTCCAGGAAGCGAACGATATGTGAAAACTAAAAATGGTCGAACTATGTTGAAATGCACTTGCGCTGAATGTGGTATAACAAAAACCAAATTTATAAAACAAAAACAGGGAAACTAATTGAGCCCTCGCAAGATGGGGGCTTTTTAAATATAGAAGGTAGTCACAGTCTTGGTGAAATAGCAGCTAAAAGCGCTTTAAAAGGTTTGTATAATTTAGGTAGAATCGGAGCATCAAAGGCAATTAAATCTGGTTATGCTAAACAACAAATAAAAGGAATGGCTGATAAATATTTGGATCAAGCCTTAGATAGTTTAACTTCAGATATTAGTAAGAAACTAGATCCATTGCATAAAGGTAGTGGGATTGATATTCATAAGGCCATTGGGAAGCTTCCGAAACCAAAAGGCGGTTGGACATTACCCGGCCATAAATATACTGGCCCATATAATGATTTAAAGAGTCAAGTGAAATATGACCCAACAACTGGCCAAATATTAGAAATATATGACCAACCTACAGGAAGAACTGATGAAATAGCAATGCAACATGATGTCGATTATTCAGTCTGCAAGGATGATAGGAAATGTAAAAATAAGGCAGACCGAAAAATGGTTCAAGCTTTAGACAACGTACCGTATAATGAAAGACAATGGGGGCATTGGTTGGCTAGAAACACGATTGATGTAAAACAAAAACTTGGATTAGGTGTTAAAAGGAAGTCAAAAAACGTAAAAAGGAGTTGAGTAATGATTGGGCTGAACTCCTTGCAAATGAACTACATAAACCAATCAAACGGAAATTTCAAAAGAGACGTGTTATTGTTAATGGAATAGATGATATTTGGAGCGCTGACCTTGTAGAAATGCAGAAGTTTTCAAAATGGAATAAAGGATATAGATATTTGTTAAACATCATTGATGTGTTTTCGAAATTTGCTTGGAGCATCCCTATTAAAAATAAAACAGGTAATACAATTACTGAATCATTTGATGATGTTATTAAAAAATCCAAACGGAAACCTAAATTTATTTGGGTAGACCAAGGGTCTGAATTCTATAATAAAACTTTCAAAGACTGGCTAAAGAAAAATAATATTGAGATGTATTCTACTTTCAATGAAGGTAAAGCTGTTATTATTGAGAGATTTAACAGAACATTAAAATCTAAAATGTGGAAACAATTTACAGCTCAAAATACAACACAATATTTAGACATGTTACCAAAACTATTAAATGAATACAACAGTACAAAGCATTCAAGTATTAAAATGAAACCTATTGAAGCATCTATGAAAAAGAATGAAGGAACTGTTTATTTCAATCTATATGATACGGAACTATTATCATATAAACCAAAATTTAAAGTTGGTGATAAGGTTAGAATTTCAAAGTATAAACGGAATGTGTTCGACAAGGGTTATACACCAAACTGGACTGAAGAAGTGTTTACAGTCGATAAGATACAATACACTAATCCTATAACTTACAAATTAAAAGATCTCAATGATGAATCAATAGAAGGATCTTTCTATCAACAGGAGTTATTGAAAGCTAAACAAGATGTTTTTCGTATAGATAAGGTTATCAAAAGAGACTATAAGAAAAAACAAGCTTTGGTGAAGTGGAAAGGATATAGTGATGATTTTAACAGCTGGATACCGCTAAAAGATGTAAAAAATATATAATGTTTATATATATCATGAGCGGCATTGAGAAATATATCAAAAAAATAAATTTTCAAATTCAGGAATGTGAAGATGAAATAGACAATCTTCATGATAAAATATATGATAATGAGCGTAGATTGGATCTGTTACAATATAAAAAGAAATTATTGAAACTTTATCATAAAAAAATACATGAAATTGATGAAGATATATTGTATCTTATCTTATCGATTAAATCTTATCGATTGTAACATTGAAAGAGTTATTGAATATTATCTGCAATGAGATAGAAAACAATAGATACGATGATGAATGTAATGTGTTGAAACAAACCAAAGTTGATAATATTAAATATCTCAAACAAGAAAATAGTATATCTAGCACAACAAAAACAAGCAGCAACGCGGATTTGGAAAGATGTAGAAATATTCATCTGATCCAGGGCACATGGGTTTAAAAAATACAATCAGTAACATTAGAACACTAATCAGGGATTTAAAGGGATATACAAAATTGTTTTAAAGAGATGTTACTATTTACAAGTATCCCAGAAATTTCTGAGATATTTATATCTTTGCATTCGCTATTCATTGGTAGCCAAAAATATTAATGTTTCTGACTATTACGCAATAATGCAAAATATATAATTCTTGACCAATATTATCCGCACTATTATGAAACTATTTAAAATAATATCTATAGTATAGTATTATATATGGAAAATCAAAATGTTAAGAGAGGTCGCGGTAGACCAAAAGTTTTCACAACAGAAGAACTAAAAAAACATAAAACCTTATGTATGTTAAATAAAGAGTGGTATTGTAATGTTTGTAAAAATGATAAAAATTATACACTTGCAGGGAAATGGTGTCACTTGAAAACAAAAAAGCATATGAAGAATGTAAATGTCAATAATATAATGCAACGAATCATCAACATAACACAAAAAAATAATCCAAATTACACACAAAATTAATTCTTTTCATAGTTATAGTTCGAAGGATCCATGATTGGATTATTTGAATTCTCGACTATATTTAAACGCACATTTGTAAAACTATTTAAAAGATTATCTATAGAATTATTATATATATGAAATCAGAAAAATCTAACCTTATAGATATGAATAAGAGTGATCTTAAGAAACTTAGTAAATCAGAACTCATCAAATTGCTTTTAAAGCAACAGAATAAAAAGCCTAAAATTATCGTGGTAGATGACGAAAAACAACGTAGGAGACCAGTTCCTACACCGAGAAAATCTGTCAGGCAGATGGTTAAAAATTATGAAGACAATATCATTTTACCACCTATTGAGTTCAGAGATGATTACAAACCAGTTCCAGCACCAAGAACAAAGAAAATAAAACCAATTCCAACACCTAAAACCAAAAAACCAGTTCCATTGCCAAGGACTAAAATAGAGCAAACGGACAAAGCTCTTAAAGGCTATACAAAGTCTTATGAAATTGATATAAAAAACAACAAAGACCCATTAGTTCAACTACAAAACACTAGAAAAGGTATTGAATACCAGCTCATAAACATATTAACATCGATGAAAGGTTTCAAGTTCGTTGAGACATTAAAGACAACATTCACAAAATTGTCTGATGGTGAAATCACATATAAAACAGCATACTTCAATAGTGTAGCACAAACAATTATCAACCACAATAACATCGCTGAAGATTTGCAATTGTCCAAACAACAGATATTAAATAAAATTGCACAGTGGATATCTGAAGGCTCCGGATGGACTATTCTCACTGCATACGTAATTAGCGCATCGCGGAATTCATCTTTTATCCCTCAAATTCCACCGGGCGTTCATGCTTTTTGGCAAGCATGATGCTTTGCGCCCCCCTTTTGCATAAATTCCGTGTTTCGGCCTCGATCGTCCTCATTTGGCCGGCGTTCCCGTCGAGGAAGCATCTATCTCTTTTTCTAGTCAACCGGCACCAGCATACTATGGCTGATCTTCCAGACCTTCCTCCTCCGCCTGCTGCTCCTGTTGCTTTAGAAGAACCGGCCGGCGCTGTTCCCGCCGCTGAAGTGGCCGTAGAAGTTGTTCCAGCTGCCCCGGCGGTTCAGCCTCCAGTCGCTGACGCTTAGGTATTTTTTCTTTCCTGCCATTTTGTTATGTCTCCTAGTCTTGCCACGCGTTTTGTTCGCAGCTTCATTTTCGTCTCTTTCGTTTGGTTATATTTGCTATTTTCTAGCGAGGTGCTACCGCTTTATGGCGAGAAATATTGTTTTATCTGCTAATTTGCTTTCTTTGTTTTCCGCTTTGTAAGCGACGTGTTAGCGTGTTACCGCCCTAGGCGAGGAATGTTTATTTGCATGTTGTTTTGCTGTGTTTATTGTTTCCGCTGTTAAGCGAGTTGTTTGCCGCTACATAGCGAGGAGTTTCATTTTGCCGCCGTTTTGCCGGTTTTTGTTGTTGTTTCCGCTTGTAAGCGTAGTTTTAATGTGTTACCGTCGTAGGCTAGGAATGTTCATTCGCATGTTGTTTTGCTACGTTTTTTGTTTCGATGCGTACGGAGGTGTTTGCCGCTATATAGCGAGGAGTTTCATTTATGCCCTGTGTTGCTCATGTTTGTTGTTTCCGCTTTGTAAGCGAAGTATTAGCGTGTTGCCGCCATAGAGCGAGGAGTGTTCTTTTGCATGTCATTTTGCTGCGCTAATTCCGTTATTGTTCCCGCTTCGTAGGCGAGGTGTTTGCCGCGGGATAGCGAGGACTCTTTTTATTTCCGTGTTGTCTTGCTTATATTTGTTGTTTCCGCTTTGTAAGCGAAGTATTATCGTGTTACCGCCGTAGAGCGGGGAATGTCATTTGCTTGTTATTTTGCCGCGCTTATCGTTCCCGCTTCTAAGTAAGGGTGTTGGCCGCTGTATAGCGAAGGGTTTTTTATTTTCAGTGTTTTGAAGTGTAACTCGCCTTAGATTTGTTTTGTTGGCGCAGCGTGTACTCTTTATTAAACGTTTATTTTTGGTGTATGTTTGTGTTTTCTGTGCGTCCTTTTCTTCGCCATTCCCGTCGTTGACCCTGGGGGGCCTTCTCAGTGTTTCTAATATCTGGACCTGGTTCGGATTCTGGGGTCAACGGGGGGTTGGTTTCCCTGTCGCCGCCTTATCATTTTTTGTTTCTATTTCCCATTTTATTTTTTGTTTGCACCCATTTAGGCTTATCATTCTCTATTCGCCGCTCGGATTATGGCGGCGCGGGACTCATTTATAAACAAGAGTGCACCTGTTCCTGTATGTTCTATATCACAGGGAACCCAACCCTTCGTTGGCCCCCTGGCTTCTCCTGATATGGTAGCCTCACGTCCTGAATTGGGGGTATTGTGTCAACTTCGTTTTCGTGACCCAGACCATTTTCTAGCTGGCACTATTCACCTATGTTTGCCGGCATGGGAGCACCTCCTAATGGCCTTGGTCGCCTTGACCAAAGCAACCCCGTTGCACATCCACGCGTTAAGGAGTATTTAAAGTTCGTTCGCGAGGAACAAGCAAGCCTGGCCGTTACCCCTTCCCAAGCCGTGCCCCTTTTCTTTGTTAAGTTCCAAAAGTTAGTCGCTCATATAAGGGGAAAGATTGCTAATAGTAAAACTCTTTCCAAGATCAGTAAGTATATTTTGGTTCGTGATACTACATTTTTTGTCGTTGATTTCTTTACTGGCGATAGAGCGTCCGATTTGGGTCGTCTGTTAGCCGACCAGGTTTTTCACTTAAAGGACCGTCGGGGTTACTTGTTGCGTTTTACCCTAACAAAAACCCTGCGCAAGGGGAACTCTCGTTCTTTCGCTTTAATTCCTTTTCGCTATTCGAACGTGTGCCCGGTTAATTGGATAGCTTATTATCTTTCAGTGTGCGGTTTGCTTAAGATTCGCCTGGCCCCAGGTTTTTTCTTTAGAACGTCTAGCCGCAATAGGGATGTCAGTCCCAAGCCTTTTTTGGGCTCAGCCGTTAATAACCGGCTCCGTGGGTATCTCGTGGAGGCAAACATCCATGGTGGGGAAACCCCACACAGCTTTCGTGTGGGCCTGTCTAACACTTTAAGATTGCTAGGCTGTTCTCAGGATGATGTAGCGCAATATATAGGGTGGCAGAGTGGGGAAATGGCAAGCCGTTACTCCCGGGTATCTGACACAGCGGGCTCTCTAGCTATCTTGGAGAAAGTCCTCCCAGAAGCAGTTGGCTTAGACAAGACCCCGGTCTCTCATCCTGGGAATCTCCGACCCGCATGTGACTCTTGAACTTTTAATATAGCTTCGGTTCATTTTGTTTTTGTTTATTCTAGGCGTTTTGTCTTTGTTATTATTTTCTGGGCGCGTTTTCATGAAGGTAAAGGGATTTCTGAGAGTTGGGAGAGGTTACATTAAAGGTTGCGTTTCGCACGGTTGTCTTGCGATTTATTTAGCCTGAGGGCGTCCTTTTCGGTTATAGTTGGGTAGCTGTTATCCAGCGTCGCGGGTAGGAGCGGACTCCTCCCATAACTTAGTCTGCCGCGATGTGGTAATAGGGATGCAGTGAGAATAATTTACTATTCTCACTGCATACGTAATTAGCGCATCGCGGAATTCATCTTTTATCCCTCAAATTCCACCGGGCGTTCATGCTTTTTGGCAAGCATGATGCTTTGCGCCCCCCTTTTGCATAAATTCCGTGTTTCGGCCTCGATCGTCCTCATTTGGCCGGCGTTCCCGTCGAGGAAGCATTTATCGACCCGCCCACCTCCCCTGGTGCCGGTTGACGGCCCTTATAGCCTTTCTTCCGCTGCATACCTGCTACCACAGTAGTCGCGGACTCCTCCCATAACTTAGTCTGTCGCGATGTGGTAATAGGGATGCAGTGAGAATAACTTACTATTAAATCGGTTGATAATCATTATATTAACATAGTAAAATACAAACCATTAAAAGGGTTATCATATATAAAACTACCAATAGAGCTGAGAAACCCAGCTAAAGGGTTGATTAATATGAAGAATATTGATAATGAGTGCTTTAGATGGTGTCATATTCGGCATTTAAACCCACAGGAAAAATATCCTCAAAGAATTAAAAAATGTGATAAAGAATGTATTGAAAAGTTGAATTACTCAGGAATTGAATTTCCAGTCAATCAAAAACAGTATAATAAAATTGAGAAACAGAATAATATCAATATCAATGTATTTGGATATGAAGAAAAACAACCATTTCCTATTTACATATCCCAAGAAAAATTTGAAGATCAAATGCATTTATTATTGATAACAGAAGGCGAAAACAAACATTATGTATTAATAAAAGACTTCAATAAATTTATGTACAATCAAACAAAACATGAACATAGAAAGCATTTTTGTATGTATTGTTTACAATGTTTCAGTAGTGGAAGAGTATTATTAAATCATAAAGAAAATTGCATCATCATAAATGGAAAACAAGCCATAAAAATGCCGTCAAAGGATAATAACATATTGAAATTCAACAACTTTCATAAGCAGTTGCCTGTACCATTTGTCATCTATGGAGATTTCGAAGCTATTGTAGAAAAAATAGAAGGATGCAGACCAAACAATGACAAATCCTATACTGAATCATACCAAAAACATACTGATTGTGGTTATGGTTATAAGGTTGTATGCTGTTATGATGATAAATATAGTAAACCAGTACAGATCTATAGAGGTGAAAAAGCTGTTAACAAATTTATGGAAGCTATGTTAGAAGAAGTTAAATATTGTCGTAATATGAATAAAAGATATTTTAACAAACCATTAAAAATGACAAAAAAGGATGAAGAAGAATTCCAAAAAGCTGATAAATGTCATATATGTGATAAAAAGTATACAGAGAAAGATATTCGAGTTCGAGATCACTGTCATATTACTGGTCAGTATAGAGGATCAGCTCATCAAGAATGTAATCTGAAACTTAGAGTAAATGCAGAAGAAATAAAAATTCCTGTTATATTTCACAATTTGAGAGGGTATGATAGTCATTTTATAATGCAAGAGATTGGTGAAATTGTCAAGAAGCATACATATACAAATAAGAAAGGTGAAAAGTGTCAAATGAATATCAATGCCATACCTAACAACATGGAGAAGTATATGGCTTTCATGTTGGGTAATCATCTTACCTTTATTGATAGTTTCCAATTTATGAGCTCAAGTTTGGAAAAACTAGTGAGCAATCTTCCAAAAAAATTGTTGAAATATACCTCTCAAAAATTCAAAGGTGAAAAACTTGATTTAATGTCACAAAAAGGAGTCTATCCATACGACTTCATGGACAGTTTTGATAAATTCAATGAAAAGCTGCCATCAAAAGAAGAATTTTACAGCATATTGAATGATGAGCATATCTCAGATGAAGACTATAAACATGCTCAAAATGTGTGGAAAACCTTCAATCTTCAAAATATGGGTGAATACCATAACTTATATCTTAAATCTGACATCCTTCTGTTAGCAGATGTATTTGAAAACTTTCGAAAGACCTGTTTAAAATACTATAAATTAGACCCTTGTCATTATTTCACATCTCCCGGTTTGTCGTGGGATGCTATGCTAAAAATGACTGATATCAAATTGGAACTAATGACTGACATTGATATGTATCAATTCATTGAAAAGGGTATGAGAGGTGGTATTTCTTATATAGCTAATCGATATGGAAAAGCAAACAATAAATACATGAAAACATATGATGAGAAGGCGCCCTCAAAGTATATTATATATCTTGATGCTAACAATCTGTATGGTTGGGCAATGAGTCAATACCTTCCAACCGGCGGTTTCAAATGGATGACAGAAAAACAAATTGATAAGATAGACTTAGCTAAGTACAAAGAAGATGGAAACAAAGGTTTAATACTAGAAGTTGACTTGAAATATCCTAAAGAACTACACAACCTCCATAATGACTACCCGCTAGGACCGGAAAAAGTCAAAGTAACTACAAACATGTTATCAGAATATTGTAAAAAAATAGCAGAAAAATATAATATATCAACTGGTTTAGTTCATAAATTGATACCAACATTAAGTAACAAAGAAAAATATGTTCTACACTATAGAAACCTTCAATTATATACAGATCTTGGATTGAAAATAACTAAAGTCCACCGAGTGCTTGAATTTGATCAGTCCGCATGGTTGAAGCAATATATTGATTTCAACACTCAGAAAAGAACTAATGCTAAAAATTCTTTTGAGAAAGACTTCTTCAAACTAATGAACAATTCAGTCTTCGGAAAAACAATGGAAAATATCAGAAAACGAGTAGATGTGAGACTAGTTACTGATGAGAAAAAACTATTAAAAATGGCTGCTAAACCAACATATGTGAGCAGTAAGATATTCAATGAAAACCTAGTAGCTGTTCATAAGATTAAGGAAACACTTATCCTAAACAGGCCGGCATATGTTGGTATGTGCATCTTAGATCTAAGCAAGACGTTAATGTATGATTTTCATTACAACTACATTAAAAAGAAGTATGGAGACAAAGCTAAGCTACTATTTACCGACACCGATAGTCTTACATATGAAATCGAAGCTGAAGATGTCTACTCAGACTTCTGGAAGGATAAAAATAGATTCGATAACAGTGATTATGCTCAAGATTCACAATATTTTGACAAGACAAATAAAAAAGTAATTGGTAAATTCAAAGATGAGGCAGCAGGTATACCAATAACCGAATTCGTCGGATTGAGATCGAAAATGTATAGTTATATAAAAGACAACCAAAAAGGAGGAAAGACTGCTAAGGGAATCAAAAAGAATATTATCAAAAATAATATCAAGCATCAAGATTATAAAGAAACGTTATTAGGAAATAAACAGATGCATCACACTATGAAAACAATAAGAAGTCAAAACCATCAATTAGGAAGTTATGAAATCAATAAAGTATCACTCAGCTGTTTCGATGACAAAAGATATATACTGGAAGATGGTATAAATTCATATGCTTATGGACATTATAAAATGAAAAAGAATTAAATCAAAAAATAACTTTCCTTAATTCAATCCTGTGTAGACTTCCTGTGTTTCCGAGAATTGTGTCACGCAAAGGATTCTATTATGTGGAATCACGCAATGAAACAAACGCACCATTTGTTTTAATCAACATATAGTTTCATTTGATTTTTCTATATTTTTTAATCCAACAGATGGGAAGTAGTTAAGACTTGGCTTGGTATCAGATCAGTTTTGCAAAACTGATCTGGTACCGCCAAGTCCTTAACTACTTGTAAGACATCAAGCCCTCAACAAATAAGCTGAAACGAGCAGATAATCTCAATATCCAGTTTGCGAGGTAAAGAAGAGCGTGGGTCGATGACTACTCACTAGTTAAGAACGCACGAGAACCCGTAGATAAGAGAACGTTGGAGATAGCTGGCAAACGGGAGCTTCAATTCAAATCTATTTTTAGTGACATTATTTCGAGCTGATACAAACCGTTTGAGAGTAAACGAGAGTTGACGAGAGCTCTTAAAAGAGCTCTCGTTCACACGATAGCGGAGGATCAATTCTCATCTGTTTCCTTATGATGGTCGATTTTCAATCCAACGCCTTGTTAGGTAGTGCTTGCGAATCGTTGTCGTTTCTATGGAAACCAAGCCTTAAGAAAGAAGTCAGCTTTGGCATCAATAATGAATATACTTCGAAATAAAATATCGAGGAAAAATCGAGTAGCAAAACACAATAAAGTGTCGCTTCTCCTAGCACTATACAGTACACGTAAAAATACGTGCTAAGTGTAATTTGTATTGGGCGAGGGTTTGTATCCACAAAGAGTTCAATAAATGCATGACAAATCGTTATGAAAGGGATAGAAATAATAAAACTAATTTTAATGCAAGTTCTAGCAAGTTCTATCTAAAAGCCACAGCACAGCTGTCTACCGTCCATTTAATTTCACTAACTGACACTAGCGGGTGTGTAAGGGTGGTTTTCATAATTGATCACCAACAACAGTATCCTTAGTTTTGCGATCATATCGCGCGATTGCAATATTATAATTGATGGTCATATTTTATGGTCGCGAATATAATGAGGCTGCTTTGCATACTTGAATAATCTGCGAGCAGAAGTTACTTGTTCGACCTATGTAGCGGCGTGCGAAAAGTAGTAACTTCTGCCGACAACATCTCGATTTCCCATCATGCATGCGCGGGTTCGTCACGCCCATCGTCACTTCCTCTGTTGCATGAAGACGCGTCACTTTCTTTTTCGCGGGAAATGTCAAATATAGCAAAAACTCCACCGAGGTTCTCCACCGATGATTCCGGTTTCTTCGCCAAAAAGATAACTTTCCTCGTAAACGCGAAACAAAGTGTGCATTATAAAAGACACTCAGCCCTAGCGCATTACTTTTTCTCTCTAATTTCATAGCCTCCGCCATAACAGTATTATTAATTTACAGCTAGGTATTTTCAACGAGGAAACCCAAGCCCTTAAGCCCCATGGTATCTTTTGGGCCAACCTCTCCAGTTACCTCCCCCCCTCACCCCCACCGTATGTTAATGTATTGCAAAACGCTCAAGCAGGCAACCGTGAAAGACAATCCAGCTGGGGCAAGTTGTAGAAACACCGATTCAACGTAGATATTTAGCTTTTTGTGTACTATATTTAGGCTGGCCAAACCAGCTTTCTTCTTCAGGTACAAATAGGAAAATTTACATTGGTATGCGAGATTATATAGAAAAATAGTTTGCGTAATGACGGAAATACGAAAAACGGATAACATATATATTGATAGTTCTAAAATATAAAAAAATAACGAAACAAAATTAAATGAAACGCTTAGGAGAGGGGAGAGTCTGAATGCTGTCTCGAATTCACGAGTTGTCTCGTAGGAACCTTTACTTGTCTCTGCTGGCAGGTGCATTTTTCAGTGCTGGGATAATGTCTTGTATGTTAAGATATGTATTTTAGTGTTATCACTATATTCCATTTCAGCAAATGGAACGCAGACAAAGCACTGAATACACTGGCGAACACAAATTGATTGTAGGATAAAGTACACCGGGAACATAAATACGTTTATTTTTGTCTGTCTACGCCTCTCGGCTAGTTTTAATTACACTCGTCATTGCTCCGCCGGTGTCTCTGGGAAAACCTTGTATACGAATCATATAAACACAACTCTTTTTTACGAGCATCAAGAAAATTTACCGGCTCGTCTTGCAAAACTCCAAGAACAAGAACAAGGTACGTAGGTTGATTGTTGCTTCGTGTTGCGTCAAAACTGAGATCGAGTTTCGTTTCCGTACGTAAACATCAATTAATTTTTAAGTATATTTTGCAAATAAAAGACAAGTTATGTCGTTATCTGTTGCGCCGAAAGAATTTTACATAGCTTTAGCAGGGAAACAGTAATTAATTATTCAAAATGGATTTTACAACTATTTCCTGCAGGGTTATTTCACGACGCCGTAACGAAACTTAACTTATAACTCATACCACACTGTGCAAGTTACGAATCAATATAAAACTACAAAAGAATCAAGGAAAAAGAAAAAACGCTGTTCGAATTTACGGAACTGAGTTAGTTGGCAACAAATTAGTAGTAAATTTTCCTGAAGTGATCTATGCCAGCTCATACCTTAATTCATTTCGATCTCTGGAGTTACCTCGGCTCGAGTTAAGGGGGACTACTTTAGGTTTAAGTTAGCAAGAAATCGAGATAACTGGGGTTCCTCAGATTACTTCTAGCGTTTTTCCTTTCATATTTCGATAAACGAACACAAAATTGGTTTTTAAGTAGAATCTACGTTATGATAGCATCAACTACTTACCCAGTACATTGCTTTTATGTGGCCGTCATTTGTTGAAAAAGGTTCTTGCAGCGCAGCTTTTGGAAAACGTACGTGACGTCTGCAGTGAAGTTCCTTGTTGCGGCGAGTATTTTTAAAAAGACTGAGCGGCAATATACTTTACATATGTTGGCGACTGTCCAAAGCTTTTTAGGTTTCACGAAAAGCGTAAGTTGACCTTCGTTTTGTCTTAACCATATATATGATCCAAATTTATTTTCTCCTTACAATATCAATACAGTGTCAAGCACAACGGTGGGGAGAATACATATAATCAACAACCAGGATACATTTTGATAAACCGCCAAATTTTCTCTGCTGAAATGTTTTCATATACCGTTTCACCTGCCGTTCATGTCATTTAACCATATATATAATCAATATTTATTTTCTCCTTACAATATGAATACAATGTCAAGCGGAACGGTGGGGAGAATACATATAATCAACAACCACGATACATTTTGATAAACCGCCAAATTTTCCCTGCTTTCATCAAAGGGGAAATGTACGGATCAGTAAAGAGAACAAAACTTCGACTAAGCAACTCATCAATACAGAACTAACAACGTATGATCTGAGTCCATCGCTAAATGGGTTTTTCAGAACTCAATGAAAAGTTTACTTATCGAATTAAAAATCTACAAACCTTCCATAAACTACAGTAATAGCCCATATAAGAACCTAGGTTTTGAGAACCTGTTAGGCAAAAATTTTCATTTTAAGCCCCCTCCACATAAGAACCTATTAAGGCTAAAATTTTAAGTTAGGTTCTTATCAGTGGGGTTGCTGTAAAAGTGTATAGGTAGTATCAACATGAGTTTGTTTGTTATGTTTTGTTAAGGACATACTGTATACTGTACCTGCACTGAACTGCCTATAGGCATTGCTGTATGGTACAAATAAATGATTTATATTGTATTATGAGATGATATTTATAATATACTATAATATATTTAAATGAAATTCATATGAAAATATAAGATGAACCTATTTTAAGAACCTGGTTAGCCTAAATTTGCTTTAAGTAACATAGCTGTATCTGAATCGTCTGATAAAGTTACGCTTTCGTCATTTAATGAAATATGTCTGCAGGAAAGTTGGTTGTTTGCGTCCATGAGTTACGTCAAGCATCAATTACATTTAATTTCGCCATTCGTCTAGTATCATAGTACATTTCACAAAACATAAATTTAAGGTGATGTTACACGAGCCGATTTTTAACGCCGATTTTTAATCCATGTTACACGAGACAACTTTTAACGCAACTTTGTTGCGGCAACAGGCGGCAACGGTATGTTACACCAGACGATTTTTAACATTGTCCGTAACGTTTGAGCCCAGGCTCCTGCTCGAGCATATAAGTTTTCGCCTTTCGGCGTCATCTAAACGAACTTCAGGTACAAATTCGACTTCATCTTCAACAAGCTCCGCCATTTTGTCTGTTTACGTGTGTCGACGTGACACTTTTCGGTTGTCCGTGGTGCATTCTGGGACGATGTTGCGTTAAAAGTCAGCGGCGGGGATGTTACACACGCCAACTCCAACAAAATTAGGGCAACAATGTTGCAGGTTTTTGAATCGCTTTCAAAAACCTGCTACATGTTGGCGCAACGAAATGTTGCGTTAAAAAGGTGATGTTACTCGAGCCGATTTTTAACGCCGATTTTTAACGCAACATTGTTCCGTTAAAAATCGATATCGTGTAACATGGCGCACAGGCCGATTTTTAACGCAACATTTCGTTGCGCCAACATGTTGCAGGTTTTGAAAGCGATTCAAAAACCTGCAACATTGTTGCCCGAATTTTGTTGGAGTTGGCGCGTGTAACATCCCCGCCGCTGACTTTTAACGCAACATCGTCCCAGAATGCACCACGTACAACACGTTCGTTCTTCTTGTGCTTATGCTATGCTTGTGTCACATTTATGTCAAGTGAGAACGGGGATGAAATAAGCACAAGCATAAGCACAAGGCAGTCAACCAAATCATCCGCTATCTTTGATTCGGATCTCCACCCGAGGAAAGCTGGTATCGAGAATTTCGTTCATACTGCGCTTGCGTATGTCTTTATGCTTATGTTCTGGCGTTCTCACTTGCTTTTCGGCCGATTATGCTTATGCTTATGCTTGTGCTTATGCGCTAGTGAAAACCAGCCTTTAGCTGTCAACATCTGTCGTTGTTATATAATATAAAGGCAGACTTTTCGTAGAAACCTCGGTTTGTGAAATTTTATCATAGCGTGCATGGTCACGAGTAAACTTGTAACTCCATCGCCGCAAAATAAAAAACTTTTATTAATAAGATGACTTTCAGTGAGGCGTTTTTGGCAACAAAAATTGTGTAGAATTTTTGCTTCCACCTGGATATCTTCGATGTTGTTCTCCATTTAAAAGCTTTAAAAAAGAGTGAGCGCAAAAAATTATGCTCAGTGTCGTGTAAAACTGATTTACACACGTCATTAATTTTATGATAAAAAATTTTATATAAGCACGGGCGTGCGTAAATTAAGTTATGGATGCACGTTCACGCTATTGAATAGGCCATTTCCGAGTTGTCTTTAGCCTCTCTATCAAAGCGAGGCTAGGTGCGAAACCTTTCATATGAAAATGAGTTTTCATTCACATGCAAATAAGTTTTATTTGCATGTGAATGAAAACTCATTTCCATATGAAAGGTTTCGCACCTAGCCTCGCTTTGATAGAGAGGCTAAAGGCAACTCGGAAATGGCCTATTAGATTGGGCGAATTTCCTAGCTGTGTTATAAAATGTTTTGGAAAGTTTAGAGTCCTTTTGATAAATGTCGCAACACGAAAATAGCTCAATTTCAAGGACAAATTTTAAAAATGTTGCACATGATTGATACACTGTAGTTGTTTTAGCCTGAGCGCATGCAGCTATTTCAATTAACGTTGTCGGATGAAAGCTCAAAGCCTACAAGCCAAGAACGCAAGGTAGTATGGGTAGTTGTTAATAGACATTCTATTTTCCGGTTGGCAGTGCGGGTGCGACGGGAAAAGGACGTTTGCCTCCGTGTTCTTTAAAAAAGAAAAAACAAGAACAGAAACGAATTTTATTGCCTTCGATCGAAGCGGTTCTTTTATTTGACAGTGTGGAGAGATTAAAGCATTAGGAAGCTTAAGGAGCCACACAACGGGCGACGGCAGAGAGAACGGCACAAAATAGTAGGTTTAATGGGCGAAAACATGCCTCTGCACGTGCGTTTTACATTTTGGTACATTTCTTTGCCGCCGTTCCCTGTAAAACAACAACGTCAAATGATCAAATACACCTTATTCCAAAATGGCGGCCAATTTATTATTCTTTTATATGCATGTTAATTAGCCCTCATGGCCTCATTTTCACTTGAAAATTCTTTTGTATTTTGCACATGCTGACGAGGCCAAGAGGGCTAATTTACATGGAAATAAAAGAATAATAAAATGGCCGCCATTTTGGAATAAGGTGTATTATGGTGGTTTTCACGTTACGTCACGGCGGTCATGTTGGTGCACACCTACAAAAGAATTTTAATGAACTTCTTTTGTTATGTGCACCAACATGGCCGCCATGGCCTTTGTCATTTGAGTCCCACAAGATTGAAGGTCACGTGAGTGATAACCATCTATAGGTTATGTGGAGAACACTGAACACACGACGGTTAATTTTCCTTTCTCTCTTTGAACTTGAAAGACGTCCCTACAAATTAAGCTCCCAGACAGTCCAGTCACAACTGTTATTGCTTAAGCTTCCAATTGTTGATTTTGGTAAATTTATGCATAAAAACCCCATATTACCTTGCGGTCTTGGCTTTAAGCTTTTTCATCCGACAACGTTAATTGAAAAAGCTGTATAAATTGTAAACAAGACAACATTTGTGTAGACACTAAGTTTGCAAAATTGACAACTGTATTAATGTATTAATTTCAAGAAAATTTGAAAACGTAACAATAAACAAACACTTCAATTTAGCAGAATGCTCGGAGGAGTTCACTATCTTTTGTTTGCCTTCTGTGCCGATGCCCCAAATAGGATTCTAAATAGGATTTCAAACACAGAGTGAAGGAAAACTTAGTTTTCTTGTTATAAACAATGTCGTGGAACGTTTAATGTCATTTTGACGAAATGACAGTCAAAAAATAGCATTTACGTCTTTAAACCGCGGCTTAGTGAAATTTCGGCAGTCAAAGGGTTAACTAACAGCGTAAACGGAAATATATATTTTTTAAACTAAAATCATTGGCAGTTCTTTAGGGTGACAAACTCTTAATTGTTAAAAAAAAAACTAAAAATGATGGCAGTACCTTTATAGACACTCCTTCCTGTACTTGATCTTTGAAGGTTATACTTTAGGCCTTTTGAAGTAATGAAAATTTTACAGCGATCTTTTAGTATGGCTTCTATATTGGTCATAACACGATGCATTCAGATCTTCGTAACAATTTAAATAAATCAAGAGGGAAAATATCGACTTTCAGCGTGTTTTCTTATGGTGGATTAAAGGATCTTAAAACTTATGAAATATTTTAAGTGTTAAAAAACATATGAAACTATAGTTATTTCTCACTTACCTCGGATAAATATATTTCTTATTTGTTTCCGTAAAAAGCAACTCCATATAGTCTTTTAATATTCGATGATGCTCGCTAAAAATTAGAAATGAATTAATAATTTATTATAAGGCAAAATCAGTCTAAATAGAACCCTTTCATAACCATTTAAACTTTCGACTAGGAGGTCAGCGTTATTAACTATAAACAAAGCTTCTTCAAAGACCGGCAATTTTAATGATAATAAATAACATTCAGCTAAAAAAAAGATAAATTTACAGATTCCAGTATGGTCATGCAAATAACATGATTAAGTTTTCATTTTGGTTGTCTTTAGTTTTTATCACAACAAAGATATGAATAAAGACTGCACTTTATTATGGCGTCCTTGACGATTTTCCTACACCAAATAAAACAAGAGTAAAACTTACCAACATGAATGCTTTTTTCTTTATGCTTATAGCTCGGCTTATAGTTATTAGTTTGGCGGTATTATAGGAAGTAAAGGAGTCTTCACAAGGCTTAGTTATCCATCAATTCTCATTAAGTTTTCATTTTAGTTGTCTTTAGTTTTTATCACAAAAAATGATAATTACGACTGCACTCTGTAACGATGTCTGTCCTTAACGAAACATGAGAAAAACAAATAATAATAATATGAAGGCTCTCTTTGTTGATGCTTTTAATTGCTCATGGCGTATATCTATAGTTATTAGTTTGGCATTAGAGAACAGGATATCTTTGAGAAAAGCTTGTTTAGCAGAATAATGCTCGCAACAAGTTAACGGCTTTATTAAAATAAACACATATTACATGTACGAAGTGTTAAGTAGACATCCTTCTGGTATTTAATAAAAAGCGGTACACATTTGACATTCCCACCTGGTGTTGCCCTAATTGAGGGTTTTAATAAAACAAGCGGTCTCTGCGATGTTGTAAATAATAAAAAATGACTTTATTGGGTATTTCAAACATTTTAAATGCCATTTAAACTGAATAAACCAAGGCTATATTACTTACCAGAAAACTTATATAAAAACGTATTATAAAAAACGGTTAAGTAGATATCCTGCTGGCATGTAATAAAAAGCGGGATATTTGGCATCCCCTCTCGTGTTACCCTAAATTCTTTAATGCACCGGTAACAGGAAGTCTTAGCAATTTAAATTTAGCGACTTAAAAACGAGGAAAAAAAATTCCTATTTTTTTCTTATTTTGTAATTTAACTTAACCTGTTAATCTCGGAGCCATGTTTTAACTTTTTCACTATGAAATTTGCTCTGTTACATTCTCTATTAAAAAAATTCGCATCGCAATTTTGTCTTTCACCTTTTGGTGAAAGTTGTGAGTATTTTTGTGAATATTTTAACGGAGCCATAAAAATAAGTTAAATCGCGCGCGTCCGTGGGCGTCGGCCACTCAGAACTTCTCCCCCAGACGAATAATCTCAGATAGAACCCTGCAAGTCAGTACAATATGGAGAGCAATCGCAAAAATTGACGCGCAAATCTCGATTACTTTTCAAAAATATCTAAAGATCGTTTTATCAGTCAAAATAGTTTGACCAAAGAAAATTTCCGCACCATGGAGAACACCGAAAAATATGTTTCAATGAAACACGTTTCCCGTTAACATGTTTGCAATTTCATTATTTGTTAATTTCAAACCGTTATAAGCATGTTTATGGCAGAACGCCGTGTGGACTTCTCTTAATGGTCAAGAATTTCGGTAAGAGCTTCGCAAATGCAGATATTTCTGCACCATGGAGAACACCAAAAAATATGTTTCAATGAAACACGTTTCCCGTTAACATGCATATGTTTGCAATTTCATTGTTCACATTATTTGTTAATTTCAAACCGTTATATGCATGTTTATGGCAGAACGCCGTGTGGACTTCTCTTAATGATCAAGAATTTCAATAAGAGCTTCGCAAATGCAGATATTTCTGCCCTTTAATCTTTACAAACACCAAGCTTCCTGCTCCTCCTTCTTCCTTGGCAGACGTTTTTCAACCGACAATCAATTTCGAGTTTCGTTTGCATAATCATTCAATCAAGTCTGTTCTTGTGCGTGCAAGCTTATATTTATTTAATAATAACTGCTCAGCTATAAAACAGGCAAAATTGAAACAAATAATTGATGTTGAAGACTATCTAGGAAAAAATGAAAATATAAGTTAAAAAAGAATAATAACACATAAACAGGAACAACTTATTATAAGGGACACCTGCGACTTTGAAACACTGAATAAACAAAAAGAAATTAACATTTTTAATATGAGAACACTGTAAAATTATTTTCAAAATGAGTGAAATTTGTGATCCTCGCAGTGTGCTATAAGCAACCTGAAAAAAGTCAGGCTTGAACGGAATTCGAACCCATGACCCATGACCACCGAGCTATCAAGCCACATGGCTAGATGGTCAATTGTGAGTTTGTAATATACCCGATGATAGGGAATATATATGAATATGAATATATGAAAATCATATATATATAAAATTATGTGAACTGCGGATATAAACAAATTTTACTCATGTTTAATATCCGCAGTTCACATAATTATATGATTTTCATGTATTCATATTCATATATGTTTAAAATGTCAGAAATGTCACATATCGAAATGTCTGAGTAAACTATCTAAGTTTTTAATATATATTATGAGCATGGTCCGCAATGAAACAGGATAGATACATGATGTTTAATGCGACGTTAACCACCAAAATTCCCTTATAAAGTTTCTTCAGCGCGATTAAATGGGAAATCAAATTGCTCTTGACTACATTGATCAAAGGATATGCTTGAGCCAAGTGTTCTTTCAGCTAAGTTTAATAATCCTTATTAGTTTTAGTTGGTTCGCATATTTTAGAATCAACAAATGAAAGTTTACCTTAATCAACAGACCACCATGAATATTTTTTAGCAACTTTTATCATATACTTAGGTTCAGTTTCTAAAATTAACACCGGCTTGGACAACAAAGACAGAACTCTGCACGACATTTTTTAAGTTCTTTTGTTTCCGTTAAAGAAGCCGCTGGTAATAAAAACTCATAAAAGGTAATAAAATTAATACGCACTCAGTTAATTTTTTGACTGACAGGCGATTGGGATGTTCATGAGTAGACTGATTCATCCTTTAAAAGAACCGATATAGCTTAACTTATCACATTTCAGTAAATTGGCGGCAAAATACCTTACCAAAGATGAAAACCAGAAAACAAACCTGAACTGTTTTGCTCGTCAGAATTTACTTCAGGGATACAAAACGAGCTGCTTGGTCTCTCAGTGCTTAATATTTTTCTGTCCACAACTGAATATTTTCTCTTAATTGTAAATTGTTTTTATTTTATTTTGTAATATACATATTTGTTAAACGCCCCGCTTGGAAATCAGCTATTGTATATAGTTGTAGTGGCTAGCGTTGTAAAATAAAGTGTATGTTGTTGTTGTGTACTACTATTCGTTCCAAAATGAAGTACGTACTGTATTGACATGACAAAATCGACTGGCTCAGCCTAAGGCGTTCTCGCTTGCGTGGTTTTCGCGCCAGATCAAAAAACAAAGATGGCGCAAGTATCGCGCAACGATACGCATGCGCCACTCGCCCCAGACTACACAGTTTCGGTTTTCATCTTGGAACGAAGTTCGTTTTTAGTTTACATGATACCAGAATGAAATGCCATACCTGAACGAGAATTTCATTCGGATTCAAAACCAGAGTGAACTCATTCCGGAATGACCTGTACGGGAACAAAATTTCGTCTCGGTATCATGTAAACAGATACAGATAAATAAATGGAGATGGAATGAACTCGTTCCAGAATGAAAGTCATTCCGGTATCATGTGAATAGCCCTTTAGGAGATAACTGGTATTCACATGAACCTCCTAATTTAAGACATGTTTTATTTTTTTCTCCTAAACTTAGGACCTCCTAAAATTTTAAGACATGTCATAACTGGTATTCACGAAGACCTCCTAACTTAAGATATGTCTTAATTTTTCTCCTAAAATTGACCTCCTAACTTATTAAAACATGTCTTGACGGGGGCTAAATTCGATTGTTGACGAGTTTTACGTCGATTTTCAGCGTGATAATTGTGTATCACAATAGTTAACGATTACATAAACATTTTATAGCATTATATAGCTTTCCTAAGAAAAATTAAATATTTTCTACCAATGTCAAACAACACGGTTAGTTACATATAGGCCTTCGTGTCATTAACAGGTTCCACATTTCTTTCTCATTGCAGATTTACATTTCCGTTTTTCATGAAAATAAGCCCTTGTACAAGAAATATCGAAGTAGACCCTATTAAAATGATGATGGATTTGTTTGTTGCTTTCGCTACTGACCATGAATGAAGATATTATCAGTTTTGCTATCTTAAATTCGAGATGAAATAAAGATTATTGTATTGTTATTGTAACAACAATTAACAATTAATTTTTTTATTCTGCTTGTAATTCATTGTGTGTGGCAAAATAAAAAAATAAAAAAATAAATAAAAAATAGTCATTCATGTAATTCTATAACTTTTTATTCATAAGAGCGCGCCTTATAAACTATCTCTGATTGGTTTACTTTTACTAATCGATAACTGCCCGGGACCATTGTGCGACATACATTTCGACTTTATGTACATTGAATAGTAAAATATTTGCCATTATTTCTACGCCAATTTACAATGTGCAGTTTACAGCTTGAGGGTAATTAATTTGATAAATACTACAAAATAAACTGTGGATAGTCAATTGATTCGTAAAAAATATTACTTGGAGGTGAAAACAAGTAGTTGTATAATAAATGATTCCCGGGTTGACGTCATCTAATTAATATTTTGTAAATTAAAATCTCTATGACAAACTAACACGACGTTCAAAACAAGAAATAATAATAATAATAATAATAAAACTTTATTAACATGTCATTATATTTTACGATTCAACTATTAAATGTACATAGCTAGAGTTGATTATGAAAAACACGTTCTATGGGTGATAGGCACTTTAAAGGGGCAGTGTCCTGGCTGAAATATTGCGTTTTCATGATTATCTTAACCCTTTCACTCCCAAGAGTGCCAAACATCAAAATTCAAGAAAAATCCCAAATTTCATTTTGTAAAATATCACAAAACAAATGGTACCATGCAAAAGTACTGCCGAAGAGGTTTCATTTGAATGGTCACGCCATAGGTTTTCGTCCACAGAATCAAAAGTTAGAACAACAATACATGTCTCCATAATTGACTCTGGGAGTGAAAGGGTTAAGCTGGTTTTATCATCTTGAAGTAGGAAGACAGAATCGTCAAAAGTGATGAACGCAAAGAAATATGAACTTAAAAGACAAAACAACACCTAAAAAATCTCAAAATTCCACAAGAATGACAATTTTGATTTCATGACAGCCTTCCACGAAATCAAATTTGATGAACTATATATTATCCACTTTCATCCTTGTAATCCTGCACTTTTCCTCCAAACTACCGGTTCTGTTTTGCTCTATAGATTCTTTTTATTCATTTTAGTTGTATATTTGGTGGCATTTGTGTCCTTTTATTGGCAGGTATTAGGTAATAAAAAAATCGGCGAGCGGAGGAAAGGGGGAAGGGAAAGGGGAAGGAGAAGGAGAAGTGGAAGGGGGGAGGGGACGCCTTCTTACCCTCCCCAGACTGCGCTCAGTTCGTTCCACTTGCTGATTTTCCTTTCACCTAATACCCCTTAAAAGGAGTCTGTCCACCGCAGGGTATTAGGATTTGTAAAAACTAGACAATACATTGTGTACTACAAAGGCTCTCTTTGTTTGTTTTTTATTAAGTGTAACTACTAAAGGCCTCGTACAAGGCAGTTCATGTTCCGAGTTTTATAATACAATTATATGATAGGTTTTGAATGACAGTCAAATCTTAATTTACAAAATGACGTTCGTTGTACCATCATTGTTCCTTTCTTGTGCCGTCATTGTACCTTCATTGTACAGTCTTTGATGTCTGTTGTCTTAGGTATGAAGCATAAAAGGCAAAATTATTACCTGTTTTCATTTCTCACGAATGATATTTTAAGATTAAGGAGACCTAAGCCAAGATGACTGAATTCCATATTGTACTGAAAGAAATTTATCACTCAGCAACTAATTATGAGCTTTATTTATACGTTTTTTACCGTTAAGGCACTTGCATGTGCAGAAGTCATGAATTAGTCAGCTCAGTAAAATCGTCTGAATTGATTTTTGTTTAGTTTACTACAATCTTAATTATATAAATGCTTTAGTCCAGCTAAAGCGAAAAAACGGGGTGGAGAGGCCTCCCCTAGATCCGCCGCTGTTAACTATGCACTACATTCACAGAAAAGGTTTATTTACACAGTATTTAAAATAAAACCCGAAAACGTAGCAAGTCACTCTCTTCTACAAGTCTCTGGGAACGTAGCTCTAAAATGGATGTCCACGATTGCACGCAAAGGGGGAGCACGCTACCCCATGATAGCCATGACAAAGTGTCCTCATCTGTAAAAGTTCACCGTGACACACATAATTTTGTCACATATGAAGTATTTATTAAACAACACTTGCGTGCATTCCTGGACATAAGTGCTAAAAGGTTATGGTTATCCCGGTTTTGCAGCTATTTTCGGAAAGATTTGGAAAAGAGTGACAATGAATCCGGCTACACATGTGATTCCCCTGGGCTACTAAGAACGACAATTATATAAATGACCCTTATTCCTTTTAAGCATTACACGTCTACACAGTCATAAGAAAACCCGCAGAAATAAAGAATAGGCCATTTCCGAGTTACGTTATGCCTCGTTGTCAAAGCGAGGCTAGGTGCACAACCTTTCATATGGAAATGAGTTTTATTTGCATTTGAATAAAAACTCATTTTCATATGAAAGGTTGTGCACCTAGCCTCGCTTTGACAACGAGGCATAACGTAACTCGGAAATGGCCTATTACATTTTTGGTTTCATTCAACGGCTATGTGAAACAACTATGAAAGTCTATACGTATTTATCTGGCATACCGTATCTATTTAATGTGATATTTTTCAGTGAAATCTATCCCGAACGTTAGGTGTAATCTTTGTTGAACACAGATTTCTGTGATTTTAAATACACAGGGTTTAATAAATCACTATATTTTCAGTAGTCCATACATTACAAGCACACTTTTCGTGTGCCTCCTAGCAACATATTTAAGAGGTTCCGAGAGGCAACCCTTACCGATTTATCATAAAACATCCTTCTATCAAGAGGCCACAGTGCTCTTGTTTGTTAAAGTTATAGTTGTTTGTTATAGTGCAAGCACGAACATTTTGCGTGTTGCCTAGCAACATGTAAACCTTCAGATTCCGAGAGACAATCCTTACGGATTTATTATTAACATTCTCCCATCAAGAGGCCACAGTGCTCTTATTTTTTTTATAGCTATAGTTATGTGCTATAGTGCACGCATATATATTTTGTGTGTTGCCTAGCAACATATAACCTTTCAAAGTCCGAGAGGCATGCAAGTACTTTCCAGAACTTTCCAGAACTTTCCAGTAAGAGTATTCACTATGCGGCACAACATAGTTGTATTAAACGTTCAAGTATGTGAATAAAATCCACAATATCTGCGTGACATTCAAATAAAGTTAAGGTGCTGAAAAGAACGTTCAGACAAGTGATACTGTTTGTTTTGCAACAATCGTTTCCAATATCAAAATGGCCATGCCATGGCCTCGACAGACGTGGAAGTAGTGACCTGTGTGACGTGTGATCTCTTCGGCTTGAGACGGCAGTGTCAGTGATCATACTTTCTTTTATACATTGGGCTGGCCTGCTGGCTGCCCGTGGTAGGTTGTCATTTCATGTCTCTCCTGTCCTCGGTTTGCGTTTTCATCGCGAAAGCCGTTTTCTCCCTCGCCATCCCCACTAATATCCACCTTGTTCTGATTCTTTTTCCTTATACTGAAACAATCGAGAAAGAAAAGAAAAAACAAGTGAGTGATAAAATGTGATATAAAGCTTGAGTAATAAAAAGCTCGTTCTTAAGCCCTGGTCAAACGGTGCATGATTGTTGATGATAGCTGAGGTGAGAGTTTTGATAAAAAACTATCATCTACTGTGCGTGATAGTATGATAGTTGATCAAAGGTCATGCAAGCAGTCGCCCAGTGACTTCTCGTTTGACTCTCAACCACTATTGAACTTATACCACTATTGGCTTGATATTTTCTTTGTGTTCCGACCTCGACAGAGACCGTTAACTTTGTGAGACCATTTTAGTAAAGCTACAGCTGAGCCCGCTACTCTAGGTGGCAACGGCTGACCAAAAAACTATCATCAACTTTCATGAAAAATTTGAACATACTATAGTATATTGCTAGAAAATGGATGCTTTTTAAGTTTACTCCCTAGAGAATTACGTACTTTCATGAACCTCAAAATTTCAGAAAATTTGGCTAAAATGCAAGAGAGATACCTTGCTTTTAAGTTTCTCAATCCGTGGATTTGTGTTATTTGAGAAACACGGTCTTAAAGTTAAGACAACGGATTTTATAGATCAAATACAGTGTATGGGCGTGGAGGGAGGTGATTGCATTCATTTAACACGTTTTATAGTTACTAGGACCGTTGCTATGGGAACATTATATACTACTGTTACAGTTATAGTTAGTAATAGTTCACCTTTTTAGTCAGTTTTAAATTAAGTGAAATTCTTTCAAATGAGAATTCCATTTCATCTCCTTAAAAATATTACAATCTTGCCTTTGTTAAAAAAAACCAACGTTGCAAGCTTGTCTTGTGTATAAGACCACCTTAAGGCATACCAAATGTGGCCTAATAACAATTCGTGAATACTTACATTAAGACAACGACAACAATGATAATAACGATGACCAGCACCCCAAGAACGACTCCAATCACAATCCATTTCCAGTCGTCATCCTTCTTTTCAGGACTAACTGAAATCGTCGACTGAGATGGTTCAGTGACGGAGGGCGTGGTCGCATTACTTGTTGGCGGTGGGGTTGTTGCCACATACCCCAGTTTTATTTCATTAATGGAGGCGCCCAAGAGAGACTCCAGCTCTGATTTGGAAATGTTCACGACCTGTAGGAGGGTAGCAGCAGAGATAACTGCTCCCCCTTGGATGTTAGATGGCAGTAAAATGTAGAATAGAATTCTCAGATCGTTGTTGTCTTGCACCGGGAATCCTGGCAACAGGTGTACGTTGTCTGCAGTAAAAATTCCCAAAGCTCGCCTGTGAGGAGAAGAAAATCGCGTTAGACTTACAGTCGACCATCCAAAATTCAAAACTAATGCTGTGTTCACACTAGGGCGAAACATGTTTAGTCTGGCTAATGCTGTGTTCACACTAGGGTTAAACATGTTTAGTCTGCTTATGCGTGTTCACACTAGGGTTAAACATGTTTAGTCTGCTTATGCTGTGTTCACACTTGGGCGAAACATGGTTGGTCTGATCACGAATGAAACATGTTTCACTGTGAAACGTGTTCACTTTAGGCGGTTCATTGTGCAAATCATGATCAAAACATGTTTATTCTGAGCATGATAATGATTGAAACTACCTCACGAGGTAGTTTCGATCTAAGCTAGACGAAACACGGGAGATGGTCGCATGCGAGGTGGTCGCATGCGGAGGTGGTCGCATGCGGGAGGTGGTCGCATGCGGGAGGTGGTCGCATGCGGGAGGTGGTCGCATGCGGGAGGTGGTCGCTTACGGGAGATCTTCGCTAACAGGAGGTGGTCGCTTACGAGTGGTGTCTTACGAGGGAACAGACCACAGAGATCTTAACTTTAAATGACAATGTAAAAAGCACCTTTTTCAGCGAAAACTGTTTTATTATATAGGTGGTTTTCACGTTACGTCACGGCGGCCATGTTGGTGCACACCTACAAAAGAATTTTAACGAACTTTTTTTTGTTATGTGCACCAACATGGCCGCCATGGCCTTTGTCATTTGAGTCCCACAGGACTAAAGGTCACGTGAGTGATAACCATCTGTAGAAGTTTTGATGTAAGGGAGAAACTTTTCTTTGTATTGGAGTTGTATCGTAACACATTCATTTTGCGCTTGTAGTGGCACCCAAATATGGACGAGTGGTCGCTTACCAGAGGTTTAAAATATTAACCCTTTCACTCCCAAGAGTGCCAAACATTAAAATTCAAGAAAAATCCAAAATTGAAGTTTGTAAAATATTGAAAAACAAATGGTACCATGCAAAAGTACTGCTGAAGAGGTTTTATTTGAATGGTCACACCATAGGATTTCATTCACAGACTCAAAAGTTAGAACTACACTACATGACTTCGTAATTGACTCTGGGAGTGAAAGGGTTAAAACATTCTAATCACCAGCAATCACGAGAGGTGGTTGCTTACGAGAGATTTCAACTATAATGATTTGACTGGGGAAATATTGGTATTTTGGAAAAATTAAAGTGGTCGCTTAGGAGAGGTGCCCGCTTACAAGAAGTCGTCGCACATGGAAGTTCGACTGTACTTTGTAACTATTTTAGGCCGATATTGAAACTGAAACGTGTTTTTAAAGCCGTCATATCCGATTTCAAAGCACCATAAGACTTATTGGTTTGTGTGATAGTGATAGACGTGCGCAGAGATGAAATCTATCTAGGGGGGCAGCGTGGTCGCGTGGTTAGGGCGCTGGACTTCAAATCGGGAGGTCCCGAGTTCAAGTCCCGCTCTGACCACTAGCTGGAGTTGTTTCACGGTAGACCCGAGTTCAACTCCTCGAACACACTTGTAAGTAGCCAACTGGTCTGCCTCCTGCCAGTTGGGATTTTTAACCTGTTATTTTCAATTTGCAATATTTATTTCCTTATTTGAGTGGCGTGCCTGTAAATTAGCTGCAGCTAAGTGCTCGTCCACTATAAACTATAAAAATTGTTTATATCGTCCAGTGTTCAACGTGCACTGATACTCGCTAAATCTGAACAGCAAAAGAGACACTTTATACACCTTATTCCAAAATGGTGGCCATTTTATTATTCTTTTATATCCATGTAAATTAGCCCTCTTGGCCTCGTCAGCATGTGCAAACTACAAAAGAATTTTCAAGCGAAAATGAGGCCAAGAGGGCTAATTAACATGCATATTAAAGATAATAAATTTGCCGTCATTTTGGAATAAGGTGTATATCTGCACGCATGCAGCCATAAATTATTATGATTACTATACCAGCACTAACTATTTTAGAGATTTTCCGAGGATTTTCGACCTTTAGTAATCATCCGGATTATCCATGAGGCCCTTTTAGGACATAAAAGCATCCTATTTTTAACGTCACTTTAAGATGTGAATTTATAAAGATAAATCTAACACACCTTTTCCTTTTACTTGGCAATCCACAAGCATCTTTGTTCTGCGTACAATGATCGTCCATTTTCTGGGCCATCGTTTGTTTGAAATTCGTGTCTACCGTTGCGTTGTACTGCAAAATGGATGGATCATCAGTTAGTGGCGACGAAAACAACAACAACAACAATGGCTGTGGTCGCATTAGAGTAAACACTGGGGTTTTGCATCAAAATTGCTATGCCACACATGTTAGGCAGTGGTTTCCTGTATGTTATATGCGCACGCATGCCATGTGCTCTTACTCAGTTTAAAGCAACCGCCATGTTGGACGTTTGAAGTTGTTGTGCCGAAACTATTCTCGAGTATCTATTCCGATAAACACAACAAAATTCTAGTGTCTTGAATCCTTATGGGAGTAATAACGAAAGACCCAAGCAGTGTTCTCATTAGCCTTCACACATTCATCGATTTAAAGTGCCTATGAAATGAAATTTTTTTCCTCGATTTTCATTAGTTTATTATGTCCAAAGAACGAAAACAATAATCATTTCCCGAGGAAAAGAAAGAAAATCGGTGTTTTAGCCCCTCGAAGATGCGTCACTTCGGTTGAAAAGTGGCTCCAATTTTTGGAGAGCCTGGGGGCGAGTGGGCGTGCGTGATGACGTAAATTACGTAAATAGTATGACACAATGGTTTGTTTACGCTATAATTCCCTTGGAATCCTTTAGCGTGATGGTCATTTTGCCAACGTTTTTGGCTGTACAAATGTCAGACAGCGCCTAATTTGTTTCTTTACAGTCCTCTGAAGGTGAAGAGGATCAGTTTCGGATCACTCTTGATCAACTGAAATGATCGTGTCCACTGTAGTTTTGCCTTAGCGAGACGAACCGACTGTGCCGCTTGAGCGAAGGAAATGAACATGAAGAAGACGGACTTTGATTGAGATTATTGAACGTGAAAGGTATACATTTCAGTAGCACAGCGTCTCAGTGGTTCGCCAGTTGAGTTGTAAGCTTATTGAACGCAGAGGCGTTTTTGTTATTTCTTTTTAGTGGCTCGTTGACTAGCGTTTATCGAACGCGAACGATACATTTGTAGTACAAACAATCACGATATTAGCGCATTAGCGACAAGGCCGGTCTTCTCTGAAGTTCATTGATCGCGCGTGGAGGTTATGAACTTATTTTATCGGCTTGGCAATTCGCTCGTCTACTTAAAGTTCTTTTTTCAATGCGAAGGATATGTCTTGGCGGCTTGTTAGTTGAAAGTTTCTAAATTATACTGATATGTTATGCATATCCGAGGTGGTGTTTTTCAGGCGGCTTGCTGAATTGAATGTGAATGGTGTATTTTTAGCGGCAAGGCGCCTTGATAGCGTATTTATTTATTTATTCAAAATGTTTAAACTCAAGTATATACGTAATAATTATGCTTCTTAGTTCAGTGTCTTGCCAGCGATTGATCGTTTCTGGAAATTTTAACCACTTGGCGGCTTGTGAGTTCAAAGTATCGTGTTTACATTTATGTCTGATTTATATTTCATTGTATAAAAATTGATCTGATCGAACACGCAATGATTCAGCAATGTATTTTGTTTCGAATAGTCTTACGCATTTGTACGTGTAGATTTTTGATAGATGTTCCGTAGAATAGACGCCTTCCAGTGAACACTTGCGTCGCTGCACTTTGAATTTTATAATTCGGAATACCGTATAAACATTTATATTACTCGCCAGTCAGTGCCGATCGAGTCAGTATATTTTTGTAGGCCTCACTGACTTCGACGGCTCTCCAGTCGAGCCGAGGCTTGAAGGAACTTCCAAACAGGATATGGATTGGAAACATTATGCTTGATTAAACGGCCTCACCGGCCGGAATGTTATTTTCTTTTGCAAAATAATATTAATCTTAACAATAAGCGCTTTCATTGAAAACAACATCGCTTGACGTACCCTTTCCGATGTCGACGAACAAATTTCGTGTATTTCGCCGGCCTATTTTCCTCTGGAGCAAAATAAAGCTTTGTTACACCCTCTGTTATCGAAGAATTCTAATATCTCGTATGTTTGAGGCCGCTCGCCACAAAATATTGGTCCACCTCTAGCAACGTCTCTTGTCAGCTCTCTTGTTCTCTATATTCCCGCAGCAGTTTGTACAACTATTTACGTCACAGTGTAATATGACACTGGTTTTGGCCGCGCACAAATTGGAGCCACTTTTTGGCGCCAACAACCTAACTTTGAGACCATAAAATAAGCGTTTCGCATCGTCCCTAACACTTTAAACCTTTTATTCCAAGGTCTGCAAAGGTGAAACTTTCGATACATCAAAAAATAAATTACATTTCATAGACACTTTAAAGGGGCTCCGTCACCATTTTTAGTGTTACTTTAAGTAACGCTCCACATAAGAACTACTGTAAACTTCATTGTTCTGCCGCATTGGCTCTTTCCCACATAGAATATCTTTGATTTCAAGGATAGAGGAGGGGCTGATGGTTCATAATTATATTTCAGTATAAAAATAAAGAAAATCCATTTGCGTCAAATAAATTTTAGGAAATGTTCGTGCTTGACCAATCAGAATAGCGGAAGACAATAGCTAATAATTTTGCTTATTTGATGAAGTTCCCCAAATACAATATCTTTTAAAAATTGCCTGTTGTGCAAACATTTTCAGCAGTTTTTGAGTCTAAGCCAATGAGATCACTAGTTGTAACAATGGAAAAAGTTGACATTCTATCGTGCATTGCGGTTCGGCACTTTCCTTCTTGTGCGGATCATTACTTAAAAAGCCAAAAGACATATTTCAATCGGTGGAAACCGGCCAAAAATAATGGTTCCGTTTTTTAACATCATTCTTCTAGTGCTCTAGCTAAAAGTGAAAATACGTGTCTTGGGATATGCAGATGGCAAGAAATTGGGCCAATGTTTTTAAGTTTAACTCTTGGAAAACTCGCTAAAACTCAGATTATGGTTTATTCTCTCTTAGAAATTCACTTGATATCACTTGATATCTCTTGATATCTCTCGGTGTTCAATAATAATTTCGCGTGTAAAAAAGATACAGTCAACCCTCTCTTAACGACCACTCTTTTAAGCGACCACTTCCCGTAGGCGACCACTTTGTAAATAACCGTTTTGTTTCTCAGTCAAATACTGTTTCAAATTGATTTTTCTCTTAAGTGACCACCTCCTCAGTCAAGCAACCACCTCCTCAGTCAAGCAACCACCTCCTCAGTCAAGCAACCACTTTTTCCTGCACCAAGGGTGGTTGCTTGAGAAAGGGAGAGTTGACTTTATTTAGTTTTTATTTGTAGCAGTTTTGACCTCCAATCGTCAAAATTCCCATGAAATAGCTCCTTTACGGTTAACGAACGCAAACGTGCCAGTCAATACAAGTATTTATTTACCTGGTCTTTCATCATATTCACCGCGCGCACCTCCACGGAGTTTTGTATCTCCTGTTCTGAAGCCGCCTTTGGTGGTGGAACAGTTGGATCCGGTGGTTTCTCGCCTTTTTTGAGCGCTAAAATCGGACATTCAGAAATGCGTCGATTGTTAATTTCAGCAATGCCATGGAATTAAAAAAAATAAAGAGACGAAAACTGACGATAATTTTAGGACCTTGCAAGAAATTTCCAAATTTAAAGACACTCCCGTAAGTAACGGCCTTAGAAGTGTAGGATTAACGGAAATTCCATCAAGAATGAACCGGTAGATGTTACTGCAAAAACATGGAAGAGTAGCTATGTTCCCTCAAAAGGAACCCCGATGCAACATCAGCTTTTTTTATTAATTGGGGAGGAGTGGGCGGAGTATTCATTGGCGGCGTGAATAAGGGAGGGGGAGGGGTAGGGTAATGTGAAAATTGTTAGAGCCTGAAAAAAGTTGTGGGCCCTTCCGGCCTTGTTTTTTGCAAGATAAGGTGGGAAGGGGACCTCCGGACCCGTCGCCTAGATCCGCCTTTTAGAATATTCATGCTGACTACGGTAGTACAGTGCTTTGGTCGCGTATTTTACCATACTCTTTTCCAGTTATGAGTTACATCATCTATTTTGTAAGCCCTGTTTATCGTACTCAACAAGCCGAAAGTACCAGGAGCCCTGCTGTACTTACAAGTTCGGTCATTAAATCATTCTGTTTAGAACTCTAGCTTCAGCTGTAAGAGAGCTTACACAAGATTAAACTTGGACCTGGCGAGTGAAGGCTTACGAGTCCTACCAATCTTATCAGGGATAGCAGGCGTCCTTCTGTGGGCTTAAGAGAAAGAAGGCTGGATGGAGTGGACGTGGGGGTTCAGTGGGGATTACCGTATGTAACTCACCTTGACAAGTGTTGTTTATAAAGTACAGACCGTCTTGGCATTTACACGTGTAGTTGCCGGGTATGTTTTTGCAAACACGGAAAAAGCCCGGGCAGCTGAACAAGCTTGGATTCGAGCATTCATTGATGTCTACAAAAACAAATAACATAGCACTAAACCATCAATGTGTTGCTACTTTTAAACATTTATTTCAAGAGGAAAGAAAGATAGAGTAAATAGTCCATAGCCCTGCCGAAAAAATGTTGTATTGGAATTTGTAAAAACCATGTAAGCAATTTAAATGCCACCATACAAACGTCCAGGTAAAAATTGCAAAATTAACTTAATTATCAATATCTTCGTTTAAAGGCACCATATCATGCTCAAAGTTACAAGGTTTGATTAATTTAAGGTGCTCTCCCAGTAGACGATTTGAACGGATTTCGTAGGTTTTGGGGAAATGGAGAAGTTCAAGATGGCGGCTGTGCAGAACTTATGACGTAATTCCCACGTAATGTGACATCATCATCTCATTTTGCGGACCTCTAAAGCCACTTAATTTTATTGCCATGGTGATTATTCTGTTAAAGTTGTGAAGGGGGGTCACATTGTGCCCGCCACCCATGCTCAAACTCAAAAAAATGCCCAGGGTAAATAAAGATGATGAATGATATACATGATGTACCTGTACAAGTGTAACCATCAGCTTCCAGCTTATATCCCGAATAACACTTGCATTCGTATTTACCGTCCAAATTCTTACATTCGTGTGTGCACTTTACACCAGGAATCTTGCATTCATCAATATCTGTTAAAACAGTAAAAAACAATGGTTTAAACGTTGCTTTTTATATTCAAGTAACCAGAGTTCAGGTTCAGGTTCCGGTTCAGATTTTTTATTTATTGCACTATTTCATTAATTTACAAAAAAAATTACAATGCGTCATAAAAAAAAAAACAACAACAACAACAACAAATTTAAATTACAAAAATCATTAAAGTTGGAATGTGCGCAGTGACCAAAGTAGCTCAGGCTTTCGAGTTGGTCACTGCCACGTGTAACTAACTGGCGTAGTCATTTAATAAACGTAAAGCAGAGGCTGGAGAAATTAAAAGTGCATAAGGTTATACCACTACAATTTTATATATAAAAAAACAATGGAAATAGGAGAGCAGTGAAATCAAATTACACATTGGGTGTTTAAAAGGTACAGTTTGTATTGTTTGTAGAAGCTATTAAACGGGAGTTTTTTTAACAAAGAGGGAATTTCTTCCCAGATTTTTGGCCCAGTAAAAGCAAAAGTGGCAGCTCCATAATTTTTATTTATCCTTGGCCGATGGAATAGGAATATAGCTACAGGAACAAGAAGCATATTTATTTATTTCATTTAAGAAATATATATAGACGCATTATTTTTCAACTGCAGCTTTAACTTTTGAGTCTGTAGATGAAATCCTAAAGTGTGACCATTCAAATGAAAGCTACTGAGCAGTACTTTCCTGTGGTACTGTTTATTATGCTGTACAAGGTGGTTCTAACTTTTGAGTCTGTGGATGAAATCCTAAAGTGTGACCATTCAAATGAAAGCTACTGAGCAGTACTTTCCTGTGGTACTGTTTATTATGCTGTACAAGGTGGTTCTAACTTTTGAGTCTTTGGATGAAATCCTAAAGTGTGATTATTCAAATGAAAGCTACAGAGCAGTACTTTCCTGTGGTACTGTTTATTATGCTGCACAAGGTGGTTTAAACTTTTGAGTCCGTGGATGGAATCCTTAAGTGTGACCAATCATGTGATAGCTTGTCAGAATACTTTATTTACACTACAATAGCGTCTGTTTTTCAGTATTTTACATAATGATTTTTTGTCTTGGATTAATTTTAAAAACCCAAGATGCTTTTTCCTCCTCTTCTCAGGCCTGATTTAAACGTGAGTTACCTTCACAAGTTTTTCCATCATTTCCAAGTTGATATCCTGCGCGACAGTCACACGCTTGAGTGTTGTCTTTCTTGTAGCAGACTTGACTGCAATCATTGCTTTCGCAAGGAGTGGATGCTAAATGAAATACACAGAAAGATATTATTTTGCAAGAGAACGTTGTAGGCAAAGCCAAATGACCCATCATAGGCCGTCGCATTTCATTTATGTTTCGAAAGTAATTAACGTTTACTTTGGTTTTCCATTGCTTATACCCTTTGTGATTGGCTAAGCAAAACCAAGAAGGAATTTATCGGATTTTGTCCGCTCGCGTTCATTGAATTGTTTGTGTTTGTTACAATATTTGGCCAAAGTGATTACGTTGGTTTTCGTTTACCACACTCAATTGAAAACCACTCTCTGACGGTTTTTGCAATGTCTGTCTAAAACGGTCTAAGTCAAGGTAGGTCACGTGATGTGATGACATAATATGATGAGGGAATAGCCCTTTTCACGGTTAACTCTGCTCATTTGCATTACAATGAAATCTAGCATGTATGTGAGGCAATTTCGGGCTATTTGCCTCGCATCCACGTTGGATAACATTGTAATGCAAATGAGAAAAATCAACCGTGAAAAGGGCTATTGCGTCTGCATTGAGGATGGCGGGATGGCGGCCATCATGTATCCGCCGTTTTGGATTTCTATCATGGAAGAAAAGCACTAAAATTGATTCGAAATTGATCAAAATAGAAATTCTAAAATGATCTTTAATTGGAAAACTTACCGTAAGAAAGTTAAAAACGTTCCGTTTAACATTACTGAATTTAAGCAGAAAATTCAAAATTTGTGTAAACGTGCTTGTCAAAATATAGGTACCATAGAAACGTCACATGTCATGGACAAAAATCTGTCTCATCAAAATGTTTCCAGATACATTTTAGATAAATTCACGAATTTTGGTGGGGATTAGTTAAATGCTTCGAAAGTTACAAAAGTCAGCGCGGGAACTTTCCGCACTTTCCCGGTCTAAATTAAGTTATTACAATTGACAAATTTGTAATTAGACGATAGATGATCACTTACGATTACAACTCTTGTTGTCGTTTGGATTAACCACAAAGAATTCATTGCAGTAACAAGTGTAGCTTCCAATGGTGTTGTTACACTTGTGCATACAGTCATTAGTAGGTTCACACTCATTGATGTCTGTGAAGATAACAAACGTTATGCTATTAAAAATGCGTTTATTGTTCCTCGTGGTTTGTAAGATAGATGAATGCTTATTAATGTGTCTCGGCTTTGAGTGGACTCGCTTAGAGATGCTGATCACGACGTTTCGACTGCTATTACTACTTGTCTCCATCAGGCGATGAGATCGATACCAACGTACTACATAAAGCGACACGTAATCAATTGACCTCAGCGCCTGATGAAGACTAGCAGTAATAGCAGTCGAAAGGTCGTGATCAACATATTAAAGTGACTCCATCGCGAGACAAATCATGAATAAGCATGTATTTAACATAGTTACATAAGTTCTAGTACAACCCACTTGATCAAGAGAACTTGAAGAGACAATATCGACGTTTTTAGTATCACTTTAAAAAGCCAAAAACGAAAGTATATTTGTGCCAATGAACAATACTGCACTTTTGTTAATTAACAAATTATTCTGCGAAATGGAGGTAAACACGGTTTTAGTGTGTACCAGACCAGTGGATAGCCATCCCAAAATAGCTTCTTTGTTTCTGAAAAATGGGGAAAAACTCGCGTGTGAAATTATTAATAGAAATTCTTTTACACAAACGTCGATGGTAAAAAAAAAACCGCGACTGAAGAAAACAACACTGAGAAAAAGGATAGAAAGACTACTACTGTCTAGGAATAGATGAGATATGCAAGTAAATGAATAAATAAAAGATGACACAGGAAATCATTATTATTACTGTAATTATTTAAAATAAGAAGTAAGTCCACTTTAGATTGACTTAATTGATCAATAATAAAGACAAGAACTGTCGTTTGAACTTATGCGTGTGCTTGTTAGGCTAAACGTAATTTCTGGTTACGAAGAAATTACTAAACGTTGCTTACCAACACAGTTGTGTTTATTGCTGTTTAACTTGAAGCCGGCATTACAGCTACATACAAAGGAACCCGGAGAGTTCGTGCATTTCTGCTCACAGTTGTTTAAAGAGCTATTTGCGCATTCATTAATATCTGAAAATAAAATGATTAAACGAGACTTATTTTGATAATTTAACTATGGTATAAATGTGTTTCTTTAATTCTTGAGTCGCTAATATGTCCCCACTGTAGAACTTAATAATGCCTTTTCTCTATCCATCTCATCCCTTCTAGTTGCTCTTGAGCACTCAGAAGGGATTGCAAATAAACCCTGATACCCTTGGAGATAATTGACAATATTATTGGTTTTACTAGACGTTCATTACTAGAAATACCTATCTGTTCTCCGAACGAAGCGCATGAGACTATTTTGGAACAAAGTTTTCAGCGAAAAAAATTCACAATTGCCAATGAAAACCAATAATCGAGTAATCGAATATCGCTCATTCTTTTCCATGTTCCCTGGTCGTGTTTGTTTTAAACATTTTCGGTTATGAAACGGGCATAAATGAAATGTAACACATACGCGTTTCGAGAATATGTTTACTTAAAACGATTTTGGGCAATTAATTCAATTGCATACTTTTGCTTAACAAGTTGTTTTTATTTCTTCAGTTTTATTGAAGATTTATACATTTTTAGACGTCATCACTAATAGCACACCCATACGGGACTTACCAACACACTTAACACCATCCCCAGAATACCCGGATGGACATGGTCCGCATTGGTAGCCTGTGATGTTATTCGGGGGTGGTAGGTCTGTGCACGTCGAACCCTCGAAGCACGGCTGTCCGCTCAATGCGCATGCGTCAATGTCGCTCTCGCAGAATCGTCCTGTGTATCCCGGAGAGCAGGAACATCCCTGGTAGACAAACTTGCTATCGTTGTTATATTTATCGCCCACCTTTGGCGCCACACATTGACCCCCATTTTTGCAGGCGCACATTTTGATGCATGGCGTGGAACTCACGGCGGCGCCGAGTTCGTCAGTTGCCACAAACGAAATCTTGACCTAAGACATAACGCAAAGGAAAGCTTGATTCTCAAATGCTGCCCACATATACCGGACGTAGCAGGAGGCGCTTTCTCTGGCATGTGAAAATCCAAGTTATCCCATGAATAAACCCCGAGGGGAACCCCATATAAAAATGACTGGGTGATCATCGAACATTTTTTTCGTACCACTAAGGTGTTTGAATTTAACACTAAACAATCTCGTCCACAGGGCCAACTCCTTCTCGTTCAAAATTCCATTGCTCAGAAGGAGGTCGAACACCTTATTGAGACTTATATAAAGGAGTAAATGGTTATCTTTCAGTTGAGGTTGGGGTTAGCAGTTTATATAGTTAAATTTAGGCCTACGCAACCCGAGAAGCTCGTTGGTACAGTGGTACGGTGAACTATGTAAGTTTAAGCCTAGCGGAGGTCACAGGTTCAATCCTGAGTGGGGATATTTTAGATTTTCTTTTTAACCCTATTCGGCCTGGGGGGGGAGGCACAAAGTGCCCGCTCTAACTTTCAACATTCATAACTTCTTTAATATGTATTCAAACGCCATCAAACTTTGTGACTTTTCCTAAAATTTATCTGGCAACAATTTCATGTGACAATTTTTTGATCACGTGACTTGATGTTTCCATGGCAACAAGATTTTGACAGCCATGGTTTTTGAAATTTGCATATTTATACCTTTGAATGAAGAAAAACAATGTTTATTGGTATAACTTTTGTATGTTTACGTCATTTAACGTTTATTTATTGGTTTTGATTAATTTTGCGTCAATTTGGACGGTTTTTAAGGGGTTTTAAAAAATTTCAGAAATCCAAGATGGCGGATCCTAGATGGCGGCCGTATAACTAATTACCTAATAACTACGTCATATGACGTCATCGTATCATTGTGCGGACCGCAAAGAAGATAGTTTTAGACGTACTATGTACCCTCTAAGTTTCATTGTCATAGCCTTAATGTTCTTGAAGTAACGAAGGGGGCTCCCCCCCCCCCCCCCCCCCAGGCTCAGGAACTCAAAAAAGCCCAGGCTAAATAGGGTTAAGGCCGGCACACACTAGGGGACATGTTGCGGGAACATAAAGGGGGGACAAGCCCCTTTGTGTGCACAGCATAGGCGCATGTTGCAGGGACAGTACGCAAGCTGGTGCACACAAAGCGGATTGAGGTATAAAAATCATAGAAATCACTGAGGGCGCCTGCTACTGAAGGCTCATGGGATAATCAATGGCGCGTTTTTATGTCGACGTTACGTCATATAATTCTCAATAAGGTGCCGAACTCCTTCTGAGCTACAGAGCGTTTTCACTTGACGTCATAGCCGCCATATTGGTGTTCCCGTACAAAAGAATTTTAATTAACTTCTTTTGTTAGGAACACCAACATGGCTGCCATGGCCTTTGTCATTTGAGTCCCACGGGACTGAAGGTCACGTGAGTGAAAACGCTCTATAGAAAGTAGACTCTATCGAATAACTCAGCCAACGTAATCAGATTTAAAGCTGACGTTTCGCTTCTTAATCGTTCTTGAAGAAAAAAGGCATTCGCGATTCTTCTTGGAGGAGAAAGGCATTCATGGTTTTTCTGGCTTCGAAATTAAAGATGCAACAGTACCCAGAACTTTGCAAGCCTTTTGCGGTACATCATATACATGCGGTATATGATGTATATCATATGCGGTATATCATATGCGGTACATCTAGAGCATATACTCATAAAATAAGAGGTTTTCTATATTCCAAACCTGATATAGCGTACCTTCTCAGAGGAGGTCACATTCCATGTAAAGTTAAGGAGATTTCCCGAGGTAGAAAAGCTGGCTCCGTTTGGCTTGTTAGGGACACTGAAGTTAAACGTATTGTTGTCTGAAGCAGTGATGTTTATGAACGCAACTTGTCCAAGATTTACTTCAATACAGCTGGGAACATAAGTGAACTTAGGAGGGAAATTTTCTGTTGAAAAAAATTAACAATATTTTTGTACGTTTGTAGCTTTTCAACTTCAATACCAAACAACGAACAGGTTATTGCAAAACAGTTGGCGGCCAGTACAGAAAAATGCCGGTCAATAGCTTTAATTTGAGTGGTCACGTTTTGAAAGAACCACCTTGTACAGCATAATAAACAGTTACACAGGAAATACTGCTCAATAGATTTCATTTAAATGGTCACACTTTAGGATTTCATCCACAGAATTAAAAGTTATAACCACCTTGTACAGCATAATAAACAGTACCACAGGAAAGTACTGCTCAGTAGCTTTCATTTGAATGGTCAAACATTAGGATTTCATTCACAGAATTAAAAGTTAGAATCACCTTGTACAGATAAATAATACCACAACTGTAAAAATAAGACAAACTACAGCGACTTACCCAGTTGTTTAGTTTCCTTCACCAGTTTGACGCTCACTGCTTGGCTGTTCAATCCAACAGAAACATCGTTAGTGGCGGCGGCGTCAAACAGACACACCACATCATCGCCACATTGCGCCTCAGCCAGCTGCTGAGTAGCGTTGTCTGCCCACACGACGTCATCCACAAACATTGGAGCGAAGCTTGCATTCTGGAAGGTTGAAACGTTTTCGTTTGGTCCATAAGTAAACAAAGACTCTTCCGCTGTAATTTGCCCTAAAAAAAATGCACAGATAAGATTATCAACCAAGCCATTTCAGGTTGATTTGATAAAATGTTTTTTTAATATCATAATTTACATTAATTAAAATTTATGAATTAACAATGGGAGGTAGTCCAGCACTTGTCCCAACGATGTCTGTGATTCGCTAAGAAAACAATACATTTGTCCCGCTGGGATAGGGATTAGGGATAGGGGCATTGTTCAAGTGAAATATCAATTGTATCGTTCGCCAATCACAGACATCCTTTGGAAAGCTACGGGGTCGCCCACAATTTACAATGGCAAGGTACACAATAGCTGCCAATAGCTGGAGATACCCTTTGAATTACGACATTTCATCCTGCATGTGTCACATGTGTATCATATGTGTGTCACATGTGTGTCACATGTGTGTCACATGTGTGTCGCATGTGTATCACATGTGTGTCACATCCTGTGTCACATGACAAAACAATCCACGTAATTTTGAACGCAAAGAAAGTCCTGGAACACGATCGGTCTCACATGACACGCGCTGACTGCCTGGCTGTCGTTTTTCGCGAGTTGGGTTGTATCCAGTAGATCGCCTATCGTCTAAGGTAGTTTGATTAGTTTTTATCAACTAAAAGTACTAGGTCACCAGCTCTTACCATATCTCTGGTTTCTTAACACAAAGCAACTAGGAATATTTCCACCTTTATCCCTTGCTTCTGGATAGGGCGAGGAAGTGGGTGTGGTTTTGGATAGATGCATGTTTGGTTTTTATTAATACAGTGGAAACTAAGTTTACAAACAGTTTACGGAAGTTTACAAACAGTGAAACAATTTGATTTTTAAATTTTGTAATTTATATTATTCCGTGGTCTTTACTTCCTCTCTTATTATATTGCTTTAATTTACAGTGTATTGTGGCAAGATGATTCGGCAAGGGTCGTTACTAATACGTTAACCCCACCCCGTTATCACGAACACCTCGTAAATGCAACCAAATGTTTATGGTCCATCAGTGGCCGTATTAACGAGATTGTGCTGTAATTCGACGACAGTTATTTACCTTGGGAGGTAATTTTGTGTTAAAAGAAAGGTTGCAGCATACGAACATCTAATAACCCGCCAACCACCCCCCCCCCCCCCCCCCCGTAACGTTTATATGGGGACACTTCCGGATCGGGGGGGGGGGGGGGGAGGGAGCAAAACAGTAGATTCACCAAAATACTTACAGTTTAAACCAAAATCGTAATGAATTTGCTTGGGCGTCATGCTTGGTGAAAGAACAGTCCCGTTTGGCAACGTGAAGTCATCAGCAGTGTTGTCGTTGTACGTTCCCAGAAGGCCCTTGGTCTTGTTGAAGTAATCGCTACTCGTGGTCGTTACAAATGTCATCATTCCCTTAGATTCACAAAATTCCACTCCAGTTCCGGATGGGAACCCCACTTCAACGCAATTGTCAACTCTTTTGGCATTTAAGTTTCCTCCAATGTCTTTGCTGTTGTTGGTTAGAGTGTTAAAGCCAGCGTACAATGTCCCGTCAATGTACATCTCCAACCCACCTGCACAAAGATAAAAGCGTCGCCATTAGTTGTGATCACAAAGAAACTAGGGACTTTTGGAAACCCGCGCGACGCGACGCTATGGAACACGTCACTTCAAAAGTCAAGTGGCGTTCTTTTAAGCCTACAGTCAAACCCCGTTAATACAGACACCGAACGAAAGGATCACGGAAACGGTCCGTATTAACCGGGTGTCCGTATTAAGCTGGTTCTTAAGAATGATTTCATTTAAGAGTTCTATTGTTCTTACGGATAACTGCAGTAAATTAATCTAACCCCACAAAGACGCTAAATAATTATGGCCAGAAAAAACGTTTTACGCGACCGTTTTAGTCTGGATGAAAAAAATTGTCCGTTGTCCGTATTAACGGGGGTCACGTATTGAGCGGCCAAATTTTAAAAAAATGTATGGGCTTTCGGCCGGAACCAAAAAAAGTATCGATAATAATATGGTGTCCGTTTTAACAGGGTGTCCGTAAAGCGGAGTTCGACTGTAATTATTAGCATTGGCAGTATAGTTCGTACCTCCATCCTTTATCCTCACTTCAACCTTGCTGGTGTTCGCTTCCTTAGCTACGCCGACTGAGAAGACAGTAGCTGCGGTTCGTCCTCCTTGAGCTACTTTTGTCCGTGCTTGAAGTACGAAGGTACTGTTTTCACTTTTGACCATCGTGTATTCCCCAATACCGTTAAAAGTATAGTTTTTGCCATCCAAGGTAATAAAGTGTGGATCACCCCAAAACCATCCTGTCAACAGTTAAAAGCAGATCATTGTTATCGGATATAAACGTTGAATTACAAGGATTTATTTCCTTTGGTAGTTATCCATCTTCGGCAGCGTTTGGTATTTCGGATAGTGATGGAAAACGGTAATATCATAGAGTACCGAAAGTAGCGTTACTTTCGGAATTATTTATCTATCTGCATGCCGGAGACGTCACTGTGGGATTCTTGATTGGACCGTTACTTAATGACAATGATAAGATAATGACAATGATACGTAATATAGACCGAACAACGAATACGAGAACTTACTTCTCCTGAATGGACGGTATCCAGAACAGTCGTCCAATGGTCGATAGTCATAGAACTCGTGGCAATGGTCGGACTCGTCACAGCACAAATTTGCCGCAGTTTTGTCATCCAGTAAGGTGTCGGGTCGACGGAAATAGGACACATGTAAATAACTAGCATCCCAGTCGAGGGAAAAAAAAGGAACAAAATTATCATTGTCATTTATAAAAATCCGATAACAACATCTTTGTTGAACAAAAGCCGATACTGGGTCTCCACTAACATTGTCAAAAACTAGAACAGATCTCCGAGAGAGAAAACACCAGTTATCCCTTTCAAACTCAACAGGGTAAACCCTGAAATCTCTCCGGGCCTGCCAAAATGAACAAGGGCAACTGGGAAGAGACCACTTTGCGTTTAACAGTTGGCTTCCAAATCCATTTTCGTGCTGTTTTTGCCATGCGAAGCATTTTGCTGTGGCGTCGTCGCCTTTCCGGTCTTCGATTCTGAAGCAGTATTCTCCTCTTGTACCAGTGTAACCGGGATTACTATCGACGTCTTTAACTTCATCAAGGTATTTGGCGTCATATGACCCTGACCTACAGTAAACAAAAGTCGCTGTTACACTGTGCACGTTTTGTTGAGCTTCTCATGCAACATGTTGTGCAGCTTGGGACGAGTTCCAAGCCAAATTGCACAATATGTTGTGCCACTTGTCTCGGGACGAGTTCCAAGCCAAATTGCACAATATGTTGTGCCACTTGTCTCGGGACGAGTTCTAAGCCAAATTGCACAATATGTTGTGCCACTTGTCTCGGGACGAGTTCTTAGCCAAATTGCACAATATGTTGTGCCACTTGTCTCGGGACGAGTTCCAAGCCAAATTGCACAATATGTTGTTACTTGTCTCGAGACGACTTCCAAGCCAAATTGCACAATATGTTGTGCCACTTGTCTCGAGACGACTTCCAAGCCAAATTGCACAATATGTTGTGCCACTTGTCTCGGGACGAGTTCTAAGCCGATGTGCCATTTGTCTCGGGACGAGTTTCGAGACAGGTTGCACGTTGTAACATTGTAACACATAAATTGTGTTTTCGAAAAACAAATCATTTATACCACATACCACGAGGATCGAGTGTCCTCGTTTGATCTATAAAATGAGCCTCGCGTGAAATTTAGCTCCTTTCTAACCTATCATTTTCTGTTATGTCACATTTCAAACATTTTATATGTAACGGTCCTTTTGTCACAACCTCGTTCCCAGGGTCTCTCATCTTCCCGCCCCCTGGAGCGAGAGAAGAGAGACCCTGGTCTGGTCTGGTCACGTGCCTCTTGGACAATTATATTCCTAAGGGGGGGTCGACGGTGTTTGTAACTTTGTCTCGTTTTCTTCACAGTGGCTCGTGCTGTGCGCGAGTCGGTTGGTGTCCGGAAACGGTTCAGTCAAACGATTAAAAAAAAAATGAATGGGGTTAGTTTCTAGAGAAACTGTGGTGCTGCGTCGGTGGGGGGATGAAACACGAGAATTTAGTTTTATCGACTGAGTCGATAAGGTAAATTGACCACCGTAAAAAGATTCAAATAGCTGACGTTTCGAGCGCTAGCCCTTCGTCGGAGCGAATCAAGGAATTGTGGGTAGTGTGTGGTTTTATATAGTAAGCGGTGGAGCTACGCTATTGGTGGAAATTTGGTGACGTGAAAAACAAATGTAGATTAGTTGAATGAAAAGCGTTCGTTGATTCCGTGGGGTTTGAGAGTGCCGATTTGAAAGATGATTTTTTGTTCTAGGTTTTTACGGCTTTCTGTGTTACCCTGGTGTAGGGAAAGGCCGCAGATTGTCATGTGTTGTTTAGAATGGTTAGTAAGATTAAAATGGCGCGCGACTGGTTTGGATGCGTCTTTGTCATTTTTTTCAACGTCTCGGAGATGTTCACGAAAACGGTCGCCCAGTCTCCTCCCTGTTTCGCCAATGTATATCTTTTTGCAAAAAGTACATGTAATGCAGTAGATAACATTTACGGAGGTGCATGTAAAACGATCAGTGATTTTAATAGATCGTTTGGGTCCTGTTATTTTGTCCGCGTTGTGAATGAAAGGACAAGTGTTACATCGTGTGCGTGTGCATTTGAAAGTTCCCGGTACATCGTCAGATTTCAGTGCGCTCGTAACTAGAAAGTTGCCTATGTTTTTGTCACGTTTGAATGAAATAAGTGGGGGTTGTGAAAAAATTCTGCCAGTTTCGGGGTCGTTTTAGAGTAATTTGAAATTTTTTAAAATGATGCTTTTGACTGTGTTGTTGTGTGGGTGGAAAGTGAGGGTGAATGGAATTCTCTCGTTCTCTTCCTTCTGTGGCGTTTGTAGTGCTGACTGTCTGTCGATCTGTTGTGCACGTTGTTGGCCCGTATTAACAACAGAGTCAGGGTACCCACGTTTCTTGAAAAACTGGCACATTTCTTCTGATTTGTTGGAAAAATCAGAGTCATCACTACATAGACGTCGAAGTCTGAGAAATTGAGAATACGGAATGGCGTTTTTAACGTGCGATGGATGTGAGGATGAATGTAACAGATAACTGTGGGAATCTGTAGGTTTGTAGTGCACACTTGTGGATAAACTGTTACCGTTGATTGAAATATTAATGTCAAGAAAAGCGACTGAGGTTTCGGAAATTTCCCAGGTATATTTTAGAGCTGGATGAAAAGTATTGACAGAAGTTATGAATTGATTAAGTTCCTCTTTACTGGAAGAGGTAGCGCCAATGCAATTGATTAATGTGTCCGTCGAATGAAGCTTGAAGATCGCCTGCTAAATAGTAATGATGTAGCGATAATTCATCCCAGTTCGGAACAATGCCATAAATCAAAAGCATTTTTTGCCGAGACCGAGCATAGCGGCGGCGTCCAGTAATAAAATTGGACTGCATTGTTTTTCACTCATTGTGCAGCGAGTCCAAAATTAGCTTTCAATACTGAGACAAATCTTCAAGCGCCGTGACAATTCCCCAACTGTTAATTTACAGATCCTAAAGCAACTTGCACTCTCAAAGTCGATGTGGATATGTTTTTAATTCTGCGGATGACCGCCGCTTCATATTTATCGCAAGCCGCCAAACGCTTTTTGGATTTGTTTTGATTTGCAATGCTCTGCTAGAGCGAACAAATTTCACACTTTGCCGCCCCTCCCTCAAATCTTTTATTTGTTACATCCCAGATTTTGGGACGCACGTGACCAGACCAGACCAGGGTCTCTCTTCTCTCGCTCCAGGGGGCGGGAAGACGTGAGACCCTGGGAACGAGGTTGCTTTTGTCAGTCTGTATTGATTTTTCTTTTCTAGCCCCCGTTGAAGGTTTGTTTAGCAAACCGAAATATTGGGCAAATATATTAAATCGTTTGTGTTTTCTTTATCTCATCTCTGTCTCAATCTCTTCTCCTTGCCGTTACGATCAGTTTTCCATTTTTAACTCGTGAATATGCTATGCGTAACGAACGGGTATCGCAGACGGTGGCAAATATGCAAATTTCCACTCACTCGCTCACTCACTTACTCGCTTGCTCGTTCACTTCTTCCATCAACTGTAAACTTTTCTTGGTAATTCCGTTGACTAGTACACAAGGCGTTCGTGGCAAATGCAAAGGAATATAGTGTAGAGAATAGTCGACAACCGAAAAAGGGGACATTTTTAAAGCGCTTCTCTGATGTTTTGCATTTGGCTCTCATGAGTTTAGCTGAAATGGTTTTTTAAACTACGTAAATTATGTAAACAGATGTATCGATTTGTATAAGAAAGCTTACCCATCGAGACTAGGATATTTTTTATCTGGATCAGTGAAGTCTTCATCTCCAGCGTTGTAGCCTGCTACTGGGTAACCGTCATAATATTCTGTTGGGTAATAATCACTGCAAAATAATTCAAAGATAATTAACGCAATAATATCATAATACCGCAAATAACTTGCAAAAGGGCCCTGAAATCACGATTTGGTCCAGTTATTCATAATCTATCATAGAATAGACGCAATTGAGAATTGGTTTTATCTGCGCATGTGTTCTGGAACTAGGGGTTTCATCGGCAGCAAGCGTTGCAAATCCAATTTAAATCCTCGATAGTCAAAACAGTGACACGCTTTATGAAAACTGGAATTATTCAAGCAACGGTATTAAAAAAGACTGGTTTCTGTTCGAGAAAGTGAGAGGTTTAAGTAAATTTCTACAAAACAGGAAGACGTTTTTATTTCTACTGGAGAAAACAAAAGGTGTATTCGTTTATACCGTGCAACCATCTCTTACGACCTCCTTATGGCCCTGTCACACTATTGCGTATCGTACTTTTTTTAGCGTATGCCAGCGTATGAAAAATATAACTGATACGCTGGTATCACTGACCTACGATAGGGGTGCGTCAGGCATAGGTTGTATACGTTTCAAGCACGGTCGCATACTTTAAAATTTGTGCGTATTCGGACGTATGGTTTATACGCTAAGCATACGCTAGGCATACGCTGAATACGCGAGAGTTATGCTAGAGGTACGTTACTCATTTTGTGGGTATGAAAATTATTTTATGAATTTTCATACGCAACTCATACGCTTCTCTCGTACGCAATAGTGTGGCAGGGCCTTTAGGTTTGTAACAGCCAGTAATTTGGTCGGAACGAAAACCCATGCAGGACCACCCCGTAAAGAGAGAATTTTTTTTGACCGTGTCGTTAGCGGAGTTCCATTGTACTTGGCGTCACGTTTAATCAAAACAAACAAACAAGAAACAATCAAAACAAACAAACGTAAACTGGTCAATTTGCTATCTGTCACTTCCAGAGTCAATTATGGAGACATGTATTGTAGTTCTAACTTTTGAGTCTGTCGTCGAAATCCTAAGGTGTGACCATTCAAATGAAACCTCTTCAGCAGTACTTTTGCATGGTGCCATTTGTTTTTCAATATTTTACAAAATAAAATTTGAGATTTTTCTTGAATTATCATATTTGGTGCTGTTGAGAGTTAAAGGGTTCAAGCAGTACTACCACTTACTAATATGGTGGTGCCGACCACTCGACAGCTCCGCACGGGTAATGGTACTTCACGAACGAATATGTTCCATTGGTTATGAGAACAGATTGAAATGTGTTTGTCTGAAACAAAAGGCAATGTGATCAATAAGTGAGTTTAGAGGTTTCTTTGTAAAATCAACCACCATAGTCGGTTTCCTTGCTTAGAGGAGAGGACAAGGGTGCGAGGGGCATGGATTTACGTTTCCTCTACCCTTTACTCCGGGTGTCTTCACTGCTTAATATCCTAGCCTGAGGGGGAATGGGGCTATTGGTCCACTATTGCTACTGTCATTTTATTCGGTTCCTACCATTTAATCTCCCAAGGTCCCACCCCTAACCTTTCGGGTTTTCATAACCTATTCCCCAGGGTGAAAATATGATATTTAGTAAGATGTGGTCGATGATCGGAAGACGGAAAGGGCGATGGTTGACTCGTCGGAATTGTAAGTGGACATGTGCCAGCCCAGAGCCAAAGTCTAAAATATTTGATTTTGCTCATCATATTTTGAAAAAACATAAGCCTATTCTGGTTAAAACAGCCAAAATCTATACCCTACATGCCATGCTCGTATGGCTTATATATCGTAGGGCAGCAACCACAACCCCCCTCCCCCCACCTCTATTCGATACTTTGATTTATTGTAGAGGACTTACAATTCCCTCTTCGACTCCATCTCCAAAGATGTCCTCTGGACGAAGACGCAGCCACGTCACCACCAGTACCCAAGTGGCAGAGAAATCGTGAAATACTGGTTGGTTATTTCTGACTTGTTCACTGGCATTCCCGATTATGTTTGTCGCTTTCTGTGTCTGGGAATCTTGGGTGTACACTTGGTAATACACAACGGAACGGTTAACATAATTTACGCGACAGTCTTGTGGGCTGGAGCAGAATGATTGATCATTGTCGATTTTTGACCAGAATGGGGTCAACATGGCAAAGTCGAACGGAAACTCCTCGACATCGTAGGTTGGAACAGGCCGCAGCCACGCCCATTCCGAGTCAAAACTTATCATTCCATTGGGACAAATCTAAAAACAAATTCAAATAAGAAATTGTTTCTACACAATTAGCTTTGAAAAATAGTATTGTGTTAAACTAACTCAAATGGCCCTATTTGGGGGTTTAAAACACATATTTTGAATTTGCAGCGTGAAAGGATAATAGAATAAACGTCGCTGACGTAAACAATCGTTGTAGATGTCAACTCGGGATTTAGGTTGCCTCTGAGAGCTCTATTTTGATCAGATTGGTACACAGGTAGCCCAAGCAGCACATTTTGGTCAGATTGGTAGAGCGCGTCCACAGATTTACCAACAAAACTGAGTCCAATATCAGTATATAATGAAACGCGTTGTCCAGTTTTCTCAGGCGGTGGTTAGTAATGAATTAAACCGCGGACTAGAGCGTATCAAAAGACAGGGTCAAGGGTGTGGGGGTCAGATTGAGCCCCCCTCCCTCACAATTTTACTCCTCCCAGCTCCCGACATTTTGTGAAACCAACACGGCGGCCAAACACTAAACAAACTAAAAATTCAGTACTCGCGTACCAAGAAATTGTATGCACTACAGGCTATACCCTTTTGGAAGATATTAACTAAGTTGTATACCGCTACCTTTTTATGATTATAACAAAAAGGAATGAGACCAGGAGCCCATTACCCGGAGCGTGCAACTACCATAAATTCGTGCAACGGCGTTTTTACAAGTAGGTTTATTTTTAGATAAGCCTTTCCCGCGAATTGGTTTCGGAAAGCCAATCACAAGCAATTACATAATTAATAACTATTCACATGTTCACATTCCTGTGTGGCGAATGTCTGATTTCCAGTCGCTATGTGAATATGTGAATGTTATTAATTATCCAATTGCTTGTGATTGGTTTTCCGAAACCAATTCACGGGAAAGGCTTATCTAAAAATAAACCTACTTGTGAAAACGCCGTTTCACAGGCGCAGTATGGAAGTTGCACGCTTCGGGATTATGGGCTCCTGATGAGACTCAATCCAATCACCATTATCGTTTTGAATATGAACGTCTCCATAACGGCTACCCTAGGACAGAATTTGTATGCTATTATATGTCGTACGACAACAAATGAAAAAAAAAATACAACGAAACGTCACTTAAATACTTACAAACAGTTCATAATGTTGCCTTTCAAAGAAATAAAAACCAAAATTAGAGTTTATAGATACTCCGACGCATTTTGTGTCTCGGACATCAAACACTGAGATCTCCTGGTCTCCTTGTTCATCTCCATACGGGTACATTATGTCCCAGAAACATTGAACTGTGTGAAACAAAAGAATAAAGATAGCTGTATGAGGTTTATTTAACACCAAAACGGAGAGTTTTGTAATTTAGAAAAGAGTCACACTATGTTGCACTGTATGTCGAGAGACTCGTGGTAACCTTAGCAGTGTTACTAAATTCATGTACCACATTCCCTGCTTATACTACTAGATCCTATTGGCACGCATATGCATTTCACTGGCCTAGTAATATGGCGTATGGCGTAGGTCGTAGCTCACTGGGTAGAGCGTTAAACCGGTGTACGGAAGGTTTAACACTGGTTTCAATCTCTCAAACTGACGTTGGACACCTTATGAAGTTTACACAATGTAGTATTCTTTATCGTTATGTTACTGACGTACACGAGAACAGAGCCTCATTTATTAGGCAGAGAACTGAGAGAATAGAGCTCCGGTTAAACAAAGAACAGCGTTTTGGGGTTTAGCACTGATCTACAGTAATCAGGGTTAAGCACTGATTTGAAAACGATTAGATTCCTTTTTTTGCTATGGTAACTATAAATATGTTAAAAATTATAGGTCTCAGCTGCTAACCCTCGTTGGTATAGTGGATAAGGATATTAGTTAAGAAGCGAACGCCTCGGGTTCAAAGTACAGACTATTCTGTTCTTTTTCCTAACTTTACTCTTAAGTGTGAAATGTTTTACTTCATGTAACTTTAAGTGAAAGAGAAAAGTCAGTTTGAGACTGGAAACGGGCGATGACCGTGACATACTGAGTACAGTTAATTAATGGTTCCTAAGTAGCCTGGCATTCAGTGACAAGCTGGCATGACATGCAGTGTGAAGGTCTTACGTAAACTCCACTATGTCATTTCCTAGGCCCTATTTTTTGGTCCAAAAATCTCTTTCGGTATGCATGCTCAGACCAAGCAGAGCATGCACAAACAGGCCGTGTTTTAACCAATTACCATGCACCCGTTCCCGCTTATCATACATTCAAATGATAGCTTCTGGACAGCATTTTCCTGTGGCACAGTTTATTTCGGATGGTCAAGGCGGTTCCAACCTGTGAGTGTGTGGATGAAATCCTAAAGTGTGTTCATTCAAATTAAGTGTCTCTAACTTTTTTTTAGCCTAAAGATCACATCCTAATAATAAGTCGTGCATTCTATTTTACCTGGCGTCCCGCAGTCCTGTCCAGTGTAAGCTTTCGGAATTGGACAGACACAGAAGAACGAATAGTTCTTTGCAGCATCAACATAGCACGTTCCGTTGTTCTTGCAAGGGTTGTTGAGGCAAGGATCAACTGATGGACAAAAACGTAGAGGGCCCAGTAAGTTTGTTTCTTTGTGAGCGGAATATTCTTAGCAAAATGGAATTGTTTTTGTTTTCGGGGTAAGGGGGACTTCTTCCCCCCCCCCCCCCCCCCCCCCCCTCCCCACTGCCGGGTTCTAAACATCGAGCTAGAACTCGCCCAAGCAGTTATTTCTACGTTTTACCATAATTTTAAGAAAATTCTATATAGTATATTGTGTTGCTCAAGAAACATAAACAACAGAAAAGAAATTTAGAGCATTCTTATTCTATAAAATGTCTTACAATAAATGTCGTTACTGAGATAAGAAAATGGTAGAGATAGCTTGTGATTAAACGGATTGGGAAAAACGGTGGCCTGGAGCGACAACAACAACAACAACAACTTTATTATTATTACAATTATTACTACAATTACAAGTACAAATACAATAAATAAATTATTATAATAATAAATAAATTATGTAAACTAAAAAAGAAAAAAAGGAAATTTTTCACGCAACCCGCGGTTAGCTTAGGCTATTCGAGGCGGGAGGTGAAGAGGACAAGAAAGAAAATATAAGAAAACCTAGATCTAAGAATAAATTTACAAATCGAACAAGGAAAAATCGAGCGAGGAAACAAATATCCTACCGTGACCACAGTCATTCCCAACGAATCCTACTGAGCAGTTACAGGTAAAACTGTTGACTCCGTCATGACAGGTCGCATTGTTCTGACAAGGACCACTTGCACATTCATCTATATCTGCAGTACGAGATCACAATTAACAGTTAACCAGTGTACTACTCAAAAATGTGACCGATAACAACGTTGGAAAAAAAATCTAAATTTTATTCTTAAAAATATTTAAAAAATAACTATCACAAGAAGCTAGTAGTTAACAGGTTTTTTTGGTCATGCCTTTACAATTTCGTCCAGAGACTTGTTCGAAAGTTAAAACGACTTAATGTGGCCCAAGGTTTCTTTGAACTTCATGCACCGATTCCTGATCTTGCGTTGACATATTTTTAAAGTGCCCCTATGATCAAATTTTTGATTTTCATTTTTTTACATTTTCGTGTACTATTATTAGACTTGCTTACTCATCTTGCCAAATTTCAATCCATTACGAACATCAGAAGTCATTTTATTTTAACATTTATTTCCGAGAATTTACTGCCGCCATTAATCAACCTTGTTCCAAGGCTTGGCTACGAATGGGATAAAGTGACGTCAAAGGCTCAAACATACCTCACGGGTTGAAATTATAATAACAATCAGCATAGAAAATTGCACGAAGAACAAGTCCAAAGTTTTTGTTGCTTTTCGGGTGATTTTCAATACTTATTGTTATTATAATTTCAACCCGTGAGGTATGTTTGAGCCTTTGACGTCACTTTCTCCCATTCACAACCAAGCCTTGGAACAAGGTTGATTAATGGCGGCCTTAAATTCTCGGAAATAAATGTTAAAATAAAATGACTTCTGATGTTCGTAATGAATTGAAATTTGGCAAGATGAGTAAGAAAGTCCAATTGAACACGAAAATGTAAAAAAATGAAAATCAAAAATTTGATCACAGGGGCACTTTGAGATGCAGGAAAATTCGTTATAAATTTATATCTTTGTTTTTTCCCCTTCTATACCCAATTTCATACCAAAATATTGTCAATATCTATACCACTTTCAGACTAAAACGGCTAGGTATGTGAGGCTGCACATACCTCACGTAGTGATTCAATTATAAACCCGAGGCGCTGATTTACTTTTGATAGTATAAGGGAGGGCGCTTATTGGATAGGCCGCGCTTATTGTGGGGGTGGGGGTGGGGGGGGGGGGGGGGGGGGGGCGTATTGGATAGGCCGCGCTTATTATGGAGAGAGCGCTTAGTTTCTTTGATAAAAACATGCGAGCATGAAATAGCACTTTAATGAACAACAACAGAAATGTACAATCTGCATGATCAGAACAACAGTCACAACGTTTCGCATAGTCAAAACATAATTTGATATCATATCTCAATGTCTTCAATGTGACTTTCTTCGATGCGATAGCCTTCTGGCGTAGCATCTTCAACGCCCGAATAAGGGGCGCTAGAAACAAAACTCAGAGAGGGGCGGCGCTTGTTAAAGTGACATTGAAAGGGGAGGGCGCTTATTAGAAAGGGGACGCTTATTGGAAGGAGAGCGTTAAATCTAATCATTTCGGTATATACCTTATGTAGGAAATACCCTCCCCAGGCCCTGATTGTACCTTGCTCGCAATTTGATCCATTGAACCCAGGCAAACAGCCACACAAAGCGGTACCATTATCAATATAGCAAACTCCGCCATTTTGACAAACAAGGAAACTGCAGGGATCTGCAATGAGGAAGTAAAAATCATATCAGTACTTTTGCTGTGCAAGACGTTCTTGAGACTTTTTCGGTGGAGAGGAAGTCGAATAAACGCCTCCTCTCATTTAAACGTCTTCCTCGAAAACACACTCTTCGCTAAAGGGTTTAAAAAGAAATAAATGCCCCAGGGGTTAATGGGGAGGGGCTGTTTTTTTAGACCATGCATTTATCTTAAAATTTAACTTTTGCTGTGTGCTGAATAGCCGTTTTGTCGTTGATTGTTTAATTAACTCCTCCTCAAAGCAATTGTGTTTGCCATAAACGAACATGGCTTTCAGTCGAAAAAATACGGAACGGAACACTCTCGCTTGCGCTTAACACGCGTTTTACTTTTGATAACGTGCGCGCGTATTTTTAAACTTAAAGTGACGCTTTAATTATCCTTTTATGTTTTTGTGAACAAATATAGAGTGATCACATACCGGGTGCTACAGTTGATTCTTGATACACTGAGCTGGAGCTCGTAGGTTGAATTGAATCTGTTGATGCATAAAAAAGAGACAAACAAGTTGTGGAGTTACTGACAGTAAAGCATGATTACAAATAAATCGGAGGAAATGACAAGCTGTTCCCCTTTAAAATAATTTCCTTATGGTACAGTGACGCACCTCGCTACTCAGACAGAAAGACTGGCACTTTCACTGTGAGGGTCAACCAACATTCAGGAATGTGATGTGGTTGTTGCTTTTTAAGTGGGTCAAATTTTGAGTGCCATAATTCAAAAACTTCCCGAATTGTCTTGCACTCTATTCAACTACTATAAATGTTATAACGTAATGGTTACAAAAATTTTTTGGGTTACCTGAAGATGCAGAATCGCTCGAAGTCGAAGATGATGTGTAAGATGTGCTCATAGGTAATGAGCTAGTTGGTGACGTTGAAGATGACGATAAACTGGTTGGCGAACTGGAATGCGAAGAGAACGATGTACTTACAGAAGATGGACTGCTGGAAGTTGAAGGCGAAGATGTGCTTGCCGTGGATGAACTGCTTGGCGAAGATGAAGATGACGACGAACTCACAGATGAAGAACTGCTTGACAAACTTGCAGATGATGTACTCGCTGATGATGGACTGGAATCCGAAGATGAAGATGATGTACTTGCAACAGATGAACTGCTGGACGAAGTTGTAAGTGAAGATGTGCTTGCCGATGATGAACTGCTAGGCGAAGATGACGACGAACTCGCAGATGAAGAACTGCTTGACAAACTTGAGGATGATGTACTCGCTGATGATGGACTGGAATCCGAAGATGAAGATGACGTACTTGCTACAGATGAACTGCTGGACGAAGTTGTAAGTGAAGATGTGCTTGCCGATGATGAACTGCTTGGCGAAGATGAAGATGAGGACGAACTCACAGATGAAGAACTGCTTGACAAACTTGAGGATGATGTACTCGCTGATGATGGACTGGAATCCGAAGATGAAGATGACGTACTTGCTACAGATGAACTGCTGGACGAAGTTGTAAGTGAAGATGTGCTTGCCGATGATGAACTGCTTGGCGAAGATGAAGATGAGGACGAACTCACAGATGAAGAACTGCTTGACAAACTTGAAAATGATGTACTCATAGATGATGAACTGGAATGCGAAGATGAAGATGATGTACTTGCAGCAGATGAACTGCGGGACGAAGTTGAAAGTGAAGATGTGATTGCCGATGATGAACTACTTGGCGAAGATGAAGATGACGACGGACTCAAAGATGAAGAACTGCTTGGCATACTTGAAGATGATGTACTCGCTGATGATGAACTTGAATCCGAAGTTGACGACGATGAAGTGCTTACAGACGAAGACGAAATGGAAGACGAACTCAAAGAAGCACTTGTAGTAGCTAATTGAAAGGATTTGTTATAATTAGTATTGCAATAAACCTATCACAATATTTATTCTATTTTTGATATGATATGAATCCTAACAAATGTAACGTTGGAGTTTAACAATATGGTACATTTTACCTAAGGAAGAAGTTGAAGTTGAAGAATAAGATGTGCTCATAAGTAATGAGGCAGAAGATAGGTCTGAGGAAGAAGAGGAGCTCACAGACGAGAAACTGGAACTGGAGCTCAAAGAGGAAGAACTAGAGCTCGGACTTGAAGATGATAATGTGCTTACTGATGAATAACTTGAACTATAAGTTGGCGAGGAAGATGCACTAGGAGAGGAAGAACTAGAACTGGAAAAGAAAGACTTGCTGACAGATAGCTGTGAACTCAAACTAGAAGCTGTAGAAGAGGATGAGCTCAGAGATGAAGTTCCGAGAACATTGTTGCAGGTGAAGTTAAAGAGTCTAATTAAAAAATTAGAAATCAGGTATGAATACACTTTAAAAAGTTATCGAATGCAAGCCAACGTGACTACTTTGATCTCACACGAGGCAAGCGCTTGCTTTGCACTGTCAAAAGGTTTGTCAGTGCGAAATGCTGATTAAAATGAAGGATAAAAATTGACTTCACCTGATGTCGTATAGTAGCAAAAACACGACGATAAACCTACAAAAATAAAGAATGATAAGGAAGGTTAAAAAATGAAAGGTTGAAGTCAAAGGGTAATCTGTAACAGTAAAAATAGGAGTAACTGCACCTATATATGAACTATCAGTAGACAAAAAGTGTACAAATGCAGAATTTGATTTAACCTTTTTATCGATACCAAACCCCATTTTCTCTATTTGTCACTTGTACTCTATAAATCAAGCAGGGATAAATAGTGGCATAGAATCACGATAATGTTAGCAATTTATTTTCTTTTGTCGTCACAGTAAAAATTGTTTTTGTAAAATTTGATTGGTGTTAACAGATATTCCCACAATTTTAGAGGTTTTTAGAGTCAAGAGAAGAGTTTGCATCAGATTATTGTGTCTCTGGTGGGCGTGTCTCCAGCTATTGACCCAATCAGAATTAGCCAGACTATCACACCAAGCACTGAGTATATTTTCACTGTCAAGAAAACAAACACTACTCACTTTGAGATAAAGAGCTGGAAATAGACTGGGACACACTAGAAGACGAGGAGCTCGATTGCGATGCACTAGAAGAAGGAGGCGACACACTAGATGAAGATGAACTGGATTGGGACATACTGAATGAGGACGAACTCGAATAACTTGTTGGGTTCGCACTAGACGAGGAGCTCGATTGCGACATACTGAAGGATGACGAACTGATTGAGCCTGTTGATTGAAAGAGAAGCGTTTTAATATCGACTAAAAGTCGCATGATTTTTGTCCGGTTGTGTCTTCCAAATACACTCCCATATATCTTTCCTTTATTATTTATTCTTATTAAAAATTCTACAAATGTAGAATTTTTAATAACCTTTTTATCGATGCAAAACCCTGTTTTCTCTATTTGTCACTTGTACTTTATAAATCAGGCAGGAAAAACTAGTGGCATAGAATTGCGATAGTGTTAGCAATTTGTTCTGTTTCATCGTCCCAGTAAAAATTATTTTGGTAAAAACTGATTGGTTGCAACAGATGTTACAACAGTTTTAGAGGTTTTTAGCTCCCAAGTGACTGGGACTCACTTGGTGAGGACGAACTCGACTGGGACACACTGGACATACTGGAGGATGACGAACTGATAGAGCCTGTTAATTAAGAGAAGCGTTAAGTTTTTTATATCAACTAAAAATCGCATGATTTGTGTCCGGTTGTGTCTTTCAAATGCACTCTCATATATCTTTCCTTTATTATTGATTCTTAGACCAGGATGTGCACAGTTTGTATACATATCGCCTGCAATAAAGGGAACTAGATCCTTAACAACTCCTCTTTAAGTCACGCGCATGTATGTCACATTACATGGTAAGGTTACTTACTTGATGACCATGGCGTGGAACAAACACAGACCAACTCAGCTGTCGAGAAAAACGAAGCATCGTTTAAATAGAAAAATAAATGCATATAAAACATGACAGTCAGTAAAGTAGGGTTAATAAGAAGATCAGTAACAACGACAATTGGCAAACATGTAATGTCTGGGCGATGGGAATGATATGGTAAGACCATGCATGCAGGAAGACCTATCACAAGATGAACTGATCACAAAGTGTTTCATATACTTCTCGATCTTAGGTTGGTATATTAAAAGACATTTTTTTACAAGCAGGCCATACAGTGGAACCTCTACTTTGGACATCTCCATTAAGGGGACACTTCTCCTGGTCCCGGCCGGCAAAACGCTCGTATAACCTTCATAAGGGCACACTTATCCTGGTCCCGGCCAGCAAAACGTTCATATGATCTTTGTAATTATCACATCTATTAAAAGGACACCTCTATTAAGGGGACACTTCTCCTGGTCCTGGCCGGCAAAACGCTCATATAACCTTCATAAGGGCACACTTATCCTGGTCCCGGCCAGCAAAACGCTCATATAATCTTTGTAATTATCACCTCTATTAAAGGGACACCTCTATTAAGGGGACACTTATCCTGGTCCTGGCCGGCAAAACGCTCATATAAACTTTGTAATTATCAACTCTATTAAAGGGACACCTCCATTAAGGGGACACTTCTCCTGGTCCTGGCCGGCAAAACGTTCATATGATCTTTGTAATTATCAACTCTTTTAAAGGGACACCTCCATTAAGGGGACACTTATCCTGGTCCTGGCCGGGAAAACGTTCATATGATCTTTGTAATTATCAACTCTATTAAAGGGACACCTCCATTAAGGGGACACTTATCCTGGTCCTGGCCGGCAAAACGTTAATATGATCTTTGTAATTATCAACTCTATTAAAGGGACACCTCCATTAAGGGGACACTTCTCCTGGTCCTGGCCGGCAAAACGTTCATATGATCGAGAGAGAGGGATAATTATACTCTCCGTCGCTTCATGCTACAGAAACCGGGTTAAGCTCCGGCAGTTGTGAGCCATTATGCTCGTGAAGACTTATATACTATACATTATGTAGATTCCCATGGTTTCCTTTTACTCATTAAAGGGGAAGTATCACGGGAATTTTGATGTTTTTTGGTCAAAGCCATTTCACAATACCTTTACTTATTTACAAAATAATACTAAAACACCAAGAGAGTGAAATAAACCAATTCTTGAAGGAGAGACATATTATGGTCTGTTCTAGCCCATTTGGAGACGAAAATGTGGTAACTTGAAAAAGATTAGGCTTATTTTTTTAAAGTTGTAATTCATTGAGACCCAGTCCGTCTATGACCAGAGACACTAATCGACAGTTTGATATATTTTGTGATAATTTATCACACCATTGGAGCTTTATTTTTCGGTTTCTGATCATACAATAACATTTTTTGCTTTTTAAAATGAAACCAAATCCCCGTGATACTTCCCCTTTAACTGTTCAATACAGGTGGAGACAATAAAATTAACTTGCTGGGACTTGGAAACAGGTGATCGCGACTGCTTAATATAGGTGACCGCATACTAAAGGTATTGTCTACAGTAAATCAGGGGAGAATTTATTAGGACGTTCTATAAAGGTCCGCTTAATACAGCTTGACTGTAAACAGTACATCAGGATATGGTACTGATTAAATACAAAGCAAGCGGTAAGCAAGCAAACAAGCACTGAGTATATTTTCACTGTCTAGAAAACAAACACTACTCACGTTGAGATAAAGAGCTGGAAATAGACTGGGACACACTAGAAGACGAGGAGCTCGATTGCGACATACTGGAGGATGACGAACTGATAGAGCCTGTTGATTGAAAGAGAAGCGTTTTTATATCGACTAAAAATCGCATGATTTGTATCCGGTTGTGTCTTCCAAATGCACTCCCATATATCTGTCCTTTATTATTGATTCTTAGACCAGGATGTGCACAGTTTGTATACATATCGCCTGCAATAAAGGGAACTAGATCCTTAACAACTCCTCTTTAAGTCACGCGCATGTATGTCACATTACATGGTAAGGTTACTTACTTGATGACCATGGCGTGGAACAAACACAGACCGACTCAGCTGTCGAGAAAAACGAAGCATCGTTTGGATAGAAAAATAAATGCATATAAAACATGACAGTCAGTAAAGTAGGGTTAATAAGAAGATCAGTAACAACGACAATTGGCAAACATGTAATGTCTGGGCGATGGGAATGGTAAGACCATGCATGCAAGGAGACCTATCACAAGATGAACTGATCACAAAGTGTTTCATATACTTCTCGATCTTAGTTTGGTATATGAAAAGACATTTTTTTACAAGCAGGCCATACAGTGGAACCTCTACTTTGGACACTTCCATTAAGGGGACACTTCTCCTGGTCCCGGCCGGCAAAACGCTCATATGATCTTTGTAATTATCACCTCTACTAAAGGGACACCTCCATTAAGGGGACACTTCTCCTGGTCCTGGCCGGCAAAACGTTCAGAAGATCTTTGTAATTATCACCTCTACTAAAGGGACACCTCCATTAAGGGGACACTTCTCCTGGTCCTGGCCGGCAAAACGTTCAGAAGATCTTTGTAATTATCACCTCTACTAAAGGGACACCTCCATTAAGGGGACACTTCTCCTGGTCCCGGCCAGCAAAACGCTCATATAATCTTTGTAATTATCACCTCTACTAAAGGGACACCTCCATTAAGGGCACACGTCTCCTGGTCCCGGCCGCAAAACGTTCAGAAGATCTTTGTAATTATCACCTCTATTAAAGGGACACCTCCATTAAGGGGACACTTATCCTGGTCCTGGCCGGCAAAACGCTCATATAATCTTTGTAATTATCAACTCTATTAAAGGGACACCTCCATTAAGGGGACACTTCTCCTGGTCCTGGCCGGCAAAACGTTCAGAAGATCTTTGTAATTATCACCTCTACTAAAGGGACACCTCCATTAAGGGGACACTTCTCCTGGTCCTGGCCGGCAAAACGTTCAGAAGATCTTTGTAATTATCACCTCTACTAAAGGGACACCTCCATTAAGGGGACACTTCTCCTGGTCCTGGCCGGCAAAACGTTCAGAAGATCTTTGTAATTATCACCTCTACTAAAGGGACACCTCCATTAAGGGGACACTTCTCCTGGTCCCGGCCAGCAAAACGCTCATATAATCTTTGTAATTATCACCTCTACTAAAGGGACACCTCCATTAAGGGCACACGTCTCCTGGTCCCGGCCGCAAAACGTTCAGAAGATCTTTGTAATTATCACCTCTATTAAAGGGACACCTCCATTAAGGGGACACTTATCCTGGTCCTGGCCGGCAAAACGTTCAGAAGATCTTTGTAATTATCAACTCTTTTAAAGGGACACCTCCATTAAGGGGACACTTCTCCTGGTCCTGGCCGGCAAAACGTTCAGAAGATCTTTGTAATTATCAACTCTATTAAAGGGACACCTCCATTAAGGGGACACTTATCCTATCCTGGCCGGCAAAACGTTCATATGATCTTTGTAATTATCAACTCTATTAAAGGGACACCTCCATTAAGGGGACACTTCTCCTGGTCCTGGCCGGCAAAACGTTCAGAAGATCTTTTTATTATATAAACACCAATGAAATACCAGGTGAGCTTTCGCGCGTAAACATCATATCTTCACACGTGAGAATAACATGTTATCTTCACACGTGAAAAGATCACCGTTCTACTTTAGGACTACAGGAAAATATTAAAGTGAAATGGTTTGATTTCATTGGTGTTTATATAATAAACAGAACATTACATGGCCGCTTGAAGATACGAAATTTCCCTTCTCGTGTTGAAAAATATTTCACTCGTTCGCTGCGCTCACTCGTGAAATATTTTTCAACACTCGAAGAGAAATTTCGTATCTTCGCGCGGCCATGTAATATCCTCTATGTAATTATCAACTCTATTCCGATGGTATCCCTTTAATTAATGGAGGTTCCTCGGTGGTTCGAGCCTGGTCTCCGCCGTCGTGTTGTTTCCTTATACAAGAAATGTCGCTTCACGTTGTCTCTCTCTACCTATGTTCATAAATGGGTACCGGTGACATGATGCTGTTGGGCAACCTTGCGATGGACTAGCATCCCATCCAGAGAGGGGCGGGGGGGGGGGGGGGGGGGGGGGGGGAGAGAGAGGGATAATTATACTCTCCGTCGCTTCATGCTACAGAAACCGGGTTAAGCTCCGGTAGTTGTGAGCCATTATGCTCGTGAAGACTTATACTATACATTATGTAGATTCCCATGGTTTCCTTTTACACATTAACTGTTCAATACAGGTGGAGACAATAAAATAAACTTGCTGGGACTTGGAAACAGGTGATCGCGACTGCTTAATATAGGTGACCGCATACTAAAGGTATTGTCTACAGTAAATCAGGGGAGAATTTATTAGGACGTTCTATAAAGGTCCGCTTAATACAGCTTGACTGTAAACAGTACATCAGGATATGGTACTGATTAAATACAAAGCAAGCGGTAAGCAAGCAAACAAGCACTGAGTATATTTTCACTGTCTAGAAAACAAACACTACTCACGTTGAGATAAAGAGCTGGAAATAGACTGGGACACACTAGAAGACGAGGAGCTCGATTGCGACATACTGGAGGATGACGAACTGATAGAGCCTGTTGATTGAAAGAGAAGCGTTTTTATATCGACTAAAAATCGCATGATTTGTATCCGGTTGTGTCTTCCAAATGCACTCCCATATATCTTTCCTTTATTATTGATTCTTAGACCAGGATGTGCACAGTTTGTATACATATCGCCTGCAATAAAGGGAACTAGATCCTTAACAACTCCTCTTTAAGTCACGCGCATGTATGTCACATTACATGGTAAAGTTACTTACTTGATGACCATGGCGTGGAACAAACACAGACCGACTCAGCTGTCGAGAAAAACGAAGCATCGTTTGGATAGAAAAATAAATGCATATAAAACATGACAGTCAGTAAAGTAGGGTTAATAAGAAGATCAGTAACAACGACAATTGGCAAACATGTAATGTCTGGGCGATGGGAATGGTAAGACCATGCATGCAAGGAGACCTATCACAAGATGAACTGATCACAAAGTGTTTCATATACTTCTCGATCTTAGGTTGGTATATTAAAAGACATTTTTTTACAAGCAGGCCATACAGTGGAACCTCTACTTTGGACACTTCCATTAAGGGCACGCTTCTCCTGGTCCCGGCCGACAAAACGTTCAGAAGATCTTTGCAATTATCACCTCTATTAAAAGGACACCTCTATTAAGGGGACACTTCTCCTGGTTCCGGCAGGCAAAACGCTCATATAACCTTCATAAGGGCACACTTATCCTGGTACCGGCCAGCAAAACGCTCATATAATCTTTGTAATTATCACCTCTATTAAAGGGACACCTCCATTAAGGGGAGACTTCTCCTGGTACTGGCCGGCAAAACGTTCATATGATCTTTGTAATTATCAACTCTATTAAAGGGACACCTCCATTAAGGGGACACTTATCCTGGTCCAGGTCGGCAAAACGCTCATATAATCTTTGTAATTATCAACTCTATTAAAGGGACACCTCCATTAAGGGGACACTTCTCCTGGTCCTGGCCGGCAAAACGTTCATATGATCTTTGTAATTATCAACTCTATTAAAGGGACACCTCCATTAAGGGGACACTTCTTCTGCTCCTGGCCGGCAAAACGCTCATATAACCTTTGTAAGGGCACACTTATCCTGGTCCCGGCCGGCAAAACGTTCATATGATCTTTGTAATTATCAACTCTATTAAAGGGACACCTCCATTAAGGGGACACTTATCCTGGTCCTGGCCGGCAAAACGTTCATATGATCTTTGTAATTATCAACTCTATTAAAGGGACACCTCCATTAAGGGGACACTTATCCTGGTCCTGGCCGGCAAAACGTTCATATGATCTTTGTAATTATCAACTCTATTAAAGGGACACCTCCGTTAAGGGGACACTTATCCTGGTCCTGGCCGGCAAAACGTTCATATGATCTTTGTAATTATCAACTCTATTAAAGGGACACCTCCATTAAGGGGACCCTTATCCTGGTCCTGGCCGGCAAAACGTTCATATGATCTTTGTAATTATCAACTCTATTAAAGGGACACCTCGATTAAGGGGAGACTTATCCTGGTCCTGGCCGCAAAACGTTCATATGATCTTTGTAATTATCAACTCTATTAAAGGGACACCTCCATAAAGGGGACACTTCTCCTGGTCCTGGCCGGCAAAACGTTCATATAATCTTTGTAATTATCAACTCTATTAAAGGGACACCTCCATAAAGGGGACACTTATCCTGGTCCTGGCCGGCAAAACGTTCAGAAGATCTATGTAATTATCCACTCTATTAAAGGGACACCTCCATTAAGGGGACACTTATCCTGGTCCTGGCCGGCAAAACGTTCAGAAGATCTTTGTAATTATCAACTCTATTAAAGGGACACCTCCATTAAGGGGACACTTCTCCTGGTCCTAGCCGGCAAAACGTTCAGAAGATCTTTGTAATTATCAACTCTATTAAAGGGACACCTCCATTAAGGGGACACTTATCCTGGTCCTGGCCGGCAAAACGTTCATATGATCTTTGTAATTATCAACTCTATTAAAGGGACACCTCCATTAAGGGGACACTTATCCTGGTCCTGGCCGGCAAAACGTTCAGAAGATCTTTGTAATTATCAACTCTATTAAAGGGACACCTCCATTAAGGGGACACTTCTCCTGGTCCTAGCCGGCAAAACGTTCAGAAGATCTTTGTAATTATCAACTCTATTAAAGGGACACCTCCATTAAGGGGACACTTATCCTGGTCCTGGCCGGCAAAACGTTCATATGATCTTTGTAATTATCAACTCTATTAAAGGGACACCTCCATTAAGGGGACACTTATCCTGGTCCTGGCCGGCAAAACGTTCATATGATCTTTGTAATTATCAACTCTATTAAAGGGACACCTCCATTAAGGGGACACTTTTCCTGGTCCTGGCCGGCAAAACGTTCAGAAGATCTTTGTAATTATCAACTCTATTAAAGGGACACCTCCATTAAGGGGACACTTCGCCTGGTCCTGGCCAGCAAAACGTTCATATGATCTTTGTAATTATCAACTCTATTAAAGGGACACCTCCATTAAGGGGACACTTCTCCTGGTCCTGGCCGGCAAAACGTTCAGAAGATCTTTGTAATTATCAACTCTATTAAAGGGACACCTCCATTAAGGGGACACTTCTCCTGATCCTGGCCGGCAAAACGTTCATATGATCTTTGTAATTATCAACTCTACTCCGATGGTATCCCTTTAATTAATGGAGGTTCCTCGGTGGTTCGAGCCTGGTCTCCGCCGTCGTGTTGTTTCCTTATACAAGAAATGTCGCTTCACGTTGTCTCTCTCTACCTATGTTCATGATGCTGTTGGGCAACCTTGCGATGGACTAGCATCCCATCCAGAGGGGAGGGGGGGAGGGAGAGGGGTAGTTATACTCTCCGTCGCTTCATGCTACAGAAACCGAGTTAAGCTCCGGCAGTTGTGAGCCATTATGCTCGTGAAGACTTATACTATACATTATGTAGATTCCCATGGTTTCCTTTTACACATTAACTGTTCAATACAGGTGGAGACAATAAAATTAACTTGCTGGGACTTGGAAACAGGTGATCGCGACTGCTTAATATAGGTGACCGCATACTAAAGGTATTGTCTACAGTAAATCAGGGGAGAATTTATTAGGACGTTCTATAAAGGGCCGCTTAATACAGCTTGACTGTAAACAGTACATCAGGATATGGTACTGATTAAATACAAAGCAAGCGGTAAGCAAGCAAACAAGCAATGAGTATATTTTCACTGTCTAGAAAACAAACACTACTCACTTTGAGATAAAGAGCTGGAAATAGACTGGGACACACTAGAAGACGAGGAGCTCGATTGCGACATACTGGAGGATGACGAACTGATAGAGCCTGTTGATTGAAAGAGAAGCGTTTTTATATCGACTAAAAATCGCATGATTTGTATCCGGTTGTGTCTTCCAAATGCACTCCCATATATCTTTATTATTGATTCTTAGACCAGGATGTAAAAAAAAACTGTTTGTATACATATCGCCTGCAATAAAGGGAACTAGATCCTTCTACATATTAACTGTTTAATACAGGTAAAGACAATAAAATTAACTCGCTGGGACTTGAAAAAAGGGATCGCAACTGCTTAATAGAGGTGACCGCATACTAAAGGTATTGTCTACAGTAATTCAGGGGAGAATTTATTAGGACGTTCTATAAAGGGTCGCTTAATACAATTTGACTGTAAACAGTACCCCAGGATATGGTACAGATTAAATACTTTCAATGCACGATCCCGCTTGAATGTTTATTTCAAATTCAAAGGTTGGAGTCTTATTAATTATATCATCCAAGTTAAATGCCTGGCAGTGGAAGAGTTGAGTCCTGGGCTTGAATTATTTATTTTAGCAATTTATTTTCATAATTACTCTTAGAACTGAGTGGGGTGGGGGGTGGGGGGTGGGGGGGGGGGGGGGGGGGGAGGGGGAGGGATCAAATCATTATACCCGAGGTTATTTAAACGTGAGCCTGGATAGTACTTTTTTGACAGCTGCAAAATTTGCAAAATTTTTTATCTGCAGTCCGTCGGAATTAACTCAGTGATAGCTCAGGGATGGCTTCACGTTTAACTGGTAGCTGCGAGAAATGTCTTGAAATTAACCTCATAACTGAGGCTCCACTCCCCTTTCACACCCTCCTAACTCTATTTTTCCTGAGACATTTCGGAGTGAGGAACCCCGAATTTGCAATGAAGGCAATGGTGCTGGTGACAAATTCAATATTATGACGTTTTACGCCTTACAGTTACTTTAAGGTGGCTCGACTGAGTATTTTGGCGACACAACATCCCAACTTTGAACGGCTGATACTTCACTGCCTGAGCTCGGTCAGGCAAGCTGCTTCACACACGTACTACAGATGAAATAAACTTTCCAAAAAAGTAGATTTGATTGACATCGGTGTTACCATAACAACGATCTGATGACGTCATGGTTTTTGCATATTAGTAATTTTCTCAACATCTAGACCTAAACTTTTAAAATGACTGTATGCCTCTTATAGTATAGATGTATGTCTTCAACACTGCAAAGTTTAAAAACATTCTATGAGAGCGTTTTCGAATAAAATTGGGTTGCATATTATCCATCAAAAATTTAAAGATTCGCATTACTTTCTATTATTTTGTCGATACCAGCGTTTTTCTGACAAATTGAAACAATATTTTCACCATATATTATTCATGTGCCATAAGACTACATTCCTTGAAGGTTTCATGCTGTTTGCTTCACTAGATTTCAGTTGATGTGATCAGAAGCAATGTCTCAAATATGCTCATTCTACTCACAGAAGTAACACTTTTGTTAGGGAAGCGTTTATTTAAAAACTAGTCGATTAAATTTTTTTTAAATCTTTTGATCTAAAGTTATGCATGTAATGCACGACCTCTGCAAATTTCAAGTGCATTGAATCGTTTTAAGGGCGCGAAATACAATTAAAAGTATAGGGGACGTTTGCATTCGTCCTCCAAAGTTTCATTGCCGTATTATTTGTTGACAGTTGGTTCATTTCAGGACTTTCTCTTTTGTCTACATTCTACATATTTGTGCACTTTTGAATAAATTTTAAACGTGTTACACGTGCATGACCGCAGCCTTATGTTAATTGCCATTGTAGTCATTGTACTATGAAAAGAATTTTCACGATCGCTTTGGAGCATGCAGGCATGGCAAACGTGTTGTTTCAAAAGCGCACAAATATGTAGAATGTAGACAAAAGAGAAAGTCCTGAAATAAACCAGCTGTCAACAAATAATACGGCAATGAAACTTTGGAAGACGAATGCAAAAGTCCCCTATACTTTTAATTTTATTTCGCGCCCTTAAAATTATTCAATGCACTTGAAATTTGCAGAGGTCGTGCATTACATGTATAACTTTAGATCAAAAGATTTAAAAAAAATTTCATCGACTAGTTTTTAAATAAACGCTTCCCTAATAAAAGTGTTACCTCTGTGAGTAGAATGAGCATATTTAAGACATTGCTTCTAATCACATCACCTGAAATCTGGTGAAGCAAACAGGATGAAACCTTCAAGGAATGTAGTTTTATGGCACATGAATAATATATATGGTGAAAATATTGTTTCAATTTGTCAGGAAAACGCTGGCATCGACAAAATAACAGAAAGTAATGCGAATTTTTTAATTTTTGATTGAAAATATTCAATCCAATTTTATTCGAAAACGCTCTCATAGAATTTTTTCAAACTTTGCAGTCTTGAAGACATGCATCTAGACTATAAGAGGCATACAGTCGTTTTAAAAGTTTAGGTCTAGATGTTGAGAAAATTACTAATATGCAAAAACCATGACGTCATCAGATCGTTGTTATGGTAACACCGATGTCAATCAAATCTACTTATTTGGAAATTTCATTTCATCTCTAGTTTATGTGTGAAGCAGCTTTCCTGACCGAGCTCGGACAGCGAAGTATCAGCCATTCAAAGTTGGGGTGTTATGTTGCCAAAAAACCCAGTCGAGCCACCTTAAATGAATTCATTTTTTCATTACAAGCAATTAATTAGTTTTCACTCTTAACCGTAGTAACTCGGTAAAATAATAATACTATTGCTTTTGACGGACGAGCGTCACTGTGACTTGGCACATATTTTTTCAGATAAAATAGTTACAAATTGAACGATTTTTAAAGTAAAATCTCTAATCAAATTAAAAAAAGTTAAAATTTAATTATGACAAATTATGGAAAAGTGGGCTAAAAAATTTCTTCATCCGCCATATATAAAATATAGTATTTTCTAAAGTAATTTAAAAACCTATTTCCATTGCCGCATCTGTTCGAAGAAGTGAAGTTTCTAGAAAAAGTCGAAAAACTAATTGCAAAATTTTCCCACGTGCTCACTTACATATAGAAAGAGGTTATATTCAGCTTGATAAATAACGCGATTATGAAGCACTGACTGAGCTGCCAATTAAGTTTTTTATGTTGTGGTTAAACTACAATACACATTTTGACAAAACGACTGAATGAGAACTGAAGCGAGTCGTGTTCCATTAGTCTCCATACTCTGTCTGGTACTTTTTGTTCCTAAAAAGGATTTTTCGTTCGGATCAGTTGCTGTAAATTTTGTCTGACGAACTTGATTTTAAAGTAGATCGCGAGTATGTACAAATTATTCATGTAAAGCTTAATCAGTATTTATTTTTATTGAAAGATTCCTTTTTAGCATTCAACGGTTGCGTGTCTCTTGCTCACAATATCGAAACTGAATTAATTAAAAGCTGGTGCCACACGCAAATGAGTATGCTATCGATCTTTCTGAAGTGAAACATTTTTGTGTCAGTTGAAGCAAGTTTCGATCGTCAAATAAATGATGTCAATACAAATTGCGGTTTGGGTTGTTTAATACATGAAAACTTCGAACATTAGTTGAGTTGTATAGCTTAACAAACTAAGCATAAGAATATTGAATCAGTCCTTATGGGCGCCAAGGGACGCATTAGGCCTCCTAAGAATTTACACCATCTTAAAAAAAAACATTTTCTTCAAAACGTTTAATAGTTTTAGCGGTTTAAAATTCATGTCTTCCTACGATTTTTGTTTAGTCGTTTTGTGCCATCAGGCCTTATTTATTTTTTCACCTGCTTTCAAATTGAATCTCGTTTCCAAAACAACGATTCTAATTGCCTGCCAAATTTATGAACCTGATGCAGTTGTTCCGAGAGAAAACCTTCTATTTCCCATCAACTGATCGAACGAAGCAGACAGTCATCATGTTTTGCGTATTTGCAAGTGTAATTTGGCTAAGTTTTGAAATTTTTCTGGTTTAGCATTTTTTTAGAACAACATATTCAAAAGTGTAAAGTAAGTAAAGTCGCGCACACGAGCCAGAAGGCTCACAACGGCCGGAGCTTAAACCCGGTTTCTGTAGCATGAAGCGACTAGGAATATTGCTACTCCCCCCTGGATGGGATGAAAAAAAAGTGTGTATTATTATAAATGTCCATTAGAAAGCAGATGCTGTCTCCCGCTGAGGTATTTGTGTGTCTTGTTGATTTGCACCTAGGCAACTGTGGTATGACGCAGGCTCTTTTATATTTTTTTCTTAGCATGCTCATTTCAAAGTGGTCGCAACATGAAGATCTCGATCTAGCGGAAGTTTTTGATGATATTAAGACCATTAGTTTTTCTCTGTTTCGAAATGAATTCTGATTAATATTGGCCTTTTTTTCTCAGTTGTTCATCTACTACTTGTAAAATGGATCTAGATCAATTAAAAAAATAATTTTGTACGATTTTTAATGGTTCGATGAGCAGATTGTTTCAATATAATAGAAGCCGGTAGATAAGAAATTCACGAAATAGTCTGCAAGTGTGCCTGTTACATTCATTAGAAAAAGCCATTCTATTTTAACTGCAAAACATTGTTTCGACAGACCATTTTGTTTCAAATCCGTCATAAACCGGTAATGCCTTGATCCCGAGATTACGCCAAAATTGTCGCGTTAATCCTGTTTCGAGTCCATGAACCGGCAGTCTCGATTTCAAAAATACGCCAAACATCACGCGTTCTGAGATTCATTTATTCTTAGAATTAAACCTCCGCTCATTAGCTTGCAATTCTAAATTGCAAGCCTGTTGACTAAACCCACACTTGCAGTGTGACCATTGAAATGAAAGTTGTAGAGCAGTGCTTTCTCGATTTTTTGCAAAACAAAATGTGGTAATTTTCTTAAGATCTTGACCACTCTTTTAAAGGTGTAACCATTATATAACAGACATTATACATTCTCTCTCTCAACCACATATGATAGGACGTCTTTTCATCGATCAAAAGATATATTTTGAAATAAAAGCAGCTGTCATAGTGGTGAATTAAAACGGACTCCTTTCGAACGATGGTTTCTAAACTGATCACTTGTCGTGGAACAAAAATTTATGCGCAAGGCAAAACAAGATAAATTTTCTGGAAACATCGTTGAAAACTTAATCAACTGAATATAAATTGATTTTCTACACTCTTAAATTCATACTTTAGATAAAGTAGAAACCACGTTTGCTCGTACGATGAAACCTTCGTTATTCAAAATAACAACAGGTTCAAAACCATAAATATTGAAAAAGAAACGCCGCTTAGTAGCTGCATTCGTTAAAAGCTATTACGATCAAAACACAAACTCATTACGTCTGATATTTCATTTCTCGCTGTGGTGGTTGGGGAAAGATTGTAAGACTGAATACTAAAGCAAAAGTTGTTTAAAAACTACGGCATTAATGTTCAATCTACCCTTCAACTTATTAAAAACGACATGGTTATTTAACATATTTCACATAAGTATTAAATGATGTTTTACCTTCGGAAAGGTTTCTTTCAGATACAAGGCAAAGGAGCACGACAAGAAACATGGCAAATTCTCCAAATCTCTTCTGGCCCTCCATTTCAAACGCGTTAAGCCTTCAACGGTTCACCAGATTGCAAGACTAAACTTGGTTTCTCTTCCCAAGAATCGTTTCGCGTGGATTGTTACTGCCACAGGGCAAGTTTCAGGCTAAGGAGAGCTGTTGATGAGAAAATGTTACTGGTGCGCGCTTTACGACACCCAGATAAGCAAAAGCCTATTGCACAATTGCATAGATGAACTTGGATAGACAAAAACTGTTTCACGTTTTTGTTATGGCAACTTTGGTTATGTAACCAAGGAGTCGCCAATTCGCGCTGTTGCTATTCGTAAAACATTTTCGTCCCTTGATCACAACGCTGCGGGGCTTTTTTGTGTTTTTAAGATTCATTCGCTATTTCTGATAACATCAAAACCAATCGTTTCCCAAGCAACCAAATAGAAATATGTGCTTCGGTATAAGCACGCAGTTTTTCAACTGAGAGATAATGAAAATAACATTGCTGGCTGAGGTGTAATAAACTACTTGCTATAAAACAAAATTAAAAAAAATTAAACTACTTGCGTCCCCCACTCAATCTCATGGAGTTAATTTTCATATGGTTTGTATTAGCATTTGACCACAAGCATCGGAAGCAAAAAACGTTCTATCTGCTTAGAGATCGAAACTACATGTAGCAGACGACCATCGCCCGAAGTCTCCTTTAAATTTCATATCCTTGAAATAGAAAACACGTTGCCATTAATGCTATTTCGCTTGTCACCAAATTTAACCAACAAATATCCATTGGAAATAAGATTGAATTTTTATCTTCCTAAGTCGATTGCTCTTGACTAAGATGGTGAATCCACCATTTAAAATAATACATGAATGAGCCCCTTGAGGGCTGTAACCATACGTTCGCAAAAGAGCTGCGTGGTATCTGAGCAAAACATTGTGCGGTAAAGCTTTACATTTCATTTATTGAAATTAGAAAAACCTCAAACAATGCATTGTCTAAAGGTATTGTAAAGACGTCAAACCAATTTGTATTACCAAAGAAACAAACAACACCACGTTGACATCATAAAAAGTCACAAATAAAACCGAACCAATTGAGGCCAATGTTTAAATAAGCGCTGTTGGCAAGGAATAACAAATTCAGTTTTGACGTTTTTTATCGATTTTACCAAGAACACAGTTGTAGATTTTACATTCCAAGAAAATCTAAAATTGTCTAAAACAGTAAACCATTTCGCGCTAGTTGCATCACTTATTGTTTGTTTTGTGTTTATTTTTATGTGCGGCGCCTCGATCGGGGGTATATATATATACAATAGAACATATATTAAGCGGCCACCTCCTTTCAAGTAGCCAGTTAATTCATGTCCCGAATTTATTGTCAGTATAATGCTGTAAATAGAACCCCTATTAAGGGACCACCCCTATTAAGCGACCGGGCCACCATTTGGTCTCCTGCGCGCAAACGTCTCCTACCGTAGAGTTCCGCCGTAGCGAATCCCCGTTACTTTCGGAATTAGCAGGACTAAGGGGCCGCAATTTTCAGGTAGCCGTTACTTTCGGGCCCCTAAAATACGTGAATAATTGAAGTAAAAAATGACGATAAACACAACCGCGGAATAAGCATAATGCCACTTTAATTCTCTCTTTCTCTTTGATTCTTCGGTATTCTTCGGTATTCTTCGGCATTCTTCGGTATTCTTCAGCATTCTTGTATAGTAAAACACTAAGCTATTCCATCTGCATGGAGACATCACTATGGTATTTTCGAGTGGACCGTTACTTCCGGGGGGGAGGGAGGGGTCGTTACTTTCGGGTAGCCCGTTACTTTTGGCACAGGGCACACACACACACCCATACACACACACTTTTTATAAAAAGTTTAATTCAGATTCAAAACAAATTGAACAAACACACGGCTACCTAAACAGAGCGGCGAAAATTCTGAAAGAACTGCGGCATGGACAGTATGTCGTACAAAAATTCACAGCTATAAAGGATACAAGAAACAGTTAAAACATTGTTACCTGTAGTTGATGCGTAAACTCAGCTCCTTCATTCACTCCGTGTTGAGCGGTTGAACTTTGAACCAGTTTTCATATGTCAGCTTTGCCAAGAAACACTGCGACACAACGCGAACATTTCGCGCCCTTTTTGTCCAATCATGTGGTCAATAATTTTTGTCTATTCTTTTCTTCTCTTTTTTTTCTTTCTTTTCCCTTTCCTATCTAATAGTTCACGCATTTTTTTCTAACAAAAAATGGAATTTCTGGCGATTGAGTGACTACGAATTAGCCTGAAATGTGATATTTCTGCGGCACGAGAGCAACAGGGCCTGGGTCCTGTTAGATGATGGTGCATCATGGGTAGAACTGTGGGGTATTTTAGCTTTGTATAGCACGTGGTGGATCATTCTAGGCCGACACCGCTTTCACTCACTTTATCAATTATTTTGTCTTTAAATGAAAGAAAGAATAGGGGGATTATGCAACTTAGAGCATTAATTTAGAGCCTCGTAGGATGGGCCGTTTTGGAGCTTGGGCCTTGGTTCCTACTCAGATTTCCTGTCATTTTTTCCCCAAGGGGTTTTTTAAGGCAGGTTTTTTCTGGCCTCCGTCTAACCACAGTGGTATTGTGCGTGGTTGCCCAGCTTCGTTTAGGTGTTTTACTGTGATGGCGATTATTGGATAACGTAGTTATCGATAGTTATTGTTTTCTGTATATTGTGCACTAAGGCTCAGTGTAGCACTATTTGCTGTAAATAGTCCCGGTGCTCGGCCGAAACCTGCAAAATAAACCTATTGGTATATATTTACAGTCTGTTGTGTAGTGAAGCCGAAATCACGAAATTGCAGGCAGTCGTCATTTTCACTTTTCTTCAAAATGTGAAATTTACCTCCATCGCTGGATATGTATATCGACAGCTTTATGACCATATTTGGGCAATGCATCAATATGTTGAATTATAGCGGAGTTCTCGCGGGACGAAGGAGTTTCACACTCAAACATGTAGAACCCATGCCCGGCGTCAATGTTCATGGTCATGGCTAGCGGAATGTTTCGCGGGCGCGCCGTCGTTCAGGGTTAGATCACGGGCGCGACGTCGCGCAGGGCTAGATCGCATGCGAACGATGTTTTAAACGTTTATTGTGTCCTTTGGCTGTAAAATTTTGAAAGAATACTGTGCTTGCTGCAGTTCCTTCAGACATTTCGCCGCAATGTTTTTGTAGCCATGTGTTTGTTCAATTTGTTTTGATGGAACGGATGGAATTTGTTTTGATGGAATTATGGAATGGTGGGGAGGAATGATGGAATGGTGGGAAGGAATGATGGAATGGTGGAAAGGAATGATGGAATGGTGGAAAGAAATGATGGAATGGTGGATGATGGATGGTATTGGTGAATGGTGAATGGTGGATGGAATGATGGAATCTGTTTTGATGGAAGGGACTCAAATGCCACATGAACTACCAGTAACGATGTTTTTTTTAAAACATGTTTTTTAAAGGACACAATAAACGTGTTTAAACTGTGCTTAATACTGCTTGATACTGTGCTTGCTGTAGTTCTTTCAGACTTTTCGCCGCTCTGTTTTGGTAGCCGTGGTCTTTGTTCAATTAGTTTCAATTCCGAATTGAACTTTTTAAGACACGAAGCACTAAGAAATTCTATGTCATTTTACTATGTTTTAATTACGTATAAAACTCTCAATTTGTGCATGCTAATTTAATTTTAGCTCAGTTGTTGCGTAAGAAATAGCCGAGATAAAATATTGTAGTAAGCCTTTTTACTTCATAAACATTTGTATGTCAAAGAATTTTTCGTGAAACTGTGATTTGTTATCAATCATCACAAGCCAGAGGGTTGATTTTATTGAACGCATTAGGGGTTCACATTCGCCTTGGAAATTCACACGTTTAAATAAATCTTAATTAGTTTTCACACATTCCTGTTCGCACCCAGTTATCCCTATCTGTCTAAAGTTATCGTTTCCTATTGGCAAAAACAGCCTTAAAAACTATTAATAGGCTCGCTCTGTGTTTAACGGAAGCCAACGATATGCAGTATGGTCAGACTGGCACAGAGTAGTATACAATACAATGGTCAGTTATGATCTTACTATAAATAACAAAGTAGCCACTTATCAGCCACTTAAGTTTATATTTATAGTCAGGTTCTAGGTATTATTTTTAGTCGATAAATAAAGCCGAATTCTAGAAGAAATTTTTTCATTGTGTCTATGGTCTAGCGAATAGCCCTTGAATTTAGTCGTCCGAATCCGGATCACGTTTAATCACAACTAGCCGAGAAATAACTGATCATAAACTGCAACTTTGTTATTTATAGATCGTTTTTTTTTCATTTTCGTAAACAGTTTGTTTTCTGGCTATGAGAACAACCCCAGAGAAGGATGTTGCAGAGAATGCCAAATAAAAGAAATTAAGAAATACTTGAAATACAGCTAAATTTTCTCTATAATTACCGTTAGCGAAACATACTTTCAAATAGACAGAGTAGGATCATTCTGTCGCTTTTTGTCTACTAGGTAATATGTCGATAAAATTCACCTTAGTTAGTTAATAGGTGCTTCCAATTAGAGACGTTCACTCAACGAGATACACAAATAATCTAGTTAATTCACGTCATTCTCTTGCTTAAGGCAGGTAGCATTACGAAGCACTTTGAACTTTCCAAACCGCGTCTTTCAATGACTAGTGTCATTAAAAGACGCGAGTTGATAAATTAATTTTTAATTGCGGTGTGGGATTTAAGTATATTTTAAGTCGTTAAACAAAGCCGAATTCTAGAGGTATTTTTGCATCGTGGCTATGGTTTAGCGAACAGCTCTCGAATTTAGTCGACTCCACAACTAGCCGAGAAATAACTTAGCATAAACTGCAGCTTTGTTATTTATAGATCGTTTTCATTTTCGTAAGCAGTTTGTTTTCTGGCTATGAGAGCAACCCTAGAGAAAGGATGTTGCAGGGAATGCCACAAATAAATTAAGAAATTAATGAAGAAATTCTTGAAATACAGCTAAATTTTCATTATTACTGTTTCTGTTCAGTTTAAAGATTCAAAAGACCACTGATTTGCATCCTCGCTTTAGAAAAGTCTTTTAACTGAGTGAAAAATACTTGTTTTAGTTTCGCACATGGACGCTCAGCTGCACGGCCAAAAATTTAAAAATGCTACATCTCCAAAGCAATGTTGCTGATATGAAGAACCTGTTGAGAGACTGATACACCTAGCGCGCTAATAATCCCTCGCAAATATTTGAATAACGCGACGTTAAACGTCGGCTTGGTCCTAAAATCGGGGCTCTGGTTTGTTATGTTTTGAATTATAAGCTGGTGCTAATTAGATAAATTTACATCTAAAAAGCTCCAAGGCCTGTTTCATAACAAGGTCAACTTCAACCTCGCTTCCACTCAAAGGCCAGGACACTAAGAAGACAACTGTGAAATGGTCTATTGGAGCTTTGTCGCGGTTTTGTTGCTAGGCAACCGCAGGACACCAACGCGATATGCGATATATATGTGTTTTACACGATGTGATGTTACAAAACAGTAACTCGAGTTTCACGCTCGGTGTCAATTTAGATTAGATATTCAAATTTATAGAGAAAATGCGAAAATTGCAAATATTTTTGATAGATTTGCAAAATATGATACAATAAAACATCTGCTGCTTTTAGTAGCGTTTTATATGTTCTTTTTACCGAAACAATTTCAAAAATGGCTTGACCAATGCTACTTTTGACATCATATGCCGTTACCATAGCAACCGATTGTCGCCAAGCTTTACCAAAATGTGTCTCAAGGAAAAAATAAAAGCTAATGACGACGCCAACAATAAATGCTCTTGAAAAAATCGGAGAAAAACCTTAAGGGGGTGAAGTTAACGTCCGAGGGAGTTTAAAAAAAACAAATCATTAAGAGCTCTTGTTGGCATACATGTTCTCAAAGTCATTTATATAATTTTATAATTTTTCAAATATCGATAATAGTTTACATTAGATAGATATATTTGTAATACTTTGTAGGATTTATGTTATAGTTTTCCCAATTAGCTCATTTGGAGCTAACATCGACACTTCAATAAAGTTATTATTTATTATTATTATTTAATTATTCATCAAGTTTGAACAAAGAAAGTCATAAGCGTGAGGGTGGACTGGGAACCCGATCTCAATTAACATAGGTTTTCATTAGTGATTTTATTCCTTCATTTTCTCTGTAATTAATGATCAGTTCGAGAAGCTATATCAAACACTCGAAAGAGAGTTTTATCAGCTATCCAAACCCCTTAAAGTCGGTTTTCAATCGTCTTCTCGGGGTTTGTAACACTTTTCCTCGTCTTTGATATATTACTTGAATGCAGTCTTCAAATGGCTTAAACGCGATCCAGTATTTTGGAGAACAAATAACATGTTGTAGTGATGTTGGATGAAAGTTTGAACCAATTTAAATTTGTTGGAACACACATAATTCACAAGCATAACTCGTTTTTTTTTTACTTAATTTCTCATTTTTGGAACTAACTACCGGCTGCTTTCAAATTGGCCACTACACTGACACAATTTCGATCATCGATTAAGGGCGCCAAATTTACCAGCTGTCAGACGGTGAGTGTAGCAAATGCCTCTAAGACCTGGACTTAATAATCTTCGCTAATTTTAGCTTTTTATTATTAACACAATACATTCAACATTCACTTTTTTATAACTTTTTAATAAAGCTATAGATGTATTTTTTAAATATTTGTCTTACGTTTTTGTATAGTATATTGAAGTACCAGTTAAATTAGTTAATTTTTTTGTTTTATAACTTAAATTGTATTTGAATTAACTTAATTGTCGAACGTTTTTTACACGAGCCTCTGGCTCGGGAGATTGGGTAACCACTCCCTACGTTTATCGACTTTAAATAAATTATCACTTATTACTTATTCCAACACGCTTCCAACATTTATGAACACTTCCAACAGTGTTGGACGACCTGTTCAAACGGTCCCAACATTTTTTCCAACATAATGTTGGAAGACGGGACCGCGATTTCTACTAGCACCACGATCAGTCCTGTGTGTTGGTGCGGCTGGCATTTAGATGGATTCCTCACCTGAGCTAAGCTAATTGAGAGGTGGTTAAAAGCTTTAATTGCTAAATATATAATCTAATTAGTCTAATATCTAATATAATATAATATAATTAGATCTAATCTAATATATAATCTAATTAATTATATAATCTAGTTAGGGTGGTTTTGGATAAACACCTGAAGCGAAACTATACGATACTTCGATGTCATCTTGACATTTTTTTCATGCTGGACACGTTTAAGTCGTCTGAGACTTAAAACAGTCTTGAGACGACTTTAACGTCTAGTATAAAAACGGAAAATAAGCCAGACGACTTTAACATCTCAGACGTTAAATGCGTCAAGTGTAAAAACGCGACGGCCATAACTGGCACGAATTTAGCTCTTGTTTCTGTTCGCAACCGTACAGAAGCCAAGTGCTTCGGCCATATCTGCTTCCTCGTTGATCTCCAGCAAAAGCCGCTTCTTCGACTGAGTTTTAGCTTTTAAAAACATTTGCATTCCTTTTCTTGTCTTTCCTGACGACGTCGAGAAAAAGATCTGCGAACTAAGCAAAGGCTCCGCCATGTTTTTTTTTAAAGCAAAAAAGCTTACTTATTTTGTTTTTTTACAACATTTTTACATCCAACATCTAATCACTACTAATAAATAACAGTAAAGGAAATTAAAAAAAAATACAAAATTATTACTAACATTATCAAATATTGGTAATTGCATAGAAAGAAAAAAAAAGAAACAATCGAGAACAGTAACAAAACAGACAAATTGGACAAGACAAAGGGGGAAGGGTGGATTGAACAAATATGACATCTTTGACTCAAGCTCAAAAGAAGGAAGTACCGGAAGTATCTAAAGGCCCTGTCACACTATTGCGTATGAGAGAAACGTATGAGTTGCGTATGGAAATTCATAAAATAATTTTCATACGCACAAAATGACCAGCTTACTTTGACCTATGAGTAACGTACCTCTAGCGTAACTCTCGCGTATTCAGCGTATGCCTAGCGTATGCTTAGCGTATAAACCATACGTCCGAATACGCACAAAATTTTTAAGCATGCTTAAAAAAATTTTTCTGCCTCGCCGTATGCCAGCGTATGTCACCGTATGTGACCATGCTTGAAACGTATACAACCTATGCCTAACGTACCCCTAGCGTATGACAGCGTATACCAGCGTATGAGTGATATTTTTCATACGCTGGCATACGCCAGTACGATACGCAATAGTGTGACAGGGCCATAATAGATAGTACTAATTTGTACGAATAAGGCGTTCCAAACTAATTCGTCCTTTTCCAATTAAGGAAACTTCAGCTAAAAATTGCAAGATTTTCTATTTTTGAGGTCGTTCATTTTAAAAAAGCAAGCTATCTGTCGGAATAAATTCACTTAACAATTAAACTCGCTCACCTTGGTCAATTTGTGGCGTACTTAAAGTGAATTCCGCAGGATATTACACTTTCTTGTTTTTTTTTTTTTTTTTTTTCATAAATTGCCAGTTTATTTTGAGTCCGATTTTCGGACCCAAAAATTCTTACTCTCTCAATATATATTACCTTCAGTCCACCATGTTTTGATTTTGACCGACGAATAGTTATTATACCACTGTTGCGCCATTTTACCGTATAAGGGCAAGAGAACACGCAAAATATGCGAGCGTATTACACTGTAAAATCCCGGTTTGACCGGTTTTAGCTAAAGGAGGACGAAGAAAACAATGGCCGGACTGGACGAACCAAATTTCGATTTGTTTACAACTTTTCAACTTGACTTTTAAGACGACGAACTTATTGCAGCAGCCGACTCTCTAACTGAAACAACCCAAACTGGTAATACTACTGAGGAAAGTGAACAAACTGAAGACAGACAACTTAACGATACTGATGTTGAAACATTTATTGAACAGAACAGAAACAAAAATACAACCAAAAAGACAGCAAGTGACCTTAACGTCTTTTACAGATGGGCCAAATCTGCAAACGAAACTAGACGAATGGATGACATACAGCCACAAGAACTGGACAAGATTTTAGCTCACTTTGTTTTAAAAGTACGTAAACAAAACGGAGACGAGTTTGAGCCTGACACGCTAACTTCACTATTTAGAAGCATTGACCGTTTTTTAAAAAAGTACAGTATGCTTACAGACATACAATTTTCCACGGCCAGAGAAGCTTTGTCTTCTAAACGAAAACAGCTACGTCGCGCAGGCAAAGGGCAAAAGCCAAATAAAGCCGTCGGAATGAGCAAGGATGAATTCCAGCAGTTGTGGGAAGAAAAACGGTTGGGAGACCATTTTCCGCAAAGCTTTTTGCGTACCATCTGATTTAACAACACTATGTTCTTTGGCTGGCGGGCTCGTGATGAACACCACCGAGTTATGCGCCGATCAATTCGAAGCATCAAACCGGTTCTCTTTATTCCCCCCCCCTCTAAAACCCAAACATGTGCGCAGTAGACGGATTGATTATTCTGATTGGTTTAACCTTCTTGAAGCCTTTAATAACAATAGGGGACAAAATAACTTTCTAGGGGAGGCAGGGGCGAGTTCGCGTACATTAAAATATGTGTGCATAAATTTGCATGCAAAATCGTGACAAAAAAAAAGAAAAAAAAGGAAAACGAAGAGCATTTTTTAACTCTTGCGCTTCGTGCATGAGTAATTATTAACATGTGGGAAAAATCTAAGACTGAGTGCACAGCACGGCAGAACTGATGGCGTAAATTTCATTTATGTCAGCCGGACGTTTAAAAGATTCTTGGCCAGCGTGACACATCTCGCAATGTGGCAGCACTTCACTTCCAATATGGAACTATTAATATATTGTTTTGGCTATTGTTCTCTTTTACAATGGCGCGTATGCATAATTAACGTGTGGGGTTATAGGTGGTTTGCAATCAATCTCTAGAGACATAGATAACAATAGTGAAACGAACAAATGCTGGTGGACGAACAAAAGGAGCTAATGAGAGAACTATTGTTTATGTCCACCAGCATGGCGGCGATGACGTAACATGAAAACCACCTATACGGAAATCTCACCACACAATTTGCATATGTCAAAAGTAATTTGAAATCTTTTCAATGTAAACATCTCGCTATTCACAGAATTATAAACACGCATTCAAAAAAGAAACGTCTTCTGGGGATACTTGGAAATGAAAGCAGAGAGTTTGTAAAAGCTTGTCAGAGGTCGCGAGTTTCATACAGAATTTTAATAGAAAATTAGATAGTACTTCTATTTTCATTATCAAAGACTTTCCCTGTGTAGTCAACATTTCCATCATCTTAATAATACAAGACAGTTATGTACTTTGGCGGGAATGAAGTTGCGAAATAATTTCCAAGTTTCAAATTACGTTACGTACTTCGCAACGTAATTGGCTAGTTTGTTGTCTAGTACCCAATTTCCCAACGAACTTCACAACACCACGCGGAAACGTTATGTGAAATCAACTGTAAGGGCGAAGACAAAAATCAGACCAAAATAATCGGTTGCGCATGCTCTATACGTGTCCCGTTTGATTGACAGATTTCTTTTTCCGTGTAGGCAGATAGCCTTGATATTCTTGCCCCTAAACTGGACTGAACAGTGAGAGAGGAGCTAGAGTTGTGAACTGACAGATCAGTCTTTTGGTCGGATTCTTCAGCTGTTACGTTCGAAATTGAAATCTGCAGGGGCGAATTGTTAATAAATTTCTGAAAAGAGGGGGGGAGGGGGGTCTGTTTTTGAAAAACATATCATGCAAGCCAACTCTCTTAGTCAAAATATCCTGCAGCTGCGAAAGTCCGAATTGTTTTGCAAAATAATTTCGTGACATTTATTGATATAGCTAAAGGAAAAGCGAAGGACAACATGAGAGAAACAAGACCGCTGCTAAAATAATGTCTGATAGCAGGTTAAATGTCATGTTTAAATTTTGACCGTCTTGCCTTTCTCTAAGCGAAGATTGCATCCCAAGGAGATGAATTACACTATTCTTACTAATGCTTATTGATGAGCGAGAAATGCGATCGCCTCCGTGAAATCGCGAAATCCAGATTTTGATCGATGCTTAGAGAAAGTCGCTTGAATATGTTATTTTCCTAGTTATCAGTCGAAACAGAATCTTGCAAATATTCGAAATTCTCAAAAGAGCGATGGCTTTGCAATTATAATGATTATTTTTTTTCTGGGGCAATGCCAGATAATTTTAAATAACCTCGTGTGTGAAAAATGCGGGAAAAAAGAAGTAGTTTGTAAGATTTTGTCGAGCAATTAAATAATTAATTTCCGCTAGAAAACAGAACCGCGAAGAAATGTCCCTTGCTCGAGTTCCAAATCCACAATCTAACAGGTTAATAAGCCACCAAATTCTTGTCTTTACATGTATTTGAATTTTTTTCAAAAACAACATCGTAAAGAAAGGAAGTGATTTAATTTGAGCAAGAATCAAACATCGAATAGCTTGTGACAGCGGCTCCTACCAACGGTTTAACTTCAGGGTGCATTCTTTACTAATGAAACAGATTTCGGTGACATAATTTTACAGTAATTTTGTTGCAGAAAGAGACTTAGTGCTGTTTTTAAGATAAACGTACCTCCATTGACGAGGATCAGTCCATGCAGCAGTACTATCAAGCCTTGTGATAGAAGCCAACCAGCTATCTTCTGAAAAGTTTAGATCAGCTCATTAGAATATAGTTAAACACTGCAAAAATGAAACTTCTTTGAATTCTACTAACCTTGGATAATAATGGGGCATCATGGACGCCCATTTTTCAACAGACAACGATAATGCCTTCAAAATTCAAAGATAAAATGCTGCCTCTGTACGTTAACCATAAATTGGGCCTGCTCTTCACAAGCAGCGATCGAAGGATAAGAAGCCACCTGGAGGTTTATTCAAGGAAGTCGAAGTAAACTTGTTAGAGCTAATGTAAGAGAACGTTATTATTGTCTAAAAAACAGAAACAAAACAAATATTAATAGACTTGGATTTTCCGAGAAATTTAATGTCGAGGGTTATTAATACATGTACTCATGAGTATTGCGAAAAACGCGCGCCTATGGTTTGTTTTATTATCGGTTAATTAAACCAAACAAAGCCTTGCACTGGTCATAATAAATTAATTGAACCTTTTAAGCCCCAAAGTCAAAACAAAAATTCCCACATCGGGAGAAATTGTCAAATTATAAAGAAAATTCGGCTAGATTTCAGAATACCCCGCCACTTATTTGCATCTCGTTGAATAAGAATGGATCCTTTTGTTTTCATATGCCTCGTTCTGGGTGATTAGAAATAGAACACAAACAGCGGTGATAACCATATTGAACTTATTCATTTTTGATAAAACTTGACGTTTCGTATGCTACTACATACATTTTCAAAAGTGACCGTTACAGTGTTGAAAACTATACTTATATAGTATTGAAAAGGGACTGGGACCGAGTTAAGTACAAAACTTAACAGTTGATCTTTAAAAAGAAACTGCTAATTAATAAAGCATCAGCTTCTCGCTACTGACGTTTGCATTAAAGGCTGGCTTCAGTTCTTGTATAAACAATGTTTCTCTGATTTTACAGTGGAAATCAGTTTTGCCCGACGCTAAGATATCAAAATGATCCCACTTGATGTTATGTCCAGTGGTGTTAAACAACTTAAATTTAAATTAGCTGGATTGTTTAACATACATAAGTTAGCTAAAGGGATGCAATTCGACTTAAAAAATCGTGTAAAAATGTTTATCGGTTAGTTTAAACTGGTGGTTCCGACTAGTCGTCGCGTTTGGGCCGACAAGCGGGCCCCTTCTATGTCAGTGCCTTGTTAAAGCAAAATAAATAAGAAAATGGGAGAAGGTCTTTTCTCGCAGACATTTTATAGAGTGCAGTTTGCCATACCGAGAGTTATTACTGTTTTTAATGAGTAAGCCGGTGACTGTAAAATTAAACTGGATTTTGGAGCTTAACTGATAATTAATTTCACTTCGGGTTGCAAGGGAAGTTGATTACAGGTACATCGTCAATGAACAACTTATTACCCTTGGAATAAACGTGGCTAACTACAAGACTCTTTAACTGAAAGCTGCTGAGCAGCTTAAAAGTAGTACTCCGAATATTAAGTAAAAAAATTAAAGGCACTAAATATATTCCCTGCATGGCTCCAGAGGTCCGTTCTCTAAATATCCAGACTAAAACAAAACCGTGTCTATGGTTTATCAGCAGTGAGTAGACTAGAATCAAACGGAATTTAACAGTCACTTAACTACTAGCCAAGTAGATTGCCATCTCTCGACATGGCATTGTACATGTGGGAAAACATCAAATACTTTTCGCAAAACTGTGTGAGCCTAAGTGTTAAATTCAGCTTAACATGTACACACCCGTTAAAATTCGTTAGCTTACAACTCGTAAAGGCTGGTTCCTGACTACATTCTATCTTTAAAACTGTGCAAAAATTATGAAACCGGCTGTAGAAAATTTACATGAGGAATGTTCACGAAATCTTTCACTAAAATAGCGGCTGTAATTGGTGTATTGCGACCGAGACAACGTGTCTTCAAGAATGACATAAAATCTAAAACAGTTTTATTCTTGAGCAACTGAAAGAATAATTAACCTTTTGCGTTGGTTGTTTCAGGAATCAATGAAGTCAACACAAAGGAATGCAACCAGGATGAAAAGAGTAAACATGGCCGATTTGAGCACTTGCTCACGAGATTTGGGCAAAGCCGAGCATGTTTTCAACGGGATGATCTACAAGCGCTTGTCGTGTATGGAGATAATACCAAGAGACAACTCATTTAATTGGTACAATGTGTCACGGTTTGAACAGAGCTAATTAATTGAAAATTAATTTTACATTAGAATTGCCATGGAAACAGTGCATAAATATAACTTACGAGTTCCGCTTCTCTTTTATAATTTATGTGACTTACAACACTATTTATTAGGTGGCTGAAAATTTCTGAAAACCGACTTCGTTTTAATAATACGGAAAACATATTTTAAATGGACATACTTAATGAGTGGCATTTTGTTAAAACTTGAACATCTTATTAGAAGACTCTGCGGCCAGTATGGATAGACCATGAACGGAATACGTAAATTGCCATGGCTGTCTGTCAAAAAATAAACTAATTATCCCAAAGCTACCTGTTAAGCAACTTTAAAATCAACTTAGGGCCTGTTCACCTGGAGGTGGGGGACCCCGGGTAGGTGAGGCGGTCTGTCGTGTATGAGCAGTAAGAACTCGATCTCGTGTTGAACTTTGAACTCGCCTTATGTAGTCGCTTCTAAGTTCGGGCATCGCTTTTCTACTGTGTTCTATGCACGGGTATTAAGAAGTTCATGGAAATATAACGTTTGTATATGTAGCATGAACATCTCCGTGCAGTTTTTGAATGACGAAGACAAAATTAATGTTAGGTCTTGTCGAAAAAAGAATGCATTGGTCATTGTTAAACCACATCATTATTGATACCATCCCACGCTCGTGACATGATGAAAATTACATCTTTCTTAATCATTATTATCGGGAAATTGATCATTTATCAGAGCCATTTAAGAAAAACAAAACCAAAATTATGCAATGTTACAGCTAAACTAAAAATACATAGAAAGTATACAACGATCCATTTCGAAAAAGATTGGCAGACACAAGATTCACGTTGAGAAATGGCAGCCCATACATAACAGCAATAATAATCAGTAATTTGTCTCAACTGATCAATAACAAAACTTGTAGGACAAAATTTATAGCGGAGCTCTCGCGCGCCGAAGGCCCGCTGCGGAGCCCCATACTCATAGAACCTATGCCCATCATTTTTCATGGTCATGGCTAGCGGAAAGTTTCGCGGGCGGCGTCTGTAACATGTGTGTCCGTCGCGCAAGGCTAACTCGCGGGCGCGTATGACGTCGCAAATCATGCGCGTATGACGACACACAACATCCGGGATCTTAGCAATTTTGAAACCAAAGTGTTTTGCTGTGTTTAGCGGATTTACAGTCGTTTTTTCCCTGCATTTTTTCGCGGTTTGCTACTCAAGACAGGGATACTAATTAAGGGATATATACTCAAAAGCCGCTTTAATGGAAAAAGAAGAGCTTTCAGGGATGAAATCTTGCTTCAACGAACTTCATACATTTTTATTAATGCGGGGCAATAATAGCAATAATAAAAAAGAAGAGGAGTTTTAACGAATTTCCAAGCAGTCGAGTGACTTAAAGGTAAAATAAATCACATTTTTCGATGGGAATTTATGTTGATATCAATTTTTGATTCACTTTTCCTTTGTGTTCTCGTTAGTTTTGGAGACATGTTTATAAAACGTGCTCAAAATTCAGTCGCGTTATCTTGAATTTTATCGAGGACAGCTCTTCCTCGATGCGCTATAAAATGGTACGCGTTTTGCTTTTAAACATAAACTTATAGATATTTGAATAAAATTTTTCAAAAGATTTTGTTGTCAATTTTTATGTGTTTGTTCATTCATTACAGAGGTTGAAAAGCGATTTTATGTAAACAAAACAAGACTTGGATTTTATAGTTCTAACTTCACTCGCGTCGCCTTATGCAAATATGTTTGTGTATTTTTTGCAATTTGATTTCCAAATCAGTTTCTCGGGCAAGTTTTGATACGCTGCATGTGAATTTTATTCGGAAATAAGTCATACTAGTTATTCTAGACCGAGAAAAAGTTGTTTTTGTGCACTTTTGTACGGTCCGGCTAAATGTACTGTGCAGACGGTTGCGTAATACTTTTTTTTTTTAAGAATTGCTAAAATTGAAAAATAGACCGGTCGTCAATCTTAATTCTTGTGCTTCCGACCTTATTTTATTAGCTTCGCCTATTAGTTTACTTGATAAAAAAAACAACAATAAATATTATATACTGAAACAAAGAATGATAAATGCTTAATCAGGCAGGGATGACACAACAGCGGTAAGCCAATTACAGTGGCCCCAGAGCTTAAAAAATGTAAAAAACAGTAAAGCTGCACATGACGATTAAAAACAACAACGAAGACGGACAGACACGTTACGTGAAACGTTACATGATGGACAGATGGTTTTCCAGGATCGTGGGTCCTCTGGGTCGTAGTTATGTTCTAAGGCACCTATATAACACTTATACATGATGGATTCGAATTGACTGATCAGGAGATCACATGAAAGTTGAAGGTCATTTGCTTGGGTGTTCCAGATTCTGGCGGTTCTATTATTTCCTTCACCTTAGTTAAGCTTAAAATAAAAATAAATAAATAAAATAAATCGTCTTTATTTAACGAGGGTGACACTAAATAGTCATAAGACTAACAAACCTGTGTCCCTCGGATTCAAGATCGAATTGGAATTTGGAAGTGTTGGTTTTTTGAGGAGAGGGGAAACCAGAGTACCCGGAGGAAAACCTCTCGGAGCAAGGAGAGAATCAACAACAAACTCAACCCACATATGACGCCGGGGCCGGGAATCGAACCCGGGCCACATTGGTGGGAGGCGAGTGCTCTCACCAATACACCACCCATGCTCGAGCTCCCCTTATTAAGCTTATTAAGCTTATTGAGCTTTCTGTTCAGAGAGCTTCGCTGTTAGGCTCAGCCTATCTATCTATATATATATATATATATATATATATATATATATATATATATATATGTTGAAGTATATTGTATGATATATATATATATGTTGAAGTATATTGTATGATATATATATATATATATATATATATATATGTTGAAGTATATTGTATGATACTGGAAATTGTATGTATAGTGTGATGGAAGCACGTCGTGAATAAGTAATGTGTATGTAGTATAATGTAAAGTAACATACAGCAGGGAGATAAAAAACTACAACTAAATTATTGTATGATATTGAGTATGCGTATGGTATGTATGGTGGATGCGTATATAATATGTATTCATCAATAAATAATTAAAAAAAATATGGTTTTCGCCTGGCTCAATAACTACATCCCTGTCTCATGTCGAGAGTATTTTTTCTCTCGTCGTCATTGAATATCAAATGCTTTATGTTTCTTCCCCTCAGGTTTTTTTTGCATCCTCGCACGGTTGATTACTTAACCCTTTAACTCCCAAGAGTACCAAACATCAAAATTCAAGAAAAATCCCAAATTTCATTTTGTAAAATATTGAAAAACAAATAGTACCACGCAAAAGTACTGCTGAAGAGGTTTCATTTGAATGGTCACACCATAGGATTTCATCAACAGACTCAAAAGTTAGAACAATTGGTACCATGCAAAAGTACTGCTGAAGAGGTTTCATTTGAATGGTCACACCATAGGATTAGTAGTGGGTAGAGAGGGAGTCAAATGCGGTTTTTTGAACTCATCAACAATTTTTCCTCACTTCGCTCGGAAAAATTGTTGATGAGTTCAAAAAACCGCATTTGACGTCCCTCTCTACCCACTACTCTGGATAACCGTCCTCAAACCCCCTTAAGAGGGGCTAAATGCGTTTTTTCCCGAGCCCGCCCGCAACGGCAAGCGATGCATCACCAATTGAAGAAAACCACATACCCCCATATATGGCACAACCCCCTCAACGACCAAGCGGGGCATCACCAATTGAAGAAATTAAAAACCCTTATATATACGCAATGCCACAACCCCGGCGAAGACGGCGTGATGACGATCAGCGCGAGCTGATTGCCTGGCTGGACGAACAGGCACGAAATCTCGAGAGGATTGAGCCTGCCGGCGAGATCGAGCCTCAAAACAACCCCCCGGATCTGGATTTTCAACAATTTGTTCAACTCTATGATCGGGTTGATCAATGGGTTGAACAAGGCAGACGAACATTCCGGTTTCGCTTTGTAAACAATCTCGAAAATTCTCTTGTCGCCAGAATTTTGAACAAAATCAAGCAACATGTTCACACACGCCACACAATCAACTTACGCTTCACATTCGAGTTACGAAACACTGAAACCGAGGAGTTGAGAATGTTTTATCAAAACAACCACAACAGTCGTTGGCTATCCACTCTTTCCGAGACACGACAGTGGCTGCAAGCCCAGGAAGAGCTTCGTCTTCAAAACGCAAGACTCAACAGACCTGACACCAAATGGGTTTACGAGCGCACTGCCCTGCTTGATGTCAAAGTCGTGTTGGATCGGCAACCCTTGCAAATAGGGCTCGGGCGGCTTCCTGATTGGATTCGCAACAAAAGAGAAGTCATTGCTCTTGACACTTTCAACGACAATCTTTGTCTCTTTCGTTGCTTGGCTGTCCATCGAGGAGCTCATAAAAGGGACAACACTCGCAGATCCAGAGAACTCGCGGAAAGCTTCTTCGCAGTTTATCCGGGGCTTCGAGGCCAGCTAAATTTACAGCACTTCTCCAAAATCGAAAGGCATTTCAAGCAAGGAATTTCCGCATATCTTGTTCACCACAATGGTGACTTCACTTTATTTCACACCCCTGTGAATTACGACAAGGTGGGCACTCCAACCATGACTGTCGGTATTCATGAGGGCCACTCCTTCTTGATCACCAATATCAATAAAGTCACAAACAATTACACTTGTGGCGAGTGCGGTGGGAGGTTCACACGGGCTGATAACTTGAAGCGCCACTCCAAGACGTGTACTCGCGGTCAAACCAAAATCGACTGCCCCGGGAAACGTATCCTCCCTCCGGAGTCAGCTTTTGAGAAAGCCTTTTACCCAGAAGGAGGTTTCGGTGTCAAGGGCGTGTGCTGGCTGGAGTGGGAGGCGAAACAGGCCGGCATTCACATCCACCACCACGGATGCGGCCATGGTGGTGAGAGCTATATTTGTGGGGCTCCAGTCGACGGCTATCACCCAGAAAGCAAGACAGTTTTTCAGTTCCACGGTTGTTACTGGCACGGTTGCGAGGAATGTTACCCCGAGGGAACGAGGGACGAAGCGGTTCATGTTGACCGAAGGGGCAACACAATCACAAGGACGATTGCTTACCAAAAGACTCTGCAACGAACTCAGTTGCTTCGAGACGCTGGGTACACCGTGGTGGAAAGGTGGGAGCATGAACGGCCTGCCTCCTGGTGGAATGATCGTTGCCCACAGAAAAGAAACAAAACATATCCCCACGCGATCGTCTATGACTTCGAAGCGTACCAGGACAAGACCAAGGCAGCTCGTCCGACACACGATCTCTCTTATGAAAGCGAGCATGTGCCAATCTCAGTCTCCATTGCCGACACGTTGAACCCTGAGCCTGAGTACATTTGCTCCAAAGATCCTGACGAGCTTATCGGTCTGTTTTATGCCTCCCTGGAGTGGCGAAGCGCAGCTATCCGAGAAGACGTGGCTGTAAAATACATGCCCCCAGATCTTGAGAATCTTCCTGAGAAGCACCTCAAGCTCATCGACAAATGGTGCAACCAAGTGCCTGTGGTCGGCTTCAACTCAGGTCATTACGATCTCAAACTTATCCGCAAGTACTTTGTCACTCATCTCGCTGGTGAGAACGAGGTCTTCGCTGCGGAGAAAGAGGGGCGCATCATGTTCATCAACACTCCCAGCTACAAGTTCTTGGACATCATGAATTATTTGGCCCCAGGCATCACGTACGACAAGTGGGTCAAGACGTATGGAGCGACACAGACCAAGTCCTGGCTTCCATACGAGTGGTTTGACAGCACTGACAAGCTGGATTTCCCGGGGCTTCCTCCATATGAGTGCTGGTACTCACAACTCAAAAAGGCCTTCGTTCTTTCTCCCGAGGAGCACAAAGAATGCAATCGCATCTTCCACGAGAAAGGTATGAAGACATTCGGGGACTGGCTTGAGTATTACAACAATCTAGACGTGTCTCCCTTCCTCGAAGCTCTCCAAACGATGAAGGGCTTTTACACGGGCCTCGGGGTGGACATCTTCAAAGACGCGGTCTCTTTGCCAGGAGTATCAATGCAATACGTCTTGCGAGGCTCATTGAGAGGCCGCAATGCTCCAGCCCTATACGCCCCCGGGCCAGAAGCGTACGCCATGCTGGAGGGGGCTGTGGTTGGCGGGCCAAGCCTGGTCTTCACCCGCAAACACGTGCGAGGCGAAACCCGCATTCGTTCTCACAAACATGGTGACTTAGCTCGCATCACGAAACGGATTGTGGGGTTCGATGCTAACTCCCTTTACCCAAGCACGATGCTGCAGGAGATGCCCTGTGGTAAAGAGAAGGTTGTGCATTACAATGACCCGGAGCAGGCAGCGAGAGTTCTTGAAATTAAGCTGCATACAGGCGGATGGTTCGGATTTGCGGAAGTGGATATCGAAGTCCCTCGAGAGTTGTGGGAGCAGTTCGAAGATTTTCCCCCGCTCTTCATCAACCAAGCAGTGCCTGACGAATTTGTTCCACACCATATGCACGATTACCTCCAAGAAAGTGGCCGAACCCGCTTTCCCGACCAGAAAAAGCTTCTGGGTGTGTTGTCAGCGAAAAAGATGCTGATCTACGCCCCCCTCTTGAAGTGGTATCTCAACATCGGGCTCAAGATCACGGCAGTCTACCGCACGATCGATTACATACCCAAAAAGCTCTTCGACTGGTTCGTTCGCGAGGTCGCCGACAATCGAAGGAAAGGCGACGCTGACAAGGATAAGGCCCCTCTTGCTGAAGTGTTCAAGCTCCTTGGCAACAGTGCTTATGGCAAGTTCATCGAAGCCGTGGAGCGCCAGACAAGAACGTTGTACACAACTGACGAGGACGAGGTCGACAAGCATCTCCGCTCACCCTTGTTCGATGACCTCGAAGAGATTGGAGCTGCTTACAAGATCGAGCTGCGAAAGCAAAAGGTCACAATCGACCGTCCCTTTCAAGTGGGCATTGTTGTGTACCAACTTGCCAAGCTACGCATGCTGGAGTTCTATTACGACTTCCTAGATTACTTCATCGACAGGCGCGACTTCGAGCTCATCCAGATGGACACGGACAGCATGTACTTCGCTCTTGCGCACGACACTCTGGAAGAGGCCGTTCGCCCGGAACTTAGTGCCCAGTTCGAGGCAGAGAAGAAGAATTGGTTGGCTTGGGACAAGTGGAGCGGCAGAGAGCCTGGCTTGTTCAAGCTTGAGAAGGAAGGCACACGGGCCATCGCCCTGTGCAGCAAGTGTTATTATGTCGAAAACGAGCCTAGCGGCGAGGCTAAGATGTCCTCCAAGGGCGTCAACAAGAAGCAGAACGAGCTTCGCTGGGAAAGGTACGAAAGAGCCCTGGAGGGGGACAGGGACATGGCCACCAACAGGGGCTTCCGAATGCACAAAGGGGCCATGTTCACTTACGAGCAGCACAAGCTGGGCCTTTCTGCTTATTATGACAAGCGTTGGGTTCTGCCAGACGGCATCCACACAGAACCGATCGAGTTTCATAACCCCGCTGGGGGCAACTGAGTGCCCGGCGGCACAACCATCAGCTCCTCACGAACAAACCCTCTCTTAGGGCCGTCGTAGAGATAATAAACCACTGGCGCATCTGGTTTGGTGACAACCTTCTCAATGTTGTGGACCTTCAAAGACCAGATCGGATCAGTCGCGCGCCTCCCACCCCCTTCCAGCTCACCGGGGTAATAAAGATATCTCACACTCACCCGGGGAGGGAGCTTCTTCTCATTCACCCCCACAGGCCTAGCATATGGAGTCGCAGGCTTGGATGATATTGCTTTCTCTTTGATTGCTTGAGCTGGCTTCTTGCCAGTGAGTCTTGTTACTTCATTGTTCAAGGCCGAGACAACATCTGGCAGTCTTTTGACCCATGCAGTCGAACGGCCAGAGGGCATATTCATTTCAACGGCATACTGATAACCAAACAGCCTTTCAGCCAGGGTTCGGTTGAATCTCTCCACAATTGCTTGGTCTCTGTGGATATCAACCCGTCCGCGACGAATGGTTGTTTTGTTGTTTTCCATTGTCTTAGTCACAGCCCCCATAAACTCTTTCCCAGGGTCAACTTGCAAGAGTTGCGGCCATTTCAAAGGCCCACGTCTGTAAATCTTCTGAAATGCCCTTGAGACTTCTTCAGACTCTTTCGAAGTCAGAGGCTCTGCTGCTTTGTAACGGCTAGCCACATCAACAAGGGTTAATGCGTATTTGTAAACCTTTCTCCCGTGTGGAAGTTTGTCGTGGGGCAGGAAGAGAAGATCTGCTTGATGCACTGTATTGGGTGATGAGACATCAAACTTGGGGCGGGGGATAGCGCGTGGCGTCGGGAGGTAAACTTGCCAAAGGGCTTGTTTGATCAGCCATTTCTTTGCGACATCGTCAGAGACCTTGGCCGCCGCAGCTAGCTTTTTTACAGCGGCAAGCCCTTTCCAATACCCTTTCGTGCTGTAATAGATCTTAGAGAGTTTGGCCTCCATAGGGGTATATATAGAGTTTATGAATCGGGGCTCGTTCCATGGCTATAACATGCAAACCAAGGGCGCATCTCTTCAAGAAACCTTTTAGCAGCTTCTTCGTCCTCATCAAAATGCTCTATAAGACCGGGAAAAATGTTTCGAGAAAGTTCAATCCCTTTCTGACAGGTTCGTTTTATTTCCTCAGTTTTTTGAGACGTGTGGAATGTTATAAGGTTACGGTAGAATTCATGATATTCTTCCGGCATGTCTGCGGGGATTTTTTCAGCAACTTTCTGATACATTTGCGCTAGTTCCTCAGTTTGTTTACCCAAGGGGCATGCTGGAAAAAGGCGAAGCTGTTCAAAAAATGCGTCACGATCTTCTTTAGAAAAGGGGACAGCCATGGTATATATATGGGATTTTTTTTAAAATTTTTTTAAAGAAAGCGATAAGCCGCATACCCACCCGCAAGCAGGGTGCCTCCAATGAACGCAAGTTCGCCATTCTTCTGTTGTGTACTGGGCTTGTAGAAGTCTGAGAAGACAGGCTCTTTGTTGTCTTTGATTTGTTTATCTGGTTGCGTTTGGTGCATCTGGTTATACAAGACTAGGGCTTGGTCAGTGGTTTGGAAGTTTTTGCTAGCTTGGTGTTCCTTCCGATCGTTGGCTGCAATCCAGTCGAGGAGCTTGGTGCGGTCCTTCTGGTATTTGGCGTAAGCCGCTTGGTATTGTTCAAGGGCGTGGTCATGTCGGATTTTCTCATCCATTGCTGCCTTTCCGTTATCACCAGACAGATATTTCGCGAGATAATTGCCGCCCGTGAAAGCTGCCGCATTGAGAACAGCACCAAGAGCCATTATTGCAATCGAGGCCATTGTGTATACATATGGTTTACAAGTTGTCTGGGAGGATTTTCTGGTCCTCGAGATATTTCTTTAGTGCGATGGTGCCAGCCATGACAGCTGTGAACTTGACATAATTCATTAAGCTTGCACTGGGGTCAGCAGTTAAGTTCTCTTTGATGGTCTTTTTCCCAATCCAACCAATACCAGCGACAAGGCCAGTGATTGTTGCGGCGTCGAGGATAGACTTCACAAGTTTGTTGTCAGACATGGTTTATGCCCAGTATACATATGATTTTTTATTTTTCTGACTCAGACTCGACCTCGGTCTCGGCCTCGGGTTCGGGCTCGGGTTCGGGCTCGGGGCTCCTCGGCTCGAACTAGGACTCGGGGTTCCTCGACCTCGTCCTCTGACTCAGACTCGGATTCGGGCTCGGGCTCTGGTCTGTTGTGCTTATTCAAGGCTATACCACAAACTGTTTCAAAGGCGACAAAATTAAGTCCAACCCAAAGAAGAACCACACCTCCGATTGCAGCAGAATTCATCAAAGCTTGGAAAGGATTCATGGTGTCAGTATATATATGTTTTTTTATTCCATATTTTTAATTCCTTGTCTTACAGGAATTCGAGATGGTGGTGTTGCTGGTGGTGTTGCAGCGGGGGTTATCGCGATTGTGTTTGCTGGTGGTGTGTTTGATTTACGCCCAAGCCTTTGCATTATAGCTTCGCGCTGGTAATAAACACCAGCAGCAGAGACAATCAACCCACCAACCCCAAGAATATAAATGATCGAGTTGCTGTCACTTGTTGTGCCACTTGTTGTGTCGCTTGTTGCAGAATTGTTTTCGCTTGTTGAGGGTGCAGGCTTTTGTGCTTCCGCCTTTTTCTTTGCTTCCCGGGCCATGCGGTTGCGTTCTGCTAGCCTTTTGCCAGAAGCAACACGGCCGGGGTTCTTTTCTGTTGAAGGTTTTGTTTTCGGGGCCTCAGAGGTAACCCGGGCAGGTGTTGGAGTTGGAGTTTGAGTTTCTTCAGGGATCGTCTCGAGTGGTGTGGCCATCCTGTATATATGTGAATTTTATTTTTACAAGATGTGCCAGGTTGCTGACAGGTTGCTGCCAGGTTTCTTCAAGGTTGCTGAGAGGTCGCCACAGGTCCCAACCCAACTTCATCAAGACCCTCAAGTGGATAGCCTTCACTGTCTCTGGTTGGATGTGTGGGTGGGGGCTGGGGTTCCAATTCTATCAAGTCAGGCTTGTGATCAGACTCTCGTTCAAACTTGATGTGTTTTGTTGTGATGAGAGCAGCATTGGCAAGCGCCAGCAATCGCCCGCATCGCATGGCAATGTACCCAGCAAGATTTGACAGCTCCTGGTTGATGATGTAGTCGTTCTTGAGTTCTTTCTGAAACTCCGCCACATCCTCAACCGGGGCCACCATGCCAACGCCTTTGGACACGAGCGTGATGACAGAATCAACTAGGGTTTCGGTTGTCTTGTTGCCAACGTAGGCCTCGTACCGTTTGCAGTACTTGTCAACGTCCTTGTCTGACAACCGCTTGACATGATCGTGTGTGAGCTGCACGCCGATAGCTTCTTTGGCCTTGCCAGTTGAAACAAGGATTGCCAGCTTCTCACGTTTGGGAGGAATGTCATTGTCACCAACTAACCCTGTTGGAGGTGCGGCACCAGGAGTGGCCTCCAGCATCTGCATTACTTCGTTCAAGATGACCTGGTCTTCAGCTGCTGCTTCTGCCATCAGGGGGTATACATATGTGTTTTTTATTTTTCAATAATTCTCTTGATGTCTGGCAAAAGAGTTTCAAGCTCTCGTATAAGCCCCGCTATGGTGTCTGGCATAGAAGTCAACCGCAAGGGATATCTGTTGAGAAGCATGAGGCGCAGATCTTCCTCACCAGCGGCTTTGATAATTTTGTTTTGCGTATCAATGGTGTGTTTGTGCAATTCATCCAAAAGCTGTGAAAGCACAGTGAGCTTGTGTAGACTGGTTGGCGCATTCATGGTATATATGTGTGTTTAAATCTTGTACTCAATTCCATACGGGCGTCTCAAAGAGAAAACCAGGTGGGAGAACTTGCGGGATTTGAGCCTTGTGATAAACTCTTTGTACTCCTCGTGGGAGAGCTCGCCGGCATAATCTTCGAATATGGCTTTGGTTGTCTTGCTGGAGGGCGTGTAAAAGAGCACGATCGCTGCAATGTTATCACGATATGGCTTGGCAATGCTGGTTATCTGCTGGGTCAAGACCCACACGGATATGCCGTCATGCCTTGCACTGAACCCAAGATTGACCAGCTGGCCCGTGCGGCCTTTGACATCTTTGGAGGCGGCGCAGTCATCAAGAATGAATAAAGTGTTGGTGCATGTGAAAAAGAAGCTAGCCAGCCTCAACCAGTCTTCGATCTCGTGCTGTTGGCAGACAATCACGAAGATGTGTGGATCGCGGTCCACGAAGCCATCGTATGTCTTGTTCTTAACAAATGTGGGGCAGAATAAAACGATGTAATCAAAACAACCCCTAAAGGGGCCTCGCAGTTGTGAGAGAAGATACTGTGTCTTGCCAGAGTTAGTGGGACCCACGATTAGTGCATTGAATGGCAGCTTTCTTGGGTCCATAACCAACACCTATATTAGTTGGTTTGCAAACTGGCGGGGAGGGGGCCTTTGCCAGAAGTCTTTGTATTTCATTGTGTGATAGATATCCGGTGGATGGTAGGGGAGCCGGCTTAGCATAGAAGTTGATCTTGTTTCTTGTGGCCATGGGGCTGGTGGGTATATATATGCGTGTTGCGTTTACTTAGTACTGTACAGATTCCAGCTGCCTGCCCATGATGCTCATCTGTGCGTCTGAGAGGGTGAAAATGTGGCAGAGTGCGTTCCCCGACCCTGTACCGTTTCGTTCGATCTCGAGTTGCACGCCATCCTGTGTGTTGACGAGTCGTTGGCCGCTGCCGTGCAGGGCTGTGTCATCCATGGACCGCAGGTCAATCCAGAGACCAAACTTGTTGCCTGTGAGATATTTGGTCAAGTTCATGTTAGGCCTGCCGCGCGTGTGGGGGGTAAAATGTCGGGTTATCTCTCTCCACATGTCTGTACCACTGATGCCCTCGTTGTAAAGCCTGTTTGGAGCACCGTTGACTGTGACCTTCACTTTGGTGATGTCGGGATTGAAATAGTTCTCAGAGTCCCGGCACCAGCTGTGTAGCGGTTGATGAACAGCAAGAGGATGCCCTTGAGAGACCGGCGCTGTGGGTTAACCCGAAGATTCAGCCGAGTGTCACCACTTTTTGAGAATGGATGCACCCGATCTCGCTGAACGAAGTCATAAGCGAACCCCTTGCCACTAGTGTAAGTGCTTGTTGCTTCGTCGGCCAGCTCCTTACTTCTGATCGTCTCATACTCCAGCTGGATGTTTTCCAACTTGTACACGAGCTTACTTGTGTCTGAGCCTCGGACAACTTGGTTTGCGAGGGCGAGGGTTAGTTCGAAGACCAGATCGTTATACAGTGCTTGAGGGTATATAACACCGTGGTCAGTTAAGATTTGGTGATCCAGCTTGATGCGATACTTATTCTTGTATATTGTCTCCAGCTTGGTTTCAGCATCCACACCTGAGGTCTTCTTGTCGCCAGCACCAGAGCGGATCTTACACAAATCCACACTCTGGATGCCCTCCATAAGCATATTTTCCCGCTCATCGGTTGATCGGAAGAGGTCTTCGAAGATCTTGTAGATGTCGTACCCATCCGTGTCCTGGAAAGTGGTGGCTGCAAACTTTACAACGAATCTGTCAACCAAGGCCCGAGAAACATTTTGTACGAGAAAGTTGTTTGCATGGCCCCCGGCTAGGGAGAGGTTAAACACCAGGGCAAGTGAGCCGGACACAATGACAGCGTCAGTGCCCAGCTTAGGCACCGAGACGTACAGTGTCTCACCGGGTTTGGCCTCAGAGGGGGTGAATGTGATGAGCTTGACGGTTCGCTCTGCTTTCATGGCGCCCAGTGTCTTTTCACTGTGAGATGGAAGTAGATTCGGTTGCACAGCCATTGGTATATATTTGTGTTTTTAAAATTTATATTTATATACCAACGATGGCTGAAGGCGGATATGATCCAACTGAGACAACTGACAGAGACCCTCTCATACCAGGCACAGGGGATGACGATGATGACGGTGACAACTCATGGCCTCCAATAACAGAAGAAGAATACCATGAGTGGTTCCCCAAAGACACCGACACCACGCAACCCTTTAAACCGGGCGCTGCTTCCACCCCTGCTGGTGAACAAGTGCCTTTGGCCACAAGAACAAGACTCCCCCCAGAGCAACAAGGCTCCCACACTGAAGAAACCTCTTTCATTACAGGGGCTACTCAAGGCCGGCGAATGATAACAACTGATGACATGGCCTATTCCGAGATTAAGGAAGAGTTTACTCACGCAGACAGGAATCAACTTGATTTTCGGTACGAGATGAAACCAAAATCAGGTGGGGCCATCATCGAGGTAAAATATCATACAAGAGACAAATGGTATCCTCTTTACACAAAAAGCCGGGGGACTTTCGAAAAAACTGAACGTGAAGAAGAGCTGGCAAGGCTCAATACAGAAATTGAGTTGCGGGAAAGGAGCATGTCTTTGAGAGAGAGGGTCAGAGAAATCTTCAAGAAATACGGATGGACCCTGCAAGCGATTGTTCTGGCAGCTGGCATCACCATCAGCGCTGTGGTACTCGCCACCTTGAACGGCCTGGCAAAGGCCACCAAGGCTATTGGCAATGGGCTTAAAGAGCTTGCCAAAAAAGCAGCCAGCGCACTGCCTGGCCTCATTGGCTCAATTGTGAGCTTCATCTTCAAAGCGGCTGGGTCGGGCATCTCCCTTCTGGGTGAACACGCATGGCTGCTCATCCTTGCCGTGGTGGCCTTCCTTGTTGAAAGGATCACCAAGCGTGCGAAGTCTTGAACACACTTATCTTAACCAAACGAAAAGCCCTGCCAAAGAAAGCGCGCCAACAGCAACGACTGCCTTGGAGACGTGATGCGGGTCGGGCTGTGGTTCGGGTGCGGGGGTTGGTGCGGGTTGTGGTGTGGATGTGGGTGTGGGGGCTGGTTGTGGTGTGGGTGTGGCGATGCCCTGTGCCTGTGTGGCCTGTTTATGTATCGGGTTTGATGGGTGGCTGTTTGGTGGATTAATCTTTGTCGGGCCACCGTCCATGTGGCGAAGGGAGGCTTTTTTTGTGCCCAGATTAACACCACTGTTCACCCCCAGCTTCATCCCTTGCGTTGCCTCCTGCAGATTGTTGTTATACCCGATCACGCTCTCTGTGTTGATAATCATGCGCGAGGGCATGAGCCAGCTTCCGGGTGCTGTCGCAAAGTCCAGGCGAACTTTCGTTGCTTGGATGGCAAGCTGGTATCGCTGTACGCTTGTTGCGATGTCGTTCAGGATTATGGCCTCATCTAGATGGGCGAGGAATACTCTCTGCGTTTCGAACGCCCGGCCTCCTTTTCCAATGATGCTGCTGCGGGTTTTGGCTTGTGAACCAAGAATGCAGTACACAAAGGCCTCGATTGATTGGTTCATACGCGCGAGCCCTGGCTGTGTTAGCCCCTGTGCGTAATTTGGCACAAAGTGCTCGAACTGGGTGTCCGCCCCTTGATCGTTGCGGACAAAAGTTATTCCATTGGCTTTATAATTGGAGTCTTTTCTGTCAGTGACGCGCTCATCATCGAACAGAGCTAGATCAGAGTCTGGATAAGTGTAATCGGTAGATGTGGGGCCATCTCCATAAACCCAAATGTAGACATTCCCAAGTCCGCGGTTCTTGCCGTATGTGTAACGGAAGTCAGAACTGGGGTCGATGCCGAACTCGATGCAAAGCTTCTTGTGCGCGTCGATGTTGTACTTGTTGTCTTTCTGGGAGAATGGGGGGTCGTCTGGCAAAGCACTCACGCTTTGTTCCCCACCCATCTGGTAGAGTATTCGCCTTGTTGTGAAATAAACGTGAAACCGGTAAAACGACCGGAGCTGTGGGGTTAGGGATAGACTGGAGTTCTTATCGAAGAGAATGTCACGCGAGATTCCACAACCGGTTGTTGCACACCACAGGGCGAAAGAGAGTTGTTGTGGCCAAAAACCCATATGCGGGCCACCCATCCACTTTCGGCCATATTTGGCGGTTGTGAAGGATATCTGTGTGTCCCTGAAGATATTTCTGTATTTCGTTGTGAAATAATCAGTTGGTGTGACGTAAATCTTTTGCTCTTTGTCGTTCAAGATTGCGCCAATCATCATGTTTTCATGAGAGAACTCATAAAGTTTTTACTGTAAGTACGGCTTCATGGGGAGATTTAATCTCTGTGGTCACCGAAGGTGATTTAATCTCATTAAATATGTCATGCTACCGAAAGTGTATCATGTCCCAGTAATCATGTCATCGCTAGTATTACGTGGAACAATTACCATTGTATTAAATTTATGCACACTATTCATTTCGCGCCAGAATAAATTTATTTGCGCCAAACGGCCTCCAAACCACGAGGAATATATAGTCTCGTTTTTGCAACAACTTCTATTTCGTTCCTGTCGCACATATTCGGCAGCTAGCTGAACAGTTCTTTTCCAGGATTTCATCATTTGACGTTCTAATACTTGGCGCACATTTTAAAGAGAATTGAGAGGTGGTGTTACCGGAGATATGATAACAAATGATGCATTGACTAGAAGGGAAGCTGAATTTGTCCGATTGTTTAGCGACCGTCTTCAGTTAAAGCAACTGCGGCTAAATTGCAACATTTCCGCACCAGAAATGGACGGTTTCAGTTGTTGTCGGCGAAAAGGGAACCTTTCTTATTTCGTTTTGGTACAATCAAAGTATGAATGCATTCATACGCGCCGGCCAGTTCTTCCCGCCGTGTTAACTATAAAATTTTCAGTTGAATTCGTCCTGGACTTTCGAGGATCGTGAATCATTCACTGCCAATCACATTGGGGATGTCAGGTAAGTCCATTTATTTTTTCCACCCAGCATTTTGCCATAAAGTGACCGCCTTTCACACGTATGAAATCTTACATTTTACCAAAAGTCAAATTATGAGACTACTGTGTTTTTAAATGAAAAGCTGGTGCCCGTATATTAAAAGTCCAATAATTATATACACTGACACTGTATTTTATATTGTTAACGCGGGAAGTATCGATTGTATGTATTTTGTTGGCTGCGCATAAATAATATTTGGTGCAATTTCGTGCACGCGCGCGCGAATTTTTATAACAAAGAGCTGGTCGCTATTGTCAATGAACGTGTTAATATTTGTGAGTTTAGGGTTTCATAAATTTTGGATGTCTCTTCGGGAGCAAAGCTGTCTTTGTTATAAAGGAGGAAAGGCTCGATTGCAAGAGCAACATGCGATATAATTTTGTAAACGCGCGCGCGAGAAGCTCGAGGGCATCTTCCCGTACTCGTACAGTATGAATATATATTCATCTACATCTACATGATTTACTTTCAAAATCCTAATGGACATAAAGCAAGTTTCACTGCAAAGTGCGAAATGTAACAATAGTGCAAACAAAAATAATGATAATGATTCTTGAGAACCCTAGAAATTTTGCCCTGAATTTCCTAGGATTTGTTCGTGATTCGTAAGCCACTAAAGACCACAACCAGGGATTATTCGCTTTAGAGAGCAAATCAAGTTGCGGCGGCAGCTTAAACGAGCAGCAAAACCGCGAAAGAAAACTATTTCATAGATAGTCGAGCGGGTGATCACGCGAGCGCGAAAATCTCCTCCTGTGAACATAACATCTTTCTTACTAACATTTCTTTCTTTGCTAAGTATCATAAATATACAGCGTCGGCAATATATTTCCAAGTTACAGTAATTGCATTGCATTCTGTGTGATTTTGACTGGCGGCCAACTTAATTACATTTTATACGTCCACTTGAGCTTGAAATATTCAAAGACATTCAAGATTGTAGAGCAAGCATTTCTCCTGGAAAAACTGAAGACCTACACTGACTTGAACACTATAGTATTACAAACCACGCAGCCAGCTCATACAGTTCGATGTAACATAAAAGTACTAATCATGCGGCCAGCCTACACTTAATATTATTGTCCATCTGAACTGACAAGTGGCACACCGCATACAATTCAATATAACATAAAAGTACTAATTGTGCAGCCATCTTACGCTTAATATTATTTTCCATCTGAACATTTACTGGCAAGTGGCACACCTCATGCAGTTCAATGTAACATAAAAGTACTAATCATGCAGCCAGCTTACACTTAATATTATTGTCCATCTGAACTGGCAAGTGGCACACCTCATACAGTTCAATGTAACATGAAAGTACTAATCATGCAGCCAGCTTACACTTAATATTATTGTCCATCTGAACTGGCAAGTGGCACACCTCATACAGTTTGATGTAACATAAAAGTACTAATCATGCAGCCAGCTTACACTTAATATTATTGTCCATCTGAACTGGCAAGTGGCACACCTCATACAGTTCAATGTAACATAAAAGTACTAATCATGCAGCCAGCTTACACTTAATATTATTGTCCATCTGAACTGGCCGGTGGCACACCTCATACAGTTCAATGTAACATGAAAGTACTAATCATGCAGCCAGCTTACACTTAATATTATTGTCCATCTGAACTGGCAAGTGGCACACCTCATACAGTTCAATGTAACATGAAAGTACTAATCATGCAGCCAGCTTACACTTAATATTATTGTCCATCTGAACTGGCCGGTGGCACACCTCATACAGTTCAATGTAACATGAAAGTACTAATCATGCAGCCAGCATACACTTAATATTATTGTCCATCTGAACTGGCAAGTGGCACACCTCATACAGTTCAATGTAACATGAAAGTACTAATCATGCAGCCAGCTTACACTTAATATTATTGTCCATCTGAACTGGCCGGTAGCACACCTCATACAGTTCACTGAATGTAACATGAAAGTACTAATCATGCAGCCAGCTTACACTTAATATTATTGTCCATCTGAATTGGTAAGTGGTACACCTCATACAGTTCGATGTAACATAAAAGTACTAATCATGCATCCAGCTTACACTTAATATTATTGTCCATCTGAACTGGCAAGTGGCACACCTCATACAGTTCACTGAATGTAACATGAAAGTACTAATCATGCAGCCAGCTTACACTTAATATTATTGTCCATCTGAATTGGTAAGTGGTACACCTCATACAGTTCGATGTAACATAAAAGTACTAATCATGCATCCAGCTTACACTTAATATTATTGTCCATCTGAACTGGCAAGTGGCACACCTCATACAGTTCAATGTAACATAAAAGTACTAATCATGCAGCCAGCTTGCACTTAATATTATTGTCCATCTGAACTGGCAGGTTGCAGACCTCATACAGTTTGATGTAACAAACTGAGTACTAAACATGCCACCATCGTTATAAAAGGTGACAGACCTTGCAAAAATCCTGCTCGTCGCAAAAAAAGTATTTAAGCCCAGCTTTACCCCTAGTACGTGCCAGAGAAATTTCTCCTTTTAGATCGAAATAAAGTTTTAACCAGCTTGTTGTACTTAATCTTATTCTTTGATCTTAGGAAAACATCTCTGGCTGTAATACTGACAGGAGGAACTACACTTTCCAGAGCCATTTAAAATATTTAGTTAAGCCGTCATTTATTTTGGTAGCTCTGGTGATTCAATAGAGTTTCTTTTCGAAATGAACATTCATTCATTCATCATGGCTAAAAGAGTCTAAGATCCATGTCTTTTTGCGACATCTATAGTCTCGGAATAATGATATCTTGCAATTGTTTTCAGCTCCTCAAAGTTTATCTCAGAACCAACTCTTGCAGGACTGAGCAAAAAAGTGTCAAAATGGACAACATTATTCTTTTTTTAATTTTCTCGAAAGGTATTATTTTACAAGTGTGTGAAAAGCTATGCCTCATATGAAAGGGTAGTAAATAACCTTTCCAAAATATATGTTGCATTTAATTAGCATAGATTAGCAAAATTATTCCACAATTGCCTATAAATTTGGACAAAAAAGTATATTAGCTCATATTGGTTCAAACTGATATGTAGTACAAGAATAAAGTTGAAAGCAAAAAGTCTCCTTGTTATATAGAGCACCAGGGTCTTCCCAGAGTATATCCATGCAGAGGAATCGACTTAGGTGCAAATAAAATTTGACGTAATTACTTAATTAGAGCAGTTTTCAATTGAGTGTCGAAAGTAATTACACAATTGCTTTGGTTTTGCATTGCTACGCTTTATGATTGGCTAAAAAATCTCGCGCCACTTTCTCGACCAATCAGAAGTAAAACCAAAACCAATCGTGACTTGCTCGCACGCGTTTTCCCGCGCTTGGCGCCGCCCACATGTAATTGCTTCGAGCTCTGATTGGTTCATTGGATTGTTTACGACTGCTGTGATTGGTCAGAGTAATTACTTTGGTTTTGGTTTTACGACACTTAATTGAAAACTGCTCTATATGCAAACATGATACGTGATAAGATCTCGTATCGCGTCTTGATTTTGGTATCCTGTCACAACAAAAAACACTTTATCGGCCAGATATCTTTCCAAAAGTACGCCAAGACATTTATTCGAAGCAATAAAACAGATTTCAAAGGTAAATATCCCGTCTAAATATCATAATTGTCTTTTGAGTTACCTTACAGTATGACGGAGACTATGACCGGCCGTATGTTTACATGTACACTCGACCAATTGTTCAACACCGCTCAACTCTCAAAGTCAATTACTTCGATTCTTCGCTAGAACTGATCAATAACAGATTCTTTATCGCTTGACATTCATCCACTGTTGCTGTCTTCCATTATACAAACGCCAAAACATCGTTTGGGTCGACAAGATCTCGGCGGCGAAGAAATCAGCTTTTTTTAAAAAACCACGTCATGTAGTTGAGTAGTGAGCTGTCCAGCTCAAACTCGCTCAGTGATTGGCTTAGAACACTGTCACGATTCCCTCCCTCTACCCTCTCTCCTGAAAATAACGCAAACTTTTCCGAATTTCATCGCTCCTGAAGGAACGATATTTTTAGGGCCGTCCTGCAAGAACATTAAGCAGTACTTCCGTTGTTACACGTATGGCGGTACATGTATTGCATCCAGCATGAATTATTTGAGTCTCCATCATGACTGCAGTTTTGTAGAGAACGGCGGATGCAAGTGATTTTTGATATATTATTAAAGCAAGACTTGAGTTTCGGTTCTTTGGTGTTTTCTCCCATGTGAAGCGGCCTCGAAGACACCACTAGCTCTAAAGGCACAAAAATTAACTAAGACTCAATTTTTGTATTTCGCGCGCATCTCAAGCGATTAAGACGTTTATGCACACAGTTTAATACCGGCCACGCTCCAAGCGTCAGGAAAGGTTTCATCAGGAAATACTTTTGTGCATAGTTGATCTTGTCAATGAACTTGTCAATATTTGTGAGTTAAAGGTTTTTAATTTATGAATCTTGAACGTCTCATGGGGAGCAAAGCTGTCTTTGTAACAAAGGAGAGAAGGCTTGATTGTTGACGCAACAGGCGATAATTTTTGTAAACGCGCGCGCGAGACTGACCTCGCGGGCACCGCTTTTCCTTCCCTAGAAATTTGGCCCTGAATTTTCTGGAATTTGTCAGTGATTCGTAAGCCACTGAAGACCACAACGAAAGGAGTGTGATTAAACTTAAATAAGCCTGTTTAGCTTGCGGGATTATTGTTCTGGCGGTAGCGCTAAGACTGAGCGGTGAAACCGCAAAAAAAAAAAATTTCATGGATAGTCGAGCGGGTGATTACGCGAGCGCGAAAGTCGCCTCCTGTGGACATTACATCTTTCTTATTTCTCACGACCAAGCTTAAAATATAAAATTTTTCTTGCTTTGTTACCATATAAATAATGTTGCCATGCAGTTACATAAATATACAATGTCAGCAATATAATTCCAGGCAATATAATTCCAGTGATTTCTGACTGCCGGCTTACATTTTTATATGCGCCCAAATGAGCTTAAAAATACTCAAAACTCAAGTTTCCGTTCTTTGGTGAACCTCATCAGTTGCTCCATGTGAAGCGATCTTGTATACTAGCTTTAAAGGCGAGAGATTTTTACTTTATTTGACGTTTGCGCGCATTTCAAAACACACATTTCTATTCCTGCCAGCAGCATGCCACGCTCCAGGCGTCAGGAAAGGTTTTATCAGTTTTAGTAAAGGCGAAGCATTCATTCATTCTTAAAAAAAATTGAGGAAAATATTAGAAATTCAGATCACGCTTCGCGTGTACGAGGCTATCAAGTTAATCTGGTTGATAGATCTAGAGCCCTCTCAGAATTTAGATTCACAGAGGGAAGTTAGCACTCCAACAATGCCTTTTGTCACCCAGCGGAGTCCGCCATCTAGTTTATCAAAATTACTTCACAGATTACACTGTTTCTAAAATTTGATCTAATTTCACTACACGTTTGTACATTTTAGTTCAGATTATATTCACTTGGCGTTTTCTGGTTTGTTTCCGATTTAATTACATGCTCCGTGACATTGAAACAGATTATGACACCTTGCGGTCTCAAAGGGGAAGAAACATGGTGCGTCTTAAGTTGAGGTATGTAAGGAATGCTAGGAAATTTTCCTAGCATTCCTTAGCGGTACTTACAGTAGAAGCCGTCTGCGTTCTCCCATGTGTCAATTGCGGTGTCGAAAGCAATGGCCGGGATTGACTTTTCTAGCTGCCCCAACGATAGCTGATAAGGGAAACCTCCGTCATAATGAAGGCCAAGAGCATCTCTTTCAGCGCCAGTCCAATCTTTGTGGGGCTGTGATAAGCCCCCATGAGCCGGGGACCTTTTTGTAAAGTACTTCCCCTGTGGCTGTTTTGTGGTCGTCACCAAACTCTACTTGCACTTCAAAGTGAGACATATCAGCATGCGGGAAACGCTTTTTGAAGTCTGAAATTGCCTTGGCCTTAGCTGTGGCAGAGAGCTTGGCAGCCTCCGGCGAACTCAACCAAGCCATTTCAGGATTTGGGTGTGGTTTTGGCTCGACATGGGTATAGGCATTTGGAGGTGAATAAAAAGGAGGTGGGGGCCCGTAATTATGGCCACCGATGTTTATGCCAAGATTTGAATTAGGGTTAAATCCACCAGGCCGTCTGCCAAACATGATTGTATATATTTATATTTTAAAATGTCCTTATATATACTCACATCTGTCATGGTTGCGTTGACATTTGTCACGACTTCGAACCCTCACACGATCTATTTCGACCACCCACTGCCGATGCCCAATTACATCCGGCTCCTGTCTGCCTCCCTCACCAACTCGTGGTACAACTTGAAAGAAAGAGCAAAGATCTCAGCACCTCGCGGTGGTGGAGGGGTTGCTGAAGTATTCGTAATGCCGGGGTTTTACGCAGTGGATAACATTGCGAAAGATTTCCTTGAGATAAAAACGAATAGACCAGTTATTGATCTAACAGTTGATACAATCACAGCAGAAGGAATAATGTTAATTAAAAGTCCCAATAATGTAACGTTTAGTAAAAATCTGATAGATTTTCTTGGTATAAGTGGTACCCCGTTTTGGAGTGCAACTGTCAAAGGGTTTACATCTCCAAGCACTTACTTTGTCCACTGCGACCTGGTTGACAAAGAACAGAACTTGCTCAATGGCAAACCTTCGAGTGTGTTGGCGCGCTTCGACATTCGTGGGAAATCATTTGAAAAGGTTCATTACCAGCCAACACCACAGCATGTCTTGCGTGACGTCTCGTCTGGCGAATTTGTTAACTCTATCACACTGTCTGTGCGGGATAAAGATGACAACCTCTTTAACTTCAATGGCGCGCCATTGGAATTTGAAGTTGAGTTAAATTAAAAAATCATATATATACCCCATGCCATGAGTTCTGCTAATGTGCTTCCATCGGCCCCCGAATACAGCCATACACAAAAGATATACCCTGACCTTGGGATCACTCAAATTAATGCAGAAGACTTCCGGCTCAAAAAGATCTCTGACTTGCTTAAAGAGCTGTCTGACGAAGCCGAGCATTACAGACAAGTCGCAAAGAAATATAAACGAACCCAATCATTGGTTCATTACTCGGCGGTTGGCCTTGGATCGCTTTCTGTTGGGCTATCATCAGGGGCCCTTGCCACTGCATTGACTGGGTTCGGAATTGTTGCAAGTCCAGCACTTGCCGGCGTCGCGACCCTCTGTGGGCTATCCTCAGTTGGCTTTACAGCTGCCAACAAGCGATTAGAGCGTAAAGTGACTAAACACGAGAATATCTACACACTGGCCCTGGCTAAACGCAACTCTGTCTATGAACTGGTCTCAAAGGCTCTGGAAGACAAGAGGATCAGTGATGCAGAATTCACCATAATTACTCGTGAGGTGGAAAAATATCACGAACTCAAAGCTGCAATCAGGGATGGTGTTAAGGCTAAAAAAACGTTGGCGCTCAAACACAAGCGCCAGACCTCGAGAAACTCAAAAACGAACTTCGCAAGGAAGTCAAACAAGAGTTTCAAAAAAAGATAAGTCTTCTCACCGCAGCCTCCAAATCCGATTTGAGAGATTAAACTCTGGCTTTAACCTCTACATTTCTAAGGATAAATCATTTGCACCCAATTGAATACATAGCCCGGCTGTGTACAACCATGGAGAAGTTCGCTGAACAACTGGCTGATGTTCGGCCCTTGGACACTAAAGGCGAATACAAAGCCAAACTAGATGAGCTTGATAAAGAATACAAATTTATCCTCCTGCGCTCACTCGAAAACTACAACAAAGAAATACGGCGTTCAAACCTGTCAGAACGTCTTCATACCATCAAGGAGTATCTTTATCCCGAGGCACAACCTCCACACTCACCTTTCACCCTTGTGAATGAAAGGACAAAATTTTGTCAAAACTGCAAAGGCAAATTAAACATCAGTATGTTTTCATCAGAACTTTGCTGTGAGGACTGCGGGCTCTTAAAGCCTCTGGATGGGGTGACCTTCGATTACAGCGGGCTCTATGGTGGTGATTACACAATTACCAAAAAGAGAATAGCCACCAAACACTACAACTTCAAAAGCTATCTCAACAAACATCTGAAAATTTGTGAACACCACGTCTGCTTGTCCAATGATGAAATACAACATGCAAATGATTCTTTCAAATTCATCGAAGAATATCTGCCGAAAAGAATCTCCATGCCCTTTGTGGCCCACAAAATCTTGGATGCAATAAAAGGACCACGGCAGCTTGTCAATTACTTCTGGCTGCAAGTCCCAGAAAAATCAATGTGGAAGCATGAACAAAACTGGAAGATCATGCTTGAAAAGATGGGTCCCGTTGAGTGAGCACTGCCATAGAAACTTTCGTGAGCACTTGGGCCGTCATAGTCTTCCTCGTCATCACTGCCGATGTCTGCAAACATCAATGCCCGCTGTAAAGCTCTATAAGGCGGCATGCCAGGACAGATGGCTCTGTGCATACCCATGTCCACTTCTGGCGAGAAGTGTTCTTGGCATTCCTCACATGTTTGTGAAGTGAATAAACGGAAATGGCAAAGGTTTTCCCAGTGATAATGATTTTTTATTGAAAGGCATACAGATTTCATCCTGCGTTGATGAAGGGTCCTGGCAGCCAAGTCACGCTGGACACTCCTTTCAACCAGTTCAAGGATGTAATCCTGGATCATGTCTGGTAAGTAGTCCCAATGGGATTCACCAAAAGACAGCAACCATTCGCCGAAGTAGTCTTGATTCTTTGGATTGAAGTCAAGTCCTTGAGCCCCCATTGCCATGTTGGCTTGGTATATACAGGGGAAGAGCTTTGTCCAATTGGAGATATCGTACTGTAGCAACGTTCATCAGTTGGTTTCTTTTCGCGGGAGGGCAACCATTTTTTAGATGACTGTAAAAGGTTGGTTTAGAAACTGCTCGATTGCAGCCGGGACAAATCTCTTTAGGGCGTGGTTCTGTTCGCAGCTTCTTGCAAGCGTATTTTTGATGCTCAACAAGAGAATGGCCTTGGGTGAAGTTTAAACCACAATGTCTGCAAGGATTGTATTCTAACGTCCCTTTGTTCTTTGCATATAAGTCATCGCCTTCTTTCACCTCAATGCCCCTCATTTTCAAAAACGCAACAGCAGTCATTGCTTCGTTGGCGAATGGCATTGTCACGTTTATATGGGGTAATGTGGTTTCTTCAATTGGGAATCAACGCCACAAGTTGTTGTGGAGTCAGTCTTTGTGCGGCTTCAAGAATATATTGCGGTACAATGGATGGAGGAGATGTTTGCTCTCGAGTTTCTTCAAAGTAATTACAGCATCCACATCTGCCTTTTCTGCGTACACAACAACAAAGACTTCCGTGTCTTGAAAGGTTAAATGACATTCGTTTATCTGATTGTGTCAGAAGACCCTTTCTTCCTTTCCCCATTGTTACAATGAGAGGAGTGGTTTCTTCAATTGGTGATGCCTCGCTTGCCGTTGCGGGCGGGCTCGGGAAAAAACGCATTTAGTCCCTCTAACGGGGGTTTGAGGACGGTTATCCAGAGTAGTGGGTAGAGAGGGACGTCAAATGCGGTTTTTTGAACTCATCAACAATTTTTCCGAGCGAAGTGAGGAAAAATTGTTGATGAGTTCAAAAAACCGCATTTGACTCCCTCTCTACCCACTACTACTGGATTTCATCAACAGACTGAAAAGTTAGAACAAATGGTACCATGCAAAAGTACTGCTGAAGAGGTTTCATTTGAATGGTCACACCATAGGATTTCATCAACAGACTCAAAAGTTAGAACAAATGGTACCATGCAAAAGTACTGCTGAAGAGGTTTCATTTGAATGGTCACACCATAGGATTTCATTGAGAGGCTCAAAAGTTAGAACTATATAACATATCTCCATAATTGACTCTGGGAGTGAAAGGATTAACTGTTTGGATAACAGATTAATTGTGACACTGATGTTGTAGTGAGTTCTTTTATTGGCCAATAAACGTCTTGTTGTTTTAAGACAATTCAAACTTCACCGCAATCTCTACAACAGATCATCGGTGAAAGTCTTTGACCAAGTGAGCTGAGTTTTAGTGGATGAGTCAACCCTTATCCCCTATTCAATTGGGCTTTCGTTTTGTCAAGAGTAACTTTGAGACTACCTTGTATTCATTAGATTGGCATTAGCGTTCCATACAAGGTTAATAGTGATCATTTCATCACTCCGGCTGATGGAGGGCAGGGGTGACACAGCTCCAATAATCTGCTTTAGGATAATCAAAAAAAACCAAACACTACAACTAACTTTTTTGTTTAAAGTTATGTGCAACAAAAACAAGAAAAGCAAGGCAGCCCCTAGTGCGCACGCTTGGACTTTGTATACAGTTTTTGTTTTGATTTAACGATACGTTACATCGTGTGACTACTCTGACATGAGGCAACTTTCAAGTGTTATCAAAAGCTGAATGTCCGCTATCATGGATGGGAAATAATCTTCTATTCTACTGCCCAGGAATTCATTAAAGATGCGGTGCTGAAGCAATTTAAGATCACATTATCAGCAGCAAATTCAACGGATGTTTTCTGCAGTAAAGTGAAAGGTAAACTGACATTACATCGTGCGAGTCTTACAAAACAGTGCATGCGCAAAAGGGACTGCTGGGGCCGGATTCACGAAGCCCTCTTAAGTTAAGACATATCCTAAGTATTGTTTCTTAACAACAGCCTATTGTTGGAATGACAATAGGCTATTGTTAAGAAACAATACTTAGGATATGTCTTAACTTAGGAGGGTTTCGTGAATCTGGCCCCAGGGCACCGTTAACCAATTAAGATTAATATATAATTCACCACTATAAGTGAAATCTCTAAAATACACACTAAGCGATACGAGTTACTAAACATCGGTCAAGGTAAAGTGGTTATCTGTTCACCAAATGTAGACTTAAAACTGCTCAGGCAAGAGCACCAATTCAAATCTCACGTTTTCCTTGTGTCCATGTAATACATCAAGCATTACAAAATTTGCCTGTAAAGTTAGTACTGTATCACTGTTCTAGGGCACGGGCATTTAGCGAGTTAACGAAATAGCTTTCCTACGGAAAGAAGACGGCTTCCGCATTGACTAAACAAAGGCCGTTGTACAACCCGATAATGTACTCACTGTTATCTCGGCAATGGTAACAAGTCTAAACGAGTCTTAAGAGGTTTCCACTTTAACTAAGATGTTCCCTTCATATGAAACTACCCATTAACGATTAACATTTAAGTTTTCTTTTCTAGACAACAAAACAAGTTGATTATACAATACTTATTGCTGTTGTTATCTATGCTAAACGATGTTGTAAACGGTTAAAGTGCCTATGAAATGAATTTTTTTTCTTCGTTTTTCATTAGTTTATTATGTCCAAAGAACGAAAACAATAATCATTTCCCGAGGAAAAGAAAGAAAATCGGTTTTTTAGCCCCTCGAAGATGCGTCACTTCGGTTGAAAAGTGGCTCCAATTTTTGGAGAGCCTGGGGGCGAGTGGGCGTGCGTGATGACGTAAATTACGTAAATAGTATGACACATTGGTTTGTTTACGCTATAATTCCCTTGGAATCCTTTAGCGTGATGGTCATTTTGCCAACGTTTTTGGCTGTACAAATGTCAGACAGCGCCTAATTTGTTTCTTTACAGTCCTCTGAAGGTGAAGAGGATCAGTTTCGGATCACTCTTGATCAACTGAAATGATCGTGTCCACTGTAGTTTTGCCGTAGCGAGACGAACCGACTGTGCCGCTTGAGCGAAGGAAGTGAACATGAAGAAGACGGACTTTGATCATTTAGATTATTGAACGTGAAAGGTATACATTTCAGTAGCACAGCGTCTCAGTGGTTCGCCAGTTAAGTTGTAAGCTTATTGAACGCAGAGGCGTTTTTGTTATTTCTTTTTAGTGGCTCGTTGACTAGCGTTTATCGAACGCGAACGATATATTTGTAGTACAGACAATCATGATATTAGCGCATAAGCGACTCGGCCGGTCTTCTCTGAAGTTCATTGATCGCGCGTGGAGGTCATGAACTTATTTTATCGGCTTGGCAATTCGCTCGTCTACTTAAAGTTCTTTTTTCAATGCGAAGGATATGTCTTGGCGGCTTGCTAGTTGAAAGTTTCTAAATTATACTGATATGTTATGCATATCCGAGGTGGTGTTTTTCAGGCGGCTTGCTGAATTGAATGTGAATGGTGTATTTTTAGCGGCAAGGTGCCTTGATAGCGTATTTTTTTATTCAAAATGTTTGAACTCAAGTATATACGTAATAATTATGCTTCTTAGTTCAGTGTCTTGCCAGCGATTGATCGTTTCTGGAAATTTTAACCACTTGGCGGCTTGTAAGTGAGTTCAAAGTATCGTGTTTACATTTATGTCTGATTTATATTTCATTGTATAAAAATTGAACTGATCGAACACGCAATGATTCAGCGATGTATTTTGTTTCGAATAGTCTTACGCATTTGTACGTGTAAATGTTTGATAGATGTTCCGTAGAATAGACGCCTTCCAGTGAACACTTGCGTCGCTGCACTTTGAATTTTATAATTAGGAATACCGTATAAACATTTATATTACTCGCCAGTCAGTGCCGATCGAGTCAGTATATTTTTGTAGGCCTCACTGACTTCGACGGCTATCCAGTCGAGCCGAGGCTTGAAGGAACTTCCAAACAGGATATGGATTGGAAAAATTATGCTTGATTAAACGGCCTCACCGGCCGGAATGTTATTTTCTTTTGCAAAATAATATTAATCTTAACAATAAGCGCTTTCATTGAAAACAACATCGCTTGACGTACCCTTTCCGATGTCGACGAACAAATTTCGTGTATTTCGCCGGCCTATTTTCCTCTGGAGCGAAATAAAGCTTTGTTACACCCTCTGTTATCGAAGAATTCTAATATCTCGTATGTTTGAGGCCGCTCGCCACATAATATTGGTCCACCTCTAGCGACGTCTCTTGTCAGCTCTCTTGTTCTCTATATTCCCGCAGCAGTTTGTACAACTATTTACGTCACAGTGTAATATGACACTGGTTTTGGCCGCGCACAAATTGGAGCCACTTTTTAGCGCCAACAACCTAACTTTGAGACCATAAAAAAAGCATTTCGCATCGTCCCTAACACTTTAAACCTTTTATTCCAAGGTCTAAAAAGGTGAAACTTTCGATACATCAAAAAATAAATTTCATTTCATAGGCACTTTAAACATTGGAATATATTTTCTAGTGCATTTTTATTGCTTTACTTATTCTATCATACTATTGCTTTAGTTTCTACTGCATCCTTTTTAGTGTACCCTGTCGGTTGTGTTAAAACGAAAAAACGGTAAACGCACCAATGGTAACCGCTTATTGGCTTTTAGCAGGAATTAGACTCATATTTTGTTTTTTATGTGGTCCATCACCCTGGACTGTCTTTTGATATATTTTTTTCCATGTTAATATCAGTCTAATTTCTCCTTGCTTACCAGACCGACTGTTAACAAGACCGTTAACAAAAAGACTGTTAACAAAAAGAAAAAGGGATATAGCATATTGGTGATCTATCTTATCTCCTGGGCGCCACTGCATTTGATAAGGACAGGGGTCATATAAGGAATAAAAATACACATTCCTCCTACAACAGCACGCGTATTCTACTCGAACCAGGCGTATCGCGCTCTTATGCCTACCCAGGATAGGAAATTAACTATGAAACTAACTTAAAGATTAGTGTTTGTAGCTTAAGTGGCAGGCGCATGAAGCATCCCATTGCGCTCCGCTTTTTTTACACGCAATCTCCCGAATCCCGCAGTCCTTACCCATTTCTAACATGCAGGAGATGTATACTGAGCAATATAAAATTGCGACCATGTAATAACACAGTACTAACTCGCGCATTTTAGGTTTCAACGATATCTACTAAAAAATCAAAATGGTGCACGTTATATAATATATAACTGGGCACGGATAAAATAATAACTTACTACAAGAAATTTTTTAACATTTAAGAGGCTTCCTAGAGTCTCAACAAACACATCAACAGTAGCTTCATGAGGTACATAATGAAGCCTAATTTCCTTGTCTTGAAATTTTGGTTCGCGAGATTTACCAGTAAGGAGGCAACACATTTATGCTTATTTATCAGTTCTCGCTGTTTTTGAAAATTTCCATGGCGACGGCAACTTCCAAAAGACTGACAACTCATAAATAACATACATTTAGCTACATTTGCTGACATTCTAACTGGTTAATTTCCGGGGTGAGCCAAAATTTGCAAGAACAGAAAATTACCTCCATTTGCTTATTGTTATTCTATGAGATATATAGAAATGCGCCGCCCCACAGCAACAAAAGCACTGTTTTTAAACTAGGAAACGTTTTCTCTGTACACGGATAGTTTTAATTATCCGTACACATAACAACTTTCCTAGAAGGAGTCTTCCTTTTCGATCGTGTTATCCTCCTGGATGTAAGCGTTTTTTCGGCTCATCTGCTCCTCTTTGGTGGTGTACAGATCCCCGACCTTGTTTCTGTTCATCAATCGCCGTGCAATGCGGTACTTGACAAATAAAACAGCTAGGGCTACGACTGCAATCAAGCCAACTCCACCAGCGGCTGCTGCCCCACCAATCAGAGCGGCTTGTTTGCTTTGACCAGTGTCTAGGAACAAAAAAAATGTACTTCCATCAGATGTGTCAAGAAACAATAATAAAAAGAAACGGACGCTATTATTTGACTACATTTTGTATTTTCTGAAAAAAAGAAAAGCATCACGAATGTAAAGGTGCACATGAAGTGAAATTTCACAACCATTTTTTTTCGGTAATCTGAAAATAGGCGTTTTAAGAATTATTTTGATAAGAAATAAGTCACTTGAAGTGCGGGAACATATTTTAACAAGCGACGCAAGTTGACCTGGGTTCTAGTGACGTCATTGGTGTGTTTACAACCGAGCGCGTCACTTGTTTTACAGTGGAGTTTTGGCAACTTGTGGAAGGATTATTTCGATTAAATATAGCTGAATGCCACGCGTATTTTAGCCCCGGATTCGTTCCCTTCTCCGTTATGTTTTGTTGTGATCGAACACACGAACGACGTCACAAATACCCTTTTGGCCGTGCTGAAAATGTCGCAAATTTCAGGCCCCGGCGGGAGTTTTCAAACTGCTAAAAATAGTGGATCCTCTTCGCGCAAAAGAGAAAGACAATTGAAAATGAAATAAAGGTGATATAAACAACATAAAAACAACACAAACCCCTAAAACAAAACGTAGTGAAAATCCCCTTTTATGCACACATTAAGGAGTTGACTTAATTATTTATCAACATAATTTTGGTTATCTACCTCCGTTTTCACTTTTTTTTGTGTTCTCACTTTTCTTTGTTATTGGACCACTCGTGAGACGATGTTTGGTAGTGCTTTCTTCTTGTTTCAACTCATCGCGGTTGACGTCTCTCCTCTTTCTCTTTTTGCTGTTTAAACAGCTGTTGCTGCATCTGTAAATCGTTCGGTTGTCCATTTAGTGTTTTTTTTTTCGTTTAAGAAAAAGTACAATAAAAATAAAAGCATCCCTTGTTTGTGCGCATGCTTAACATTGTGAACAACCATTCTGATATTTTTATGAACCAAACAATTAAAGTAAGATTTGTAAAATTACCCACTTCAGCCATATTTATACCTACCTTCCAACCTACCTACCTACCTACCTATCAACCAACCTACCTACCTACCAACCAACCTACCTACCAACCAACCTACCTACCAACCAACCTACCTACCTACCTACCAACCTACCTACCTACCTACCTACCAACCAACCTACCTACCTTCCTACCTACCTACCTACCTACCTACCTTCCTACCTACCTACCTACCTACCAACCAACCTACCTACCTTCCTACCTACCTACCTACCTACCTACCTTCCAACCTACCTACCTACCTACCAACCAACCTACCTACCTACCTACCTACCAACCAACCTACCTACCTACCTACCTACCTACCTACCTTCCTACCTACCTACCTACCTTCCTACCTACCTTACCTACCTACCTACCAACCAACCTACCTACCTTCCTACCTACCTACCTACCTACCTACCTTCCAACCTACCTACCTACCTACCAACCAACCTACCTACCTACCTACCAACCAACCTACCTACCTACCTACCTTCCAACCTACCTACCTACCTACCAACCAACCTACCTACCTACCTACCTTCCAACCTACCTACCTACCTACCAACCAACCTACCTACCTACCTACCTTCCAACCTACCTACCTACCTACCAACCAACCTACCTACCTACCTACCTACCTACCTTCCTACCTACCTACCTACCTACCTACCTTCCTACCTACCTTCCTACCTACCTACCTACCTACCTACCAACCAACCTACCTACCTTCCTACCTACCTACCTACCTACCTACCTTCCAACCTACCTACCTACCTACCAACCTACCTACCTACCAACCAACCTACCTACCTACCTACCTTCCAACCTACCTACCTACCTACCAACCAACCTACCTACCTACCTACCTACCTTCCAACCTACCTACCTACCTACCAACCAACCTACCTACCTACCTACCTTCCAACCTACCTACCTACCTACCAACCAACCTACCTACCTACCTACCTACCTTCCAACCTACCTACCTACCTACCAACCAACCTACCTACCTACCTACCTTCCAACCTACCTACCTACCTACCAACCAACCTACCTACCTACCTACCTACCTTCCTACCTACCTACCTACCTACCTTCCTACCTACCTTCCTACCTACCTACCTACCTACCAACCAACCTACCTACCTTCCTACCTACCTACCTACCTACCTTCCAACCTACCTACCTACCTACCAACCAACCTACCTACCTACCTACCAACCAACCTACCTACCTACCTACCTTCCAACCTACCTACCTACCTACCTTCCAACCTACCTACCTACCTACCAACCAACCTACCTACCTACCTACCAACCAACCTACCTACCTACCTACCTTCCAACCTACCTACCTACCTACCAACCAACCTACCTACCTACCTACCTTCCAACCTACCTACCTACCTACCAACCAACCTACCTACCTACCTACCTTCCAACCTACCTACCTACCTACCAACCAACCTACCTACCTACCTACCTTCCAACCTACCTACCTACCTACCAACCAACCTACCTACCTACCTACCTACCTTCCTACCTACCTACCTACCTACCTACCTTCCTACCTACCTTCCTACCTACCTACCTACCTACCAACCAACCTACCTACCTTCCTACCTACCTACCTACCTACCTACCTTCCAACCTACCTACCTACCTACCAACCAACCTACCTACCTACCAACCAACCTACCTACCTACCTACCTTCCAACCTACCTACCTACCTACCAACCAACCTACCTACCTACCTACCTTCCAACCTACCTACCTACCTACCAACCAACCTACCTACCTACCTACCTTCCAACCTACCTACCTACCTACCTACCAACCAACCTACCTACCTACCTACCTACCTTCCAACCTACCTACCTACCTACCAACCAACCTACCTACCTACCTACCTACCTTCCAACCTACCTACCTACCTACCAACCAACCTACCTACCTACCTACCTACCTTCCTACCTACCTACCTACCTACCTACCTTCCTACCTACCTTCCTACCTACCTACCTACCTACCAACCAACCTACCTACCTACCTTCCTACCTACCTACCTACCTACCTTCCAACCTACCTACCTACCTACCAACCAACCTACCTACCTACCTACCAACCAACCTACCTACCTACCTACCTTCCAACCTACCTACCTACCTACCAACCAACCTACCTACCTACCTACCTTCCAACCTACCTACCTACCTACCAACCAACCTACCTACCTACCTACCTTCCAACCTACCTACCTACCTACCAACCAACCTACCTACCTACCTACCTACCTACCTTCCTACCTACCTACCTACCTACCTACCTTCCTACCTACCTACCTACCTACCTAACAGATGAATGGGGTTAGTTTCTAGAGAAACTGTGGTGCTGCGTCGGTGGGGGGATGAAACACGGAATTTAGTTTTATCGACTGAGTCGATAAGGTAAATTGACCACCGTAAAAAGATTCAAATAGCTGACGTTTCGAGCGCTAGCCCTTCGTCGGAGCGAATCAAGGAATTGTGGGTAGTGTGTGGTTTTATATAGTAAGCGGTGGAGCTACGTTATTGGTGGAAATTTGGTGACGTGAAAAACAAATGTAGATTAGTTGAATGAAAAGCGTTCGTTGATTCCGTGGGGTTTGAGAGTGCCGATTTGAAAGATGATTTTTTGTTCTAGGTTTTTACGGCTTTCTGTGTTACCCTGGTGTAGGGAAAGGCCGCAGATTGTCATGTGTTGTTTAGAATGGTTAGTAAGATTAAAATGGCGCGCGACTGGTTTGGATGCGTCTTTGTCATTTTTTTCAACGTCTCGGAGATGTTCACGAAAACGGTCGCCCAGTCTCCTCCCTGTTTCGCCAATGTATATCTTTTTGCAAAAAGATATACATTGGCGAAACAGGGAGGAGACTGGGCGACCGTTTTCGTGAACATCTCCGAGACGTTGAAAAAAATGACAAAGACGCATCCAAACCAGTCGCGCGCCATTTTAATCTTACTAACCATTCTAAACAACACATGACAATCTGCGGCCTTTCCCTACACCAGGGTAACACAGAAAGCCGTAAAAACCTAGAACAAAAAATCATCTTTCAAATCGGCACTCTCAAACCCCACGGAATCAACGAACGCTTTTCATTCAACTAATCTACATTTGTTTTTCACGTCACCAAATTTCCACCAATAACGTAGCTCCACCGCTTACTATATAAAACCACACACTACCCACAATTCCTTGATTCGCTCCGACGAAGGGCTAGCGCTCGAAACGTCAGCTATTTGAATCTTTTTACGGTGGTCAATTTACCTTATCGACTCAGTCGATAAAACTAAATTCCGTGTACCTACCTAACAGTCTACGTTATACAAGCTGAATGATTGCGAGTTTAAAAAAAAAAATTCTTGCAAACAGGTAAGTGACTTTATCCAGCAGGGTCTGGTTTTCTTTGCATCCAAACGTTTCCTGGAAACTGACTGAAAGGGAGCTTGAAAACCGATCGCTAATTTCCAACAGTTAAGTGGAAAGGGGATACTCGAAGTAATATGTGCAATACATGTATATTTTGGGCCATCTTACTAAACCTACCTGGAATTAGAATTGTATCGGTAACAAGCCAACAACTCGCAGTGAAAGTAAACCACGTCATAATCGTTTAAGAATCTAAACGCTGGGATGATAATATGTTGAAAACTCCGGGTAGGATCGTACGTGTACTGCATGGCTGTATCTCGTGGACATCTATTTGTAAAACGTTAACATAAAATTCAGTTAACATAACGCAAAGGAGTAAAAGAAAATTTTTAATTTTTATGATGTCACATGGTTGCCAAGTTTCTGCATACAAAAGAACGTCGATTCTTAACAATAGAGGTGACTATTTAACCTCACAAAAATTTATAATGAAATTGTGCTGGAAATAGGCGATATTCATATACAAATATTTTTGTGAGCTGAAATTTCTTTCCACTTGTTAAAATTAACATCTATTTGGTATAAAAGTAGAGGTTCCCTTTAAAAATGCCACACTAGAAAAGGGCATGACGAAATAAGCAAAACGGCCATGTTTGAGGCCCCTGACGTTTATGTGACAAATATTGCTGGAAGGTCACACGCAATGCCTTTTATCTAACAACTTTACCCATAGAAACCCTTTATCATATTAAACTATTTTTAAAATATTTAAATCGTCATAAAAACTCTCTTTCGCCTGATTTCGTCATATTCGGTACTTCTAAAAAATCGCAGCGACGTACTTCCGGTTAACATGAGATGTACATGCGCCGCCGTGAGTCAGTACGAAGTCGAGTTGCCGTGGTGTTCAGACGTCTACATTTTACGTGCGAGTTGTTCCTTTTCGTACACGGATTTGTGCAGGTAAAACTTCTATCATTTATTCCTATTACATTCTTTCACTATCCTATATGTATTTTCAGGTACCTGGGCTCTACAAAATCACACGATTATAGGGAAAGTAAGTGCAGACCGCTTTGGCGTGTCTTGTTACAAAAGGGAAAGTAAATGATAGTTTCCCTTCAAATCAAGCAAAAAATAGCTTTCATTCAAGATATAGATATTATGCTGGGAAAGTAAATGTTTGTTATACGGTCAACGAACCGAACATTGTTAATGCTGCATAAAGCGAAGCATATATTTTTCTTTTGCGACCGCCATTGTTGCGAGTATGCAAATTAAGACTAATGTTGTGGAGCGATGTGGAGGAAATGGGAGTCGCAAAACCATCAGTGCTCCCGAGTAATTTGAAAGCCTCTATCGTCAGTTTAATGCAAGATATGAAATGCGATCTTATGAAACACGTGGAAAACTGTGTTGCTTCCGCAGTGGAATACCCTGATGAGGTCAACAGCCAGCATAGCGAGAATCTTAGCGATGAGTGTTCAAACTCACAACTGGGCGATGGATCACATTGATAAATTTCTTCATGCCGACACACCGCAGTCAGTGCAAAAGGGGCTGCGACTTCTGGCGAATTCATAAATTTTGCCTCAGACTTTTCTATTACAGAGAAACCCCCCGGTCGACGACGACCTTGCGAAAATTGTTACATGTACGAGCCTGATAAACGACAAATTACCGAAAACGAAACTGGATGAGCTCATTTAAAACTATTCCAGGCCAGAAAACTGTGAGTTTCAAGTGGTTCCAAAGACAAACAAGGTTGTTTGGAACCATCTTCGAGAAAACACCAAAAAGGCAGATAATGGTATGCAGAAGTGCCAGAAAATATTCATGGGTTCAATGTATGCAATTCTTTAGGCTTGTAAGACAGAAACATATGAGAAGTTCAAAATGGATACTATCGAATCAGCCATACGACTCATTAAGCAAGGCTGTTTTATGTCTTCAATAGATTTGAAAGACGCATATTATTCTGTTCTTATTGCACCAGCCTACAGAAAATTTCTCAAATTTGTTTGGCGTGATTCCAGTTTACAGCATTGCCTATGGGGCTTACTAGCAGCCCAAGAATTTTTTACTAAAATCCGCAAGCCTGTTTCGCTACTTTACGAACTCGATTTGGGCATTCATGTTTGGGTTATTGCACTTCAACTCTTCACACGACGGGGGTTTGTTGTTCACCCTTCCAAGTCAGTTTTTTACCCCACGCAATCCTTAGAGTTTTGGGGATTCATTTTGCACTCTGTGCTAGAATTACCGTTACAGACAGGAAAGTATCCAAGATTGTGACACTTTGTCAAGAGTTTCTATGTGATAAACAGTTCTCAATTCGTCAGGTAGCTTCCCTTATTGGAACCCTCCTTTCAACCTTCCCTGGGGTTGAATTGGGCCCCCTGTAGTACAAGACTTTAGAGATAGAGAGAGAAAGATTTTGCATCAAAAGCTGCCTCGGGGAATTGTTTTGTCTTCAGAAAGTAAGTCAGATTTACACTGGTGGGTTTCCTCGCCCCCTTCAGTGTACAGAATCATTGATCGTGGAGTCCCGGATGTTATTCTTACCACCGATGCCTCCCAATTGGGGTTGGGGGGGGGGGGGGGGGGGGGGGGGCTACAACTGGAATTGCCAAAACCCAGGGATTTTGGGTACCCCACGAGGGATCCCAGAACATTAACGTGTTAGAGCTTTTGGCGGTAAAACTAGGGCTGGAGGCTCTTCTTCCACAAGCCCAGAACCTTCACATTCGGATTGTTTCTGATAACATGACAACAGTCGCATACATTAACACTATGGGGGGTTGCAAGGCCATCGCTTGTGACACCCTAGCAAAAGAAATTTGGTCATGGGCTGTCATGAGAAACATCGACTGGCTATCTGCAGGCCACATTCCTGGTAAACAGAACACCCTTACAGACAGTTTGTCGTGGAAGTTCAACCCCCATGTGGAATGGAAGCTGAATTCTTATGCATTTGATGATATAGCAGTGCATTTTGGTATGCCAGACATTGACCTTTTTGCAAATAGACTAAATCAAAAGGTTCAATTGTATGCTTCATGAAGAGCAGACCCACGTGCATCATATGTAGATGCCTTCTCGCTTGACTGGGCGCAGTTTGCTAATGGATATGCTTTTCCGCCATTCTGTTTAATTAGCAGATGCCTTCAAAAAATAGTTCTAGAACAAGCAACCTTTATCATGGTGGTACCAATGTGGTACACGCAAGCTTGGTTCACCCGCCTTCTCAGTCTACTTATCGACCACCCGAGAGTAACCAAGGTCGCCAAGGGCACTCTTCGCAATCCACTTTACGGCGAAATGGGAATAAAGTACGAGAATTGGTTGTTTGACGCATGTCAAAATGGTGCACACAAACGTTTGGACGCCTGAAAAAATCTTATTTGGTCCACGTTTTTAACAGAAGTAATACCTACCCATTCTGTATAATGATGTATTGTGGCAAGGAATAAAAATTTCCATATGTGGTGGCCTTACAGTTGTCAGGCATTATCACCAGGTCAGCACTGGACTCCACGCTGAACATTATGTACAAGTTCTCGTTGAGAGAAACCTCAATTGGATAGTCGTTTCCATTGTAGGGCGTAGCAAAAGCTGCAGTCTTGTAAAAATCCATTCTCATGGTGAAATTTCCATATCCAGCTACAAAATGGAAACACAAACACGTGACAGAAAATATGCGTAGACCTTAGCGCGCATCGACTACTGTTTGTTTAGCCCGCTTACTCCAAGATAATGAGCTCAGTCACGGGTTTATGAAAACCAATGAATGAAGCCCGTTTCTGAATAAAGCCATTTTACGCGATGAACACTATTATATTGAAACAAGAACAAGGAGATTTCGGCGCGTAAATATCATAATAAACAATTGGTATTTATGGGTGACATTGCAAGGCAAGCATTTTTGAAGCGAACAACCTAACGCATCAGCGTCGCAGTACCTTCTGATCCAGTGATGATGTTTCGAGGGCTGAAGTTCAGGCTTAACATCTTCCTTCTGGAATAGCTGCAGTAAAATGGTAAAATGATGTCGTGCGTTCGAGTGATGACATTATCAATGATCACCGCATCCACTTGGATTTCGTTCCAGAAGATTAATTCCTCCGCTGTTTCGTTCACCAGTGTTCCGCAGCCATTTAAAGATGTGCTGATTAAAACGTGCGTTGAATTCTGCGTGGCTCTGTCAAAAAAAAGAGAACGATAAGAGCATAGTTAGAGTATTACTAAACATCAAAAATCCTTCTAATGATTCTCAAGTTACGCTTTTTTTTCAAAATTATACGTTTTTAATTCTCAATTTTCCACTTACATCAGATTATCAAATATTTACAAGTATTTGAGTCTGGCGATCGCACTCGAGATATCAGCGCAGCAGATGGATAGCGGGGACTGCCCTAGGGCTCTGGGAAAGACCGAGAACTAACGACTTCTAAGAAGTCCCAGTCTTCCTCAAAACTAAAATAGCTTTTCAGTTGTTGAAATGAACAATGTAAGTTTATATAGAGAGATTTTATTTACATAAAACAATGTTTAAACAATAAAACAATATTTACATAAAACAAGCAATGCAAAAGGATGCTTTTAGCAAAAAGGGCTTTAAATTTAGTTGAAAACCGAGCGAATTAGCTGAATTATGAATTAAGAAAAAGTGCTAAAAACGAGACAGCCTTTACCTGCATGAGGAATAGAGAAGGTGTAGCTCGCTGACTCGAAAGAATGGAAATGATTGCTTTTCCAACGAAACTGTCATGTTGCTCTCATCGCATGTTACCGTCACACCAGGTTCTAAAATAAAAGTAACAGTAGAAATGAAGGTTGTTTAAAAAACATACAAAAAAATACAAAAGTGAATATGAATGACATCGTTTATTTACTTTTGATGTAATTGTTATGTAGTAAGTTAAGGCCTTAAAGGGACACTGTCACGAAGGCGCATGCGCCAGTTTCTCGAATCGAAACTTGAAAAGTTTATCCTAAATTTGTGGGTGTTTCTTGGTGTTGCGGAAGCCATTGTTGGTTATGTTGTGGTGTGGGTATTATTCAGTGTCTTTTGAATCATTTGTTTTACGTCATTTGGTGATCACACCATCCGCAACACCAAGAAACTGCCAAATTTTTCAAGTTGAAGCGTCAATTTTAAAATGGCGTCGACTAGTGGCGGCGGTCACGGTGGAAAACGAAGAAACTCGGAAAAGCAAAGGATTTTAAGTAATGCTCCACATAAGAACGATAGTAAACTTCATTGTTCTGTTGTATTGGCTTTTTCCCACATAGAATATCTTTGGTTTCAAGAATAGAGGAGGAGAGAGAGAGAATGCGTGGACTGACCGAAGACGGTCACGTTTTTTGAGGGAGCCGAGTTCTCTTCCCTCAAATATCTTTAAACTTCCATAGATAATTTATATCAGCATGAGAGTTACCCTCAAAGTACACTTATGGTAAAGAAAGGTCGAAAGAGCAAGCGTAAAGACAGAGGTTCTACAGACGACGAAACAACAGTCTCTAAACGTCCCAATATGGCGGCCTCTGACTTCGAGTCTGAACAACTGGGTGAACTGCAGGATGATCATTCCACTCTCTCGGACATACATGAAATACTCAAAAATCTACAGAAGTCAATGAGGAGCGTTTCAAACGAAGTTGCAGAACTAAAACTCTCCTCCGATTCAAGAATCAAGAAACTGAACTAAGAAATGCCAAAGATGCGTTGAAAGCCGCGCTCGCGAGCAACAATCAGCTTAGGACGGACCTTCCAGCGACCAAAAAGCGCGTAAAAGAGCAAGAAGATATTGAGGAGCTATGTGATAGTATCGACACGTTAGAACAATACTCGAGAAAGAATTCCATCGAAATAGTGGGTATCCCAGAGAATGTATGCAAGAACGAAGAAGCAGTGCTGAAAATCGCGGCTGCCCTAAATGTACAGGTTAAAGCGGAGGACATAGACATCTGCCACCGTGTAAAAAGGAAAAAATCATCTTCTATTATAGCAAGATTTATTAGCCACAAAGTCAAGAGAGCGCTATATAAGAACAGAGTGCAGCTAAAGAATGTTAAGATGTCGCAGCTATTTCCAAGTGCTTCAGCTGCAGTTAGAGTTGCGTCAGATCGCATTTTCATTAACGAGAACCTGACCGTAAATCGCCGAAAACTGGTAAAACTAGCCAACGATAAGAAGGCAGATGGATTAGTACTGGGAGTGTGGACCGTGGATGGGAAGGTTTTTGTAAAAACATCGCCGGAGGGAAGACCGATCCGAATTTATGAAGAAGCGGACCTTGATAACCTCTGATATAAATACTTTTGCTGGTAGGTTGAAACAAACATGATAACTTCGCATATGAGGTAAGTCTTAAGAAGCAAAACGATCTAGTTAACAGAGCCCTACAAAACAAGTCCTTTAGAACCCTACGTAATATTACTTTTTGTGTGTTATGCCCGGGAAGAATTTATGTAAATTTGTTTCGTTAAATGTTCGGGGAATAAGGAATTACGAAAAAAGAAGCAATATTTTCTCTTTTCTTAAAGATCAAGAAGCCTCTTTCTATTTTTTACAAGAAACTTTTTCAGATCCTAGTGATGAATCACTCTGGAAAAATGAATGAGGTGGCGAAATAATCTTTTCGCATGGTACTCGACACAGCAGAGGAGTCTGTATATTAATTAACCCATGTGTTAAAAAATTCAAAGTTGTTTACTCCCATTGCGATGCCTCTGGTCGATTTATCCTAATCAACCTGACCGTTGATTGTCTAGAACTGTCACTCTGTAACATTTATGCTCCTAATAATCATACAGATCAACTGCAATTCATTCAAAATTTAAATAACTTGCTAATAGACAAATCCGAATTATCATCCCTTATAATTGGTGGTGATTGGAATTGCACCTTAACAAAGAAAGACAAAAAAGGTGGTTTATCGTGGAAACCAACAATCTTTCGTAACTCTATTTTAATTACAATGGACATGTTGAACCTTATCGACATCCAAAGAATTAAACACCCAAATGTTGACAAATATTCATATGAATCAAAGGCTTTAAAAATGAAATCGAGAATAGATTACTTTTTAATGGCAAAAAATCTGACAAAATATGTTCACAAAGTTGACATTCAATCATCAATAGCACCAGATCACAAGCTAGTCTGTTTATCTATTCAATGGGAAAAATTGTCTACTCGAGGACCGGGATTCTGGAAATTTAATAACAATTTACTCAAGGATGAAGATTACATCGAACGGATTCCGGGAAATCCTATCCTGAGTTCCGAAGTAAATACAGTTATGTCCAAGATGAACAAATACTTTGGGAACTTCTTAAAATGGAAATTAGGACCTCTACGATTTCTTTTGCCAAAGGAAAAGCAAAAATTAATAGGGAGCGCGAACTTTTTGTTAAGGATCAATTGATGAGCTCGATAGGAAAATATGTTTAAGTACGGATCTACAAAATGTAGATCACGAATTGAAGCAGTATGATAATCTCAAAAAGGAGCTACAAGAACTATATGAAGCTAAAGGCGAAGCAGCGAGATTCAGAGCTAAATGTCTTTGGATTGAAAAGGGGGAACGGCCTACAAAGTATTTCTTCAATCTGGAAAAAAGAAATTACAACAGGAAAGTTATATCCGAACTAGAGGATGAAGATGGTGAGGTAATTGAGAATGAAAAGCAAATCTTGTTAGAAATTGAACGTTATTACAGAAACCTTTATACGTCTAAAATAAATGTCACGGAAAATCAATTTCAACAATTCACTGAGGACGTGCAATTGCCCCAACTGTCCAATGAAGAACGCGAGAGTTTAGAAGGTCCTTTAACCTTTGAAGAATGCAAGAACATTTTAACAACTTTTAAAAATGACAAATCCCCTGGAGAAGATGGATTCACCGCTGAATTCTATTCGACAGTCTTTGATCTTATAGGCGGCGATTTAGTTAAGTCTCTTAATGCTGGATATGAAAAGGGAAAGCTATCAATCTCACAACGAAGAGGGATTATAAGCCTTATACCCAAGGAGGACTCCGAGTTAAATCAGCTTCAACATTGGAGACCAATAACTCTCTTAAACGTAGACTACAAGATTGCTTCAAAAGCTATTGCTAAACGAATTGAACCATTATCATCTCATCTTATCCACCCTGACCAAACAGGTTTTGTAAAAGATAGATACATTGGTGAAAATATTAGGCTTATAAGTGATGTTATGGAGCAAACTAACAAAGACAACATCCCTGGTATTCTTGTGTCACTGGATTTTCGTAAAGCCTTTGATACATTGGAATGGTCCTGTATACAACATTCTTTAAAAGTGTATAACTTTGGAGAAGGCCTAAGAAGATGGGTCAAGGTGTTCTATAGCGAGATCGAAAGTGCAGCAGTTAACAACGGTTTCGCAACTAACTGGATAATACCTTCTACTGGAGTGAGGCAAGGCTGCCCACTCTCCCCATATTTGTTTATTCTCTCAGCAGAAATAATGTCTAACAAAATTCGCCAAAGTAATGAGGTCCATGGTATTTCTTTGTTTAGAAATGAAATTAAGCTGAGTCAGTTTGCTGATGATACAAACCTTTTGTGTTCGGATTTAATATCAGTGGAAAATGGGTTGCAACTTATAAGATCTTTTGGTGAAATTTCAGGGCTACAACTAACATTGGAAAGACTAAAGCAATGTGGCTAGGCAAATTAACCAACCAGAAAGACAAACCATTAAGTCTAAAATGGGAAAAGGAGGTAGTTAACCCTTATTTGGTGTGGAAAGAGAGTACCACTTTTCCGTCCAAGTATTCAAGCAAACTACATGAAATTTTGACACAAGGTAGAATTTATTCAGATGAAACTTTTTATGTGTATGTGGGGAGGCCACGCCAACCCGTTGCCATAGTAACCGAGGGAAATATAAATCAACTTCCAAGCTTTTAGCAAACCTATTTCAAGAACCATTCAACAGAAAGTAATGAAACTTTCTGTACACATTAATATGATCCTAAACTGTGCAATGAGTGAAACAAATTTTCAGTCTCATCAAATCGGCAATGCGCAGGCTAAAAGTAGCATGTTTCCATAGCAACCGGCTATAATTTCAAAAGGAGTTAAAACTAGTTCACTCATTGCATAGTATACCTTAAACTAAAACAGATGTGAAAAAATCATGGAAATCCATTGCAAAATGGCAAAGATATAGCTGCAACAAGATCAAAAATCTCCGAATAGTTAATTTGGAGAAAATTGCTTCAAAAGTATGAGATATGTTGCCTGAATGCTAATTACCATAAATTATTTCCAATTTTCCAATTTCCATTTATTTTTTCATTTACTGAGACAGCAGAAAATTATGAAAAGTCCTTTTCCTGCTAAATGAATTGGTTAAAAGAAATAAACAATGTTATAGTTCAGTTCTATTCTTGACTGGTACCCGTTGTGGAGCCACAAATTCAAAAACCGGGTCAGCGAAGGTAACCCCCACAGCTTCCTGCCTGCTAGTGCTTGGTAAATCTTTGCTGGTGGAGGGAAGAGGTTGGCTGGATTTTAAAGACTTTGCTTTTTTTCCTTTTCCAGTTGAAGTCTCTGGCTTCGAACTAAGGCCAAAAACCCCAGAATAGTAGGAGTCTTTCCCTTTTGACTTCCGCTTTGCTCGCAAGTTCTTTCTTTGTTGTCTGTACTTTGACGAAACTTTTTGTGCAGCACTTTTTATTCTCCTGCTGTCTTCTTTTCTCAAAGCTTTCAACATGTTTTGACCAGGATTTACTCCACACTGATCCATAATTATTGCTTTGTTAGCAGCTCCAGTGTTAAACACTGCTATGGTTTCACAAACAGCAATATGCACTCTTCTAACCCCAATGAAAGTAGCTTTTGAACACCTGGACCACAGAAATAATGAACACCACACCAATCTTTGATGAATGGCCCCTTTTCTGCCACGTCCCATCCACTGTAACAGCTACCTCGGCTAGTTCTAAATCATTTTCACTGACAATGCTGTCTGGATGTTCATTCTTGACTCGTTCAAATAGTCTCTCAGCAGCATCCTGCATTTGATTTTTGGCTGTTCTACAGCTACCTTCTCTTTTTGTTTCAAATGGTCATTGAATGATTTCTTGGAAACTGGAGGAGGTAACAGAAGTCAGTCAATCCTGCCTGGCCAAGTTTTTGAGAAGCCAACACAGACCTCCTTTTTACTTCATGAGCCCCTCCACCAACACCCCCCAATCTTTTGCTTGTTTTCAGTGGGGTCTCATGTTCACCTCAAAAAAAGGCATTCAGCAAGTCCTTCTGTTTGACGATTGTGCTGATAAAGTTCCAGCTTTGATTGAGGATTACGACAGGAACTACAAATTGCTGCTGAAGCAATACAATCACTCAGCAATGTGGCATCTTGCAATTTGTAACCGCTGGCGACGTGGTCATTTACTGATGCTCCAAGGCCAACACGGTTCGCTTTTTTTCGCGTTAAAATGCCTTCATCCTCGTCATACTTTGAAAATGAAGAGTTTTAAAGTTTAGAAGCAGAAACATTCGGTCTTACCGGTAAATCTTCATTTTCACTAAGGTCGCTGTCGGCGTCTTTCTGAGGTTCCAGTACTTCTTTACCTAAGTCCACGGCGCCATCTTGATCTGCTTCATTCGATAACTGGGACGTTTGTTCGATCCACTTGGACCACAAAAACCCTTTCTTTAATTCTTTCTCCTCGCGGATCTGAATTTAACCATCTCATAAAGTAACTTATAACGATCAAAAACGTTCGATAAAACGATTCGATTTCACAACACTGACCACTCCACGCTTCGCACAAAATAACTATTTTGGATCTGAAAGACTCGCGTTGCATCATGGTAGTCTTAAATGAAAAATTGGAATGGATTTTGTGGACTACAGTTCTTGGGGAATGCTGAATGGGATTTTCGGTGAATTTTTGACCCAACGTTGATGGAAAAAACCCATGACAACCATAGTAAACAAAGCATAAACAAACGGTTGCTAGGCATAATTAATTGACCCCTTCGCAATTAATTAGCCGTTTTAGGCGGGATTTTCAAAATGTTCAATTTTTTTTTTAAATTTTAAAACTTGAACAAATATACCTTTTAGAGCCCTTCCAAACAGAATTCATGAAATTTTCGACATTTTCCTTTCTTACGATAGTAAAGGTAATAACAAGTATAACTTTGATCTTAAAATCGAAAAACTTCAAACAAATTTAGATATGTGGAGATCTAGAGACTTAACGTTGTTTGGAAAAGTTTTGATCATTAAGGCCCTAGGTGTGTCACCGCTGATATTCTCTGCTTCAAACACCGATGTTCCAAAAGAGGTTATAGGAAATGTGCAAGGTCGCCTTTTTAAATTTTTATGGAAAAACAAACAAGACAAGATAAAAAGGACGAGTCTATATCAGGATTATGAAAAGGGTGGACTACGCATGATTGATATAGAAAATATGATAAAAGCATTACGACTAGCATGGATTCCTAGACTTTTAAAGAAAGGATACTTCAATTGGAAGACAATCCCAGACTATTATTTTAAGAAATGTGGTGGCCTTGACTTTCTACTATCTTGCAACTATCGAGTGAAAGACTTTGAATACCTACCTCGCTTTTATAAGGATATTCTACTCTTTTTTGATGAACTGAAAACCCTATATGGTAATACAGACTCGCGTGATACGATTCTCCATCATAATAAAGAGATATTAATTGGAGCAAAGCCTTTCTTTTTTCATGAATGGTTTAGTAAGGGAGTTAAGACGATTGTGGACCTTTTGGATAGTGATGGAAATATCCTTCCATTCAATGAATTTAAATCTAAGTATTTTTTGGAAAAGACCAACTTTCTTCAGTACTATCAAGTTGTCAGCACTATTCCAAACCATCTTTTACAAAAAGGTAGAGAACTGATAGCTTTTTCTGATGGAAATATAATGAATGATGACTTAACTTGCTTTCCTCTCGATGAAAATAATAATATAAACTTATTAAAAGCAAAATCAAAGGACTTTTACTGGCTGCTTGTCAACAAATCACGCACAAATCCACAAACCGGACCTAAACGGTGGATTAAATCGATCAATCCTGAAAACATATGCTGGAAAGAAATTTTTCAATCAGTTCATAGAATGTGTGTAGAAAACAAATTACGTGAGTTTCATTTTAAATTCATTCATAGAATTATTGTGACCAAGAAGGAACTTTTCAGGTTCAAGATTAAGGAAGATAGTGATTGTATTTATTGTGGTGAAGAGGATTCTATTGATCACAGCTTTATAAGTTGTCAGTTCACTGTGTCTTTCGCTCAGAAGGTGTTGCAATGGTTTAATACAACTCACAATTCTTCATTCAATTTTAACACTGAGGAATTTTTATTTGGGCTACCTACTGTATCTGATGTATTACAGAAAAAATTAAATTACACTCTACTGTTTTTGCGTTACTACATTTATAAAAGAAAACTCCAGAGTGATTCATTACTGATCTCTGATTTTATAAAAAAAGTAATGTACAAATATAGAATTGAACTCTATTCATAAGTCGATAAATCTTGATCTGTATATACTAATTAAAAATCCAATCTCTTATTTACCTCCTCTATATCTAGGTGTACTTCAATCAAAATGTTGTAACATTGTATTTCTCTTTTTTTGTTGTTGTTGATTTTGTTTGTACTTGTAATATATCTTGTTTGTAAGCTTGGTTTTGTAAAATGCAAAAAATTAATAAAAAAAAATAAATAAAAAAAAAGAATAGAGGAGGAGCTGATGGTTCATAATTATATTTCATTATAAGAATAAAGAAAATCCATTTGCGTCAAATAAATTTTAGGAAATGTTCGTGCTTAACCAATCAGAAAAGCAGAAGACAATAGCTAATAATTTTGCTTCTTTTATGAAGTTCCCCAAAAACAATATCTTTTAAAACTTGCACGTTCTGCGATTGGGTCTCAAGTTACTTGAAACCTTAAAAAAAATAGACAAAATGCACTTTGCACCTTAACTTTTCAGCAGTTTTTGAGTCTAGGCCAATGAGATCACTTGTTGTAACAATGAAAAAAGTTGACATTCCATCGTGCATTGCCGTTCAGCGCTATCCTTCTTATGCGGATCATTACTTAAATTATTAGCGGTGTGTGAGTCGTGATGTGACCTTCAACGTGACTTTCAATGAAAGCGGCATTGAAAGCGGTATTACACGGCGGCCGTTGAACATTTGAGCGCTTTATAAGACGTTATAAGGGGGAAAAATAACGTAGATTTCCAACGCTAAATAAAGCAAAATTTAGACATTAAACCAATAAAGCGACACTATTAAACTCAGCTCTGGTATATTCTTTTGTCCTTTGGGGTTTTTCTGCCGTTTCCGGTTTCTTTGTCGCGACTGTTTTCCCTTCATAAGACGGAGTCAACGCAAAACACTCGGTTTGAAACCGACTTCCAATTGGAGGCGATTTGCGTCCCAAAAATCTATTCGATTGGCGATTTTTTAAAGCCACAGTTAAAGAACTATTTCCCTTCCACCACAAAACATGTCTGGTTTTTGAAAATAATCGCATATTACGCTGAAAATGAGCATTTTCCGCCACCGATTCCAAAAACCATAATTGCGGCAAAATGTTTTCAATTAGACCAGAAGTGAGCCTGGTCCGTGCATGCGAATCCATGACAGTGTCCTTTAACATTTATTCTATTCAAGATGCATTTTGGACACTTCCTAATTCGTATGTTATGAAACTCGACTTACCAACACAAGTCAAATTATTGACGGTCATTGTTATCCCTTCAGGGCATCCACAGTAAAATGATCCAGGAATATTGTTGCAATGATGACTACAGCCACCATTGTTGGTAGCACATTCGTCAATATCTATGAAGAATATGATCGTTAAGGTTTTGCTTATTTTCCTGATCAGACTGCGGCCTCGTCGGCTAAGTATCCGGCGAGTTTTGCGCTCGCTTTCGCACTATGACGTTGGATATACGTCATGTACCAATGTGTTGAATTAAAATCATTGGTATCCTATGCATACCTATTAGAGAAATGGTCAAAACTATTGTACTCGGACAGGACCCACCATTTTACAAAAAGACTGGTGGTCTCTTTATGTACCCCCTCTCCCCCACCTAAAAAGATGGTGTCTTCTTGGTATATCCCCCATTCTATCAGGAGTAGAAACTGAGCGAAGATTCAAATCTTCCTGTGCCGTTTTACTAGCAATGCAAGCCTCATGCACACAGTATATTTAAGTCTCATCTCCAATTTTTAGGCCAAAAAATTATGTCCATTACACTCATCAGTTAGGTGGTATCTTGCATAACCCCCCTACCTCTACACAAGGTGGGTCCTCGTCGAGTATACTTGTTATGACCACTTCCCTTATGGGTGTATTCGTACTGACAATTGACCGCTAACATGATATGAGGCTTGCTATAGCTTTTTGGTTTAAGCGTCGCCCTTGTAACACGAAGATTATGCGTTCAAATCTACTTTTGAAACTCATTAATAATTCATTAAGTTTAAACTTAATTTGGATACATTTTGGCAATTTTTATCCTTTCTTTCGTCTGTATTTTATGACCCGTTTGAGAAGTTATATCAAGTAATCTAAAAAGTGTTCTATCAGGTACTCAAACTCCTCGAAGTCGGTTTAGCTGATTGCGCCTCTTTTTTTCGATTTTGCGGTGCTTGAATATCGCGATGATACACTATTCCTCGTGTTTGATATATTACTTCAACGCCTTAAATTTTTTAAGGCTTCATTGCAGTTGCATTTATTACGCTCTTCGCTACTAAGAGTATTTCATTTACGGGCATATTATAAGATCAAAATAACGATACAGCAATTAAGACTAAATCAGAATACATTTCTTACCTGAACAGGTTGTACCATTTCCTTCATAACCTTGAATGCACGTGCATGTAAAGGATCCATTAGTGTTCGCACATGTCGCAAACGGATCACAATTGTGAACGTTTGTAATACATTCGTCAATGTCTGAAGTACATAAATAAAGAGCAACCAAAGCGTCATGGATTGGATGTGAAAGCCATGGGTGCAGGTTTAAGACATTAAAGGGGTTATGTTTCACGAGGATTTGGCTGATTAAAATTAGTCAGTGATAGGTACCTTCAATTAGTGAATTCTTAAAAGGGGGGTCGAACCAATTGAAACCATTTTTTTTTTTGTTATCGATTTTTCGAAGACACGTTTTTTTGTGCCTCAAGGATGAATCATGGTTTTCAGGTGTGTTGTTTTAAAAACACATTCAACATTCACAGAAAAACAAACTCAAGAACCGAGAAACCGCGAAACTTTGGATGCTGTATTGATGTCATAGCCCGACTATCCCCAGTCTCCCTTCTTGCGCGGTATTGTACCCCACCGGACGTGAACTTTCAAGTTTTGTGAAAGCCAAAACCCGGAAAAGAAAAATCGATATAAAAAACAAAAAACAAAAAAATAACATTTTCTTATCAAAACAACATGTAGATTCGATCAAGTAAATATATAAACATCTGTCATAAACACTTTAATGTTTTCCAGCACTTCCAATGGTAAATTCCACATCACTCAGAAGCCTTTCAGAGAAATCACCGCCAAGCCGATCACACGAAGACAGTAGTCACAAGCCAGGGATCTTTAGTTCTGCAGTCGTTCTTTCAAGTCCTCATTTAGGCCATTTAAACGGTTCCAACATTTTCCAAACATCGGTTCAACAACGGTTGGACTGACGAAGCACTGTTCCTCGTGTTTGATGTATTACTTCAACGCCTTGAATTTTTTAAGGCTTCATCGCAGTTGTATTAGTTTCGCTCTTCGCTACGACGAGTATTTCTTCATTTACGGGCATATTATAAGAAACTAATGATACAGCAATTAAGACTAAATCAGAATACATTTCTCACCTGAACAGGTTGTACCATTTCTTTCATAACCTTGAATGCACGTGCATGTAAAGGATCCATTAGTGTTCGCACAGGTCGCAAACGGATCACAATTGTGAACGTTTGTAATACATTCGTCAATGTCTGAAGTAAATAAGAGCAGCCAAAGCGTCATGGATTGGATGTGAAAGCCATCGGTACAGGTTTAAGACATTAATTGAGTTATGTTTCATTAGGATTTGGCTGATTAAAATTAGTGATAGGTACCTTCAATAAGTGAATTCTTAAAAGGGGGAACAAACCAATTGAAACCATGTTTTGTTATCGATTTTTAAAAGACAAGTTTTAGTGTGTCTCAAGGATGAATCGTGGTTTTAAGGTATGTTGTTGAACACGTACAACATGCAATGAAAAACAAACTCAAGAAACGAGAAACCGCGAAACTTTGGATCCTGTATTGATGTCACAGCTCAACTATCCCCAGTCTCCCTTCTTGCGCGGTATTGTACCCCACCAGACGTGAATTTTCATGTTTTGTGAAAGCCAAAACCCGGAAAAGAAAAATTGATATAAAAAAACAAACAAACAAAAAACATTTTCTTATCAAAACACCATGTAGACTCGATAAAGTAATTATATAAACATCTGTCATAAACACTTTATTGATTTCCACTACTTGGTAAATTCTAAATCACCCAGAAGCCTTTCAGAGAAATCACCGCCAAGCCGATCACTCGAAGACAGTAAAGTAGGTCACAAGCCATAGATCTTTACTTCTGCAGTCGTTCTTTCAAGTCATCATTTAGGCCATTTAAACGGTTCCAACATTTTCCAAACATCGTCCAACAACAGTTCGACTGATGTTGGGCAAATGTTCGAAGCAATAATAAAAGCTGACGGAGGCCGTTCAAATGGTTTCAACATTGGGCCAACAATCGGGCCAACATGCTAGAAATACGTGTCTCGCAGAACCTCGCGAAACTCGGGGGAGGGTGCACCGATGGTCGAAACTTTGTTGGTGTCTCGATTTGTGTATGAGGCTTTTCGCCGTTACACTTTGTCTTATTTGAAACCAAAAACGTTGGTAGAAGGTCCTTTCGATGGTTCGCGTAACGTTAACCGTCCGCCATCTTTGTTTACCATGCTTCAAATAGGCTTACATGAAGTTCCAGGTCTGTTTTATAACAAGATCAACTTCAACTTCGCTTCCAATCACAGGCCAGGACACTAAGAATACAACTGTGAAATGGTCTCTTCATAGGCCTACATGAAGTAGTACCATATTTTAGAAAAGTTGTAGGCGTTTCTATCGTGGTGCGGCGGTTACGGTCGACCACAACTTTCTTTCTGGCGTTTTTCTTGCGAGTTTGATCATCGTATTTGGTTCGCTATGGAAGATTCTGACCTGGAGGAAGTACGTTTTTGTAATACTTTATATTTTACTTGCTTTTAAATTTCGGCATTTTGGTTAACTGGAGAGGTTGGGTTCGCTCGTCATACTGGATGACGTCCATTTTACAGTTGTGTGCTTGGTGACTTTGCCTTTGAGTGGAAGCGAGGCTGGAGGTGACCTTGCTTTGATACAAACCTTTCTGCCTTTCATATGTTAATAACGCTTTTCTCATGCTAACTAGGTAAATTTACATCTAAAAAGCTCCGAGGTCTGTATAATAACAAGGTCAACTTCAACCTCGTTTCCACTCAAAAGCCAGGACACTAAAACAACTGTGAAATGGTCTGTTGGAGCTTTGTCGCGGTTTTGTTGCTAGGCAACCACAGGAAACCAACACTATATGCGATATATATGTGGTTTACACAATGTGATGCTACAAAACAGTAACTCGAGTCATGGCAAAAAATTGGGTGACATTTGCCGATATAGTATTTTCACTCGTCACCAGGCTCCCAATTTGACTCTAAAATCATAACAAAAAAGATCATTTTTTGAAAGGAAAATCAAAATGTCGCGCATTTCTGAGTTACTTTTTTGAAATACACACTCGGATTACAGTACTATGGTTATTATTCTATCTTGAAACGTTAAAATATTTTAATAACTTTAAAAAAAAGTACCGTCATTTTGACCTTGAAGTGAGCAATTCCGTATAAAGGCTTGTATGGAGCTCGACCGCGCGGTCATCGCTTTAAGCGTTCTATCCTGTTCTAACTCATTTCAACAGGCGCAATGTCAACATCCACCCTCGGTTTTGGAAAAACTGGAATCTAGTAAACATTTTGGTGGGAAGTTTGCTTTGGTTCGAACGAAAAAATCTCACGCTCGGTGGCGATCATCAGACTGAATAAAAAAGTTGTTAAAAGAAAGGCTTGCGGTGTTACAATATTTCGGAAATATTTAAAATCTAATAGATAGCCTGTGATGCGTTTTACATGATAAGGTAAATATTATGAGTGTTGCGCTGCTGGGGGTGCGTGACATCTTAAATTTTACTCAATATTCAAATTTATCGAGAAAATTCGAAAATTGCAAATATTTTTTTGTAATCGTTTTATTCCATTTTTACTTAGCTCTTTGTAGTCCCTGATCTACATCAAGATCCGGCTTCGCTTCGCCGTGCTGTTTGTCCAAGTGGTCCTTGCTTTATTTGAGAGTCACCAAACTGCTCGAAGTCGGTTAAATAAACTGAGTGCGCCTCGTTTTTTCGACTTCGCGGTGCTTGAATATCCTGATGAAGCACTATTCCTCGTGTTTTTTGATATATTACGTCAACGCCTTAAATGTTTTAAGGCTTCATCGCAGTTGCATTAATTACGCTCTTCGCTACGACGAGTATTTCTTCATTTACGGGCATATTATAAGAAAATAATAATACAGCAATTAAGGCCCCGTCCACACTAATGCGTTTTCGTTTGAAAACGCATAGTTTTTTTATCCGTTTTTACCGATCGTTCACACTAAGGCCCCGTCCACACTAATGCGTTTTCGTTTGAAAACGCATACTTTTTTATCCGTTTTTACCGATCGTCTACACTAAACCGATCAAAAACGGAGATGTTTAGCTATGAAAACGGAGGTTTTCAAAAACACTTTTCAGAGTGGAGACTTTTGAAAACGCAGGTCTATCGTTTTAGATTGGACGGCAAAACCGGAGCTTTTCAAAAACGCTTACGTCACAACTCATCGCTGACGCTATTGGAGCATGCGTACTGAACAGAAAAACGTTCGAGCAGAGCATGACGATGAAAACGCATCTTTGGATCATCGTTTTTTAGCCCCTAGTGTGGACGGTCAAAAACGATGTGAAAACGCTAGTGTAGACGCAGATCTTTTTATCCGTTTTCGGAGAATCAAAAACGGAGGTTTGCAAAAACGTATTAGTGTGGACGGGGCCTAATACGATCAAAACGGAGATGTTTATCTATGAAAACGGCAGTTTTCGAAAACGCTTTTCAGAGTGGAGACTTTTGAAAACGCTGGTCTATCGTTTTAGTGTGGACATAGTTAATAGAACAAACTGGTTATGAAGCTCAACAAATTTCAAAAAGAGTGTACAAAGCTGCCTTGTTTTATGTTGAACGAACCGTGACCCTGCACATTGTTTTGTTGAACGTGTGAGCCCAAATGTTTCTACTGGTCAGTTGCTCATATGCATTTCAATACCTTTTGTATCTTGTGCAGGGTCAAGGCAAACGAACAAAAGAAATGGAGAACAAAAACATATAACAAAGGACTTACTGAGTTTCATAAGCAGTTTATTCTATTAACTATGGTGTGGACGACAAAAACAGAGCTTTGGATGTGAAAGCCATGGGTACAGGTTTAAGACATTAAAGGGGTTATGTTTCACGAGGATTTGGCTGATTAATATTAGTGATAGGTACATTCAATTAATGAATTCTTAAAAGGGGGGAACGAACCAATTGAAACCCTTTTTTGTTATCGATTTTTCAAAGACACGTTTTAGGGCGCCTCAAGGAGGAATCATGGTTTTAAGTACCGGTGCAACATCGTTTTATTCCGGTGAGTTTGCTAGTTATAAGCTAATTTTCGCTTGATTCAAAAGTCAAAAGTAATGTGTCAGGTTTCTTTGATTTCAACATTTTAAGAGCCAATGTCTGAAATTTTCGAAAATCGGGCGTCACTCACAAAATTTCGGATTTCTTCATATTTTGCCCAAATAATCACTATAGTGAAGTATTTTAAAAAATAACAATAAAAATTGTAACGGCGTTTTATTTTTTTCGAAAACGGGCAAAGTTTGAAAAACGGCAAATCGGCGGCCTTTCAGTTGTGAAACTGGCGAGAAATTACACATTTTCATCTCGCTCGTACAGAAAAACGCGATGCCATACATAAATAAAATGTGGCCACAACATAAACACGCTCTTGTTCTTCACACTACTGTTATTTACTTTGGATTAGGAGTTGAAATAAGAATATTTCGGCCGCTAGAAGAAACATGATTTCTTCCATTTTAAAAATTAGCAAATTTGAACCAATTTCAACGCCGTGGAAACCCAATTGGTACGTTGAGTTTGAAAACAAAATTAAGACAGTTTTGAAGCACAACTTCTGCTGTTTACTGTGGTAAAATATTTCTGGCGGCACTTTAAAAGTGCCCCGTCGAGAGACCAAAATGTGAAGGGTAGTTTGACACCAGGAGAACTTGTGACACGAACCTGAGCGCCGACACTGCGCACAAAATGTTTATCGCTAAAAATAGTTCCTTTGAGATAGAGCCTTTTTCAGAATCGTAAAGACTTCAGAAGAACTTTATCTATCCTTTGCTAACTTAAAATGATATCTTTTAAGCAGTTTGTTGGGATACGGAGTAGAGACACGAACATCATGTTGTGCGACCTTACAAATAACAGCGATCAACACTTACCCGCTTTTTCATCAGAAAATTAAACTGACCCCGAACCTTGAATTGCGTTTATAATAAAGACGATCCTGCACTCCGATCCATTATATTGTTGAGATCATATCATAGCGTTATTTACTCCAAATTTGTTAAAACAACAGTCGCTAAATGACAGTTCGGAAGTTTCCCACAATGTGTTGCAAAGAGATTGCGTGACGCGTAGCACGCTGGAATTTGTTGCGTGCTTATAGTATCGGTCACGGAAAGAACATTGCCATGGAAAAGGTTTCAGGTCAGTGTCATTTAAGCCCCATTTACACGAGCAATTTTTCCTTGACAAGTTTACTTGTCAATTTTTATTGCTCGTGTAGATGATCAACAAGTTTTCCTTTACAATTTTCCATTGACAAGGTTTCCTTGTTCGTGTAGACGACGAGCAAGTTTTCCTTGATAAGGTTCGGTTGTGCCCGCAATGCCTAAATCTGTAATATCCTTGCCACATTTTCCTTGTTGTCCGTCTACACGAGCAAATTTCTGACTTGACAATTTTTCGTTGTCAAGGAAAAGCTAGCATGCCAGCTTTTCCTTGACAAGGAAAAATTGTCCACTATTCTCCATCTACACGAGCAATTTTTCTTGTCAAGGAAAACTTGTCAAGGAAAAATTGCTCGTGTAAATGGGACTTTATAAAGTGGGCTGGGGGTCCTTTAGTTGTAGAACTTGAGGCTCTAGTGGGGTCCGAGTGCATGCCTTCTATATTGATTTTTGACGTCGGGAGGCTCGAAAGTGCTTTTTACATCATTCAATACAAGATATTTTCGAAAACAAAAGTGAAATTCAAAGATATTTTTTTCTTTTTAGCCACTATTGCACCCGCTTTCCGTTGAGAATAGTTCATCAGAAAATTAAACTAACCCGAGCCTTGAATTGCGTTTATGATAAAGCAAATCATGCACTCCATTGTTGTAAATAAATTCCTGCACAGCAAAAGTAGAGAAAAAAAAACGTTCACAGCGAGCGAAAGAAAAGTTTGGAATAATCTCGAAAAAAATTCTTGCACAGCCTCAAGGCGGAAAACAAATCATGCATCACACAAGGCTTCTTCAATCTTCTTACAAGAGAAAAGAAAACTGTAAAAGTGGTTAGCAATCTTGCATTACATTGGCCCTTCATTTTCTAGCTTTACAAGGGCAACTATCCTCAAAATCTTCAAGGAGGGCCATCGATGGCGCTTTTTCTTCACTGCCGGGAACGGGCACGACGCATTTCTTTTGTAACTACATCCGGGTCGACCTTCTTGTCTGTGGATTGACCAATAGTAAATTTAGCCTCCAGGTAGGCTTTCTGCTTTTCATTGAATTGGTAGCAAGGGCTGTTCCATTTCCTTTAGCGCCCAGCCCGCCTTGAGGCTTTGGCCTTTGTTTGAGCTGCTAACTGAGCTTGAAAGAAAGGAAGAAGTGCAACGCTTTCGCTGAGGAGGGTGGCGTACTGTTGTTTGGCCAGGTTCATTAGGGTGTGCCTCTCCGGTGACCTGGAGCAGGCTTCTAATGACAGATGGCGTAACAGGTCGGACGGCCGTTGAAACACTTTGATGCAGCCCCCGGGAGGTACTAGCCTGCGAGCAAGGCTCTCGTTCTTAGGGGTTGGGAGGAAGGGGTTCGGGGGGCCTCCTCCACTCCCAAACCGCGAACCCGGTCCCGACCCCGAGAGCTTGCTCGCAGGCTAGGGGGATACTCGGATATATCTTGGCAGGGTATGTGCCGCCCGGGTCTCCAAATTTAGACCCCGTTTTAGAAAGAATTTGCACTCAAAATGTTACCCCATTCTAAAAATAGGTCAATTTTTAACACTCTGATTCTAGAAAAATGATACGGAAAATGATATGCGATCTCGGATGGCAGAGCCTCGAAGCTCGCTGGGTTGTCAGCCGCCTATCCCTGATTGTCCACGGCCTTGTGGACGTTGAAAGTCAGATTCTGGTTAGGAGTACAAGTGGGCGTGTAACTAGACAATCCCAAGGTCAACACCATTTCTGGAATATCCTGCGCAGTATTTAATTTAGATTTCGTAGAAATTGCGTAACTTTCAATAGCCCATTTTTTAAAAAAGTTATTTCTTTGTTTGTTCGACTTATACATCAAAATACGACAATTCTGCTTCCACACAAATCAGCAACATAATTGCTTTGATTTCAAACAGAAGATAAAGACGATAAAGTCACGATCTACAATTTCTTTATTCACAATCTTATGAAGCTTTCGTGCGTTCGAAATATTATACCTCGTTCTAGGAAATGTCTCTAAGATGGATACCCGTTCGTTCTAGACCAGGAGTCCCAAAATTACGACCCCGTTAGGCGGCACATACCGTATAGGTATTTTTGGGAAGTACCCCCCCCCCTGCATTATATTGACGGCGTTGGAAGAAAATATATTCCGTACTGGGCTCCGTCCCCGGGGCTCCGCCGCTTCGCGACTCCGCCCAATACGGAATATATTTTCTCCCAACTAGCCGTCAATATAATGCAGTATTGCAATTGACACCTCAAAATCGAAATTAGTTTATAAGAGTATTGAAAACATAACTTCGTAGCAGAATAAAGGCGATGTGTTATCGCAAAAGAGCCGGCAAGGGGCGTAGTGAAAGGGTGACACCCCCCCCCCCCCCCCCCCCCCCCCCCCCATAAATGACTTGTATATTTATCTACCAAATATACCTGAAAGACGATTTGAACATTAATTAAAATTGTACCAAAACGAAGGAAACAGACTTTATACATTTATACATTTCCAAAAACGGACGTTACTCCTGTGACTTTTCCACGGCAATTTTTGTTCTTTCCTTGACCGATACCATAAGCACGCAGTGCTACGCGTCACGCAATCTCTTTGCAACACATTGTGGGAAACTTCCGAACTGTCATTTAGCGACTGTTGTTTTAACAAATTTGGAGTAAATAACGCTATGATATGATCTACAAGGCTCAGATATTCCAAACACAGCAATATAATGGATCGGAGTGCAGGATTGTCTTTATTATAAACGCAATTCAAGGTTCGGGTCAGTTTAATTTTCTGATGAAAAAGCGGGTACTGAGTGTTGATCGCTGTTATTTGTAAGGTCGCACAACATGATGTTCGTGTCTCTACTCCGTATCCCAACAAACTGCTTAAAAGATATCATTTTAAGTTAGCAAAGGATAGATAAAGTTCTTCTGAAGTCTTTACGATTCTGAAAAAGGCTCTATCTCAAAGGAACTATTTTTAGCGATAAACATTTTGTGCGTAGTGTCGGCGCTCAGGTTCGTGTCACAAGTTCTCCTGGTGTCAAACTACCCTTCACATTTTGGTCTCTCGACGGGGCACTTTTAAAGTGCCGCCAGAAATATTTTACCACAGTAAACAACAGAAGTTGTGCTTCAAGACCGTCTTAATTTTGTTTTCAAACTCAACGTACCAATTGGGTTTCCACGGTGTTGAAATTGGTTCAAATTTGCTAATTTTTAAAATGGAAGAAATCATGTTTTTTCTAACGGCCGACATATTCTTATTTCAACTCCTAATCCAAAGTAAATAACAGTAGTGTGAAGAACAAGAGCGTGTTTATGTTGTGGCCACATTTTATTTATGTATGGCATCGCGTTTTTCTGTACGAGCGAGATGAAAATGTGTAATTTTTCGCCAGTTTCACAACTGAAAGGCCGCCGATTTGCCGTTTTTCAAACTTTGCCCGTTTTCGAAAAAAATAAAACGCCGTTACAATTTTTTAAGTTATTTTTGAAAATACTTTACTATAGAGATTATTTGGGCAAAATATGAAGAAATCCGAAATTTTGTGAGTGACGCCCGATTTTCGAAAATTTCAGACATTGGCTCTTAAACACGCTGTGTTCAAACACAAGTTGGCTCACGATTTTTTTTAATTTCATTGTGCCACAAGAACTAAGAAGATTAAAATAATTGTATGCGTTACGTCAATGTCAGGCTAAATGTAAACATTTAAAAATATTATGGTTCTTTTGGGAAAGGTCTATTAGGGTTCTGTAATAAAACAACGAGCAAACTTACCATGGCAATATATACCACTCCCAGTGTACCCGTGATGACATGTGCAAACATATGAACCGTTGGTGTTGGTACAATTTGCGTTCAAGCTACAGCTGTGTGTTCCCTCTTGGCATTCTTCAACATCTAAAGATGACGCATTGAAGAAAGGTTTTAAAAGACACGATCTACACAGTAAAACCTTCTTACAACGAACATCGTAGGGACGACAGATATTGGGTGTTCGTTTTAAGAGGGCACTTTTTTAAAGCGGTTGTCCATTAAACGAGGGTCATCCAGTACTCACGACTTGCCTAAGTGTTCAAGTCGTCAAGGTGAAGATTGCGTCAAGTGGTGAACGCTGCGTCTTTCCCCATTTGTACTACTCGTACAAGTCGCACGAGTTAACAATGCCCCTTGAGAAGGCAGACAATGATATATTTTTTGATTGCACACTTCATGTTAGGTAACTGAAATGTGTAACATCCGAAACTTGTACCAGCCTTCGTACAAGCGGTGACTATCGGACACATTTGTCCAAAAGAGTAATTTGGGACATTAAACAAAATGCCAACCAGCACTACATATTCTTAGATTTCTTCCTGAGTACGGCAAAACTCATACATAACTTGGTTGGATATTTCGAGTTGTAATGCGTGCGAAGTAAGAATGTGCACTGCCAGTAAGTGTGTACTGTAGATATGGCTCGGATGACTACATAGAAATGGCGGTCCCGTCTCCGATAGGGACATAAAGAACCATTGTGGACGTAGCAAAACTCTGGCTGTGACCACTCTCGGTGCCATACATTGTTTATGGGTGGGGTGGGGGAGATGAGATCAACAATGGACTGATAGCGGCTGCCTGCCCTTGCGAAATAACTCTTGGAATTCCTAGGAAAACATTCCTAGGAATTCTTAGGAATTCCTAGGAATATGAGGTGTTAATTTTCAGGGTAAATTCGGACTCATTTCCTAGGAATTCCTAGGAATTCCTAGGAATATCCCAGCTTGAATGGAGCCTTGGAATCCTAGAAATTCCTAGGGATTTCTTGGAATATCTGAGAATAACCGGGAACAGGAGCCTATTAATAGGCTCCTACTGAGAATTTCTTGGAATATCTGGGAATTTTTTGTAACGTCTGAAAATAACATTGAACTTCTTGAAATAAAACTGTGGATTAGAAAGCTCTGAGGTCTTAAACATTACACAATAACCCACATTATAATTATTTATTAGTCAACTGCAGACAAATTTGAACTTTCTTTATAGTACATTGCTTATCTACAAAATACAAAATATATACAGTCATATTTTATACTAATTTTCTTTCATACATGTAGAAGCTTCAATTAAAAAATATAACTGTTATTAAATGTTCGTTTAGTTTTACGAAGCGCTTCTGGTAAGCGATGTTGATTTGGCTCAGACTAATTTGCAGAGTCTGTGTGCGCGAGCGACCCATTTCGTGACACTTAGTAATTTTTCACGAGATTCCTTCGCGTAGCTGAATAAACATCGCTCACAAGAAGCGCTTCGTGAATCTAAACAAATGTACAATATTATGGATTGGCAAAAGTGAATAATTACATCGAAAATTTTCAAAATTTTTGGACTCCCGTACGAATAGCAAATCGAAGTTGGCCGTGCGGGAGTATTTTTTGATGCGAAAAATTTCTAAGTGTCACGAAATGACGTAGTCGCACGCGTAGTATACAGAGTCTAAGCCAAATCAACATCGCTTACCAGAAGCGCTTCGTAAAACTAAACGAACATTTAATATTGTGGACCAACAAAAGTGAAGAATAACATTGAAAATTGTCGAAAGTTTTGGACTCCCGTATGAATAGCAAATCGAAGTCCGCGTTGAGTCGGGTGCCGTACGATGAATATAATAGCCACTGCTACTCGTATCTGTCAAATATTGCATGTTAAGTTGTAGTTTTGCTGTAATCTTAGTGTGGAAAAACAGTTTTCAAAAGACTAAAGCTTAAAATGCCTACATCTGAGTTCATAATTTTAACGGATCAAGAATCATCTTATTAAAGACTTTAATACATAAAACCAAAGCTTTAAAATCGGTTGAGTAATCTGACTGTGTTGCAATAAAACTTCACCAACGATTCATTCTTTCACTTACCTAAATTTAAAAAGAAAGTTATCCATATTTGTGTTCTAAAAGGTTCTTTAGCCGTTACAGTTTCCTCCCAGCATTTGAATTTCTTGAAAAACGAACTCACTGAGTGCCACGAGTGCCTGCTCAAAAGGCTAAAACTGCTGACCGCGGGCTCACTTTCCCCAGGTTCGCTCGGCCAGCTTCTCGCGTTTCAAAAGCAAGATGGTGGAATTGTTGAGGCCATTCGCCATGATTTTCTACAAAATCTGGTTTAAAAAAGTAACTAGGAATTGCTTAAACAAGTCGAAGGGTAAATTGAGGAAATATTCTCCCTGTAAAGGTTTGGTTTAAATGGATTTCCACTGTGAATTTGAAGTACATGTACACTGGACGATTGTAACAGGATCTGAACGAATACAAGATTGCTTACTAGCTCGGTTTCTTCTTCTGTTTTGTGTTTGAGCTTAACAAAAGGTAAATTGTATGTCTGAGATTTAGGTTTAATTTAATATTGAATAAAAAGCTAATTTATCCTATTGAAAATTCAGTGAATGGAACATAAGTAAAACATGACTCCAGCATGCTGCATTATAAAGAAACTATTAAGCTTAAATGTCATATCTGCCAGAATTCAGAATGACTGTCAAAAGTTCAAGTATTATCTGAATATATATTTAATTTCAGCTTTCATTAGAGATATAATTGTTACTTATAGATTCTATGAGACTTTAGAACTGACTTAAAAATTTAATCAAATATCACATGTGTGATCACACTTTTATTTTCGCATGGGTTACAACTAAGTATATTATTGATTGTATCTTCCTATTAATTGACCCAGTGACCTTTAAGTTTAAGCCTTAATAATATCACTTTTTCTTAAAAAGCAAAGTGAGTGGACCAAATTTGTATTCCAAGAAATTCCCAATATTTCTCGCTTGTGTTTTGGCCATTCCCAAACAATCCCAGAGATTCCAAACACATTTCATTTTCAATCTTGGAATTATTTGGAATTCCTAGGAATTCCCACAAATTCCCAGTCATGTTTTGAACCATTCCCAGATATTCTTAGAAATTCCAAGTTTTTGGATTTTGTATAATTTGCATGTCTTGGAATAACTTGGAATTCCTAGGAATTCCCAGAGTTCTGAGAATTAATTTCGCAAGAGTGAGGTGCCTTCATGTGACGTCCGATCTCATTCTCATAAGTGTATGTAAAAGCGCCATGAGACGCCAGTGATATGTGCGCTTTATTAGTCTCCATTATTATTATTATTATTATTAAAATTATTATTATATTAAACAAAATGTTTCATTTCATAACATTGTTGTTTTGCTTTGAATATCAAGTGTCACTGTAATCCACTTCAGTCTTAGCAATCCTGCACTTTATCTCCAATGTTTTGCTCTATAGACTCGTTTTATCCAACTAAGTTGTATATTTGGTGGCATTTGGCGATATAACGTGGAAATAAGCTAAGCCAAATTTTGTTATTTCGGCGGGGACAGTGTCCCTTTAACTAATAAAATGCGAACTTACCAACACATTGTCGGCCATCTCCTGTGAATCCCCTGTTACAGTGGCAAGTGAATGAGCCCACTGTATTCCAACAATAAGCTTCTGAGTGGCAGTCGTGAGTATTTGTAGCGCATTCATCAATATTATCTAAATGTGAGATAATCATTGTGTTGGCATAACCACCTGTATATTGAGTGATGCAAGAATGGTACATTTGTGGGATGCTCAATGAAAGGTAAACTAACAGCCACAGACATGTCCACTAAGGCGACAATGGTGAAGGACATAAACCCTTTTGCTTTTTATCGAGTGATTGCTATAGCAACCGATCGAAATCATAGACGATTCGACTGTGCAGGGTCAGCAACTTTCCTGCCGAGTCTCTTGTGGTTATTGGCATGAGCGTTATTGTGGTTTTGTTTAGGTTCGATTGTAATAATAATACTTATGTTTGTGGGCATTAAAAGCGGTTTACGTGTTGTTATATTTAAAGATGCCGAGTAATTTCCTATACTAAGTTTGGTTACAACAAATTAACAAGGGTCTGCGTATTTTTTGACGATTGTAATCTAAATTAAAGAGAGATGATTTCTAATTTGTCGTAACTACGATTGCTGATGGTTCCACATCTGATAGGTTAAAAGCATGGTACCATCTACACTTCCACCGACAACTTTAGAACATTATCGAATAATAACAAACCAAATACAATTATTTCAGATGAAAAAAGCCTGGGTAGTGTACACAACATGCGCTTTTGTGACACGGTCAGAGCAACGAACGTGAAACACGTGAAACGTGTGGTGCGCCAGGAAGAAACAAAACACATCCAAGTAGCATGGCTTGTGAGATAATGCACAAAGCGGGACTTCATAATAAAGGTGACACAAACCAAATTGACACTGCTGACTCTCCGTCAATAGGCCATTCTTTGTTTACAATTATATCCTCATTAGCATATGCACCTCAAATTCTAATCAGGCTACAAACAAATTAACTCCTACATAGCCTTTTAACTTTCTCTGGAAATTTGAGCCCGATATACCAGATGCTATTTGTGTAATCTTTTTTTATAAAATTGAAATTTTACAAGGAATAATGTATGGCACATTAGCACTTTTGCCACCCAACAATTTTGCAGATTTTGATAGCTTATATTTGATCTATATGGACACCATCAGGACCAGAGTGATTATCCCTGTTGGTGATTTACACTTAGAGAACTGTCCGTATTATAAGCGGGTATCGGTAGTTAGTGGGTGTCGTGTAGCGGTGTTCTGCACTACATGGTAGTTCCCTCGCCCGAGGCGAATCTTTGCTGACGCCATCGTTTACATTTTGTTTCATTTGCATACGAATTTGCATTGAGAAGGCATCGCACTTAATACGAATTGATCTCAATTTTTAGCTCTTTTCATAAAATCTACAGAATTGCTGGGTGGCAAAAGCGCTAATGTGCCATACATTCTTTGTACAATTTCGAGTTTTTAAAACCGTATGGCACAAAGAGCATCTAGTATAAACATTAATCCACTTCTTTGGCTCTTGTTGTTCTCTTTATGGAATAAGTTTCAAGATTGGTGGTTCTAAAAATCGCCTGAAATATGTTTTTAAATAAAAGCAAAATAATCTTCGGCTATTTTGGTAAAACTACACACCGGCAGGCACTAAACTGCTCAATTTTAATAGCTAAATACCGCATCTTCTGCACAAACGGGCGCCAAAATCAATTATGTTTCCTGAGATTCCTGCTACGAGTTCAAGAAAATATCCAAATAATAAAAGAAATTGCAACTGCGAAAAAATGTTGAAGGACTTTTTGCCGTAAAAGTGAGCATTTTTTTTAATCATTGCCTTTCTCTAGTATTTTAATATTTTTTCTTGTAATAGTTCATTAATGTAGTATTATTACTTAATTTAAATATTTTAATAGAATGTATTGCATTGTAAAGCAATACAAAAAATATAAAAAAAGATATTGTAAATCGCATTATTTTTAACTAGTTTAATTTATATTGTAATTGTAATAATAATTGTTATAGTGTTGTAAACATGTTTTGTCTGTTTTTCAAAAAAAATGCTTTTAATTATTAAAAAAATATCTAGTATAATGGCCTCAAATTTCCAGAGAAAGCTAATTGTGCTATACCTTTTCAATGTGCGGAATAGATCATTTTCGATATATTAAAATTCATATTTGGCTCCGAGGCTTGGGGGAATAAAACAAAAAGAAATCACATTGAGGTTCAGCGTTCAATTGTTCATTTCTTTTGTTTTATTCCCCCAAGCCTCGGAGCCAAGTATGAATTTTAATATATCGAAATTGGTCTATTGATTGTTTTTGTAGCTTGGTTGGAAAATGAGGCACATATGCTAATGAGGCAATAAGTGTAAATAAAGGTTCGCTTCAGTATTATGAACTCGCTGTCAGCAAAAAGAATTAATGAAAGTAAAGCAACCGAGAAGGAACTGCTTTTACATTAGTCTTTACTCTTTTAAGAATTCTAAGAATAATTTCTTATAGTCTTCAACTTCGTAAGGAGGAGAAAAAACAACATTTATTGGATAAATGAAAATCATTGTACCATACCTTTGCAGCCATACAGTTCCACCCTCATCGCTATGTGGCTGTACCAGGACACCGGACGGAAGCGAATGTAACGTCCGGTGATTGGCGGATATAACTCATGAAATACTACAGTGTCTCTGTCAGTGTTTGCAGAAAAAACCTAATTCGCCAAGATGAAAAAAAAAGTTAAAGAGCAGTCATTTCTTGATCGATCAAATCCCATAAAGTATCATTGCTTCCTGGAACTGTCCATTTAATTTTTTCAACTAACCTTGAACACTGCTTATATATATAAATGATTTGACCGCTTTGACTTTGCAAAAGTGACAAATATTTTTTTCGAGAGATGAAATTAGGTACTGTGCACACGACCATTTAACATGTTTAAATGCTGTTTAGTTAAACAGGTTTAGGAAAAATATATCTAAGCTTCCAGTGATATTTTGAGCAAACTCTCTTGTAAAATGAACTTTATATAGCACCTCGGGTAGTATTAATCTTGTTCTTTTAAAAGCTATCATGATAGAGGATAAGAACAAATCGTTGTTAGTTTTGTATTTGATTTTAATGAATAGTTAACAATACATGTAAAAATTATTGGGATATAAACATCGAATAATTATGTAAGACCTCGATTAAAGTGATGAAAACTGATGTTTTTGTTAATTCATGTTAAAAACTGTTCTTTTAATTTTGATTTGAAATTGAACTTGAAAGAAAAAAGTTCTTTTAAATGTACGTGGGTGTAAGCTTAAATCATTTTACCTTCTTTACACTTTGTCCTTGTTCTACGTAGTACGTGAAGTTCACTCCATTATAACTGTACTGCAAATTGTACTCTTTTACCCAGTGGCTATACCCATTTCTTCCTTGAGTAGCTACTTTCGTCACATTGGTTTTATGGATACCCAGATCAACCTGGAGCCATTGATTGACATCTAGTGTGAGTGACTTCCACGCTCCTTCATGCTCTGCAGTGTCCTTAACGTGTAGTCTCCCCCACCTAGCAGCATATGCATCCGCCGTCCATTCAGTAGAAGCAGTAATTTGGGCATCAGAAATCTCGCCGTTTTCTATGCCGAGAGCGTCTCGACACACTAAACCCCAGACAAACGAGAACGAGAATTAGCAACATTTTAAACTTAATTACAACTTACCAGAGTCAGTAAAAGCGCATTTGACGTTGCTGAGCAACGGGAGATAGCTATTGTTTATTCTCAGGGAAACGTAACTGTAGGAGATTTGAACTCAAGTTTACAGCCATGCTCCGTCACGCGTGACCAGTAATCCACAGGACTGAAATGAACATTTGAATATTTCTTTGTAACGTCCGAGATTTGAATGAAACCTTGAAGATCTCTCTGGAAAACACTTTGAAAGTCACGAGTTAACGGAAAAATAACTTCGCTACACCCATAAAAATCCTACTGTTGTTCTGATGTGTAACATTAAAATAAAATGATCTTTTGTTGCTCTTTGTTTCCGAAAATACGGTAAAATTCTCACGGGAATTCCGAATCTCGGAGTGAATTTACAAAACCGACGCGTAAACTTGAAAAATACTGGTCACGCGTGACGGAGCATGGCTGTAACTTGTCCGTATATTGCACTCAAACGGGAGCGAGAGATCACGTTATGTTTCAATAGTTTAAAGGAGAACAAGTCACCTATCCCACAATGCATTACTTCCAACTATATTATCAACGCGTACTCGTCACGTGATCACATCATTTCAAATTGGATGCGATGGAGGAACAAGCGTGGCAAGCGCCGATATTTCGGAAATCAAGCTTATTATATCTGTATTGTGTCGATCTCGAGTTTGTTTTTGAGCTTACAGTACCTAGTTAACCTTTTCTTAAGCTAAAATGTCTGTTTGGGCATGTGAGTTTCCTCAAATCTCTTTCGGAGCGGCGGATGGTTGCCTTCCACAGTGTGATCGAGTGCTCAAGAAATTGAGAAATTTAGTCTCACCCTGCGTTATTCATGTCGTCTCCAGTGTCGAATTCCAGGTAAGAATATCTCCCAATCATAGTCATCGCACTGTTTATCTCAATTTTGGCGAAATTATAAGCGTCACAATTTAACAAATTTAAAAAAATTCGAATTGCAGATTCACCCAGATGAAGTCGAAGATGACGGAGAAGTAATGCTTATTTGGAATTTCAACGTTGATAAAATTAAGTTTATATCCGTGACTGCCTCACAATGTTCAGTTAAAGCCAGGAGTCCGTCTAGTGTCACTATGATCGATTGAATGCCACATTTGAACGTGAACAGAGTGAATTGTAACTGCGCGAACCCTTTGAAGCAAGGAAAGGTTTTGTTGACATCGTGTGCAGCTACAAGTTTCCCCACAACAGCCACTACTGTTAGTGCACCTGAGATTATCTCACTTTGTGGTGTGACAGAAACTTTGTTTACGGAATCATTTGCTTTGAAAGGCAGCTCATATCAGGAACACTTTCAAAAGACCCTTAAAAACTGTAAGGAAAAAAGTATCAATAAGGAATCAATACTACAGTAGTTAAGTTTTGAACCTATCAACAGAAGAGATGAAAATGCCATTCTTGTACATGCTTGCCCTGGAAATTTTGTGGAGCCCGATTGGCTACATTCCTGGCAAAAAAAATGCCAAAGTCACCCAGGCAATCAAGAACAAGGAAATTAAAAGCATGTCAATAACTTCTATTAGATATCTGTTCGTTTTTGCTATAAAGTTCTGTCAGTCACCAGCATAGGAAGTCCAACTGTAATGGTGTCAATTCTATCATTCTTTTTGTATCATAAAATGAGAATACCATGATTTCCTTGAATAATAGCCGTACCTCGATTAATTGCCCACCTTTGGTAGAGGGGGGCTTAATAGAGGATTTACATGTATGGTAATTAGTTTCAATTAACTTAGACTCAAGATTTTTGTCAAGTTATATTATTGCCACTTTTAATAGTAGAAAATATCTTCACCTTACAACAATATTGTGGGCTCAAGGTCAAAAGGATTTCCTATTTGCCTGGTATTGGTTTAGAAAACTTGTGACAATTTTCCAACCAATATAGATTAGTAAACCTACATGTAAATTAATTGACTTATTTCTGTGTGTTTTCCCATGCCTGGCACCTGTTTCGGTATCAAATCACTCAGTTGAAATTCCAAACTGCTATAATGTGAGAGCAGATGAGATTGATTTTAATATCCAGACACACTGCATTCCTGTCTGTCTTGGGTACCCTGGGTAGAGCCACTGAATAATGAAACAAGCTCAACCAAAATACTTGTATAATTATACAGGTAGATATGAAATTATTGAATGGTTGTGGCATTGTTAATGGCACCTTGTTTGGTTTAAATGGTACAATTTAACAAGTGTAAGAGGAATATTAATACTTGAAATACATCTTTTTTTATCAACTAACTAAAAGTTAATTTCACAACTGTAACAAAACCATTTTCTAATATATACTGTTACATTAATGGCAAATCTGATTTCAGTGATGATAGACAAAATAGTTCCTGCCTTGAAAAATGATGTAATATTCATCTGTTATTTATGTTATGAACGCTCCTCTTGTGAACTTTTTGTCCAATTTGTCTCACAAGTAAACTTACATCTTACTGTAGTTTAAAGAAATAAATATTGTATGGCATTAGGATTTACAACAGAGTCAGTCATTACTCATCCCTTGCAAAATCCAGAATAGTGATAATTAAAGCACCAGTGTCCTTGCGACTTGTCAGTTAGTGCATGTATGTCATGACCTTTACTCTTTTTTAAAATAAAGAATTGCACTTACACTGCTACAATTATTTCCAAAAAAATTCCCACTTGTGGTTTTAATTTATTTTTGGTTGGATGTTTATAATTTTCCTTTGTTTTAGATAATTTGTTGTTGTTGGCAAATTGCATGGAATAACAACCAAAGGAAAACAAAAATCTACACAAATACAAATTGAGACCAAAGTATTATTTTCTACCATCAGTGTACATGGCACAAAAAAAAAACACTTCAAGGGGGTAGGGCAAGGTAATTTCCAGGCCTGTGAAACGACTGACGGATGGTTTGCTGGTGACAAGCAGGGAGATGGGCCCTTCCAACTACAAATATGGAGCTGTCTTCCCTCTGATTGAGTCGCAACCTATGGAGACGCAAGGGATGATTGCGTGCATCATCTTCATCTTCGTCAAAAAATGGCAAATCAGTGTCCATCCTCTTGCAAAATTCCCTGAAAGGGTACATGCAAATTAATTGCTGTCAGATTAACTATTTACTTCTAAAGTAATTATATGCATGGAAATAAGAAACATAGGAGGAGAAAAACCCTTTTTTGTAAGGAAGGCCGGAATTGCAGTATTAGTATTATGACAACAGATGACTGTAGACAAGTGAGAAGCCAATGTTATTATGGGTTTTGCCTATTTTTAATTGTCTGTTTAAAAAATGTGGCAGAGCTGTTGGAAAAAAGAAAATAAATAATATGCTATATCTTTTCCATGCAAAAATATTTTCCTTGAGATGGGAGTACTTTCAAAAAGTCCTTTGGTGTGTTTGTGTTTTTATGGCCTGTACAACAGGCATGTTTGGGGGGTGTGAACACATCATCATCATCATCACTTTTATTTATACACGGGTGAACATCAGGCTAAAACATCCGAAAAGGTTAATGCAATAGAAATTTGCACCCTAATCAATGCCTGCAACACGGGCTAGTGATTTTATGTCCAAAGATATCATCATGATCCAGACACATTTACATACCTTGCACTCTTTAGCCAGTAGCTCTTGAACATCTTCAGTGTGAAAATATGTCCCAGGTCCCGATGGGCAACACAAAAGTATGATTCCAAGGTCATCTGTTTCAGCAGCTCGAGGGTGTTCCTCATACCCGATTTCCACATCTGCAAATGCCAAAACTCTTGGGTTTCAATATTTGTTGTCACTTCCACAACGGTCTCCCGAGAAAATCCCCGTATGCCAGCAACAGGCCTTGAAAGCAATAAAATTAATAATCCTTCATTTTACATGTTTTATGGAGTAAGTTATTTAGGAAAAAGGGGTAACCAGAGTAAGTATTTACTAGTCGGGTGGGCCTGTCATCAGTGGATGAAGAATTTTGTACACTGTTCTTACATGTAATTGGTGGGTTAATTATATTTAATTTATTATAAAAAAACAACATTTTTAAGGTTTCATTTTATCAGTGAGAATATTTACATATACAATGTAATCCTGTTAACACAACCACCTCTGAACGATAAATATGTTGTCACATGGGTTGGCAGAATCAACAAGGTTTTTCATGCAAGATTTCTGTGCCCTCATGAAGTGCAGGTCATAATAACAAGGTGGTAATATTAACAAGGTTCCATTGCTTCATCTCATTGTTCCTAAAATTCATTGGATACCTGTTGATGTCAATGGCTGAGAAGTCATAGTTATCAGCATGCCAGGGCATCCACTCAGTAGAAATCTCATCTACAGTACAGTGCCCCTTATTAAACAACCTAATATGTATTCATAATAACTTCTCTTTGAAATGCTTGTTTCTGCAAACATTACTGGAGTCTTGAACAAATATTAAACAAGGTAATTTATATGCATTCGACTACCTTTTGCAATTTAGGGCTTCCTTTTCGGTGAAAAGTTAGTGTTCGTCGAGCAGGTCTTTTTTCGATATTTTCGACTTCTCGTGCCCTTTTTGGCTTGTTTCGCGTATTGCCGGTAACAACATGCGGACGTTTTCCCGATCCATCCATCGCAATAAGTCCAATAACAACCTAGAAAAATACAGAAGGAATATAACAATGCGAGCTAAACAACCATCCAACACGATCGTTTGGAAAACGTGCGAGTGAAATTAAAAGAAGGGAAAATTCATAGCAGAGTTGGCGTATTTTGCCGCAAAAATTCACACCTCGAGAGATCATGTCGATGATGCGAACAGGCCAAAAATGCCAAACTTTACGGCGATAAAACGCATTGAAATCGCGAGGTTCTTCGAGGTTCCAAAATCGAACTACCTTCAAAGTTATCTTATTTTGATATTTCTATTGTCTGCTGACCAAAAGGTCAATAAAACAACGCGCACTTACCACGATTATTGAGGGTCATTCAGCCATCACTTATTTGCAAGTCTAATGTGGTCCGAAGTATTGATCTGAAAATAGGTCAAAAGGTCATTACTAGAACTTGAGACACGCTGCAAAAAAGCAAAATACAATAACGATTCATATAAAACAATATAACTAACCTTGACGTATTTTTATCAGTTTCAAATCGGTGGCTAAAAAAGCTGCTTTTTACGCGTCTTGCACGGCTGGAACCACGAAACTTGTGACATTTTAAGCGCAAAGTATCATGGGATAGGTGGTTTGTCCTCCTTTAATAGTTTCGTATTTTTCTAGTTATTTAAAGTTTAAGGCTTCTGCCTTCATTTACAATTATATTACAATACTTTTTCCTACTAAAGAACTATTGGATAGGAATCCCGGAAGCCGGAAAAGTGCTGTTTAGGAAGCATGGCTAGATGTAAAGAAAACGTTCAAACAAACAAAGGATTATTAATTACAGAAGAAGATTACAGAGTTTTGTCTGCCAAACCTGAAAACGTAATCAACGTTTTTGCCCTTCCTTTCAATGTATTTTTTCTTTGGTTTGTGCGCGAGGAACCCAATAAATGCAAAACGATTTTATATTGACGTCTTAAAAGCAGATAAAATTATCTGAGAATCTTGATATTATTTGTAATATAGACTCCAATCCGGGCGCGTTCTATTTGGCCAAAAAGTGTGTTTTCTCAGAATATAAAGGATAGCAAAGAGTGTTTATTTTTAGTGTGAAAATAGAGGCTTCTAAAAGCTGCGACCCTACCGGCTCTCCAGAGCGATAGAACTCCAAGGAACGGGAAGAAGAGGTACCCTGGGGACGAGTTTGGCGTGAATAATGATGACGCCAACCTCTCGGGCGTTATCCGAGGCAAAGCTAAAACGTATACAGGACTGAAGAAAAAGACTTATACATTTATATTTATGGAGAAATTAGACAACTGATTTTGATGAAAAAAAGATCAATAATGGATATTTACATATAGTAATTTACTTTTCTTTTAAGTTAATTCCATGGTATATAAAAAAAGCAAATGAAAACGACACAACTATTGGTACAATTAAAGGAATAATAAATGCGGTGGAGTTCATTGTTGAGTTATATAAGCAAACAGTAATTTTATAAAAAAAAAGAGAAGTACTAGTGTTTATATAACTCAAACGAAACGAGTTTAGTATATCCCTTATACAATGTCCTATGACTTGTGCGCTATGTACTATAAACTATGTACTATGTATATATATATATGAACTACATGTACAGTGTTCTATGTATGTGTCAATAATATGCAAAGGCGACTTACAATAACGGGATCAAGAAGCTTATAGGGGAATATTAAGTGTCACTACGTAATACTGTGTACTATGTATTATGTATTGTGTACCATGTGCTATGCACTATGCACTATGCACTATGTACAAAACACTATACGCTATTTATTATGCACTATGTACAAAACACTATACGCTATTTATTATGCACTATGTACGAAACACTATACGCTATTTATTATGCACTATGTACAAAACACTATACGCTATTTATTATGCACTATGTACAAAACACTATACGCTATTTATTATGCACTATGTACAAAACACTATACGCTATTTATTATGCACTATGTACTATACACTATGCACCATGTACAAAGCACTATACGCTATGTATTATGTACTATGCAATATGACGAGTGAATCACGGTGGGGCCAAACGCCCCTTGAAAGGATCATTAAAACGTCAAATTTTGCTTCTTTTGCACATTTCCTAATCAAACTTCGCACATTTACTTGGGTTGTTGTCCAAATCATTTCAATGGTAAAAAATGTCAAAATGTCAAGTTATGACGTTATTATTAATGACGTCACAAAACACTTGGTACAAAGTTTCTAATTTCATACCACCAAATATATCATTTGAAAGAGCTTGGCTAGGAGACTAATATACCGAAAACCGTTACTCGCTATGACAAATATTTCTCGAGTTATAACAATTTGAAGAACTTTTAGTGCCCCCTTTCCTCCCCACTGAAACATACATTTCCTATAAAATCAACTCCAATGGTATTTTTTCTTCAGTTTTCTTTTTCAAGTAAAGCTAAGAATTTGGTAAAGTAAAGTGATGAGTGTTAAAAAAATAGTATGGTTTTAGATTTTTTTATTTTCTCCCCTAAAACTATTATTTAAGCGATAAAATAATTCCGACGTCATATTTTATGATGTCACAAAACTAGGTTTGCATCATCTACTCGAAATATACGTAGAAGATACAAAACTAATGTCCCATCCATTGCCATGTATGTGTTATTTTTTAGAGAACGCATGGGATAACTGTGCAGCCATACCATCTATCATGCACCGTTGGTTGGGGCATACTTTAGATACAGTGCCTGTGATACCTGCGCAGCCATATGAACTATCATGCACCGTTTGGTTGGAGCATTATTAGATACAGCGCCTGTGATACCTACGCAGCCATATCAACTATCATGCATCGTTTGGTTGGGGCATTATTAGATACAGCGCCTGTGATACCTACGCAGCCATATGAACTATCATGCACCGTTTGGTTGGAGCATTATTAGATACAGCGCCTGTGATACCTGCGCATCCGTATCAACTATCATGCATCGTTTGGTTGGGGCATTATTAGATACAGCGCCTGTGATACCTACGCAGCCATATCAACTATCATGCACCGTTCCATTTTTGTTTGGTTGGGGCATTATGCTTTAGGTAGAGTGCTTGTGATACCTGTGCAACCATAGAGTTCTACCCTCATTGATATGTGATTTTGCCAAGACGTTGGTCGAAAACGAATGTAACGTGCCCTGACTGGTGGATTTAGGTTATTATAAACAACTGTCTCCCGATCTGTATTTCCTGCAAAGTCCTAGAAAACACAGTGAAAAAGAAAGGAAATATACATGTTAACGTTCTTGTTTATAGCTCCTTAACTAAGAGCGTTTTTTCTAAATTTTATTCTTGCATGTACCATGACAAATCATACAAAATCGCAAAACGTTTTTAGGTGCTGTTACACGTAACAATTTTTCGAGTAACTTGCCTCGCCAAAAAAAATTGTTCCAAGTTGCACGCACGACTTTCACATGTGACACCCCCTCGTGCAACTATTTTTTTCTAAGTTGTTCCAAAAGTTTAATCGTTTTCCACTTTATGCAACAAAAATTTCTTCGAGTTGCACAGCAAAAATACGTATATGAAAACCATATACATGTGGAGTGCGGATGAAACATAAATGAAATTTGTGATCCACGCAGTGTGCTATCAACTCAAGCAGTTGAAAAAGCTACCTGAAAAAATTCAGGCTTAAACGGGATTCGAACCCATGACCTTGCGATACCGATACACAATGCTCTATCAACTAAACTACCAAGCCACAAGGAAATATAGTCAATTGTTAGTTCGTAATAACCCGATGATTGCGAAATATATCAAAATGAATATATGAAAATCATATATTTGAACTGCGGATAAACATGAGTGAACTTTATGATCCTCGCAGTGTGCTCTCAACTTAAGCAGTTGAAAAAGCAACCTGAAAAAAATTCAGGCTTGAACGGGATTCGAACTCAATTCAGGTTGCCTTTTCAACTGCCTGTTATAAATCAATCCTAGCCATTACAATTTCCGAGAACAAATTAACATGAAAAAAAATATTGAGAAGAAATTCAGAATAATTTAAAGAAAGGCTTTTTATCATCAAAGGAAAGTGTTAATGCAATAATTGCAAAATTGGCATTGAAATATGCAGAAAATGATTGGCCCATGAAACTGTCATTACATTGTCCAATAACAACAAACTGTCCCACTACGTTGTCCGATTACAACTTTGCAAGTAAATTGGAGGAAAATAGAGAGTTTTATGACATTTAAGAAAATTGTAATAGATATAATTAGTTTTGATAAAAGGTTGAATGTTATTTGAATGTTTTAAAACCAATCGTTTTCGACTTCTTCAGTCATTTTCATGGTAATTAAATGTTTAGATTGCATCTTATGTATATTGTGTCGATTACCTTGGGTACGCTTTGCCCTTTTTCCATGAAGTACGGATAGTCCACACCATCGTCACTGTACTGCAAGCTGTACATCGTCACCCACTGGTTAGCATTATCTCTTCCTTGAGTGGCTGCTCGAGTTACTTTAATGTAGTAACTACCGAGGTCAACTTGGAGCCATTGATTTATATCATTTGAAGCACTTGTCCAACCCCCTATATACCATCCACTTTCTTTGCGGTGTAGTCTTCCAAGGAAAGCTGAATGATAGGAGTTATAGATTGAAGAGGCAGTAACTTGTGCGTCAGTTATTGCGTTGTTTTCCATCCCAAGGGCTTCTGCACAATCTAAAGGTTTTGTGGAATCGATTACTGAAGTTTCAAACATACGTTTTTTTATTTTTTATTCTTACATATTAATATTGTATTTTTAGCTTTTTTATATATGCGTGTCTATGAAATTGCATTAATAAAGTTATTGTTATATTTGTGTAAAAACAGACAATATTAAAGTGTGAAATGAAATTGTAGTTTATTATGTCCGAAGAGCGAAAATAATAATTACTTTCCGAGGAAGAGAAGGAAAATCGTTTTTTTTAGCCGCTCAAAGATGCGTCACTTCGGTTGAAAAATGGCTCCAATTTTTGGAGAGCCTGGGGCCAGTGGGAGTGAGTGATGACGTAAATTACGTAGAAATGATGACACATTGGTTTGTTTACGTTATAATTTCCTGGGAATCCTTTAGTGTGATAGTCGATTTTGCCAACGTTTTTGGCCGTACAAATGCCAGACATCGCCTTATCTGTTTCTTTACAGTCATCTGAAGGTAAAGAGGATCAGTTTCGGATAACTCTTAGATGAAATGATCGTGCCCACTGTAGTTTTGCCGTAGAGAGCCAAACCGACTGTGCCGCTTGAGCGAAGGAAGTGAACGTTAACATGAAGGAGACGGGCTTCAATTTGGATTATTGAACGTGAAAGGTGTACATTTTAGTAGCACAGTTTTTCAGTGGTTCGCCAGCTGAGTTGAAAGATTACTGAACGCGAGGCTTTATTTTATTTTATTTTTTTAGTGGCTCGGTGACCAGCATTTGATATATTTGTAGTCATAACAATGTTTATTATTCGACATGGCATTCTAGAGTGCAAATACGCATCAAAACGAGTGCAAATATGACACGTAATTACACTCTTCTGACCGTGCGCTAGGAAAAACGACTTCAAAAACTTCGTTTTAGGAGAAGATTACTGTCGTATAATAAACAATTCATTCAGCGAAAAGATGTGTAAATATCAGTACCACAGTAATGATCGGGAAAAAAATCACCAAAAAATTGCGTTACTTCCTCTTACCACCAAATTTGGCACACAGGAAGTGTATAAGTTTAGCCAATCACACACCAAGTTTGACCCCATATAAGGTAGTCGTCTCCACGAGGTGAGCTTTTGTAGTTGAGAGAGATAATGGCGGACGCACGCAAGAATTCTCGGACCGACACGTTCAGTGTTGAGGATGTTTTTTCGGCGTTGGATGAAGATGTGGATGATGAAGAGTGTATGTCAAGTGACGAGGAAAGTGACTTAGACAAGGAACTTTACGATCTTGACCGAGAATTGAGGTAAGCGATAAGTAAACTTTGAAATATCTCGTTTCGCAATCGCCATGTTGAAACACGTTTTCTTCAAAATGTGATGATATGCTATGTAGGTCGGCCTTTTATGTTCGAAACCTCGTCGTTTACATGAAATAGATCTCCAACTTGTTCTCCAACTTGATCTTCATGTTTCGAAAGCTCGATATTTGGCCGTAAGTCAACTTTTTTAGGCCAGAGTAATATTCTATACTTCACGCGTGGCAACACGATAGTAGCGTGGTTGCGTGGAGATGCCACGAGGGTAACTAGGGAACGCCGAAGTATCAAATAACACACTTGTTTATCTGTTTTGGACTCAAATGTTCCTATGTTTTTGTTTTGTTTTCATTATGGAGATTTTGTATATAAATAAATGACTTACATATCATTTTTATTTATTTCCTTTGATTCTCATGGCCATGAATGAATTTGGTTTACATTTGTTACCTGCCAATTTTTATAGATATATAAATAATTGTTTTACTTATGCATTTCGATTTTCACAGTGATGAATGTGCTGATAGTGGTGATGATGACAATGGTGATAATGATGACGGTGGTGATAATGATGATGGTGGTGATAATGATGACGGTGGTGATAATGATGACGGTGCAGACATTGCTATGATGGTGTTGCCTGATCCTGTGGCTGCCATTGCACCCCTTGTGCAAGATATTGCTGGAGTTCTTTCAGGTCAGTATTACTTTAGTATGATAAATAATGATGGATCAGTGGCACAAATTTAGTACAGTTGGTAGTTTTTGTAAGCTCGTATCCTCATACTTGTAATACAAAATTCAATCATAATAAGTATGTTTATTTTTGTTGTAGATGCTATAGGACCTGCCGCTTTTTATGGCGGAGCAGCTCGTCCTCCTCCTGCCCGTCCTGGTAAGTATAATTTTAGTGTAAGAAATAGTATGTAATGTAAATATTCAGTGTAACTATTATAATTTTAGTATGATAAATAATGATGGATCTGCGGCACAAATTTAGTACAGCTGGTAGTTTTTGTAAGCTCGTATCCTCATACTTGTAATACAAAATTCAATCATAATAAGTATGTTTATTTTTGTTGTAGATGCTATAGGACCTGCCGCTTTTTATGGCGGAGCAGCTCGTCCTCCTCCTGCCCGTCCTGGTAAGTATAATTTTAGTGTAAGAAATAGTATGTAATGTAAATATTCAGTGTAACTATTATAATTTTAAGAGTACAGTGAATACTATTTTTGCTTATGGTATATCATGTGCGATATATATAGTCCTAAGTGACCTCTGATCAACTTCTAGATTCACCTTTCAAATTGCTTTCGTTTTTATAAGTAGCAAATTATATTATTTTATGTTTGTGTAGCTTCCACTGTCCGTGGTAACCATGGTCGTGGCGGTGCTCGTGGTGGTGGTCGTGGTCGTGGCGGTGCTCGTGGTGGTGGTCGTGGTGGTGCTCGTGGTCGTGGTGGTGCTCGTGGTCGTGGTGGTGGTCGTGCTCGTGGCAGAGGTCGTGGTGGTGCTCGTGGTGCAGCAGATGAGGCTCCCTTCCAGAGCTATGGCGATCCTGACGTCTCTAATCCCCTCCCCCCCTTTTCCCCTTTGCGCCCATCTGGTTTCCACTTGGGTCGTCCTCTTTTGAGAAACTCAATGGCCAAGGCCATTGAGTTTTTTAACTTATTTTTTACTGTTGGTATGATAGATAATATCGTTACTCATACCAACAGTTATGCCCTAGCAAAGATCCTTTCAGGTACGCATACTACCTATGCGGAGCCTGATGGCAGCTGGAAAGATGTGACTGCCGATGAGATCAGAAGGTTTATGGCGTTATTGATTTATTTTGGTCTTGTTCATGTCCGTGGTGACGTGGCCAAGTATTGGAGTGTCAAAACCCTTTACCATGGCCTTTGGGCTCGTGCTATCATGACTCGAAATAGATTTTACGCTATTTTGGGCATGTTACACGTTGTTGACCCAGCAACGGAACAACCAGGCAACAAATTACGTAAGGTTGAAGAATTTGTGTCTCATTTCAAAAATAGATGCAGTGACTTGTTCCAGCCTTCTCAACAAGTGGCTATTGACGAACGCATGGTCAAGTCTAGGCACAGGTCAGGCATGCGTCAATACATCAAAGACAAGCCCACCAAATGGGGAATCAAACTCTGGGTCCTGGCAGACAGCTCCAACGGCTATACCATTGATTTCAACATATACATTGGTAGAGCTGCTGGGCACGATGTCAGTGAACATGGGCTTGGATATGATGTAGTCATGCGTCTCATGAACCCCTATTTCGATCAGGGTTATCATTTGTTTGTAGACAATTTCTACACAAGTGTGACGCTTGCGAAGCATTTATTTGATAAAGCAGTCTTTCTCACCGGTACTATTTTAGCGACTAGAAGAAGTTTTCCCGCTAGTCTAAAAAATGTTAAAGAGTGGGCCAAAGGAAAGGCAAGAGGAACTATGCGCTGGGAAAGAGACCCTCCCTGTTTAGTTTTGCAGTGGGTGGACAATAAAGCAGTCTCTGTCATTACAACTGTTGGCAATGCAAATGACATTGTTCGTGTGAACAGGAAGACAAAAACTGCGAATGTGTGGGGCACAAAAGTGGTCAATCAGCCGCAAACTATTTCCATGTACAACAAGTACATGAATGCAGTTGACCGGTCAGACCAGATCCTCGCCACCAATTGTATTCAGCGCAAATGCAAGAGATGGTGGCTGGTTTTGTTTTTCCACATGATTGACATAGCTATCGTAAATAGTTACATTCTGTTTATGAACAATGAAGCTCTTCATAAACCAGCAAACTATGGTCAGGGTGAATTCAGAGAGGAGATTGTCAGGCAAATCTGTGGTTTTCCTGAGTATGGTGCTCCCCCTGTGTCATCTAATAAACCAGCTGAAGTACCTGGTTTGTACAACACCTTGCATATGCCAGTTTATTCTGATACAAAGAGAAACTGCGTTGTATGCTACAGGCAGGGCAGGGGACAGAAACAAGTTTATTCTTATTGTAGTGCATTGCAATGTGCGGGTAAGCACATGCACATCACCAAGGGACTGAATTGTTTTCAGGAGTTCCACAACGATGCATATCATGGACTATAAGTATTTATCTCTATTCTATAGTACATGTTATGTTGTCAGGGTGCCTGCCTGCCTGCCAGGGCTTTTTTTTGTAGTTCAAACTACCCCCATGTAGACACACCCAATTTGTTATAATTCTTTTTTTTTGGTATTTCAAGGTAGTCTTGAATAATATTGTTCAAGAACCTTGTCAGTGTGGCCTGGCAGGGGTGGAGGAGGGTTTTCTCATCATTTTACAACATTTTCATGCAAACTACCCCCATGTAGACACACCCAAAAAAAAGTAATAATTTTTTATAAATTTTTTTTTTTTTGGTATTTCAAGGTAGTCTTGAATAATATTGTTCAAGAACCTTGTCAGTGTGGCCTGGCAGGGGTGGAGGAGGGTTTTCTCATCATTTTACAACATTTTCATGCAAACTACCCCCATGTAGACACACCCAAAAAAAATTATAATTTTTTTTTTTTTTTTTTTTTTTTGCCATAAATAGCTTTTACTAATAAAATTGTAGTAAATTATGTGTTTGTTTCCTTTCAGGCAGATTTGGTGGATATTTTGCCAACAAAACAAGGAACAATTGTGTTTTCAACTTTTTCCTGTAACTACACATCATTTTTGAAAATGTTTATTTTTGGTTACATTTTGTGCATAAATTATGCAAATTTTGGTATTGTAATTATAATTTTTTTTAACTGTAATGAGTTTCTAGAGTGGAAAATGTGTTTTTTTGAAAGCTTATTTATACCTCTTTCAAATGAGGTATATCTTTGCACACTGTTGTAAATACCTGCGGAGATATTAAATAAATAATGAAATTCGTCAATTTTGCCTGTTTTTGGGCAGGGGGATAATGAGTTAATGACGCTCATCAGGCAGCTACTAAAGTCTTTATTGAGAACGAACGAAGCAAAATGCCAACGTCACAATGACGTTTCCAGTAAACTCAAGCCTTCAGTGTTTTAGAACAGCAGCACTTTCAATGGTAACTCCAAATATGAAGTCACGAAATCCTATGGAGCGTGTGTATGCAGAAAATCACTCAAAAACGTAAAAATCCTCAGGTGTCAATGGGTTAAATACCTTCATGGTGGTGACTCGTAAGAAAATATAACAATAAATCACGATTTACTGGCTACTTTTTTCTATTTAAATATTTATTTATTATATAAAAAAGATTACTCATAAAAATACATGGATTATATCATAGAGGGAGAAAAGGAAAAAAAATTTGAAAAGTACACATATAATATCATAAATAACGAAAAATACATTAAAATAAATGTCTTCTAACTGCAGGGAGGAAGCATTCTACAGTTTTTATTGTAACACTTACAAAATAATACAACTTTTTTTAATTATCTCAAGATCGATCGCAAGTTAACTACATAATATAGATGGGAATAGGGAAATAGGGACACATTGGTAGGAGGCGAGTGCTCTCACCACTACGCCAGCCCTGCTCCCTGCTCTCTCAATAGAGGTTTGACTGTATTGTTTGCTAGAGTTGCAAAATAACATACAATTAAACATTGTCATGCTTTTGGTAGCATTTTATATGTTTTTTCGCTAAAAAAAGGTGAAAAACACCCGTTGACCTCATGCCTCATGTTACCTATAACGTCATATCTCGTTACCATCGTTACCATAGCAACCGGTTGTCGCCAAACTTTGCTAAAATGTGTCTCAAGGATAAACGAACAGCTACTAAAAATGGCACGTGCTAATCTTTTAAAAATGGTCTTGAAAATATCGGAGAAAAACCTTAAGGGGGTGGCAACCACCCCCTTGTACGTCCGAGGGTTGATAGGGTAAAATACTTTTAGCGATATTAGGCTAGAGCTTAACCCCTTCAGTTCTAAGCTCCTGGAGGTTTCTGAATTAGCAGTTTTCCCAAGCTTGGCGATCTGTATAATTTTGTGAATGCATATGAATAGTTCTAATTAAAATATCCGCTCATTCATAGTACCGAAAGGAAGGTTTCTTATTGTGACGTCACTATTTGGCCGTTGTTTATTCAGTTAGCGAGCACACGAGCTCGATTCAGGCAAGTATTGGCTTTATATGTAGTTTTTTCGAGTCATTTGCTACTGCAGAAGTCCACAGACTGGCATCATAAAGCTAGAATGTGGGTAGAGGCGAGCTTCTGAAAGAAACCAGAGGTGAGAGACGATTTCACGATGTTTTGGGCGCCGAAAATGATCGAAACGACCCATGGCGGCCGATGAGTGAAGTTGTCTCTCTGCCCGTTCTGTGGTTGGATTCCAAGACCTACCAAGGCATGTTGGGCGAGTTTTCACTTGTAAAGAATGCAATCGGTGCAACTTTTTGCCAGTAGGAGTTCTTCGCGGCCGGTATGGATAAATTACCCAGAATACCTTTCGGTCGTGAACAAGGAATTACAATTTTAAGAAAATCAAAGGGTCTTAAAGCCATCTCGTTAATACGAGAGAATGTAAGGTTAATAAAAAACAACAACAACAAGAATTGGAAAAGTTGGGTGCCTTTGATAGGTAAATGTAGAAAAGACGTGATAGGTAATATGTGTAAAGCATTGAAGTTAAAAGATTGAACATACCTGTAGGTCTGATCGTAGAGTTAGATATTACAGTCATAGAGGACTTAAAGGTTCTTTTAGGAGCCACCAAATCAATAAAAGTCATGAGCAACAAAAGAATCACGTGTGTGAATGTAAATAATTTTCATGTAAATCTAGCGTATTTGTTCAAAATAGTCTTCATTTTACTGAGGGGAAACTTCAACTTGATTATGTTAAGCGAATGAGGAGGCGAATTTGGTTGCTACGGGGGAAATTTGTGAGGAGGGATGGGGGTGGCAAAACTACTTATATTCAATCTATCTTGACTAGAGAGCCCTTTTACTTGGTTAATTTTTCTATTTTTTGTATTCACAGTATTTTGGTAGCAATGACTTGTATGGCATTTTTAACAACAACAAGTAGCTTTATTTGCATGACTATAAATCCTTACAGTATTGCAAAGCTTTACAACATAACAAAATGAAATTACAATAATATAACAAAGAAAGGGAAAGTACAATCAGTCTGATTGGATAATTTGATTATTGCGGAGATCTAAGCATGAAATAATGAATTTCACCAAATGAATATTTACAAAATAATTACGAGAGTTCATTAATTCATTGGTAACTTCTGAAGGAGATAACTGTTTTATATTTGGTAGGTGATACCCTATTTTCCTGTAAAATCCGTCCCTAATAATTGAGTATTTAGGACAGTGGAAAAGGAAGTGAATTTCATCTTCAATTTCATTAGATCCACAAGTAGGGCACAATCTATCATCTCTCGTGATTTTTTCATATCTACCAATTTCAATCATTAATTTATGATTACTTATACGAAATTTTACTAATTGTTTTCTGTCATTTGATTTCCTTGTAAGGTCTAAGTAATGAGAAGGCGTATATTCGTTCTTAAAGATATTATAAAATTCGAGTTTCTTAGAGTGTTGAATGATATGTCGCCAATATAGGATATATTTTTGTTGCATTAAGTTTACATAATGTTCGATTTTAGTTTCAGTTAAGAAAATAGGGTCAAAATCAGGCAAATTATAGAATTCGGATATCTTTATAAGATTAGAGTAGAAGCTATTTTTACCAGAAGAGTGAAGATCTGCGGACATTAAAAAGATCTGTTTAACAATAGAGTTATTGTCCTTACTTTGAAGATATAAGGTATAATTAATTATTTTCTGATTAATAGCTATAATAAGAGGAAACCTTCCTAGTTCAGCTCTACATGCCACATTTGATGCTTTATTGCTTACTTCTAGATAACGTTTGCAGAATTGTAAATGGATTTTTTCAATCTGCGAGCTGTCCCAAGACTTAAAATCCGGTTTTGTGTACACACCCCAAACTTCGCTATTATATGTTAAAATTGGGGAGATCATCGTGTCAAAGATTTTACTTGCCAGGGATGGGGACAATTTACTGAAATTTGTATGTTTTCTTAGACTGAAAAGAGCGTGAAGGGCCTTCTCTTTTAGCTGGTCAAGTGCCATTGAAAAGTTACCCGTTGAAGAGATTACAGACCCTAGATAGGTGTAGTTTTGGACGATTTCAATCATTTTATTGCTTATGTGAAAACTAGACTCAGTACATTTCTTAGCACGTTTCTGAAAGATCATAACTTTGGTCTTTTTTGGATTGATACTTAACATCCACGAGTTGCAATAGGAAGATAACTTATCAAGACAAGTTTGCAGTCCTGTTTTGGATCTTGAAAGTATGACTAAATCATCCGCATATAAAAGTGAGTTTAATTTTGTGCCATTCGGTAGAACAAAAGGATCCGATAAAATATTTTCGAACGAATGTGGTATGTTGTTAACATAGAGGTTAAATAGCAATGGGCTTAAAATACAACCTTGGCGTACACCTCTTGCGTATTGAAAGGGTTGTGTTTGGCTTTTTCCAATTTTTACGGAACATGTAGAGTTTGAGTACAAATTATTTATTAAATTGTAAAAGCGGCCTCCCACATTAATTTGCAATAGCTTGTACAATAGTCCGTCATGCCAGACTGAGTCAAAAGCTTTCCTGAAATCTACAAAACAAGCGTATATTTTTTCATTGTGTTGATGCACATATTTATCTACTAAAGTTCTCAGAGTGAGAACATGGTCTGCTGTACGATTTTTGGGCAAGAATCCAATCTGAGAATTGTGGAGTATGTTATGAGAGTAAACATGCTCAAGGAGTCTTTGATTAAGGATAGAACAGAACAATTTTCCCAAACAGCTTGAAACACAAATTCCTCGATAATTTGATGGATCACTTTTTCCTCCTGATTTATATATTGGTGTAATAAGGCCGCTACACCAAGTTTGAGGCATTGTTCCTAGATTGAGAATTGTATTAAAAAGTTTTTGATATATCGGCATCATGTCGTGAAGGCTAGCCTTAATCATTTCATTTTTTATTTTGTCTGAAAAAGACGATTTATTATTTTTTAATTTTTTCGCAGCTATAAGTATTTCATTTTCGGTGATTAAGTAATCCAAAGAGCATAACTGATTTTTCCGACTCTCAAGTTGTTGTAGTTCATTGATTATTGTCTGTTGTGCAGAATTTAAAGGTTCATTTGAATGAAGTGAGTGAAAATGTTGAAGCCAGTTTTCCTCTGAGATCAACGGAAGATCATCTTTGTCTTTTCGAGTGTCATCCATTGATTTTAAACACTGCCAAAAACTTTTCTTATCCGGATTTTTAGTGGTTTCCTCTAGTTCGGTAATCTTTCAATGGCGATTTTCTTATCAATGGAAATTTGGGAAAGATATACGAAGGCAAGAGAACATAAAGCTAAGAGAGCGAATCCCCCATACATACCCTATTCCAATGAAAATGTGTCTCAAGTTATTTTTAGAACGTACCAGTCCTTCGCGGATAGTATTATCACGCGCGTTGCGTGGATGTTTTCGTGCATTCATTGCCACTTCGACCGACATCTTTCTCTTCAGTCACTCATGCGAAACATCCACGAAAATATCCACGCAACGCGCGTGATCATACTTTCCGCGGAGGACTGGTACGTTCTAAAAATAACTTGAGACACATTTTCATTGGAATAGGGTATGTATGGGGGATTCGCTCTCTTAGCTTTATGTTCTCTTGACGAAGGTTAAAAAATATTTACTATCTTTATTTTTTTATATTTAAACAGAACTAAAATTTAATGCAATGATTTTTATTTGGGATTAAAATTGATTTACTGGCAATGTTTTTAAACAGCCAATTTATATGTGCAGTGTATATGTGGATGTATGAGACAAAACTAGAACTTTGTGCATGTGAATAAGTTTAGTAAAAATACTTAAAAAAGGAATGTTTTCTCTAAATATTCACTAAGGTAGACTATAATTGTAAAAAAGGAAAATGAAAATATTTCCGCTTTTTCCGTTGACTCAAAAATTGTGTACCTTCGGGCAGAATGGCGTCTCTTGCAGGAATAGAGCTAGTGATTAGGTTTCGTTTCCTTTTATAGCCAATTAAATCAAAACATCTCGGCTTAAAGAGGCCTTGGTAAAAGCGACAAGCGACGTGGCCCCGAAAACTGCCGACACGAGACGTTCTGAACAGCGACAAGCGACTCGCTACCGCTTCAAAAATACGACAAATTACGACAGCGACACAATAAACAGTGAGAATAGACAGCGAATTTAGAAAGTTGTGCAATTTACCAATAAAAGTTAAACATTATTGACCATATCGTACATATCAACACGCGACGGCCAACGGTCTGTTTTAATGATCTATTTGTTATTGCAACGTCTAACAACCTCGTTCCCAAGGCCCCTCTCTTCCGCTATCTTGGATCGAACGTGCAGTTAGAGTAGACCCTAGACTCCAGGTATACATACATATTGGTGATCTTTGATTTTTGGCGCTCATTTATTTCAAAGTCATTCATTGTGTTCTGAATTCTGGTGATCTCTGGTGATCTTATATCGTCAAATAAGGGTCAATAAGTAACTCTTCCCGTATCACAAGTACACACACAGTCATGGAAAAACACAAGGAGGAAAAGAGGAAAGGAAAAAACGTAAAAAAACGCAGAAGTCGACACAAATCACACAAGGCTCATAAGGCTCAAAAGCCTCGGAAGGGTGGAAAAGGTAAGTCAATTCTTTTTATGGTCTTTTATGACTTTTTGGGAAGGAAGTTGATGAAGGTAACTGTTGAAGATTTCATACATCAGTGGTTGATGACCACCCATGATTGTAAGTTCAGAAAATTACTCTGAAATACATGCATTGAAGACTTCGAAAATACAGTTGAACCCCGCTATTTCCAACATCTCGCACTCTCATTAGACTCGTATAGTAAATGACTGAAAAAGCAAATCGAAGGTCACCGAAGGGAAATGGATTTGAGTTCGAGATTACGGGGAGCTTGAGAGGTTCAACTGGTCTCAACTGTGAAACTGTAGGTGCAAATTGCGGATCATCGCGATACAGAGTTAACTCTGACCAGAACTGTCAAAACCGTCGAGCAGAACCGGTTCAAAAACAAGCTAGGATCATCCAATTTAAATCTTTGATGTGTGCCACAACGCATCGGAAAAATGTTTACGTTTATCCGCGTTTGTAGATCTTTATATATAAGATATAAACATCTTAGAATTTTACGGAGATTTTGAAGAAGAAAAGAACTGATTACTAACCATGACCTATGACTGACCTATGGTGATTGTAGACGCACGTGTTGCCACTCATCGTCGCTACAACGTCTGTCATTGATCGATCAGAGTCCGTTCACGCATAATCGTTTATCATTGTTCGTTGCTATTTTAAAACTTAAATTCAGTCAGGAAGTCAGGACAAAAAAGTGCATATCCTTAGAATTCCTCTATTCCTCAAAGAAAGAATTGAGCAAATATATATTTTTCCAACTTTAATTTCACTTTTAAGACAGTTTTGAGATTCGCTCTTTCCCGTTCTTTATTAATCTTCCGGAAACCAGCCATTCCACAAAGATAAAAAGGAAACTTTATTACGAAAGACATAACAGCTGTCAAAGCCAGGCAAACACTGAAAAGCAATTCTCACCATCTTTTGCCTCAACTAAGTCTCTAGACTACGAGTAGTCCCTCCTTTTTCCTCAGGGATAGAAGTGCGAGTGAAACGCGGGCGCGCGTGAAATCACCCCACGCGAGAAAGGCGAGACGTCTCCTTTCTCTCTCTCCCCGCCGCGCGTCTCGCCTTTCTCGCGTGGGGTGATTTTCACGCGCGTGTTCGCGTTTCGCTCGCTCTACTATCCCTGAGGAAAAAGGAGGGACTACTCGTAGTCTACTAAGTCTCAAGCTGTCGCAGTGCTATATTTTTCTGTCTTTTCTGTCTTTTCTTGTAATCTTCACCGGATATGTTTCTGTCTTTCCTGCACTAACGGCATTCTACCATGTACCTAAATCTAATAATGGCAATGATTCACTATTCCAAAATAGAAAAAAAGGCAAAGTCCACTGCTTTTTCGTTCGCGTGATCGGTAATTTAAGATCAAAAGTTTATCAAATGATAACATACTATGAGAACTCAAAGCCATTCATTTCATAACTTGAACTTACTAATAACTGCTTTCCTCATAACATGCCATGAGAACTCAAAGCCATTCATTTCATAAATTGAACTTACTAATTACTGCTTCCCTAAAGAATCACGACAAAATTATCAACAAAAACAAAGAAACTTTACATAACTTAGACGTTCGCGTGATAGCTAAGAGAAAATCAAAAATTCATCAAATGATAATTAACATGACATGACAGTTCAAAGCCATTCATTTAATAATGAAAACCGCGACAAAACTATTAACAAAACAAACAAACTTTACATAAACTACATGTGTACATACGATTTTCTTAAAGTCTGAAATCTCAGTGTTTCTGCAGATCGGCTACGTTTACACTGTTTTTCTTTACAATGTTTCTCCCGCATACTTTAGAGAGTCAGCACTTCAACAAAAAAAAAGCACTCTAAGGTTACCCTCGTGTCCACGGCACGATTTGAATGCGATGAAGGTACGTTAAACACTAATGCAATGAAGCTACGTTGGACACTCTAGCATAACTGTCTTCTCCGCGTCAGAATCCCAATGCCGTGAGAACGACACGCTCACTTCTTGATATTCATCTTCTTTTTCTGCGCTAAACACATTTTCTTCGTATTGGCACTCAAATAATATCTTCTCAATTAAGTCCGTAATAGTTCCGATGTCTGTCTTGAATCGAAACGCTCAAATCGCTTATAAAATGGTTGTTAAAATGTTTGCTTTGTCATTCAATTCAGAACAACAAAATTTTACTTGTACACGAATAGAACTGTAGAGAGAATTGCAGCAAACAAAAACTTCTACATTTGCACAAAAAAAATATAGTTTGACTAAATCTGCAAAATCATGAGGTCCCTTGCATACTATTGCATAATCAAAGCGCAATTTTCATCACCGTCAATACATTCTACCATGTACCTAAATCTAATAATGGCAATGATTCACTATTCCAAAATAGAACAAAAGGCAAAGTCCATACTGCCTTTTCGTTCGCGTGATCGGTAACTTAAAGGCCCATCGTCACTTACCGTGACTCATTGCGGGCGTTCTAGAATTTCTGGGGCCCAGAAAATCTATTTTGAGGCGAGAAAGTTTGATTCCTAAAATAATCCGTTTACATCGGGGAATCTGTATCGTCTATTAACTTCAAGATGATTTCGTTCAAATATTTAGTTCATATTCCAGGCATTGCATCTTGTTTTTGTATGTTTTCTTTTATTTTCCATCGTTACTGATACGTTTTCTAAGCAACGCCGCCGAAGGCTCGAGGCGGCTGTCAAGAAACGAGATCCTTCAGAAGGTTTGGCTCAGAAATTCGGTCGTCCATGGAAAGGAAATAGGTATTATAATATTAGATTGCCTACTAGTTAAGATTTATCTTCGAATCTTTTCTTTGTAATTTTTTTCCACATACAGATACTGTCAGTTGACATTTGAATATTACTACCGTTGATGCATGACCGGTCGACCGTAACTGTAAACAACAAAAAAGCTCAAAACTTCTCGGCTCGCCGGCGAGGTCGTTTTTGCCAGCATCTATGTGAAATATTCCATGGAAGTTGAAGGAGGTTTTCTCCGTCCCTAGCCGTTGAATTTTTTTTATGCAAACTTCTGAAACCGAGAAAACGTCCTCCGCCAGCGGAGCTCATTAATTATGCCCGATGCAAATAACAGTCCACAAAATACAAACACTTCTCGGCTCGCTGGAGGTTTCGTTTTAAGGGGCATCGACCTTAAACTTTCGGTAAAAATAGCAGGAGGTTTTCCGCGTCCCTCGACGTAAAAATGTTTTCGATGCGAACTTTCGAAGCGGAGAAAACTACCTCGGCGACTGGAGCTACACAAAGGCGGGTTGAGCGGCCCCAGACAAAATGCGAGACATGTTATACGGACTTTTAATATCTAACAGGACCGCTTCTTTGGACTAATAAATTTAAAAATCAATGTCGAACGAAATTTCAAACTAAGTGTTCATTTCTTCCTGGAAATGAGAGGCCAAAATTTCACTTCGCGAGAGATCGCATTTATCTGGGTCCAAATCAAAATAAACAATGCGCGGTGGATCACGGTAAGTGAAGATGGGCCTTTAAGATCAAAAGTTCATCAAATGATAACGTACCATGAGAACTCAAAGCCATTCATTTAATAAATTCAACCTACTAATTACTCCTTTCCTCAACAAGAAAAACACAAATTTCTTGAACCTTTGAAGATCAATTAAGCCGTCTCGGACACATCCACTTAAAAACAAATTTGAAAGATTTATAGGTAACGTGAGATATCGAAACTTAATAAGAACTTTAATACCTTTGTGGTGACGTAGCGTGATATATGACAAGTTCATGACATCCCAATACCCTAGGGAAATTAACAATAGGTCCGGGGGTGCTCCCCAAACATTTTAGTGGCGGTATGTGACGCCCTTCTTGAAATCCTAACCGGTTTAACCAACCATATCCTCAATACCCTAATATAGCTTCTATAAAGAAGAAAGAAGTAACCCCCCGGACAAAAGTCCACAAAAGTTAACAACGAACCTTTGTTAACAACTTTTGTCCCTTTTTTATACTGATACCTATATCTCGTTTGCGCGCATGCGCATTAACGAGATAAAAATGCGTTTTTTTATTGTTGTTCTAGGAAATGGAAATAGGCATTGCTGTATTTGCTACAGAACAAACGGTCACATGCAGCCGAAATTTGGTGTTGTATTCAGTTTATCGGCTTCCAAAGTTTGAAAAAATAACCGGTTGGTACTATCAATGAGTCATTCTCATAGTGAAAGAGATTGATTTTTTCTGTCAATGTAAACTTTTGATCTTGAAACTAACTTTTATGCAAACAATTTGAAGACAAAGGTGCGTGTTTTTTATTGTTGTTCTAGGACATGGAAATAGGCATTGTTGTATTTGCTACAGAACAAACGGTCACATGCAGCCACAATTTGGTGTTGCATTCAGCTTATCGGCTTCCAAAATTTGAAAAAATAACCGGTTGGCACTATCAATGAGTCATTCTCATCGTGTGTTTGGATTTGACACAGCTACGTATTTTAAAAGCAGCAACGGTATTTTCTAGCCCTATATGACTACTTGGGTTTGAAAGGGTTAAGTAGACCCCACCTTTCGAATAAAATCGCACCTAGTAAAGCATTTGGCAGTTATATTTGTGTTAAGTTTCTGGAATCAGTTAATATGACTAAATACATACCCTTACCAAGTTTTAGTTGTAAAATGCTCGAAAACGGGCTCAATTCCATATTTCACAAACTTTTACCTTGATTGCGCTTTGTCCTTGTTCTATGTAAGACGTGAAGTTGACTGCGTTATCACTGTACTGCAGATTGTACATCGTTACCCACTGGTTCGCCTGATGTCTACCTTGCGTTCCCACACTTGTTATTGTGGTGTAGTAATCTGCCAGGTCAATTTGAAGCCATTGAGCGGCATCACTTGTTGCAGACACCCAAGATCCCTCCTTGACAGCTGTTTTCTTGAATCCAAGTCTGGCCTGGATAGCGGCATGATTGGCATCGTATTCCGAAGAAGCACTTATTTGCCCGTCCGAAATTTTACCATCCGTCATTCCCAGTGCAACGGGACATTCTATAGTCGAACGAAGCAAAAACAAAAAGTGTCAAGGTACCAAAGCTTCAATGTGTTGCGCCTGATATGGATAAAAATCAATTAAAACATATTAAGATGTCGCCTAGGACGTTGGCCTCGTCGGCTTTAATTAATTGCGCGATATGATGCAAGCACGAGCAGTATATAATTATTTTATTTTTTAAACCATTGAACAAATAATCATATTTTCGAGAACAAAATAACGGAGATGACTTTTATTTTAAAATAAAATGATGTTGATGCCACACCAAAAAAAAATACACAAATTGAGAGTTCATACCTAAAGCTTTCGTCTACATGAAGAAAATTAAGGGCAGACAGAGTACACGAAATAGGGTGAAAAGAGTTGCTCCACTTGGTGCAAAGGATCGTTTCAATATGTTAAGTTCCCTTTCTTTCCGAGCGATTGAAATATTCAGCAAATATGGGAGATTTGTTTGGCGGCTGTGACCTGATAACGGCATTTCATTTTTCTTTGTTTTAGCAGCCATGGACGCCTTTCCAACTCTTTTGAAGAAAACAGGTCAAGTCAACAGGTATTTTTCCTTGCCATATACGACAGGTTTCAAACCTAGTACCATCCCCAATTTTAATAAAAGTAGTTTTTCATGTGCCAACGCCACATAAACATCATAACCCTGCTGTCACCTTTATCTAAACCACTTGTTCATGTAAGAACTGGAGATCCAAAGCCCTGTCATTTAAAATACAATCCACAGAAAATGGCATCCCTGTGGGGCGACAAAGATAATCGCGAGCAAAGAGCTTGGAACACGACTAACGCGAGGAAGAGGAAAAACACGTCGCAAATTAGCTTGACTTGTGCTGTAGTCAGAAATAAGCACCCGAGTCTTTTTGGCTGTTGAATAATGGGTTTTTGCAATTATTTCAGCTGCTTAACCCTTTTTTCGATTAGGTTATGAATTAAGTCAATAAAGACTGATCACAGAAATGTAACAAATATAATAGCAAAATGTTTCACTAGGTGCAATTTTATTAAAAACCTAAAAATTTATCTGGCAACAATTTAATATGACATTATATTGTTCATGTAACTTGATGTTTCCCTAAGTAACAAGATTTGACAGTCGTGGCTTTTATACCTTTTAACAGAAAAACCTACGTTTTTCGTCATGGCTTTTACAGTTTTGTGCCATTTTAGGATTCTTTATTGGTTTTGATTATTTTGGGTCAATTTAGACGGTTTTTTTAATTCTTTTTAAGTGGTTTTGAAAATGTCCAGAAATCCAAGATGGCGGATTCAAAATGGCGGATGTGCAGATTTAATTACGCAATTCCCACGTCATATAACGTCATCGTTCCATTGTGCGGACCGCAAAGGAAAGCTTTTTGGACGTACCATATACCATCTAGGTTTCATTGTCATAGCCTTAATGCTCTTGAAGTTATGAAGGGGGGGGGGGGGGGGGGGGGAGGGAGAGAGAGCTCCCCCGCCACTGGCTCAGGAGCTCAAAAAATGCCCAAGAAAATAGGGTTAAAGTTGTTCTCTGTTTATATCTTGCGGGGCTGGGAGTTATCCCGCGATAGCATCCTGTATGACTTATTTGAAACAACAGTATAACTATTAAGTGCTGTTTGTTTTGTGTATGATACTTATATGGCAATTTATGGTTGCCTGTGATGAAGAGAAGAGCCAGAACAAAAGAGTGTCTGGGTCGCTTCCTAGTCTAAATGGCTGATTGAATTTATCGAAGTAACTTTGGGACAAAGAAACAGAATACAAAATAACACAAGTCTGCACCAATTATGTTCGGTCAAAAAGAAAAGAACGCAGACGCAAGATTAATGAAATCGACCAAAAACTGCATAAATATAACCTGGAAAATATTTGCCCCTCTGAACCGTAAAAATCTAATCTCCTATGAAACGATCTTTCTCCAATCGCGGTGCCATTTCCTGGAATGAGCTTCCCAATGAAATACGAGAACTCAGTAGTTTAACCGCCTTCGAAAGAGCTCTAGAACAAAAATAGAACCTCTGGTTCTATAACACGCATCTATGATTGTAGCTTAAATTTTTATGGGGTAAATAGGATATTATGATGTAAGCTAGTGTTTTTATTAATCTTATCAGTATTATTTACACTAGTATAGTATAACAGTTTTTTGCCACTATATAAATATATATATTTTTTGTTATCATTAAAATTAGATTATATTTAAGGTGGCTCCTAATAGTTTAAACATTCCCATCATGATACATCTATGATATTCAATCACAGCTACACCAGTAAAGTTAAGAGAAAACGTTTAGTACAGGTTTGAAAACACTTAACCAATGAACAAATTTAGGTGGCTACGACATCAAAGTTTGTTACCATGGCAACGTCAAAAGAGGCCAAAAGGACCCCATTTTCAACCTTTTGAGGCCAATAACTTCAAAACTGCTAGGTGAAATGTTTTGATTTTGATATATTTTCGTTTTATAAACATAACAAACATTTGTACCAATTTTGAAAAAAATCTGTACATAGGATTCAGAAATATGTCATTTTTACATAAATTAAGGTAGCTCTGAACTCTATGTACAGAATTTTAAAAAAATTGTTTAAATGTTTCTCTTGCCTATTAAACAAAAATATATCGAAAACAAAAACTTTCACCGTGTAGTTTATAAGTTATTAGCTTCAAATGGTCCAAAATACCGTATTTTTGACCTGTTTTTTGCGTTTCCATGGCAACGAATCATGACGTCATTTGGATACCACTTTATTGACTGATAAAAGATTTACTGGTTTCAAGTAGAAGATTTTTAGCCACACCATCGGGCTAGCTGTAATGGAATGCAAAAGACGAGAGGGCTGAACAATATGGAGCCACCTTAAGTGCACGGCATGTCTGAAAAACAGTTTTACTGAGCCGTTTTACCGTGTTGAAATAAAATTAATTGATTGATTGATTGATTATTATGAGCTGTTTATATGATACGGGTATAACTTTCAAACCGGTACGAGTTCCCGGTTTTCTCTTGTGGCCTTTATTTCTTTTGCAAGTCATCCCGCTACTATTAGAGGTTTTACACGGCAGCCATGTTGCATGGCAGGAACAATGAAAATGTTTTGCATTAGAAAGAACATTCTTTCCCATAGGGAAAAGAATCTATTGTTCCTGCCATGCAACATATGGCTGCCGTGCAAAACCTCTATACGAGTTCATCGCGGTAGCTGCACCGGATTCACATACTCATTCCGGCACGAAAACATGTAACGGTACCATAGAAACGCAGTCCCTTTATGTAAATGCGGTTTGACTTCATACTAGTACGAAAGTAATACCAGTATGAAACTTACACTGGTATTATGTAAACAGCTCCTCAGTATCCGTAAAACTGCAAAGCGATCAATAGACAATATTCGTATTCTCGGTATTGAACTGGAACTAGCTTGTAGTCGAGGCTCATGCGGGGGAATCTTTTCACATGCAAATATTTTTAATGATGTTCCCCCACATTAGCCTCGATTGCAAGCTAGTTCCAGTTCAATGCCGAGAATACGAATATTGTCTATTATTGTACAATAATATAGGTGAGAAATAAGCTATACATATTTTCTTAATGTACATTTTAATATCCAATTTAAACTTTTCGATTGTTTATTGCTTCAAGAATAAATTCAATACTATGGCGGACCAGAAGAAGGAAACAAAAATTGCAAAGCAATGAAAGAGTTTTTTGGAGGTTTCAAAAAGAGAAGAGCCCAATGAAAACTCCCAGAAACAAGACGTTCGTGTTTATGGTTTTCTATTCATGTGTTGTCTTTAGCAGCATGAAAACTGCACACACACAAACGCCAAACTTGAATGTCCGGAGAACGTCGGAGAGTTTCGGTTGATTTGCCTCTCTTAAAATTTGTTGCACAGCCCACGTTCAGTGTTTTCCTGTTGTTTTTCCTTCTTCTGGCGAGTCTGCTGCCAAGGTTTTGATTTTTTTTCTTGAAGCAATACCGGATAAATGCTTGCACAACGCGCTACTGACGATTGAATAAAATGTTGTACTGATGTTTCCCCAACCTCACAAATGAATGCAAGCAAGAAGTTGTGAAAAACACTACGGAATTTGGTTGCTACTGATCAACAACTTGAACCTGAATAACACAAACGATGTGAGAAACAAAGACCTGGATGAAAAAAGGTGATAGAATAAGATTCTACACGAATAAATTCGGTGAACAAAGGACAGTGTTTCACCGGGAAAGGTAATTATTCTAATTTTATTTATCGAAGAAGTCATTTAAAAAAACATATTGCTTCGCTTTTCACCAAGTTTTAAAACTCCTCAAAACAATGAAAGCCCTTTGCCTTTGGCCTTTTGGGTTTCATAATTTTTTCGGTGTTTGGAAACTTGATTAAACGCTCACACTCGTTTTTATAATATTGCTTAACGTTTCGCATTCAGTAGTAATAGACGTTGGTGATCCGGGACCACCTTAAATTTCCGAGACCACGCACCCACCTGCCCCCCTCAGCCTCCTTTGTCGGCTTCGGGGGGCAGGTGGGTGCGTGGTCTCGGAAATTTAAGGTGGTCCCGGATGCACCAACGTCTATTACTACACACTGGTGAATGCTGCTCGGCTGGCCCGATACGAGACCACCCCAGGGAGACATAACCAGTTGGAGAAATCCCTACCCCTTGTTTATATCACGATGGCGAACAGAGCTTTGACGGCTGTTGAGTTCTTGTCCATGAGAAGAATCCCTTTGAAAGAAGGCGATGATGTCTTTGCGAAAAACAAAGGAACATTCGAATATAATCCTTGCAGATATTGTGGTTTAAACTTCACACAGAGCCACTCACTCGTGGAGCATCAAAAATATTCTTGCAAGAAGCTGAAAACAGAAAAACGGCCGAAAGTGATTTGCCCCAGTTGCAATCGGGAAGTTTCAAACACAACAGCTTACAGACACAGAAAAAATGGCTGCCCGTCTTTGAAAAGAAATCCTCGAGCTCTTCTCAAACATGAGGCGGATTTGGCGGCACCCCCGAGAGCTGTTCGAGATGTTTTTGCCAAGTCATATGTCAGCTGGCATGAGCTGAATGCATGGCTTGACGAGCAAGAACAAGAACAAAAACTATTTAAAAACAAAAGCTTAGAGGCTCTTGATCCTTTAAACGACATCCGTGACTTAAGCTTTGTTTCGGATTACATCGCAGGTGGTAAGAAATCACTCGTAACGTTTCAAACGGAGTTGAGTGGTTATTACCAATTGAAAAAATGTCTACCCTTTGTATATCAATGATGGCGACAACGCAAGTGTTCATGAACTTTCTCAAATCGAGAAACACTGGTCTGAAACAAAAGAGCGCCGACTGGGTGAGAGCCAGACAAAACTCCATTGGTGCATCAGAGATCTCTGCCTTGACAGGATCGTCGCCGTTTGAATCACGGCAAAGCTTGCTCATGAAGAAAATACAGCCAACAAATATGCTCAATAATGCGGCTTGTACCTGGGGCAATCTGTTCGAGCCGCTTATACGCAAGTATTTTGAGCAAAAACATTCTGTTTCCGTTTTTGGTTACAGCATCTCTCTTAATCTAGCAAGAGATCATCCACTTTATCGAAAGGTCACTTGCAGCCCAGACGGATATTTTCTAGACAAAGATAACACCTTAAGCCTGTTAGAGTTTAAATGTCCGTTCAAGCGGAAAATAGCTATGAACAGAATTCCAAGTTATTATAGCGATCAGATACAAACAGGCCTTGCTTTGAGTGGTGACATGGTAAACAAAGGCATGTTTGTTGACGGTTATTTTAGAATGTGCTCTTTAAACCAGATTGATCCAAGTTTGGAACACAACCAGTTTCTAAACGGAGGAAAAAAATATAAAACGAAGTGTGACACAACACTTGCGTGGGGAGTTTGTTATTTATTTAGCAAACGGACGATAACAAGAAATCAAAAGGCAATCATCGATGTCGGTTCACTCAAATCAAAACAATTATTTGAGCGAATTATGTCTTCCATTGCGGAGAAGGACATATGGTGTTGTTATGGTGCTGTAAGGATGTCGTTTAGAGAACAGGACGAAGACGAGGAGTTTTTGCGTTATACTCGTATGCAAAAAGTGTTTTCAGAGGGTTCAGAAAGCCCTAAACCAGGGGCTATGTTCGTATGGAAGCTTCTGGATATAACTGAGATTTGGGCGCCAAAGCAACCAAACTTTTTGAATAATATTCAAACGTCGGTCGAGCGTTTTTATAACAGCTTGGCAAGCCTTCGAAAAAAAATAACCGAGCACTCTGAAGAGGCAGCTGAAAGCTATCACAGTCCTAAGAAAAATGCTGCCGTCGTAAGGGCCGGAGACGAAGAGCAAATGTTAGCATTTCTTATGGACAAACTTGAGCAAGGTTATTAATGCCCTCCATCTTTTCAAGCATGATCTTCCAGTTTTGTTCGTGCTTCCAAAGTGATTTTTCTGGGACTTGTAGCCGGAAGTAATTGACAATATCCCGTTGTGGATATTTTTGTACAATTGCATCCAAGATTTTATAGGCTACAAATGGCATAGAGATTCTTTCCGGTAGATGTTCTTCGATTAATTTGAAGGAATCATTTGCATGTTGTATTTCCTCATAGGACAAGCAGATGTAGGGTTCACAAATTTTCAGATGTTTGTTGAGATAGATTTTGAAGTTGTAGCGTTTGGTGGGCATTCTTTTTTTTGTAATTTTGTAATCGCCACCATAGAGCTTGTTATAATCGAAGGTCACACCATCCAGAGGCTCTAAGAGTCCGCAGTCCTCACAGCAAAGTTCTGATGAAAACATCCTGAGGTTTAATGTGCCTTTGCAGTTTTGGCAAAATTTTATCCTTTCATTCAAAAGGGTGAAAGGTGAGTGTGGGGGGTATTGTGTCACGGGAGAAAGACACTCTTTGATGTGATGAAGGCGTCCTGGCAGGTTTGAACGCCGTATTTCCTTGGTGTAGTTCTGCGAGTGAGCGCAGGAGGATAAATTTGTATTCTTTATCAAGCTCATCGAGTTTGGCTTTGTATTCGCCTTTAGTGTCCAAGAATCGAACATCAGCCAGTTGTTTAGCGAACTTCTCCATGGATATACGCCGTGTTGTGTATTCAATTGGACGCAAAGGATTTATCCTTCGAAATGTAGAGGTTAAATCCAGAATTTAATCGCTCAAATCGGATTTGGATGCTGCGGCGAGAAGTATCTTTTTTTGAAATTCTTGTTTGACTTCCTTGCGAAGTTCCTTTTTGAGTTTCTCGATGTCTGGAGCTTGTGTTTGAGTGCCAACGTCTTTTGATGCCTTAACCCCATCCCTGATTGCAGCTTTGAGTTCGTGATATTTTTCTACCTCACGAGAAATAATTGTGAATTCTGCATCACTGATCCTCTTGTCTTCCAGAGCTTTTAAGAACAGTTCATTGACAGAGTTGCGTTTAGCCAGGGCCAGTGTATAGATATTCTCGTGCTTAGCCACTTTCCGCTCTAACCGTTTGTTGGCAGCTGTAAAACCAACTGAGGACAGCTCACAAAGCGTGGCAACGCCGGCAAGTGCGGGGCTTGCAACAATGCCGAACCCAGTCAAGGCAGTGGCCCCTGATGACAGCCCAACAGAAAGTGACCCAAGGCCAACCGCCAAGTAATGAACTAAGGATTGGGTTCGTTTATATTTCTTTGCGACCTGACGGTAATGCTCGGCTTCGTCAGACAACTCCTTAAGAAAGTCAGAAATCTTTTTGAGCCGGAAATCTTCTGCATTGATTTGAGTGATCTCACGCATAGGGTAGAGATTTTGCGTCTCGCTGTATTCGGGGGCCGATGGAAGCACATTGGCAGAACTCATGGCGTGGGTATATATATGATTTTTTAATTTATCTCAACTTCAAATTCCAAAGGCATGCCATTGAAGTTGAAGAGGCCATTGTTCTCATCCCTGACTGACAGTGTTATGCTGTTTACATAATCACCAGACGAGACGTCACGCAAGACGTTCTGTTGTGTTGTCTCGTAGAGAATTTTCTCAAAAGCTTTTCCACGAATATCAAACCGAGCCAAAACTGTCGAAGGCTTACCATTGAGTAAGTTCTGTTCTTTATCAACCAGATCACAGTGGATGAAGTAAGTGCTTGGTGCCCTTAAACGCTTGACGAAAGTTATTAGCATCAATTGAGGTCCTTTGCCAAGAAATTCTGCTAGATTGTTACTAAGCGTCACCCCGCTGCTGTTATTATGAATGACCATGGCTCCGTATGGCCTGTTTGTTTCAATTGTTAGATTTAAACGGCTGTTATGGTCTTTTAGGCTTTCAAAGTCTTTCGCTAAACTCTCAATAGTGTAATGGCCTTGAAGTAAGGTTGCGCTACGTGATGAACCATTAGGGGGAGGGGCTGTTGGTGAAATCTTTGCTTCTTCTTTCAAATTATGCCACGAGTTGAAAATTGAGCAAGAGACAAGCCGGATGTATCTCGGTTTCGGAAGTGGGTGATCGAAGTAGATCGTGTGAGGGTTCGAAGGTGTGACGATTGTTAACACAACCATGATTGCATATATAATTACTTTTTAAAATATAAATATATACAATCATGTTTGGCAGACGGTCAGCTGGATTTAATCCTAATTCACTTGGTGTAAACATCGGCGGCCACAATTACGGGCCCCCACCCCCTTTTTATTCAACCCCAAACGCCTATAGTCATGTAAAGCCAAAGCCACCCCCAGATCCACTAGCATGGATGGGAACACCGGAGGCAGCAAAGCTCTCTGCCGCAGCCAAGGCCAAGGCGATCTCAGACTTTAAAAAGCGTTTCCCTAACGCTGATATGTCCCACCTTGAAGTGCAAGTAGAGTTTGGCGACGACCACAAAACCGCCACAGGGGAAGTGCTTTACGAAGAGGGTCAAGGCTCATTAGCACTTATCACAGAAATAGCCCACAAAGATTGGACTCAAGCCATGAGAGACGCTTTGGGTCTCTATCAAGACGGTGGTTTCCCTTATCAGTTATCGTTGGGGCAACCAGTAAAGTCAATCCCAGCTGTTGATTTCTCCACCACAATAGACAAGGATATGATGATTGGCGCAATCTTGAACGACGAAGCGCAAAAGATTTACGTCACTCCAACTGATTATTTCACAACGAAATACAGAAATATCTTCAGGGACACACAGATTTCATTCACAACAGCGAAATATGGAAGAAAGTGGCTCGGTGGGCCGCATATGAGTTTTTGGCCACAACAACTATCATTCGCACTGTGGTGTGCAACAACTGGCTGTGGAATCTCGCGTGACATTCTCTTCGATAAGAACTCCAGTCTATCCCTAACCCCCCAGCTCCGGTCGTTTTACCGGTTTCACGTTTATTTCACAACAAGGCGAATACTCTACAAGATGGGTGGGGAACAAAGCATGAGTGCTTTGCCAGACGACCCTCCATTCAACCAGAAAGACAACAAGTATAACATCGACGCGTACAAGAAGATTTGCATAGAGTTCGGTATCGACCCCAGTTCTGACTTCCGTTACACATACGGCAAGAACCACGGTTTTGGGAATGTCTACATTGGCGCTTATGGAGAGGGCAACATTTCTACCGATTACGATTACCCCGATCCCGATCTAGCTCTGTTCAATGATGAGCGCGTGACTGACAGAAACGACCCCAATTATCGTGCCAATGGAATATCTTTCGTCCGCAACGACCAAGGGGCGGACACCCAGTTCGAGCACTTTGTGTCAAATTACGCACAGGGGCTAACACAGCCAGGGCTCGCGCGTATGAACCAATCAATCGAGGCCTTTGTGTACTGCATTCTTGGTTCACAAGCTAAAACCCGCAGCAGCATCATTGGAAGAGGAGGCCGGGCGTTCGAAACGCAGAGAGTATTCCTCACCCATCTAGAGGAGGCCATAATACTGAACGACATCGCAACAAGCGTACAGCGTTACCAGCTTGCCATCCAAGCAACGAAAGTGCGCCTAGACTTTGCGACAGCACCCGGAAGCTGGCTCATGCCATCGCGCATGATTATCAACACAGAGAGCGTGATCGGGTATAACAACAATCTACAGGAGGCAACGCAAGGGATGAAGCTGGGTGTGAACAATGATGTTAATCTGGGCACAAAAAAAGCCTCACTTCGCCACATGGACGGTGGACCGACAAAAATCAATCCACCAAACAGTCACCCATCAAACCCGATACATAAACAGGCCACACAGGCACAGGACATCGCGCCAACCACCAGCACGCCACCAACACAACCAACACAACCAACACCCACACCAAGCCCCACACCACAACCAACCCCCACACCCACACCACAACCAGACTCACATCACGTAAACAAGGCACTCATTGCTGTGGGTGCGCTTGCTTTGGCAGGCATTTTCGTTTGGTCAAGATAAGAAGTTCAAGACTTCGCACGCTTGGTGATCCTTTCAACAAGGAAGGCCACCACGGCAAGGATGAGCAGCCAGGCGTGTTCACCCAGAAAGGAGATGACCGACCCAGCCGCTTTGAAGATGAAGCTCACAATTGAGCCAATGAGGCCAGGCAAGGCGGCAGCTGCTTTTAAGCCCATTTCCAATAGCCTTGGTGGCCCTTGCCAGGCCATTCAAGGTGGCGAGTACCACAGCGCTGATGGTTATGCCGGCTGCCAGAACAACTGATTGCAGTGTCCATCCGTATTTCTTGAAGATTTCTCTAACCCTCTCTCTCAAAGACAGGGCTTGTTCCCGCACCTCAATTTCTGTATTGACCCTTGCTAGCTCTTCTTCACGTTCAGCAACCCGAGCTTCCGCGGCTTCTCTTTCAGAGGGGGAAGTGTCCTCAGCCTCTATGACGAGTCTGTCTTCAGCGTTCTGCCGTTCAAGCTCTTCTTTGTTCTGTTTCAGTTCGTCCAGTGGTTTTATGGCGTCCTTTTTTGCTCTAAGTTCCTCTAAGCGTCTTTCAAAGCCCCTTTCGTCAAGTTTTAGTTTGTCGATTTCTTTTCGTAGTTTGTCTGCTTCTTGGGCAGCTTTTTGCATCTTGTCCAGTTCTTTTCGTTTGGTTTGATGCTCAGATTCAAGAGCTCTCTTTTCATTTTTCATTCTTTGTATTGCCTCCTTATCCAGTGGCCCATCTGCATCTTCCAGTTCCTGAATCTGGTCATCAACCTCTTTGGTTCTATTTCTGATGGCATCCATGTCGCGGCGAAATTTTTGTGCATCAGCAGCCATTTGTTCTTTTTGTTGTTTTTGCTTTTGTTTTGCTTCAAGTTCTTTTTGTTTTGCTTCAAGTGCAGCATTTGTTTCATTAATGGCTTCATCCACAGTCTTTCCGAGAGCCTTTTTGATCTCTTTTGGAAGAGAAGTGTTGAAAGTCTTTACGTTATCCCCCCGCGATTTTGTGTAAAGCGGATACCAAGGCTTTTGTCTCCCCTCCGCTTTCATTTTCCCCACCTCTACCATTTTCACCTCGACTATCATGCCTTCACCACCAGCGCTGTACTTAAGAACAACTTTTTTTCTCCCTTTGTTCATATCTGGGAACTCATTCTCAATCTCTCTAAAGGCTATGTTCTTCAGGGTTAGCTCCTGCTGGTCTTGAGTAGCCCCTTCAATAAAAGAGGTTTCTTCAGTGCGGGACCCTTGTTGCTCTTGGGGCAACCTTGTTCTTGTGCTCATAGGCACTTGTTCACCACCATGGTATGGGGTGGAAGTAGTGCCTGGTTTAAAGGGTTGCGTGGTGTTGGGGTCAGGGCCATTCAAGTCGCCGAGACCCTAGGTCCATTCTTTGGTTTCTTCTTCTGTCATTGGAGGCCATGGGGTGTCGTCGTCATCATCGTCATCCCCTGTGTCTGGGATGAGAGGGGTTTCCTCAGTTGTCTTAGCTGAATCAAAGTCGCCGCCTTCATTCATGATGGTATATAAATATGAATTTTAAAAACACAAATATATACCATGGCTGTGCAACCGAATCTGCTTCCAGCTCACAGTAAAAAGACACTGGGCGCCATGAAGGCAGAGTGAACCGTTAAGCGCATCACATTCAACCCATCTGAGGCCAATCCCGGTGAAACACTGTACGTCTCGGTGCCCAAGCTGGGCGAGCACGATGTTATTGTGTCCGGCTCACTTGCACTGGTGTTTAACATCAACCTAGCCGGGGGCCATGCAAACAACTATCTCGTTTTAAATGTTTCTCGGGCCCTGGTGGACAGGTTCGTTGTAAAGTTTGCCGCCACCACTGTCCAGGACACGGTTGGGTACGACATCTACAATATCTTCGAAGACCTATTCAAATCGATCGATGAGTGGGAAAATATGCTTATGGAGGGCATCCAGAGTGTGGATTTGTGTGAGATTCGCTCTGGTGCTGGCGACCAGAAGACCTCAGGTGTGGATGTGGAACTCAAGCTGGAGACAATATATAAAAATAAGTATCGCATCAAACTGGATCACCAAATCTTAACTGATCACGGAATCATATATCCTCAAGCATTATTCAATGATCTGGTCTTCGAACTAACCCTCGCCCCCGCATCCCAAGTTGTCCGAGGCTCAGATACAAGCAAGCTCGTGTACAAGTTGGAAAACATCCAGCTGGAGTATGAGACGATCAGAAGTAAGAAGCTGGCCGACGATGCGACAAGTGCTTACACTGATGGCAAGGAGTTCGCCTATGACCTCGTAACGCGAGATCGGGTGCATCCCTTCACAAAAGGCGTTGACACTCGGCTGAATCTTCGGGTTAACCCACAGCGCCGGTCTCTCAAGGGCATCCTCTTGCTGTTCAACAATCCATATGTAGCGGGTGCCAGGGACTCTGAGAACTATTTCAATCCCGACATCACCAAAGTTAAAGTCACAGTCAACGGTGTCCCAAACAGGATCTACAACGAGGGCATCAGTGGTACTGACATGTGGAATGAAATATACCGATACTTCAAGCCACACACGCGCGGCAGGCCTAACATGAACTTGACCAAATATCTCACAGGCAACAAGTCTGGGCTCTGGATTGACCCGCGGTCCATGGCAGACACATCCCTGCACGGCAGCGGCCAACGGCTCGTCAACACACAGGATGGCGTGCAACTCGAGATCGAACGAGACGGCAAAGGCTCGGGAACCGCAAACTGCCACATCTTCACCATCTCAGACTCACAGATGAACATCATGGGCAGGCAGCTGGAATCTGTACAGTACTAATATACCATGGCCACAAAACAACAAGCAACAACAAACAACAAACAACAAGCAACAAGATCAACTTCTATGCTAAGCCGGCCCCCCCTGCCATCCACCGGACCATTATCACACAATAAAATACAAAGACTTCTGGCAATGGCACCCTCCCCACCAACACATGAACCAACTAATATAGAGGTTGGTTATGGACCCAAGAAAGCTGCCATTCAATGCACTAATCGTGGGCCCCACTAACTCTGGCAAGACACAGTATCTTCCAAACCAACTGCGAGGCCCCTTTAGGGGTTGTTTTGACTACATCGTTTTATTCTGCCCCACATTTGTCAAGAACAAGACATACGATGGCTTCGTGGACCGCGATCCGCACATCTTCGTGATTGTCTGCCAACAGCATGAAATCGAAGACTGGTTGAAGCTGGCGAGCTTCTTTTTCACATGCACCAACACTTTATTCATTCTCGATGACTGCGCCGCTTCCAAAGATGTCAAAGGCCGCACGAGCCAGCTGGTCAATCTGGGGTTCAGCGCAAGGCATGACGGCATATCCGTGTGGGTCTTGACCCAGCAGATCACCAGCATTGCTAAGCCATATCGTGATAATATCGCAGTGATCGTGCTCTTTTACACACCCTCCAGCAAGACAACTAAGACCATCTTCGAAGACTATGCCGGCGAGCTCTCCCACGAGGAGTACAAAGAGCTTATCGCAAGGCTCAAATCCCGCAAGTTCTCCCACCTGGTTTTCTCTCTGAGGCACCCGTATGGAATTGAGTACAAGGTTTAAACACAAATATATACATGCCATGAATGCGCCAACCAGCCTACACAAGCTCACTGTGCTTTCACAGTTTTTGGATGACTTGCACAAACACACACTTGATGCGCAAAACAAAATTATCAAAGCCGCTGGTGAGGAAGAGCTGCGCCCCATGCTTCTCAACAGATATCCATTGCGGTTGAATTCTATGCCAGACACCATGGCGGGGCTTATACGAGAGCTTGAAATCCTTTTGCCCGACATCAAGAGAATTATTGAAAAATAAAAAACACATATGTATACCCTTGCTGATGGCACAAGCAGCTGAAGACCAGGCCGTTTTTGACGAAGTAATGCAGATGCTGGAGGCCACCCCTGAAACCACACCTCCCACAGGGATAGTTGGTGACAATGGCATTCCTGCCAAACGTGAGACGCTGGCAATCCTTGTTTCAACTGGCAAGGCCAAAGAAGCTATCGGCGTGCAGCTCACACTCGATCATGTCAAGCGGTTGTCAGACAAGGACGTTGAGAAGTACTGCAAAAGGTACGAGGCCTACGTCGGCAACAAGACAACCGAATCCCTAGTTGATTCCGCCATCATGCTCGCGTCCAAAGGCGTTGGCCTGGTGATCCCGGTTGATGATCTCAAGGAGTTGCAGCAAGAACTCAAGAACGACTACATCATCAACCAGGAGCTGTCAAATCTTGCTGGGGCTCTTGCCATGCGATGCGGACGATTGCTGGCGCTTGCCAATGCTGCTCTCATCACAACAAAACACATCAAGCTTGAACGAGAGCCTGACTTGATAGAATTTGAACCCCAACCCACACATCCAACCAGAGACAGTGAAGGCTATCCACTTAAGGGCTTTGATGAAGTTGGGCTGGGACCTGGGGTGACCTTGAAGGAACCTTGAGGGAACCTGGCTGGAACCTAACAGCAACCTGTCAGCACACTTGTCACATTTTCAAAAAAAAAATCACATATATACCTATGGCCACACCACTCGAGACGATCCCTGAAGAAACTCCAACTCCAACTCCAACTCCTGCACGGGTTACCTCTGAGACCCCGAAAACAAAGCCCGCAACAGAAAAGAACCCCGGCCGCGTTGCTTCTGGTAAAAGGCTAGCAGAACGCAACCGCCTGGCCCGTGAAGCAAAGAAAAAGGCCGAAGCACAAAAGCCTGCACCATCAACAAGTGGCACAACAAGTGACACAACAAGTGACAGCAACAGCAACTCAATCTTTTATATTCTGGGGTTTGGAGGGTTGGTTGTCTCTGTTGCGGGTGTGTATTACCAACGCGAAGCCATAATGCAAAGGCTTGGACGCAAACCAAACACACCAGCAACACCAGCAAACACACCACCAGCAACACCCGCTGCAACACCCCCATCTCGAATTCCGGTAAGACAAGGAATTAAAAAAATGGAATAAAAAAACACATATGTATATCGCACCATGAATCTTTCCCAGGCTGTGATGAGTACTGCTGCAATCGGAGGTGTGCTTCTTTTTTGGTATGAATTTACCGGGGCCGCCTTTGATACAATTTACAGATTGGCAATGAACAGACACAACGAGCCCGAGTATGAGTACGAGTCCGAGACCGAGTCAGAGGTCGAGAGGTGGAGGAGGTCGAGGTCGAGGAGGCCCGAGTCCGAGGCCGAAGATTGAGATTGAACGAGACGGCAAATGCACAAAAGGTTCTGTCAGAAAAATAAAAAATCATATGTATACTGGACACAAACCATGTCTGACAACAAGCTTGTGAAGTCTATCCTCGAAGCCGGAACAATCACTGGCCTTGTCGCTGGTATTGACTGGATTGGGAAAAAGACCATCAAAGAAAACTTCACTGCCGACCCCAGTGCAAGCTTAATGAACTACGTCAAGTTCACAGCCGTCATGGCTGGCTGCATCGCGCTGAAGAAATATCTCGAGGACCAGAAAATTCTCCCAGACAATATGTAAAAACCATATGTATACACACGACCACAATGGCTTCGATTGCAATAATGGCCCTTGGCGCTGTTCTTAATGCGGCCGCTTTCACGGGCGGCAATTATCTCGCGAAATATCTGTCTGGTGATAACGGAAAGGCAGCAATGGATGAGAAAATTCGTCACGACAAAGCCCTGGAACAATACCAAGCGGCTTACGCCAAATACCAGAAGGACCGCACCAAGCTCCTCGACTGGATTGCAGCCAACGATCGGATTAAACACCAAGCTAGCAAAAACTTCCAAACCACCGACCAAGCCCTGGTCTTGTATAACCAGATGCACCAAACACAACCAGATAAACAAATCAAAGACTACAAAGAGCCTCAGTTCTCGGACTTCTACAAGCCCAGCCCACAACAGCAGAATGGTGAACTTGCGTTCATTGGAGGCACCCTGCCTGCGGGTGGGTATGTGGCTTATCGCTTTCTTTGAATTGAAAAAAATTAAAACCCATATATATACCGCCATAGCTACACCCATTTCTAAAGAAGAACGTGACGCAGCTGTGGAACACTTGCGCCTTTTACCAGCATGCCCCTTGGATAAACAAACTGAGGAAGTAGCGCAAGTGTTTCAGAAACTTGCTGAAAAAATCCCCGCATTCATGCCGGAAGAATATCATGAATTATACAGCGAACTCATAACATTCCTCACGGCTCAAGAAACTGAGGAAATGAACCGAGCATTTCAGAAAGTGCGTGAACTTTCTCGAAACATTGCTCCCGTCCTTATAAAACAACTTCATGAGGACGAAGAAACTTTAAACAGAGCTATTGAAGAGACGGCGCCTTCTTTTTTCACAGTATAGCCATGGACCGATCACCGATTCATAAACTCTATATATACGCACAATGGAGGCCAAACTCTCAAAGATCTATTACAGCCCGAAAGGCTACTGGAAAGGACTTGCCGCTGTCAAAAAGCTAGCTGCAGCAGCCAAGGTCTCTGATGATGTCGCAAAGAAATGGCTGGTCAAACAAGCCCTTTGGCAAGTTTACCTCCCAGCGCCACGCCATATCCCTCGGCCCAAGTTTGATGTCTCATCACCCAATGCAGTGCATCAAGCAGATCTTCTCTTCCTGCCCCACGACAAACTTTCTCATGGGAGAAAGGTTTACAAATACGCATTAACCCTTGTGGATGTGGCTAGCCGTTGCAAAGCAGCAGAGCCCCTGACTTCGAAAGAGTCTGAAGAAGTCTCAAGGGCATTTCAGAAGATTTACAGGAGGGGGCCTTTGAAATGGCCTCAACTCTTGCAAGTTGACCCTGGGAAAGAGTTTATGGGGGCTGTGACTAAGGCCATGGAGGATAACAAAACGACCATTCGTCGCGGGCGGGTTGATATCCACAGAGACCAAGCAATTGTGGAGAGATTCAATCGCACCCTGGCTGAAAGGTTGTTTGGTTATCAGTATGCCGTTGAAATAAATATGCCCTCTGGCCGGTCTACTGCATGGGTCAAAAGACTGCCAGATGTTGTCTCGGCCTTGAACAATGAAGTAACAAGACTCACTGGCAAGAAGCCCGCTCAAGCAATCAAAGAGAAAGCCGTTTCTGCCAAGCCTGCGACACCATATGCTAGGCCTGTTAGGGTTTATGAGAAAAAGCTCCCACCCCGGGTGAGTGTGAGATATCTTTATTATCCCGGTGAGCTTGAGGGCGGTGGGAGGCGTGCGACCGATCCGATCTGGTCGATGATAGTCTACAACATCGAGAAGGTTGTCACCAAGCCAAATGAACCCGTGGTGTATTACCTTTACGATGGGTCTAAGCGAGGCTTCGTTCGTGAATAGTTGATGGTTGTGCCACCGGGCACTCAGTTGCCGCCGATATCTTTGTGACCATATGCCAGCGTGTGGATGCCATCATCCTTGATCCAGCGCTTGGAGTCAAAAGGAGAGAGCGTTGTCTTGGTGATGTGCTCACCGAAGATTTGGTGACCTTTGCTTCTGAGCCTGTCCATCCCGTGCTTGAAGGTTCGCCGGTCGAAAAGAGTTTCCTTGTAATTCTGGTGGGTGATCTCTTTCTTTGTGACAACCTTGGTGGTGCCTTTTGCTTTCTTGATGTTTTTGTCGTCATCCAGAAGGATGGAGTACATCTTCGAGCGAAGACACACAGCCTCCGAGATCGTCTTACCCGCGCACTCGTCCTTCATCTTGCCGATGACCTTCTTGTTAAGCTGACTGTGGAGTGGATGGTCCTTGGGATAATCACTTGTGTCGTAGAGTTCATCCAGAAGGTTCCCCATGTCTTTATAGACATCATCCGTCTTGATCTCGAGGAGCAGAGAGTCTGTGTCTGTGTAGAGTAGGTCTACGCGCTGGCCATATTTAAGCTTGAGATGTTTGTAATAGAAGTCATACATCAGTGTTTTGGAGAGATCAAGGATGCACATGTCTGTGTAAACTGGGCGGTTGAAGAGGATTTTCTCCCTGTGTATCTGGAACCCCGCCAGTTTGGGTCCAAAGACCGTTGCTCTGGAAAACAGTGGGCTTGCGATAAGCTTTCTAATCTTATCTTGCTCGTGCGATCGGACAAGCTTCATGTCGATTCGATTTCTGAGGTTCTCCATTGTCTTACCGAAGACTGAGTTATTCATGAGCTTGAAGAAGTTCGTCTCAAAATCAGAAGTAGCCTTCTTTCTGAGCTCGGTGTTCAGGGAGATGTATGGCTCCATCCAAGCCCTCTGCTCGAACTTGAGCATTTTGTGGATTTTCGTCAACTTCATTCCAAGATCCAGGTACTGCTGGAGGTTTCTGTAATGCAACACGTACCGGGATTTGTTGTTCAGGGTAAGGAGCAGCTTCTGCGTCTTGTCTTCTGGCTGCCCCTCTGCCAAGGCCTTTTGGTATGGAGACATCCATTCCTTTGGAACGACCTGCTTTTCTGGGGCAAGAGGATAAGCGTTGTGCTCATCATGCAGCTCCTCGGGGTACTCAAGATCAACCTCGAGAATGTAACCAATCTTTCTGTTTGGCCTCCACCTCCTGATCTGGTGTTGTGTTGGAAAGACAGGGCACCATGCGAAGTTGCCAAATGGGAGAGGCTGACTCATGGCCCATCCATAGAGATTGTTCGCGTCGAGATACATGATGTAACTTGACTCTTCGTTGGGGTTGTGGTCACGGAGATAGGGGTTGTTGGCCTTACAGTGCCGCCTGCTCTCCATGGATATACCACCTCGCAAGCCTCTTTCAACAAAGAGGTGCATGTCAACATCTGTGAGCAGCTCCAGGTTGATGCCCGTATACCTGAGAAGGGCGTCCCAGGAGAGGCCAGGGCTTGTATAATAATGTGCCGGGTCAAGCTTGTAATGTTGCAGACATGTTTTTCTGAAGTTCTCGAAAACATCGGCCAGAAGAAGCACATCTGTCTCAAGGTAGAGGTCGTGGTAATCTCCAAGCGTCTTGCATTCAAATACCTCCCACACTTTTTGCGCGTGGGCGTATTCTTTATCTGAGATGCCTTCCTTCTTGAGCTCGCTGTAGAAGGCATCCTTCGGCGGGAGAGAGATCTCCTCGAATCGAGTCCAAGAGTCTATGTATTCGTATGGGTAAATCCCTTTTTGCAGGAGAAGGTTGCGTTTGGCTTGGTTCTTCTCGTGGCTTGCCGTGATTGTGAAGGACTCTGGCTTGTTTGCTTCAACCAGAGCACTGAGGCTTGACTGCATGAACTGCAAGCTGTCAATGAACCTAAGCTTGTCGAGAGAGAAGGATATGTATTTCTCCATGTTGTTTGGGATGCATTTCAAATCGGAATGCACATCCGCAATTCCACTCATGATGTGGTGTGCATCATAACCCTTCAAGTTGTGAAAGATTACCGGGATTATTTCCGTTTTCGGGCTGGTTCGGAAATAGTTGATGTTGCAAGCACTGTGAGCCGCACCCCGATATTTGCCTGTGATGTGGCAATGATCTTTGACTGCGTCTCGAACAGAGTCTTGGATTAGAGACTCCCCGCAGAAAAGACAGTCGACCTGCTCGAATAAGAAATTGTCCAGGGTGGCATCCTGCCTTTTGTTTCTTGGTCCAACAAATGGGAACTCTTCCAATTTGCCATCATCGTCCTGGATGTAAGTTTTGAATGTCTTTTGATAACATTTGTTGGTGTGCCGATGAACAAGGCCCGCGTATTCTCCGGTGTTTGGGTCATAGGCCGCAATGACATCCCTGTGGTTCTTCTTGGTGAGAGACTTGTCACAGATGTGGCAATCTGTTGCACGGTTGAATTCTGTCCAGTCTGCTCTTGTCATGGAGAGTGGTGCCTTGTGTTGCAGCTCGTCTCTGATCTCTCCTTCCAGCTGTTGAAGGCTGTCGAGAAAGACTGGCACCGCGCCCTCTCCTCTGTATAGGTAAGGGCCCTTTGTCTCTCCATCAGAGCGAACAGCTAACATGCAGAACCCGCAGGGTTTATGTAAGGATGTTGCAGTGGTGCTGCTCTGTTGGGGGTCTGGTATGCAACCGTGGACTTTTTCGACAATGCTTTCGAAGTCAGCATACATGACCCAAGGCTTCTTCATCTGGTTCTGGAAGTTCTCGAAGTGAAGGAAGTTTTCGCCTTCTTTTGGCATTTCAGTTCGCATTGGTCTACCTTTGACTCCCCTGCAATAGAAGAGATGGTCGGTGAGAACCCGTTCTGAAGAAAAGGCTTGGAGACACCTGTCACAGTGATGCATGCGGCGCCCAACGTTGAACTCGCTGTGTAGAAGCCTGCTCATGCTCTTGATGTAACAATAATGTGAGGTGTGTGTGTCTGTGAGCATCATCAGATTGATTCTTTGCAGATTGGGGTTCTCTAACTCACTGACTCTTATAACAACTACCTTATTGTTCTGCAATCCATAAATGTTGATTGGAATGTTGTTTTGGCGCTCAACCTTAGATATCTGGCTCAATGGTGTTGGAAAATCGATTCCAGTGAAGTCTAGACCATCATCAGTGGGATAACTGCCTGGCCGGTCTGAATGCGCCTCGGCGGGAAACAATGCCGATCGCAGTGCCCAGCGGAGACAATGATTGTCTCTGTTCTTTACATTGATGATGGCCTGCTTTGACCTGAGTTTTGATGGTGTTGGAATAAATGTACCGCCTCGTAGAGGTTGGTACATCCCGAACTCAAGGTAAACAGTTTTGATTTTCTCAATCACCCAACTAGAACCCAACTGCTGCCATCTGGCAATCTCTTCCTCAAAGCCATTCACAATGTCTTCCAGTATGCCCTCCTCTCGAAGCCGATAGAGATTTGTCACAATCAGTGGATTGACGTTCCAAAAGAAGTGATTAATTTCTCGTCGTCTGTCATCGCCTTCCATTGAAAAGTGAACATCAAATGACAAAGTGACCTTCACCCCACCAATCTCTGTGACTTCGCGTGCAATTTTCTGGAGAAAAGCCGCCCGATTAGTTATGAAGAATGAATTGAGGTCCTTGATGGGATAATCACCAGGGACGTTCATCTTATAACCATGCAACGAAGTGCCAAAGTAATCGTGGTTCCTTGGGTTGAAGTCAAGACGTTGAGCCGCCATGTTATATACAGGGATTTTATTTTCTTCAATTGGTGGTCTCGTACCGGGCCAGCCGAGCAGCATTCACAAGTGTGTAGTAATAGACGTTGGTGCATCCGGGACCACCTTAAATTTCCGAGACCACGCACCCACCTGCCCCCCGTAGCCGACAAAGGAGGCTGAGGGGGGCAGGTGGGTGCGTGGTCTCGGAAATTTAAGGTGGTCCCGGATCACCAACGTCTATTACTACTCATTCTAATAAAATTGCTGTTTTATTATTAAGTCAGTTCGAAGTTTCATATTGTAATCATTTAATGTAAATGGTACTTAACTTTAGATTGTAATAAATAAAACTTTAAACGGTCTCAACTTTTAGACTTCGCGTTTTGATAAATTTGTTTCTTTTTTCTTTTCATTTGCAAAAGACAATATTACAAGACCGACGTTTTAAGTAATGTTTAAAACACGAACAGCAGTGTTTTATCAAGTTTAAAAATTAGAGCGCGAAGCGCGAGAATTTTTAGACTTGATAAAACACGTGCTGTGAGTGTTTTGAACGGCTTCAAACACGAACCGCCAAAAGCGTGTCCCTACGGAGATCAAACAAATGTGCTTTTTGTGCAAAGAGGATATTAGCATACGAGAAAAACAAGTAGACTGATTAGCATACAGCACATGTGCCACACTGGCTTTGACGAGGTGACCATGACTTCCCGGCAACTGTCGAAAGTTTTGGGATTTTAAAGTTCTGAGGAAAAAAATAATCCATGAAAAATGCTATACCAAAGTTGACAGGTACGGTGAATAATATGTCTAACAATTTTTATTCATTGGCATTGAACGAGTAGAAATAAGCAGCTAGCATCTCTGAACCACTCGCTTTCCTACCAATTTACACGTGGGCGCTGGTGTCATTCAAATAACGGCTTACTTGCTAAACTGTTGGTTGCTTATTTTGTTGGAGAAGATTCCATATAGAATGGCAAAAGGCTACATATCGTAAAACAGTACTGAAAAAAACATTTAAAGTCACCATTTGTTGTACTAAGAATCCTGAATAATTACTACCAACATTAGTATTTTTAAAAAAAAGATTACTAATAAGGAAAAGAAACCTATTGTCTTTTACCTTTATTAGTATTCTTTATATAAAGAATACTAATGAGAGTAACTTTTTTATATAAAGAATACTAATGAGGTAAAAAACAATCAGCCCTGCACTCCCCTTGGGACTGAAATCAAATGCGCCACCAGGCTTTTCAGAATGACCATGGATTACCAGGTATAAAGGTCCATGCACGTGATGGATATACGTCGTGTGATAGGCTAATATGCTTATGAATTATTAATGAGTGTTTGAAGCAAAGTTTACACTGAGGTTAAGATGGCAAATAGCGTAAAACAATAAGACAGTCTTACCTACTCAAACCGTTAAACCACCACTGATATGAGCGTGTCAAGAGATCATTAATGAATGAATGAATGAATGAGTGAGTGATTAGATTCATCGGTCCTTAATGTAACATTTACATTTCCCTTTTGCACAATCTTTCCCTTTTGTAACGTTCCTTTATGTAATTAAAAACATGTTCCTTTTTGCAACAACCGTGGTTACAAAAGGGTCCATGTGTTCCCTATGGTAACTAGCCTTCTCCTTTTTGTAACGTTCCTTTAGGGAACACGTTCCTTTTTGCATTCTTCGGTTCCTTTTTGTGCCTCGCTTAGTTCCTTATAATAACTGTAAAAGGACGGGTGTTTAAGTGATTTCCTGACCCATGCTTTTATTATAGTGTATTCTTCCCAGGGAAATAGGCCACTTCGAAAAATACCATAATACCCTTTAAAGTGCAGGTTTGGGTGGTGCTTAATGTAAGCCTGATTTTTCCAATTTCTTTTATTTTCAGCACGAACTGCACGTGCTATGCTTCAACTTCTTGGCAAATTGCATTCGAACACACAATGCTACGTCCTAGCGTTCCTACATGTACTCTGAATTCCATTGAGCTATTCTAACAAAAGAGACTTGAATAGTTACACCCCGGTGAGGCTGAGCCTGCACATATTGATTATAAGGGTATTTTTAGAAGTGGCCTATCCACTCCAAGGGCGGCAGCACAGAAGACTTTAAAGTTTTGGAATAACAATATCTGTAACAGTAAACTTTCTTGAAAACACAGAGGCTCGAATTCCTTTTGGCAGTAAATTTATGCTATTTTATAAGAAATGGTTTTCCTGGGTTAATTACTTAGACACCCTTTCAGGCTACCATGGGAAAAACGGAAACGAAACAAATGGCGCGGAAGAGGAACGGTGCGGAACAAAACAATAACAGGGCAATAATGAATAAACGGAATGGAATACGGATAATGATCCGAAGCACGCAAACTTTGAATATAACACCAAGAAAAACAAGTGACCATAAAATTGCACTAATAAAGGTTGAACGCACAAAACAAAAGTACTAAACCGGGTAGAACTAGACGCCAAATTAGATGCAAATGACATGGAAAATAGCGAATCTGCAAAATATTAAAGGCCGGCACACACTAGGGGACATGTTGCGGGGACATGAAGCGGGGACATGTTGCAGCGACAGTTTTCCTCGCGTGACATCCCCGTTTTGGCGAAAAAGTTCTGTTGCGGGGACACAATTTTGTCCCGGCAACATGTTGCATGAAATTCAGCAGGTTTGAATTTGTGCGTCATGAAGCGGGGACAAAATGACCCCCATTTCGATGTCGCATCGTGTGCACTGCTCTTGCAAACTGTCCCCGCTACAAAATAGAAATGAACCAATAATAACACACCATTGGTTATCCCATGAGCCTTCAATAGTAGGTGCTCTCAATGATATCTATGATTTTTATACTTCAATCCGCTTTGTGTGCACCAGCTTGCGTACTGTCCCTGCAACATGCGCCTATGCTGTGCACACGAAGGGGCTTGTCCCCGCTTTATGTTCCCGCAACATGTCCCCTAGTGTATGCCGGCCTGACGACGGAAAAAATACTGAAATACAGGATCTAAGCGGATCCAGGGTAATAAAAAATCCAGCGTTACTAGGTGGATAGTGTACAACCATGTGAATCCAAAACTTAATACGAGAAAACCTGAAGCATACAAAACTAATGAGTAAAATGGATGGAATAACATACACAAACCCGGCGTTTGTGATGCGAAGCACGCATACCTTCAAGAATACAAGTGCGCAAACTACAAACGAAACCGAGCGGCAAGCACAAATCCGATGTTTGTGTGGCAAAACACGCAAAACTAACATGAGAAATGCAAGCGTGTGGATTAAAGGGGGAACCGAGCTATAAGCACTACACAAACCCGAAGATTGTGAGGCAACGTCGCATCGATAACAAAACGTGGCAAATATAAGCCTACAAACGTAAAGGGGGACCCGAGGGAAAAGCACTGCAGAAACCCGATGTTTGTGAGGCAAAGTACGCATAACAAGACGTGACAAACTAAAGCGTACAAACTTAAAAGGGGACCGAGGGAAAAGCACCGCACAAACCTGATGTTTGCGAGGCAAAGTACGCATAACAAAACGTGACAAACAAAAGCGTACAAACTACAAGGGACCCGAGGGAAAAGCACTTCACAAACCCGATGTTTGAGAGGCAAAGCACACAAATCCAAATAGAAAGGCGCGCGAATTACAAAGAAGCCGTGGGGGAGAGAAAAACTATAAATTAAAAGAAACGAGGCAAACGGATAAGCGACAAGGAGCAGAGCGAGGAGATAAAAACCGGCGAGCATGTGGAGCCGCGGGGAACAATAATAAAACGGCCATAAAGTCTAACAAATACCAAATAAAATTTACCAGTAAGGGTTCTGGATTCAGGCGCTTGAGCTGCTGAAGAAGCGCTTGAGCTAATAGAAATACGTCCGCAACGAGAGCTTGCTCGTTTGGCATAGTGAAAACACGAAGGTAACGGCACCAAAGGGTTCTTACTTAAACTGGGCCGAAATTAGATGCACAGCTCTTATTTATACTCGCGCTGTAAGGGACTGGAGCGAATAGAAACAGAAATAATAAACCATTGTACAAAGAAACCGTTGGTATGGAAAGATATACCGATGATATGTTCTCCCTGTGGGACACAAACAAAGACGAAGTTAACACCTTCATTGAACAAGCGAACAGATATCACCCTGCAATCAAATTCACAGCTGAAATTTCTGACAAAGAAATTACTTTTCTAGATACACGCATTTACAAAGGCGCAAGATTCGAAAAAGAGTCTATCCTTGACACGCGCACTCATTTTAAACCAACTGAGATCTTTCAATACACGCACTTCAAATCTTGTCACCCACCGGGAGTCAAGAAAAATTTTGTCAAAGGAGAGGCCCTGAGACTCCTCAGAACGAACTCCTCAAAGGAAACTTTCGAGGAAAACATCAATAAATTCAAACAAAACCTACGGGTAAGAGGCTACGCAAACAATCTCATCGAGAAAGTGCTCTCAGAAATAAAATTCTCTGACAGAAAGTCAGCTCTCAAAGACAAAACAAAAGCGCGCAAGGAAATATTACCCTTTGTAACACAATACAACCCATGTGTGCCTAACTTAAAACAGATCCTCATGGACAAATGGCATCTAACAGAATCACCACCTTTGCTAAGACAAATCTATAAAGAGCCTCCCTTTATTTCATACAGGAGGGGTAGATCTTTAAAAGATATACTAGTCAGGGCTAAACTGTAAAAATCAAACCAGCAAAAAACCGAGTTAACAAAGGTCTTAACAACCAGTTACCACGCATTAGTAGCCAAGGATTTGTGCTTGGCCTGTCACAACCCTTTATTTCACTTGCAGTACACACTCTGTCAAACTTAACGTTCAAACCGCTCAGTTTCTCTACTATCACAAAGCGAAAGAACTTGAAGAGAGACAAAAGATAGGATTTACATGCTCCAGGTCGTGCTGATTTCTCCAAAGAATCAAGTCAGGTATCTCGAACAAGGCGGGTAGCAACCAAAGAATTTACTTTGTGATACTCTGGGTCAACTTTCTTCACTATATTGCGGGCTTGAGACACGTATTGTTTTGCAGTTTTTTCTTCACGACGGCCACCATCGATCCCCGTGAGCCATTTAAAAAACTTGTCTAAGGCGTCTTCCGACCACTTGTTACTGGAAGTCTCCTCTAGCAATTCATCAGACTGAGGCTCCATGAATTTCATCATCAAATAAGGGTGCATGGGCGTCGCCCACCTGAAAGTCAGAATTGTCATATGAATCAGAGCCACAACTGTAGTTTCACCGATCTGCTTTGAAGGACTTGGGCTGACATCAGACGTCTCCCTTTCGCCCCCATTACTGGCTTCCTCGTCGCTTCTATCGCTCGCTGCATTCTTGCTTGCTTTAGAAGTACATAAGGAATCAGAGTTCTTAACATATGTTCGAACTCACCACGATCATTTGACACACTTTCCACGATGCTATCCTCCTCCCCTGAAGGGCTTTCTGGCATGTACTCAGGATCAGAGTCCAAGTACACGAAGGGACTTTGTTTCTTTATTATCACTACATAAAAAGAATGTGATCCGCATAAAGGCCGTTTAATAAAAACCTAACAAACATAATATATGTGATTGTTCCTTTCCGTAACCGCTGATAGATGAAGTCAATCCAGTTGACAGTCTTTTATGGAAAATTCAAACACTCATTAATAATTCATAAGCATATTAGCCTATCACACGACGTATATCCATCACGTGCATGGACCTTTATACCTGGTAATCCATGGTCATTCTGAAAAGCCTGGTGGCGCATTTGATTTCAGTCCCAAGGGGAGTGCGGGGCTGATTGTTTTTTACCTCATTAGTATTCTTTATATAAAAAAGTTACTCTCATTAGTATTCTTTATATAAAGAATACTAATAAAGGTAAAAGACAATAGGTTTCTTTTCCTTATTAGTAATCTTTTTTTTAAAAATACTAATGTTGGTAGTAATTATTCAGGATTCTTAGTACAACAAATGGTGACTTTAAATGTTTTTTTCAGTACTGTTTTACGATATGTAGCCTTTTGCCATTCTATATGGAATCTTCTCCAACAAAATAAGCAACCAACAGTTTAGCAAGTAAACCGTTATTTAAATGATACCAGCGCCCACGTGTTAATTGGTAGGAAAGCGAGTGGTTCAGAGATGCTAGCTGCTTATTTCTTCTCGTTCAATGCCAGTGAATAAAAATTGTTAGACCGTACCTGTCAACTTTGGTATAGCATTTTTCATGGATTATTTTTTTCCTCAGAACTTTAAAATCCCAAAACTTTCGACAGTTGCCGGGAAGCCATGGTCACCTCGTCGAAGCCAGTGTGGCACATGTGCTGTATGCCAATCAGTCTACTTGTTTTTCTCGTATGCTAATATCCTCTTTGCACAAAAAGCACATTTGTTTGATCTCCGTAGGGACACGCTTTTGGCGGTTCGTGTTTGAAGCCGTTCAAAACACTCACAGCTCGTGTTTTATCAAGTCTAAAAATTCTCGCGCTTCGCGCTCGAATTTTTAAACTTCATAAAACACTGCTGTTCGTGTTTTAAACATTACATAAAAGCTAACCATGGGCACTTCGCTTCGGTGTTCAGCAAGATTTCACGAGACGTTAAAAATATCCAAAGAGCAGCTTTTTCAATCAAACAATTTTGGAGTTATTGTTATTTTGTTGATTTTTTTAGGTATTCTCGGCTGTTTTAATTTTTTTAGTGGATTTGTCATTCACAGTATAAAATATAACAAAGGAGGGATATTTTAATCGCGTTTACAATTAAAAAAGTCTTTAAACAAATAAGAAATTCTAAATTTTCACAAAAACGTTCCTTATCGTAACGCTTTTAGCGTGTGCGTGTTCCGACGATGAGAGGCCGTTTTTGACGGAAAGCGTTTTAACAGTGGAAAATAAATAGCATGGAACAAAAGGCTGTGTTAATGTCATTGAATGTCTGAAGTCGCAAACAGTATTGACCAAAATTCGATTGAGAAATTTATGAAAGTTCCCCGTTCCTTTTTGTAACTGGTTTTCCAATATTTCCGTCTCTATCTTTTGTTAAATTTCAGGTGGTAAAATAGTTTGAATACTAGTTCTTTTTGACCAGACAAAAAGATGAATGCCTGCTCTTGACTATCCAAAAAATTTCACCTTCAGGCGATGTTAATAAACGAAGTTATTGAGCTATAAATCATGATCTCTCCTTTTTAGCGAAAGCTTGAGTCGTGCCAGTCCAACTTCTCTCTCGTTTTATCTCAAAATACCGTTTAAAATTCGTCCTAGAATTGTAAGATTTTAATGACGTATTAGACATAAATGTAACTACTTCTCAGCCAAATTTGGCTAAAATATATTAAAATAAAGAGTAGATATAACTCTTTCATGTGAAAACTTCAAACTAGGCCTTTTTCGCGTTCGCCAAAAGCCTACTCGACATGAAAGTTGTAAGCATTACACACTGAAATTTGTTTTCGCGCGATTTACGCAAAACTAAAAGCGTGTGGTTCTTCCACGGGAGGTGCTGCATCTCATGAGGCCTTTCTATCCCCAAGAACATCGATGGAATTTTTTTAATTGCTTGAAACTTGGAGAAAACCACGACGGTGTTCCCTTTTGTAACATTTCGTCCAAAAGACAGTTATAAAACGAATAGTTTTAAACCTTAAAGCTTGAGCGTTTCAGAGCGAAGAAACATATTATTGTATTGCATTGCGAAATCGTTAAAATAGGATTATTAAGAAATGTGCAAAATAAGGAGAGTGTTCATTGGAGCGTTACACTAGGGACTGGAGATGAATTTAAGAATGAATGAATGAATAAATGAATGACGTATATAGCGCATTTATGAGAATGAGATGTAACGTTGCATGAATACTTTTAAACCAGATATAATATAGACTTCGTTTAAAAGGCCCGCCCTAACAATTCATGGAAGTTTGTGAATGAAAGAAATAAAAAGAAAGTTACAACTTACTCGCATACACTTCCACTCGCATACAGTTCCAATACATTTGGTTCGTTGGGTGGAAGCGAATGTATTGTGCTGGCACTGGTACTGGTAGCGTCTGTCGGAAGACAACCATACCGCTAACTTGTGTTTGATTTGTTTGAAATATCTTAAATGAAAAAAAAAAAGAAAAAAACGTATAAGATATTTATAGAGGTAAAGCCTGGCCCACAACTGCGGAGCATTACAGTATGTGTGCCTAAAACCGGCGTAAAGATGCATTGTTCAATACATCTTACCACAAAAGAACGTTTGTGAGCCCAAATTTTCCTTGCATGTAGTTTTTACATGCAACTAATACGTTTCAAAGTTTTAAATGTTATAATCCTCAAAATGGTTGACTTGCTCGTAGGCCCTAAAACCACCGTAGTGGTCCCTAAAACCGGCGTATTTTTAAGATACACCAAAGGTAACCCCAAAATATCACGAATTTGCAAAAAATGCGAAGTTCGCTAATATTTCACCTATTCTTTTCATTTCTGACAAATACAAGTCGGTTGCGATAGCAATAACGTTACGAGACCCAGACATGTCTTACACAACTTCAACGTTGTGTTACGTATGCAAACTCAGTGTTGGTGGTTACGAAATTCGACCAAGTACCCGCTTGCACTTTAAGAAATATATCTCACTTAATTTTATTTTTTTTTTTTTTTTGAATATCATACTTAGTTTTGGTTAACAGTTTTTTTTTATGTCATGTCATTCAAGTTTACAAAGCTTTTTTATCCAACTCAACTGAAACGTCACTAAGAAGCGTTCGGTACGCCGGTTTTAGGAACACAGCGCAAAAATTGCTTTAACTATTTTTTAGACGTCGCTTTAACAAGAAATACAAACAAAGAAGTAAATTCATTAACACCGGCAGAAAGAGTATTATTTCGACATTTCGTCCACCAAAAATGTAATTTCTGCTATTGCATACTATCTGCTTACTAAGTTTATAAGTAAAGCCATATAATTCAAAGAGCCGTAAACTTCGAATTTTCAAGAAGACAAATTTACCTACCTGTCAACAGAATTGAATTTCGAGCCTTAGAGAACAGCCGAAGAGCCACATATTCGTTTTTTGAAAGATGAATAATCAATAAAAGATCCGACATTTTCGTTTTTCATTGTATTTCATTTACGAATGAAAATTTTATCATTTTCGCAAATACGCCGGTTTTAACGCCGGTTTTAGACACGCATACTATAGCCGACTTCTGTAGCATGAAGCTAAGAGCATTGCTACTCCTTTCTGGATGGGATGCTACTTCGTTGCATGGTTGTTCTTTAGTAACATGTTCCCGGTATCCATTTATTTACCTTGCTGAAGAGAGGGAATGTGGCGTAAGGCATGAATATGACCTAAGGAATCTTTACAATGGCAGAGGCCAAGGCTCGAACTACCGAACTCCTATAGTCCATCAGCTGAGATCCGAAAATTTGGGTTTATGGCTCACTTGAGGGGAACAGCCGAAACATGTCTTACCTTAATCTTTGACTATTAAGCATCATAAAAATGTATGATAGCAAGGAAAGAACGGTAGCTTTCACTTTGTAAATCGAATTTTAAATTTTCCCCTCATACCCTTCTTGGCCGCCATCTTGAATTTTTGGGGAAGGCCACAAAGTTGTTTGTATTTTTTTAACGTAGAACGTATTGGAACAACTAACATGATTTCCGTTTATTCAAACCCCGTCAAGCTGTCTAACATGTTTCCAGAAATTAATTTTATCACCTACCATTGTAACAAGCTGTTAATGATTCCAAACACATTAGCGATATACAAAGTTGTCTTGGATTTCTTTGAGCTCAAACCCGACCTAGAGTCGTTTAAAGGTACCAGGAGAGGAGTGATGACGAAAAGAATGTGATACAAATTGCATGATTAATTAACAATGAAATGAAAGATCTTAACCCGCAGATGTCTTGGCCGCCTAAAGATGACGATTTGAAACCAAGTAGAACTAATGACTATATTCCAAATCTACTCGACATCTTTTTGACAGTGCTTATTTCTGGGAAATCACTCGACCACAAAAAAAAATAAGGCCGAAAGCTGAAAAAATCTTTCGTACAAGATAGTTTTTTCTGATACGAATGGGGTTGTGTGGAAACTCCAAAAAGCGTGTTATTTTCTTCTGTTGTAAAGGCCTGTAATAACACAGAGATTGTGAAGCTTATCATTTAGTTCGGCCATAGCGTAAGTTATGACCTAATAGAAGAAATCGAGACCGAATATGCGTTAGAAGTTAGCAACGAGCAACGAAATGACAGAGAAAGAGAGAGCGGAGACGAGTCAGATGACCAAGACTACGCACCACCAGTAGCGATGAAATGCAGGAGATCCCTACCAGCGACTATGGAGACTAGAGAGATCCGCCGAGTAATATGGCGGAAAACGGGAGGGCCAGGGGAACTTCGGCACGTTCAAAACCTCGGAGTAAGTTCTTGTTATAGTGACAAAGCAAATGAACTGACTTTGCGCTGCTTCGTGTGACTCGAGGTTAGAAAGCTCGAAACGCACCCATTACTACTAGTGCCTGGATGGACTGGCTTTAACATTAAAGTCCGCGATCGTGTTGTTGTTGTGAAGAGCACAATTAGTTATTGGGATACTATAGACTCCCCTGCCACTGACCTGAAGACCGCGCACAAGGTGCTGTCTCCGAGGGTGTGAGATAAAAGATCGGCTGCAGTTGAGTGTTGTTTTTTGTGTTTTATTTTATCAGGCTTTTTATTCCAAGGCCATGGAGGTTTACTGGAAACACAAGGAGTTATTCGCTGGCCTAGTCATAATGATAGAAGGTTTTCATTTGTTATTAATGCTCTTGGGAGTCATCGGAAGCCGATTCGGGGATGTAGGGCTCAGAGAACTAGCTGTCAAGAACGATGTCGTGGCAGAGGGTTCAGGTGATAAGGCTCTAAATGGAAAACAGTACAATCGAACTGTGTGTCTTCATAAATGTATGTAAGAAGCCCTCATGATACTGCTCTTAAAAGAGTTTGAGTCTTCAGTACAGTTATTGCCGGCCATGAACTTGGAACAGCTGAAACTAGAACTGAACCAAGAAGAAATCGATCGAGTGATGAACAGCCGTGAGTTCCGCGAGTTTGGAAAGCGGTTCCATGTCTATGTACAGGGAATGAAGGAGAAAGGTTCAAACTTAGGGAGGTTCTGGCTCTCGTACTTGGAGCTGTGCGAGCTGATGCTGAACCTCATCTATATTTCGCGCACTGGTAGCTGAGAGTTGTACATTTCATGCATCGAAGAGGCGATACCATGGGCATTTGCGTATGATCGCATAAACTACGCGCGCCACCTCATCCCATTCCTGGACGACATGCGTCACCCGTTTGTCAGAATGCCGGAGGTGTACACAGCCTTCAACAAAGGCCAGTTTTCTGTTCAGATGGGGGCCGTACCTGGCCGTAATCATTTCGGACGAAACGAGGCGGTATCGAAGCGAAAACAGAAGTAAGGGATGACTTACTGCAGGCCAAGAGTTAGGGAAAGCGTCCAATCGCACTTCAGATTACTTGATCCATTGAAGAAAGCCAAGCTGAAGTCTTTTAAGGATCTGAAGGCTGTGCTTAAGGTTCGCAAGAAGGATCTAGTACTTCCTCTTCGTATGGATCGCGATGTATTTGCTCGGATGGCATTTCTCGGACAGTTTCATCAGATTGATAATGCAGTTATTTTCACCTATCCTCTTGGTCCTCTTCCCTTTGTCTATGGACTCCCGCGAAAGACAAGCAAAGCCACACTCTCCCAACAGCTAGAGTGACGCATCACAGTCACCAAGAAATACCCAAAGAACGCAACCAGCATTTTCGATGGAATGGCAGTCTTGCAGACGTTGACGATCCCCTCTGGAGCTACGTTCCATGTGGTCGCTGAGAGAGTGTATGAGTTGGTAACGAGCACTGGCACCCGGCATGTAGGCTTAATGTTCAACGTTTATCGCGAGGTATCGATCAAGAAGGTCGAACGTTTGAAAAGAGTGTATCTCTGACGGTGTACATTTTAAGAACATACTCCCTGCCTATACGGTGAAGTCATGGAACAAGCTGCTCAGTTACCGCAAACAAACCTGAGATCGTCAAAGACAGAAGCAATCAGAGGCAGACTCGGCAACTGGATCATGTACGTGACAACCGAAGATCAGTGCTGGCGACTAGACGCAGCCACATGCGAACCTGTTCCCGAGCTAGAGTGTAATCATGAAGAGGCCGATACGCGTATGGTTCTCCATGTTCGGCACGCTGGAGGCACATGCGTCATCCACTCTGATGACACTGATGTCTTTGTCCTACTGCTTGCTCATAGCTGTAACCTTGGAAAGTGCTACATGAAGTTAACAGCTTGGAGAAGCAACTCGACCCAGGCACTGCTTCATGAAAGTCCTAATCGGCGTACACGCGATCACAGGCTGTGATACCATCTCTGCCTTCTCAGGTAAAGGGACGTGGAAAGCATTCCAGCTTCTTCAACGCAATAAAAGGTACGTCCTAGCTATGGAGAATATCAGGGAGAGGTGGGCAGTATCCGATAAGAGCTTTAAAGATACTCGTGTATCAGCTGTACGGAAAGAAGTGCCAGAGTGTGGATGTGCTGTACTATGAGATTCATTGCGCCAGAGGCGGGAAAGTCGAACCAGAGGCTCTGTCGCCATGCGAGTCATCTCTAAGACTTCACGTTACATGAGCAAATTATTAAGCAGCAATCTGAAGAAGGGCCATCGTTCCACTTCCGGTAATCCCCTCCCCTCATGGGCACGGCTGGGAAGTAGGCAATATCTCTAACGTCGTGGAATTTGTGTGGCTTGGATCTAAGCCGGTTGCAGAAGAGGTCCTGGAACTACTCACCTGTACGTGCAAAAGAGTATGCATGGCCGAGAACTGCTGCTGCTTGAAGGCGGGTCTGAAGTGCATTAACATGCGCAGTATCCAGTGTGAGAATATGGCGACTAATGATGGCGTTCAGTATGAGAGTGAGGATAGTGACCCTGAATATGTAGAGGATTGATACGGGTAAGTACGTTCACAGGTGTGGGTTACTTGGAATGGCGAACGGAAAGATAGTTATTACCTTTTGTTGTGTCTTTCTTCAGGTTCGATATAGCAAGATCCCTCTTGACGGGTCACATGATGTATAACGCTTTCTGCAACTCGTGCGTAGGAAAGTTTTTCTTTTTTTAGCTACGATGTTCGAGACGCAGAAGCAGTACATGACATGAACGTGTGTTTATGTTATAGATCCCATATGCACGTGACAGCAGTGAAGAAGGACGTTAAATGATCGCTTCTGTATTCAAACGAGCTCTAGACTGAAGTGTGGACCTAGTTATCTTCTCTGATTTATGATATATTGATTCATGGCGTAGTATGCTCAACTAAACGTAGAAAAAGACGTTAGCAAAAGCTTTAAGCGCGTTTTTCTAGCATTGTGATGTAGAGCGCCTTAATGGTAATTTAGTTATTTCAGATGATTGAGATAGCGGTTGAATACACAAGCTAGAAAACAAAATGGCGGTCACTGTGACGTCATTTATGACGTCATTGTAGCTTCGATAACCGTAAACAACACTGAAATAATATCTCAGATACGTATTATTCCAAATATACGTCTAGGCAAAAAAAATCATGTGTATTTAAGAAAGAAAAACATTTTTTAAAGGTTTTTTTAGAAATCCAAAATGGCGACCAAAAAGAGGTAATAAGAGGCAAAATTACAATTCGATTTACAAAGTGAAAGCTACCGTTTTATCCTTCCTATCATACATTTTTATGATGTTAAATAGTCAAAGATTAAGATTATACAAGTTTCGTTTGTTCCCCTTTAGTGAGCCATACAACCCCTGTTGCTGATGGACAATCAGGTTGCACGTCTGACGCGCTAACCATTAGACCACACTGCGCTTTACAAGGCAATTATATATCACGTATATTAAATATGTAACTACTGATATCTTACTCGAACAAAATCGATGAAAACTGACCTATTTTAGAACAGAAAAAGACTGTTCACAGTCCCCTGTTTTCCCTATTTTCCTTATTTCCCCTATTTTCCCTTCATTTAGCCGGCATCTTGAATGTCACGGCACGATAAAAACTGGGGACCAATGCACGTCCCCGCGGGATTTTTGCACTCTCCCCAGCTTTCACTCGCTATGAAAAACAAAAATGGCGGCTTACTCGAACTTGCGATCAATCTCGACTGATCATACAGAAAATAGAGGACTGTGAATAGTCTAGAACAGAAAAGAAAAGAAAAACTAGACCGGATAGCGAAATGTCTAAACACTTACACAAAGGAAAAGCAGAACTATCACATAGCTAATATACTGACATAAATTTCACGCGTAAAATCTAGATTTAAGTTCTTTAAGTTCTCACGTGTCCATTATATGTCACGTGTATAAATATAAACTGTGGTTTTCAACTGCGTATCTTAAGTAATTTCGTTGATTTTCTTGTTTTTGTGTTGCAGCGCTTTGTGATTGGCTTAAATATCTCGCGTCACTTTCTCAAGCAATCAGAAGTATAACCCTAACTTAGCAACAACTTAGCAACTTAGCACCAGATACATATCATTGGTTCTTTGGATAATCTGCCTCTGTTCGACTGCGAGCCGCCTCTTAGTTTTCTTTTTGTTAGTCGGGCGAAAGCACGCGCGCGAGTGGTACGCACTACGCGGATTCGCCACTCGCGCGCATACTCTCGCTTACCCTGCGAGCAGTGAATTCTTCTACGCCGAGCTACGCCGAACGAGAGAGAAACCACTGCGAGCATCCGTTAGTTCCTTTGATCGAGCCGCCGTCCAGTGCCATGGACGAATAAATTAATTTTGAACCGGTAAAACAAGTTTGCAAACTTGTTTAGCCTCTCGCGCAAGCACTCATCCACGTAACTGCTGCGTTTAAGCGAGTCCGCTATGTAACAATCAAAATGGCGTCCAAGGTGACGAAGACATTTTTGCCACGAAACAACGGCACGGGCTACAATTTTCCCGCGAAACAACGTCAAATGCATCAGGTGGGTAGTGATGTGACTGCGCATGCTCGATGGAAAAGCAAACGGATGCTCGCAGTGGTTTCTCTCTCGTTCGGTGTAGCTCGGCGTAGGAGAATCCACTGCTCGCAGGGTAGCTCTCGCTCGACCAACTGAAAGAAAAATAATAGACAGCTCGCAATGTTCCTCTGTTTTGATGAATGGCTAGTGAAGTTAATCTGTTTTGATTTTACGACACTCCAGTCAGGAAAACCGCTGTAAAATTAAATCTCACCAATTCTCTGCCATTTTTATCGGTGTAAGAATTCCAGAATGATCCCTGCAACGAGGAAGACAGCTTGTATTCTGTAACCCTTTCGTTGCTAATTATATCCCCCTGGGTACTGACAGCACAGACTACAAAAAATGTTCCAAAATCCACCTGTAACCAGTCATCAGTCCCGGCTGCTGTTAACGCACACCAGGCATCGCCTCTAGTATCGTAGAGTCGACCGTGAGTGGGCATGCATCCAGAGCTGTAATACGAGGAAGCTGTCATCTGATTGTCAGGTATTTTATCGGTTGTGGAAACGCCAATAGCTTTAAAGAAGCAGTCATCTATGGATAAATATAATTTAATCATGTAAGGTTCCATTTTATAATATTATTTTTTTGCGTTTATCATACTGTAACACAATTTTCGAATCTGATTGGTTAATTGCACCCGATTGTGAGCGCTGAGAGAGTAGTTGCACTTGAAAATGGTCATTTTTCATGTATCTCAAGCATACACTGTTGTCAAGTTTGTTCTGTAATATATATAATTAACTGGTAACAGGACTTCGTGTTGTCCAATTATGATTGTAATGCGACTCGACATTAAAGAAATGGTATGACTACAAACCGAAATGAACTTTACTCAGTCCTTTTCCTAGCTTAATTCTGATATATGATGACGATTAACCCTCGGACGTACACGCAAACTTATACCCCCTTGGGTTTTTGCGATGTTGCAATATTTCAAAAATATTTTACATCTAATAGATAGCCTGTGATGTGCTCTACAAGATATGATAAATATTATGGGTTGTGGCCCTGCTGGGGTCCGTGACGTCACCCAAAATAGCCGCCAAGATGGCCGCCATCTTGGATTTTACTAAAAATTCAAATTTATCGGGAAAATGCAGAAATTGCAAATATTTTTTGCTACGGTTGCAAAATAACATACAATTGAACATTTTGATGCTTTTGGTAGCATTTTATATGTTTTTACGCCGAAAAAAGGTGAATAAAAAGCATTTTTATTAAAAAAATGGCTTGACCCCATGCTATTTGTGACGTCATATGTCGTTACCATAGCAACCGGTTGTCGCCAAACTTAACCATAATGTCTCTGTAGGATACACGGACAGCTACTGAAAACGGGATGTGCTAATCTTAAATGGTCTTGAAATCGTTAAAAAACCTAAACGGGGGGTGCCCCCCCCCCCCCCTGTTACGTCCGAGGGTTAAATGAAGTAGTGGGTAAAAGTAAAAAAGCACACGAGACAAAGGCGGTATGTTATCGGTATTCATTCATGCACCTGACCTGGTGACCCTAGTTTGAAAAATTGATCTTCCTTACTTGATATGGCCCCAATGTCTGTTTGTATAAAATATTTTAAATGAATGTCTGAAATGCTATTTTCTATGCCAAATGTTATGCGAGTGGGTCTATTCGACCTGGAATTCGAGGGCAACAGGTTTGTCAGTCACATTTGACCGTTTAGTGTTACCCTCGCTAAACAAAGTCGATTTATTAAGAGACAGTCTCCCTAAAAGACCTAAAACCGTTCCACTCGAAGAGTCAGAAATAGTTTTGCTTCATATTATTACCATCAATACTACTATCTATCCTTAAGCCCCGTCTACACGAACAACTTTTATGTGGCAATTTTCTATGTGGCAATTTTTAATTGCCCGTGTAGATGTTGAAAAATGACCAATTTTTATGTGACAACTGTATTTGCTGAAAAAGCTGGCGTGTTAGTTTTTATGTGACAAATAAAAATTGCCACATACCGATAATTGTCCGTGTGGACGAGACGCCACATAAAATGTGACAATTATATCGGCCTCATCTGTAGAACCCATTCCCTCCGCTGTGCAAAATTATTACTGACGCAAATTAACAACAAATATTTGTCGATCATCTGCACGGGCAAATAAAAATGGTTTGGTGGAAAACACGGGGCCGAGGTCCCAGGATCCCGGGATCCCGGGGTCTCAGGGTCTGTGGAAAACACGGGGTCCCGGGGTCTGTGGAAAACACGGGGTCCCGCACGTTTATTTTAATTATAGAGAAGTAAACAAGCAATAGGTCTTTATAACGCGGCGGCCATGTTGACTCCCGGAGAATAAAATGCTTTTTTTTTGCCCGCCCAACCTCGTGTTCAACTTTTTCCCTGCGAGGCTGGGCGGCGTAAATCTTTTGTTTTTATACAAAATGGCGAGGCGTAAGAAAGACAGGAGCTTATGGTCATTATTGAGTGGACTCAAGCTCAGTTGTGGAACAACTTACCCACAGAATTAAGACAAGCGTCTTCGACAAAGCTAAGTCGCCATAGTTTTTAAGTAAAGTTTTAAATATATTTTTGAACACGGCCCCCATGAAAAGCAGTTTTCATTTTTATATTGTACCTCTTATTTGTAGTTAGGAAGTTAGGTAGCTAGCTGATTTCTTTATTCACGCAATAAGTCGCAATCGATGACACATGATCATCAGCCGAATACTCCCTGGCGCTCACTTTAAGATAATATTTTTTTTATCCACGCTTTTTTATTTAAATGAAAGACGAGAAATGAAATAATATCAAATATGCTTTAATAAATAAATTTAAGCATTTTAATTTGCTTTCAAATTGCCATTGAGTCCGATACAATTAAAGTTTGCAAATGCGAGGGAACGATTTTCTGTCCGATGAAATAAATAAATGATAAAGAAATGATGAAAAGATCGATGTTAAGCCATACAGTGCGAGTTTGTTCTCAACACAAAACCTCAAAGTACATTCTAAAGGAATTAAGTAACGCTGTTTTTAGCGTTTCTTTAGCGACTCCGAAATGGTTTGAACGACGTTAGCGATCTTGTGGTCGACTTGCGTTCAACAAAAAAATATCACGTGATGAACTTTTTTCAAACCGCGGAGTGGAACCAACGCCGAAGCGGGCTGATTCAAGAGGGTGGTAATGGGTTTTTTCGTGATCCATGAAAGTCCTTTTTTTCCCGTGAATTTTGAAATGGCTATTTTTTTTCTCTTGAAACGTGATTTGGTTACATACTCGTGAACCGTGAATCGACTTTTTTTCATGAGCACTGCAAAATGACTGTTGTTTTTTTCTCGTGAAATGCGACTGTAAACCGTGATTCTTTCTTCCTCGCAAAAAATTATCCAGTAACCGTTTAACTACGCCGGTGGTAAATTGCGTGACAAATGCATGACGGGGACTGATCGTCAAGCAACAACCAACCAAACAGACTAATGGCCGGAAGGGACTATTGCAAGTACAATAGTCAAGTCTGCAACTACAGTATGACCAACCAGGGACTTGCAAGGTTAACCAAAAACATCAAGGAAATAAATCCAGTCATGACAATTAATCCAGAAGCTCTTCTCACCGTGAAAGTAGAAAACCTACACGCCGTTTCGCATTTCAAGCATCCTACCTGCCCAAAAACAACGGGCCCAAAAAACGGATTAGTGTTCGGCAGCGGAATCAACAGTCCAAAACAAAACTTTACACGGCAGTCGATAAAAATCCTCATCGGGTGTAATGTCCAAATTAAAACATAAAATTACGGTAAAAACCCTTACTACTAAATTTGCACAACCAGCCTTTATGATACGCCACGCGAATTTGAAATTTTAACGTAACCAATGCGCGCGCCTGTAAAAACTGACCAATCCAAAATAATTTTAATACTCGCGCTTGTGCGTAGTGCGTAACAGGCGATCCGTCACGCAAAAACAGTCAATAAAAACCAGGCTTAACTATGCCACACAGCCGGAACTTACATTGTACATGACTTTATTATAGCTGCTTAAATTCAGCAAAATCTTCCTTTCTTTATAGTTATTGGAAACGTGCGGGACCGGTAATTTCCACAGACCCCGTGTTTTCCACAGCCCAGCAGCGTCTAATTAATAAGGCTGTGATGGTGTATAAATCTTTGTATTGTCTTGTGCCTGATTACCGTCTTCAAAATTTATACCACGCAGCGATACATTTAATTTCTATAATCTTAGAGACTGAAAATAAGCTGGCTGTTCCCTTGCCACGTACTAATTACTATGAAAAACAGCTTTCGTACAGCGGGGCTGTCCTGTGGAACAATTTGCCCTCTGATATAAGACAAGCTAAATCCTTAACTAGCATGCAGCAATTGCTTACTTCTCATTTAAACACGGCATTCTTTAATCATTATTTATACACGGTAAAAATCATCAGGTACAATAAATTCCTATACAATAACTAACATACTAAAACCTTAAAATCCTAATCTTAACATTAAATATTAACTTACAACAATATGCCACGTAAAAACCTGATTTCCATGAATGCCGTGTTTAAAAATTATAATAGAGAAGGTGTTTAAATTCACTTAATGAACAAGACTCTCTAATGTTACAGGGTAAGCTGTTCCAAACGGTTGCCCCGCTGTCACTAAAACTATTTTTCATGTAGTTAGTTCTGGGAAAGGGGACATTCTGGAACTAATTCTTTCCATCCCCACATATTTCTCGGTGCCTGTTTATATGATAACGCGACGAAATTTCTTAAGTTATTCCGGAATGAGTTCATTCCGGTTTTCAATCCGAATGAAATTCTCGTTCTGGTATGACATTTCATTCTGGTATCATGTAAACTGAAAACGATCTTCGCTCCGAGATGAAAACCGCAAACCGTGTAGTCTGGGGCGAGTGGCGCATGCGTATCGTTTTCAAGATGGCAAACAACTTGCGCCATCTTTGTTTTCTGATCTGGCGCAAAAACCACGCGAGCAAGAACGCCTTAGGCTGAGCCAGTCGATTTTGTCACTGTGAATGCAGTACGAACTTCATTCTGGAACGAAACTCACTCCGGAATGAAACTCATTCCGGTATCATGTAAATAGCTCCCAAGATACCCCGTTTTAAAGACAAGTTGCTTCTGACTATGCCACAACCGGTGGCACGTTGTCTTTCAGACCACCGTTTTGTGGCAGACAGACAGATGTTTTCTCAACTGCATCCTTTTCTCTCTTCAGTTCCCTCACAATCCTCTATTTTGGAAATGTCTGCCGAGGGCGCCAACCTGACTTCAATTGAAGTTTAACCCTCGGTATTTGATGTTTGGTTAAGGGTTATTTCTTAAATACTTCCGTTTAGTTGCCTTATCAAGTCCGCCTTTCCATCCTTTGCTAGAAAAATACTAGGGTTAGAGGGTCTTTTGGTACCCAGTACTGATCAGAACCAGTTCCCATTTATTTTATTTAAGGAAGACAGGAGACTGAGTACAAGTTAAGAAGAGACTGGGAACGAGAATGTGTCAACTTCAAATTTCGAGGCCATTGTGGCCATGCAACCCAACCTCTCCACTTAAACCAGAATTCCATCTCTCCCTCCCCCGTTGCTAAGATTTTGTGGTGCACCCTCCCCCGAGCTTCGCGAGGTTCTGCGAGACACGTATTTCTAGTTTACGAGAAATACTGAAGCGTCTGAAAGAGAACAAGGAGCAAAGGACCGCGAACGAAAATGCTGCTGGAATACGTAGGATCTATAGAAGATCTGATAAACAACGACAACAACAACAACGACATGATATTTCAAATTCTTTGCCTATTACTCATGGTCACGCGCCGCTGTGACGTGGGTCAATTGGCAAACATTTGGATTCGAGCTCTCATTGTTGCCATCACCACGTGCGATTTGGTAGAGAATTGGCGTTCGCGCTAGTTTTACTATCTTTTTGCTGCTACACCGTGCTGACGAGACCCAACCAGGTCGAAACAGCTGTCCACGGTTGCATTTTGGCTTTCAGTTTGGGCTCTATCATGTCGTTGTCGCGTTAATTGTTCTACGTAGTATCAGCTTTGCTCACCATGTCTGATTTTGGCATTTTTGCACAACTGATGAAGTCACCATGTTATTTGCTTCTGCCCCTTTTTTTCCTGCCGTAAGGATCAGTTTGCCATTTTTGTTTCACTTCAAGTATTAATGCCGATCTAGGTCTGGAAACCCAGATCCGACCATTCTCAACGGTTTGTTGCAGTGATCGTGCATTCTATGTTTCTTTTTATACTAGTTCCAGGCTCTTAGGACACGAAAAGTTCATTTTTGACCAACTTTGGACGTCCAAAAAAATACTTTTCGTTGCTTGACCATAACGTCAATTGGAAAATTATGAATCAGTGGAACATGGACTTCATACACCTTATTCCAAAATGGCGGCCAATTTATTATTCTTTTATATGTATGTTAATTAGCCCTTGTTGCCTCGTCAGCATGTGCAAAATACAACAGAATTTTCACGAGAAAATGAGGTAAAGAGGGCTAATTGGTATGCATACAAAAGAATAATAAATTACCTGCCATTTTGGAATAAGGTGTATTTTGTAGTATAAAAAACGGGTCGAAAATTTCTTTTTTTATTTTCCACCTAGCTCCGTTTTCTTTGTTCTTTTCAGGGGAATATATCACATAACCCCGTTCATTACAGTGTCTGAAAAGCTGGGTGCGGCTTTGATTGTAACAGGGGAGAGGCGGGGCTGAAAACAATAGCTGATAACAATAGCAAAACAAAGGATTATATATTCCCCTCAACATATTCCCCTCGCCTTAGTCCCCTCGACTTATTCCCCTCATAATAGAATAACACAAACGGGAAGACAAAATAGGGCGTAACAAGGAAAACGCTCTAGCATCGGTCAATATTTTTTGTTTACAAAAAAGACAACTTCATCAATCATATTCCTACGTAATTAACTTGCCGGTCGCGACCAAAAAGCGAAATGTTAATAACATTATTCGATGGTATCGTACCTCGATTCAGGTTTCGGGTCTTCAATAATGTATGACGCCTCGTTTTACGCTTGAACCTGAATATGTTTCTGCCGCTTTCCCTTGGAAAACACACCGCAACCACTCCATTGATCTTCGAAAGATGAAGGCGGGCAGTTGGGCCATGGCGAGACCACGAGTACTGCTCATACATTTTCTTCTCTCTCTCTCTCTCTCTCTCCTTCTACTCATAACAAAGCAACGTGCTCAATGCAAATTTGGCAAAAGCAAAACATGTTTACCGTCTCGCTTCGTAATGTGCCGTGATCCCAATGCGGCCTTGCGGAATCATGCTTTTTTGCATTTGAATTGATCGGAATGTTACTCTCCGAAAAATTAATAGTTTCTTTGTTTTAGAAAACCTCACAAGGTGGAAAATAAGGATGTTATTGACCAGTCCCTCGGGGATATGTGATATATTCCCCTCGTGGCGTACCTCGTGGCGTACCCGAGGGCTACGCCCGAGGGAACGCCACGAGGGGAATATATCACATATCCCCTCGCTCCTGGTCAATAACCCTTACATAGGCACATTAACGTGAATGATAATACATAGTTACACGTGATCAACTATTAGAACAGTTGAATTGAATCACTACTCAAGTAAATTAAGGTCTGGGTTAAAATTGTTTTGATCTTTTAGTTTATTTTCCAAAACTCGCCCTTTGAAACGTAATGAAGGAACAAATGGTGGTTAAATGATATAAAGTATAGAAACTAGAATAAAGAATTTCAAAGTGTCTGGTCACGTGGCTGACACACCCTTTATCTCGAAAAAACACAAATAAAGATTTCCACCACTAGCTGCATTCCCAGATTTAGTTTTTCTTTATAAAAACAATCCAGCATGGGCAGGGATTAGGAAACCCGGCTGGAATGGTTCGGACCGTTGCACTTGTCAGGTGTTATTTCCTGTTTTTTACTAGCGCCAGTTCTACTCCAACTTGAAATCGGTTCAAAAGAAAACCGTTAAATGGTTTTCTCTCATTCCACCCGCTGTTCCAAGAACAATACTGATAGCCATAGTTAGGACGTAAAATTTGTTAAGAAAACTATTGTTTACTGGTGGGAATTTTGAGTCAACAGATTTCTTACAAAATTGGGTGTGAATGGTCACGTGGTGAAAAAATTCAGTATATTATATATACATTTTGAACAGTTTATGTTTGCGGTTTGGCCTAAATTGTTATCTAAGAGATACCTCTGAATCCGTTTACGTTAGACCACCCCCTTTTAAATCGACAGGGACCCAGGCCTTAATTCACTTGAGTAAGAAGAACGAAGAGGAACGAAGGGAAAACGGGAAAAAATGGAGGAACGATGAAGAGATGAATAATTTCCAGTGTAACTTCTCATAAAGGCAATTAATTTATCGATAATAAGCTGTAAGGGAGCAAGTGTCTTGGAATTTTTGAAAAAGAACAAAGCGACCGCGATAGAGTATTTTTTTTCTTAATTAGTTATCCAGCTTGCGCTTGATTGGATAGCTTAAACAGAGATGCAGACCGTGCGCCCAGCTGTTTCAGGCACGCCCCAAAACGCAGAAAACTGAAGCTGAGCCACTTACTGCATGTTCCTGTCATCACTTATTTTGGTGTCAATAAGAGTAAGAGTGTGTTTTCATCTAAGGTTATTTTTCGCCTGGGTATCAAAACAGTTTCTTTACCTTTAGCTTAGGATCATTACAGATGTCCGATTTATAGGCCTTAGCACCAATGTTACGAAACTTATTTGAATTTCACATTTGAAAGTGACGTGGGCCAACACCGATCAGAAGAATAAGACAAAATACCGCACTTAACTTTTCAAAACAGTTAACATCTGCAATTTGCATAATGAAAAAATTAGGCTTGTTTAAACATGGGAGAGGACAACTTGAGAAAAAACTTGAAGAGAAAAACACAGAACTTTGGCGAAAAGTTTATTCAAATAAACATAACTTTGCTTTCAATTAAAAGCAAAATGTGTAAACCTTTTATTTTTTATTTTGTAAATAAACGGCAGATGTTTACAAAAACTATTACATTGCAAAGTTAAAAAGGAATATTTCAATGGAATAATTTCGTAAATCCACAATCAAAAATATGATTTACCTTACCGCGATGCACGAGGCTAGGAATGATTGAAAAATCCCAAGAGAATCCGTCGCTCGGTTGTAAGAATGACATTTTTTTAGTTCTTTAAACGGTTTAATTTAGTCTTCGTAAAAACCGAACTCGAAAGACGATTTCGTCCCCTTCATGTTTTCCAGGGTACACTCTATCGGCGGTTGAGTATTCTTTAAGGCATTTTTTCTTCATTTTGATCTCTAGAAAGGTATGTTTTCACTCGAAGAAATAAAGTTTTGAAACAAACAAGGCTTGCAAAAACTTTGACACGTCCGTGCAAGGCTGGAATCAAACCATTCTAAGCGCAAGCGATCTGTGCCGCTTGGCGTGGGACAGAAGATTAACTCGCATAGATTTTCTATAACTGTGATTCTCCGCTGTAGCGTTCTTCGGGGGGCAGTACGCAGCTCTTACAAGGTCTTCCCTGATTTGCTGAGAAAACTGACAATAGAACAAACAACACAACAATGGACCCTAGCCCTGAAAAACAATAGAACTGCGTGATACCCAGGTCCAATAAAATTAGAGGTTGTTGAGAGCTGCGTGGTGTCTGCGCGAAGGACCTCCACCGATAACGTTAATTGTAACGTATATGTGATAAGTTTGTCATTGATTGAGTGATCCATCACAATCTTTTCATTTGTATGATTTCCAAGTACTTTTTTGGGCTTTTGGATACATTTTCACCCATTCAAAGCTTTGTACTTGGTGGTGATTGTTTTTGCAGATGAGTAACATTCTTACCTGCAACTCGACTCCGTATTTCCTGTATTTGCTCCTGGGTCAAGCTTTCGTTGTAGATTTGCATCTGAGTTATCCTGCCTTTCAGATGCCTATTATCACCAATCATTACTCCCATTCTAACGTCACCCTGCGTGGCCAATTCAAGACCTGCTCCAATGTTTAATGTCTGAACTGTGACTCCATCAACCCATAACTTGGCTTCGCCTGATGTTTGGTCGTAAGATGCACCAACAAACCTCCAAATGGTGCCTAAATTGGTTTTCAGCAAATAATTAACATTGGAGTAGTCTCTTCGGTTGAAGCGGACAAACAGTTTCGCCGATGCTGCCCAAAAGTGCACTCCCCAGTCACCACCACTGGCCATGTAGTTAAAAATAGGCCCGTCCTGGCCTTCATATTTCAGCCAGCATAAAATAGTCATCGAGTTACGTACGTCCAATTTTCCTCCGTCTGTGTTTGAGAACTCGATGTAGCTATTCGAAGTTCCAGAAAATTGATAAGAGCCGTCATTTTGATCATGAGGTCCAGTTGCCAAAATAACCCCACTGGGGATCCCTCGGTGTACTCCGCCTTTGATTTCCTCAGTACCATAGGTTCCATTGAGAGGAAAATATGCAACGGGATCTGGAACTTGATGAAAAAATATTATCTTGACTGCGTTGTAACAGTTAGTGAAGCAACTAAAATTGTAACTGGCGAGTGCGCGCATGGATGGATGTAATTGAAACAATAACTTGGAAGCTTTAAGCGTGTAGGTGCGTAAAAATTTGGGTGTCAGTAAAACGCGGGGTCGGGGTCGGGGCCGGGGTCGGGGTGGGATTAGGTCTAGGATTAGGTGTGGGATTAAATATAATCCCTTTACCTAATCCTGACACTATGCCCAATCCCATACCTAATCCTAGACCTAATCCGACCCCGACCCCAGCCCCAACCCCGCGCATTACTGACACCCTAAAAATTTAGAATTACAACATGCATATTGGAATATAGATTAAGCAAGTTTGGCCACTTCGAAAAATACCATAATACTCTTTAAAGTGCAGGTTTGGGTGGTGCTTGATGTAAGCCAGATTTTTTCAATTTCTTTTGTTGTCAACACGAACTGCACGTGTTATGCTTCAACTTCTTGTCAATTTGCATACGGTGCACATTTGTAAACGAACACACAATGCTATGTCCAAGCGTTCCTACATGTACTCTGAATTCCATTGTGCCATTCTAACAAAGGAGACTTGAATTATTACACCCCGGTGAGGCTGAGCCTGCACATAAAAGATTATTATGTTATTTTTCGAAGTTGCCTGTCTAACATTAAAATATGTAAGAAATCGAATTTCTAAGACTTTCCACGAAATTTAAAATTTATCTGATTTTTACGGACAGCTGATATCTTAAAAAAGACTTTGTTATAGTCGAGGATTATGGATGCCAGTAGGGATAAAGGGGATGGTGCCAGTGCGATATGGCTTGCAATTTAGTCTAAACGAAAGCGAGCTTTGAAAACGTACCGCCGGTCAGGGAAAAAACTCAAATTTAAAACTTATTGACGACAAGCGCTAGTTATGCCTAATCGGAGGTGAAATTTCTTAAAGTGCCTATAACGCTTATTTTTGTTTTTCTTATCACAAATATCGATTCTATATCAAGTAAACAATTAAGTGGTGGTATACCGTCCGTTTGATTTGAGTTTTGCGTCTGTGAGGTTTATATCACCAATATGATAATGGCTGTGAAGTAATTCCAGTATTTTATATTGTTTTCCTTGGGAATTCGACTATAGCTATTGACTGATCAATTCACAACATTTGCTAAAATTGCTTACAAAACCATCATGACAATATGAATGTTTATAAAATGTGATTTATCACTACCAGCATGTTTTTGTATAACAAATGGATACAGGAATGACATGACATTAATTAGCATATTGGAAATGTAAACCTCTATAACTCACAGACACAAAACTCAAATCAAAAAATATTCCACCACTAAATTATTCACTTGATGTAGAATCGATATTTGCGATAAAAAAGATAAGGGCTATAGGAACTTAAACCGTGGGTTTGTTAATCCTAGGTTGAAATAGTGTTTGTGGTCAGAGGAGCGGTTAACCTCGGGTTAACTCACGGTTAGTATCCAATGATAATCTGAAAATTATTTTGAAGTCGTTTCGCTCGATCAATTCAAAATGTTTCGGGCATAAAATAGTAAAATATTGTATAATTCAAAGTTTACTCGATTTTTAGCTAAAGGATGCTCTTCTGAGAAGATTTATTTAACAATTTCAAGGTCAAGCAACACAGGTAAGTCACATCCACGGATTTGCATTCCTATGGCTACAATGACTTTGTGTGTATTTTCTTTCCATTTTAAACTTGAAAATATCACTGCTGTCGAGGTCATCTGCGTAAAAGAAACTCCTGGATTGGAATTAAAAATGTAAATGTAAGTGGAAAGTGCTTGTGAGTTTATTTCACTATATTTCTCAAGCTTTTTAACCATCGTAGCTCAAATACAGTTTCACAGATTTTGGAATAACTTTTGATTGAAATACACTAGATTTGCATCATTTCAAAGAAAGGTGAATTGATACAACACTTTTTTTATTTAGGACATTTTCACTATCTATTTAGTATATTTTTACGTTATTTGTGGTGTAATATTATAGCAACTTTTTGCTCGTTCACTAAACGTATTAAACGTGGCTGAAAGGTGTACTGACACGACGAGATGCAGTGGTGTAAAATAGAGAAGAAAGGCAATAATGGTTATTTACAAAAGAAAGGATTATTTTCAGTAACTTTCAATTTCGCACGCCGGCGCCTTGTTTAGTGATGGGTTCAGCGGTTCGTTGGAGTCAAGCTTTTGTGAGCAAGTTTTCCGTCTCTCATGAATTTGATTTCAAGTATCATGTGAAAACTATTCCGCGTGGTGTTGTGAAGTTCGTTGGGAAATTGGGCACTAGGCTACGAACTAGCCAATTACGTTGCGAAGTACAGAACGTAATTGGCAACTTGGAAACGAAGTTCGCAACTTCATTCCCACCGAAGTACATGTGTGACCTCTCACGCGAAAACGATACTAACGGCTATCCGTGCGAGCCGTTCGCTTGCCGTTCACGAACGGTAGGAGGCCGTTCGAATGCCGTGATTAGCCGTTCAAAAAATATGTTCACCTCTTTGAACGGCTGCTCCTAGCCGTTCAAAAAAAATCTTAAGCCGTTCTAACGGCTATTTTGATGGAAAATTATACAGTACCTCTATTTGCATTATCAAAGACTTTCCCTGTGTAGTCAATATTTCCATCATCTTAATAATACAAGACAGTTATGTACTTTGGCGGGAATGAAGTTGCAAAATCGTTTCCAAGTTTCAAATTACGTCACGCACTTCGCAACGTAATTGGCTAGCTTGTAGTCTAGAACCCAATTTCCCAACGAACTTCACAACACCACGCGGAAAAGTAATGTGAAATCAACTGTAAGGGCGAAGACAAAAATCAGACCAAATGATCGGTTCCGAATGCTCTATACCTGTCCCGTTTGATTAATAGATTTCTTTTTTCGCGTGGGCAGATAGCCTTAATATTATTGACCTTAAACTGGACTGAACAGTGAGAGAGGAGCTAGAGTTGTGAACTGACAGATCAGTCATTTGGTCGGATTCTTCAGCTGTTACGTTCAACATTGAAATCAAGGGCGAATTGTTATTGAATTTCTGAAAAGAGGGGGTGGGGGAGGGGGGGGTTTCTGTTTTTGAAAAACATATTATGCAAGCCAACTTTCTTGGTCAAAATATCCTGCAGCTGCGAAAGTCCGAATTGTTTTGCAAAATCATTTCCTGCATTGACATAGCTAAAGGAAAAGCGAAATAAGGCCTGATAGCAGGTTATATTTCATGTTGCAATTTTGACCGTCTTGCCTTTCTCTAAGCGAAAATTGCATCCCAAGGAGATGAATTACACTATTTACAGCGGTCTTACCCAAAGCGATATAAAAGGAGTCACCTCAAGGAATAAATTATCACTTCGAGAAAGAAGTTGTTCGTTCAACTCGATCATGGCCGAAGCGAACCAAGATTTACAAGCTCCAGAAGCTGAAGTGCCTCAAGTGCCTCAAGTGCCTCAAGTCCAGCAGCCTGCTCAAGATAATGTGCAACAGCCTGCTCCCCCTGGCGCCGCTCAAGGGGTAGTTTTCTTGCCTTTTTCTTTGTTCCCATTTCCGTGGTTTCTTCCTCCGCCCACGTGTCATTTATTTCATAGTGGTCTTCTCTGACTCCGGAGCAGAGGTTGGTTTTTCGTGGCAATTGTTTTTCACGTTTCCTTGCTCTTCCTAGTGTTTTTGTCAGTTACAGGGACGCAAATTGCTAAATTACTCGTTCCCTGGTATTTTATGGTTGTGGCTCCAGAGCAGAAGTTATTTACGGCATTTGGCATTTACCTGACTCTGTCGAGCGTTTTGTTTGTTACAGGGACGCAAATTGGTAAATTACTCGTTCCCTGGTATTTTATAGTTGTGGCTCCAGAGCAGAAGTTATTTACGGCATTTGGCATTTACCTGACTCTGTCGAGCGTTTTGTTAGTTACGGGGACGTAAATTGCTAAATTACTCGTTCCCTGGTATTTTATAGTTGTGGCTCCAGAGCAGAAGTTATTTACGGCATTTGGTATTTACCTGGCTCTGTCGAGCGTTTTGTTAGTTACAGGGACATAAATTGCTAAATTACTCGTTCCCTGGTATTTTATGGTTGTGGCTCCAGAGCAGAAGTTATTTACGGCATTTGGTATTTTCCTGACTCTGTGGAGCGTCTTTTTTTGTCAGTTACAGGGACATAAATTGCTAAATTACTCGTTCCCTGGTATTTTATGGTTGTGGCTCCAGAGCAGAAGTTATTTACGGCATTTGGTATTTACCTGGCTCTGTCGAGCGTTTTCTTAGTTACAGGGACGCAAATTGCTAAATTACTCGTTCCCTGGTATTGTATTGTTTGTGGCTCCAGAGCAGAAGTGTTTATTACGGTTTGTTGGTTACATATACTCGTATCTGTTTTATCTTGTTTACTGGTAAATTATTTATCTGTTTTCCGCTATGTTTGTTCGTTTCCTGCTGCCTACTTGTTTTCGGCTATTTATTTATTTGCTTTCTGTTTTGTTCAATGTTTGGCGCCTCTAGCCCCATGGCTTAAGTTTGTTTTGCGGGAATTTTCTATCTCAATCCTATGTCTGGGTGTTATTTCGTTGTCAGGAAGTATCCTGGTTGTGCAAGTATATTTTGTGTTAATGCAGTTAAAGTTGTTTTTTATTATAGGTTATAATTTTCACTATATTTTTGCCTATGCGTATTTTGTTTTGTCTCGATTTCATTTCTTCTCCGTTTTGCTTCTCGTTTTGTTTTATTGTGTCATGCTGCGTCTATGGATTTATTTGTTGTATGGCCGTTTTTGTTTCCTGGCCTTGTTTAAGGTTTTAATTATCACGTTTTGGCTTATTCTATTCAGCCTCTATTGTTCTTTGCCCCTTGTTTTTAGCCCCTTTTTTCACCGCTGCTCGTTAGAATTTGTTTCATGCACTGATGCGCACATCCTTTTGCACCTCCTTTATTCTGTATTTGCATATATCCTTGTTCCCTTCGCTTCAAGCCTATTTTCCTTTACGCGTGTTTATGTTTCGCCTTCCTTTATTCCCTTACTCTTGGAATGACTGTTTGGAACGGGAGTCTTATTCCCTCTCGGATTACCGGGGCTCCAAGCTGTCATTCCCTGAGTCCCGTCGCGCTTGCCCCTTTTACCCTCTCACACGCCTTTTCTTTTGTCTTTCCCTTGTAGCCTCCCATTAAGCGCCTTCTAGTCGGTCATTTTTTCCATTCCATACTGGGAGATGTCGGATGATTTCAACCCTATTAGCCATTCTGCTCCCCACCTGCGTTGGGTTTATTATAGGGGTATGCCTTTAGACGTGACTCAGGGAATGACAGAGCCCTGCAACAAGCATATTTCTCCAGCTTTCCTTAAAGAAGTCCTTCACGGCTCCTCTAACGTCCTCTCCCCCAAAACGTCCCCTACCCCAGTAATAGGCGTGTTTTAGAATGGGACAGGACTCTGTGTTGGCCCCACTACTGCTTCTTTTAGTCTGGGGTCTCTTATAGTTTAGTATGGGTATTTTAAATTGGGGTCCTTAGTTTAGTGTGGGTATTTTATGTTGGGGTCCTTAGTTTAGTCTGGGTATTTAAGATTGCGGTCCTTAGTCAAGTCTCGGTTGTTTGTGTTACGGGGAACCCGTTTGCATCTTTTCTGTGGCCGCCATTCTTCCATAACTCAAAGGAGTATGGGTAAGACCGGTGTAAATAGGATACTATTTACAGCGGTCTTACCCAAAGCGATATAAAAGGAGTCACCTCAAGGAATAAATTATCACTTCGAGAAAGAAGTTGTTTGGTTCGTACTTGCTCATGCGTCGCGTTCAGCCTTGTGTCATCTTGCCTGTACTCCGCTCCTTTTGGTCACTTTCTATCCCGCCCTTCCCTCCCTTTGTATACTAACTTTTTGCCTCCGTATTCGAAAGTGGCCGCCATTCTTCCATAACTCAAAGGAGTATGGGTAAGACCGGTGTAAATAGGATACTATTCTTACTAATGCTTATTTATGAGCGAGAAATGGCGATCACCTCCGCGAAATCGCGAAATCCAGATTTTGATCGATGCTTAGAGAAAGTCGCTTGAATATGTTATTTTCTTACTTATCAGTCGAAATAGAAACTTGCAAATATTTGAAACTCTCAAAAGAGCGATGGCTTTGCAATTATAATGATTAATTTTTTTCTGGGGCAATGCTAGATAATTTTAAATAACCTCGTGTGTGAAAAATGCGGAAAAGGAAAACAAAAGAAGTAGTTTGTAACTGATTTTGTCGAACAAAAGATAGCCTTAATATTCTTGACCTTAAACTGGACTGAACAGTGAGAGAGGAGCTAAAGTTGTCAACTAACAGATCATCGGCAGTCTTTTAGTCGGATTCTTCAGCTGTTACGTTTAACATTGAAATCAGGGGCGAATTGTTATTGGATTTCTGAAAAGAGGAGGGGGGGGGGTCTGTTTTTGAAAAACATATCATGCAAGCCAACTCTCTTGGTCAAAACTCCTGCAGCTGCGAAAGTTCGAATTGTTTTGCAAAATCATTTCCTGCATTGACATAGCTAAAGGAAAAGCGAAATAAGGCCTGATAGCAGGTTAAATTTCATGTTGCAATTTTGACCGTCTTGCCTTTCTCTAAGCGAAAATTGCATCCAAAGGAGATGAATTACACTATTCTTAATAATGCGAGAGATGCGACCACCTCCGCGAAATCCAGATTTTGATCGATGCTTAGAGAAAGTCGTTTGAAAATTTTATTTTCTTAGTTATCAGTCGAAATAGAATCTTACAAATATTCGAAATTTTCAAAAGAGCGATGGCTTTTTCTGGGGCAATGCCAGATAATTTTAAATAACCTCGTGTGTGAAAAATGCGGAAAAACAAAAGAAGTAGTTTGTAAAATGTTGTCGAGCAAGTAATTAATTTCTGCTAGAAAACAGAGCCGTGAAGAAATGTCCCTTGCTCGAGTTCCAAATCCACAATCTAACAGGTTAAAAAGCCACCAAATTCTTGTCTTTACATGTATTTGAATTTTTTTCAATAACAACATCGTAAAGAAGGGAGAAGTGATTTAATTTGAGCAAGAATCAAACATCGAATAGCTTGTGATAGCGGCTCCTACTAACGGTTTAAATTTAGGGTGCATTCTTTATTAATGAAACAGATTCCGGTGACATAATTTTACAGTAATTTCGTTACAAAAAGAGACTTAGTTCTGTTTTTAAGATAAACGTACCTCCATTGACGAGGATTCCGTGCAGCAGTACTATCAAGCCTTGTGAGAGAAGCCAACCAGCTATTTTCTTAAAAGTTAATAAGATCAGCTGATTAGAATATAGTTAAACACTGCGAAAATGAAACTTCTTCAAATTAAACTAACCTTGGATAATAATGGGGCATCATGGACGCCCATTTTTCAACAGACAACGTTAATGCCTTCAAAATTCAAAGATAAAATGCTGCCTCTGTTTACCATGGGCCTGCTCTTCACAAACAGCGAGGATAAGAAGCCACCTGGAGGTTTATTCCAAGAAGTCAAATTAAACTTGTCAACTTTTAATCGGAATTCCTTGAGACGTTACTATTTAAAGCTTTTGTCAGGGAACGTTATTGTCTAAAAAACAGAAGAAAAAAAAACAAAACGAAACAAAACAACTGGACAAGAAATTTAATTTCGAAGGTTTCGTTATTAATACATGTACTCATGAGTATTGTGAAAAACGCGCGCCTATGGTTTGTTTTATTATCGGTTAACTGAACCAAACAAAGCCTTGTACTGGTCATAACAAATTAATTGAACCTCTTAAGCCCCAAAGTCAAAACAAAAATTCCCACATGGGGAGAAATTGTCAAATTATAAAGAAAATTAATCTTGGGTGATTATTATCTTAATTAGTATGATGTCCCTACTTAATAATCAATAGACCAATTCTGATATATTAAAATTCATACTTGGCTCCGAGGCTTAGGGGAATAAAACAAAAGAAATCACATCGAGGTTCAGGTATGAATAATTTATTTCTTTTGTTTTATTCCCCTAAGCCTCGGAGCCAAGTATGAATTTTAATATATCGGAATTGGTCTATTGATACAGCAAGGAGAAATTTAATACTGATCATTTTGTTAAAGAGCATCATGTATAGAAAATTTCAAGAGAATTTGAGAGCTGAATTTAGATGGCCTTAATATCTCTGCACTTCTACTTCACCGATTTTGCTAAAACTATTGTAGGTATGAGCATGTATAAGTCAATATAAACTGATTTCAGAAATGTAACAGAAATATAACAACAACATATGTCACCGTTTACAATTTTATTCAAAAAATGGGGCCCACTTATGTTCTAATATCACTAAACATATTTTACCCCTGCTAAATCAAAATATTTCATATTATTGCAGGATGATAGCTGCAAGTTTTCAAAATGCCAGTTTTGAAGCCATTGCGTTAAAGCCAAAAAGCCGGTTATGACCCAAACTTTGTCATAGACGAGTGCGTCCGAAATTACAACGGAGCCACCCCAAGGGTTTTAGGTTTTACGTTTTAAAAGTAAATCTTGAAAACAGATGAAATTGAAGCCAAGGCTAAGACTGTTGTTATTCACATAGCATAATCATGCAGCCGACATTTATCCGACGGTCGCTTTTATCGCATTCACCAGTAACCGGAATTATCCTGACAGACTGTAAGGCGCTAGAAAGAAACAAACAAACCCCCACATATTTCAGTGTATTTTGTTTTGTCACGGGTATCGCTAATCGCAAGTTGGTGATACGGTATCCAGAGAATGTAGCTACAGCAGAAAAATAATTACTACATTAATTATCTTTAGTTTATTTTGCGTTTTATTTATCAAAGGAACGTTACCCTTTTCAGTTATGATTTTTTATTTACAGAGAAACTAAGTTGTATATTACGTTTCTAGATCTTTCCATTGTCGCAATTTATCGCGCGTACATTTTAAGCACACGATAGTGAAGTACACGACAGTACTGAAAAATACAAAAGTTTGCGTTGTCGCAAGCAAATCGCAAGCAAAGTTACAGAAAAAAGTTTCAAGCAATATGTTACAAGCAAGGTTTACAAGTTTCAGTTGCTAGTAAAGGTTATGGTACACACGACGATTCGCAACGACGATTTTACCACTGATTTCACTATTACGCGACCCTTCGAATCAAAACTACTTTGAGCAATTTCAATTTACTCTGCCGTCAATCATACCTAGTAGGAGGAGTTTGTATACTCCTGCGTGATCACCAGCCTGCAATGGCGTCCGAAGAAACGAACTCTTTCCATATAAGGTATGATTGACGGCAGGGTAAATCGAACTGCTCAAAGTAGTTTTGATTTGAAGGGTCGCGTAACACTGAAAGAAATGGTAAGCGCAACGGCAAAATTAACGACAGGTATGTTACACGGAACAACTTAAGCAAAATTCGTGTTAATACTTTTTGCGTTGTAAGTCTTTGAAGCCGATTCGAAAACTCGCGGCGCAAAAATTGCGAAGAAAATCGTCCGCGCACCCATGTTTGCGCTAAAAATCGTCGTTGCGAATTGTCCCGTGTAACATCCCCTTAAAACAACAAACCGCAAATTTCAAGTTACTACAGTGACCCACAGTAGTTTCAGTGATTACTCAGGGCAGAACCAAGGTATTTATTTACCGTTATCTACCGTAACGATTTAATAGTTAAGCGCTTTTATTATTCGACATAGCATTCTAACGTGCAAATACGCATCAAAACGAGTGCAAATATTTAACAACTATTCACCGAAGTGGAGGTGGCCGGTAGTTAATATCCACCACTACCCACCTACACTGAAGTGAATAGTTGTTTTAGTATATACTGAAACAGTGAGATAATATAACGAAAATGATGCTTTTTAACTCATTTATTCCTGTCAACGATTACAATTTTCGCGCGCAAATTGCTGGGAGGTGAATAGCAATTGCTATTCCGCGTTTCAGTAGCCAATCAGAGCGCGCCAACAATGCTATCCACTGTCTCAGTATATAGAGCGTTTTCACTTGACGTCATAGCCGCCATATTGGTGTTCCCGTACAAAAGAATTTTAAGTAAGGGCCTGGTCGCACTACAGTCAAAAACAAAATTCAGCCCGTGCAAAAATCGAGGGAAACAAAAGAAACCGCTCCGGTCGGACACTCTTTTTGTGGAATGTTTTTGTTTTATGTCATTTTTTGTTTTTGACTGTATAGTGCGATCAGGCCCTAACTTCTTTTGTTAGGAACACCAACATGGCTGTTATGGCCTTTGTCATTTGAGTCCCACGGGAATGAGTGAAAACGCTCTATACTAAGACACGTTATTACACTCTTCTGACCGCGCGCTAGAACAAACAGTTTCAAAAGCTTAGTTTTAGGAGAAGATTACTGTCGTATAATAAACAATTTATTCAGCGAAAAGTTGTGTAATACGGCTGGGCATTTTTACTCGTCAGTGTTTATTTTTTCTCGCCTAAAGGCTCGAAAAAATAAAAACACGTAAAATACTAGTTCTAATTGAAATTCATTGATCTATAAAATAAATGGAGTAGATTGTCGTAAATGTTTTTATTTCGCTAGCGCTTAAAAAACCCGAGAAATTCGAGAAAATTAAATCCCGTGAAAATCTCATGCCACACGGCCTGTTTATGTGGAGAAAAGTTGTCCCGGGTGGGAGGGTCACCCGCCGACCCGGGTCAACTTTACCGAGCGTTCGCATGACAAAAAAGTTGTCCCGCCTGACCGAGCCAAAAGCTGTCCGTCCCAGTAAAAATACTCTTTTTAAACAATCGACGATGGACTCAATCATGCTAGATGTCCAAGACCACTTTTTAACTTTACCAGACTTCGATTTTTGCCGCCATTTTGACGATAACCTAGCCCGCGCATGCCCTGATTATCTATAGTTGACTGAGTTGGCCCGGTTAGCCAAGCCGAACCGTTTATATGAGAAAAAGTTGGCTCGGCCAGCCGGGTCGAAAGAGGGTGACCCGGCTAGCCGAGCCAACTTTGAGATTCTCATATAAACAGTTCAGTCACCGCGTTTTGTAAGGGAAAGTATGAAAACTTGGCTTGCCCTGGGAAGCTCGGGTGGGCGGGTGACCCGCCTACCCGAGACAACTTTTCTCCCCATAAACAGGCCCTTAGTCCGTGATAGTTTCGGCCACTTTTGAGATTTGAAAGAAATTTTAGATGATGTCCAGCACTAATCAAGTTCAGTTTTGTAGGTACCTACATCACTTGAATAATATGTCTCAGGATTGATTCACTTTGATTATAAATTGCCCCCTGACAATTATAGAGAAAAATATTTTGTTGAATTCTATTGATTGATTGATTGTGTTCTGGTGCATTCGTTAGTGAGTTATGTTATTTTATTTTAATCAGTCGCACCCAACGAGGTTTAGGAAAACGCTTGGAATGGCGTTGTCCTGTTTTTCCATATCATTTTAGTGCCTTTAACCCTTACACTCCCAAGAGTGCCAAAACTCAAACTTCAAGAAAAATCCCAAATTTCATTTTGTAAAATATTGAAAAACAAATGGCATCATGCAAAAGTACTGCCAAAGAGGTTTCATTTGAATGGTCACACCATAGGATCGGGGGTAGAAGCGGAATATTGAATATTGAATATCGTGGTTGAAAACTGAGGAATATTGAATATTTGCCTGAAAAATATACTGAATACGGAATATTTCAATAAAGCGCATGACAAATAGAGAATAGGGAATATTCTAATATAAATTTATTAAAATGCACGTATGCTATATCCCTTGGGCTACAACGAAGAGAGCCAGGATCAACAGTGTCAACCACCTCTTTCCTTGGTGAGCCAAATTCAAGTGAGGCAAATGACAACCCACTGACCGCACAGCTACAATACGAAGTAATATTTTCCACTCGTGATGTCGTCGCTGTGAAGCATGCCAGACGGAGGGAGCAGTTCAGCTTTTTTCTAGCCGTGGTGATGAAAGATCTACCGAATTTATTAGAATTGAACGGAACATACAAGGAGGATCAAACAGTGACGCTGAGAACTTCTGAAGAGGACGACGACCGCCCTAAGGGTCGGTAAGGGTGCGAATGTTATATTGTGATACAGTACCAGGACCGGACGAGATTACACAGAAAAGGCTTCGTTATTTACCTATGGACTCATGCTTTCTCTTGATCCTGTTATGTTGGGATGGTAAGCAGTAGAGCTCGTGGCTAAGCATGGATCACTTACCGATCTTTTATCACATTCATTCCGCATCAATCGCCGTTTCCAGTTACACACCAGAGCGCGTACCACGCAGCCACGCGATTTCACGTCACCGCCTGCTTCATGAACGATTGCACGGAGCGGTCAATAATAAACTCTATTAAAAACTCATAGTGAAAATCATTTGAAAGATAAGAACTCCACCAGTTAAACCCGTTTTCATATTTGAAAAACCATGTTGCAACTGCAGTTGAAACATAAATTTCTGGTAAAAAGGATCGACCTTTTTTTTGCTTTTATTGACGCGACTGTGGGCGTTATAGCGGTTTTGTTCACTGACCCGGGTCCAGTGAACTGAAATTTTTTTTATGGAAATAGAGCAGCATTTGATGATCCATTTGAGTTGTTAACCTTTCACTAGCTGAGGGTTTTCTTTTGTATTCCATATCAATTGTTCCCGAACTATTTTGGGTTAGCCAAATGGTTTACTCAGGTCAGACCAGGTTATGCATGATCTGCAGTGTCGTTTTTGTGTACAGTTTGTGCAACATGGTCGAAGCATGGTAACAATACTTGCGGAAATAATTCAAAAATCAATTCTAACGACAGACAGTATCACAATGAAAACGGACTGTGATGTCTGCTTGAGTCAAACGCCGAACCATGATCCTGAAACCATGGGACATGACAAAATTCGGGTTCAATTCGCAATTTTTCGTGTCGTGTTAAACATTTACTTTGTTGGTTGCGGACTGAGTATGAGTATCGAGACGAGTAAGTCGAGTAAGGCACTTTCGAAAATTAAAAGGAATAAGGAATATCCCAAAAAAAATTAGTAGGGAATGGGAATATTTACCTCGGGAGAGCAGAGGAATACGGAATTCTTTGAGTGTCAATATTTCGCTTCTACCCCCGACAATTGGTAAGAAAGTGATACCAGTGTTTTTACACTGACGGGGTTATCCTGTATAAATATTATGATATTATGTTATTATTATTATTATTATTATTGGGAATTTTTCACAGGGTTTTTTCCCTGGGGCAATATTTCCAGTCAGGTCTCCTCCCGAGACCTTGGACTTCCATCACTTTCCTTAGGATATGTGCCGATCCAAGGGGAGCCAAATTTTGCATTGTTCTTATTCTGTTCTTTATTCCTATTTGCTCTTAATGGCCCGCAAACGTCTTTGATACTGATCCTAACGCTCCTACAACCACAGGTACCACTTTTGTCCTCGTTTTCCATATCCTTCCGATCTCTCTTCCCAAGTCTTGGTATTTTTCATACTTTTCAGTTTCTTTCTGCAATACATTACTATCTCCGGGAACAGCAATATCCACAATGGTTGTTTCCTTTGTCTTCTTTTTCAGGATTACAATGTCTGGCCTCCTGTGATGGATTTCACGGTCGGTTTGTATGGTGAAGTCCCACAACAGTTTTACTTCCTCATTCTCCTCTACGCTTTTTGGGGAATGCGCATACCACTTATTACCGCACTCAACTCCATATTCCCTGCACAACTCCCAATGTATGACCCGCCCAACAACATCATGTCTCCTTTCGTATTCTGTCTGCGCAAGCTTGGGGCAACTACACAGGATATGCCGCACAGTTTCATCATGGCTACCACACATTCTGCATTTGGGTGATACATTTTGGTTTTCGATCCTGGCTTTTACTGCATTTTGTTGTTCTTAATGCCTGGTCTTGCGCGGCAAAAATGAGTCCTTTTGTCTTCTTCTTCAGTTCAGTTATTGTTATTATTATTATTATTATTATTATTATTAAAGCATTTTAATCTGTGCACATGCGCTGAACTGTGAAATCATCCCTTTAAGCTGACTACTGAAGGCCTTCCGAACAGCTTTCCACCGAAACGATACATGCACATGTACGTTGGGCACTCAGGGGCGGATCCAGGATTTTTTTATGGGGGGGGGGGGGGGGGGGGGGGGGTGGCTACGGGTATATGCCTAAGTCTACAATTGTTTTTTTTTTTTAATTGTTGCAATTAAAAAGAAAACTGTTAAAACCGATGCAGGGATTTTATTAAGGTCCATTGAGATTTTGAACGGGAGGGCAATGAGTTTGAGCAGGTGGGCACATGACTGAAAGGGCTGAAGGTCAATCCCCTCTAGGGGGGTCCGGGAGCATGCACCCCTGTGGAAATTTTTAAATTTTAGTCTCCCGGAGATGCATTTTCCTGCATTTTGAAGCACTCACTGTTGCTTGAAACATTGTATTTAGTTTGTTCAATCAACTGAATACAGATATCTGTAGTCATGGACATCAAGTTATCAAGTTGAGTACAAAAATATTGTTTAATCGACCGTTCTGACCTTTTTCCGGTCGCCATAACACACATGGAACTTGTTTGCAACTCAGTGACATCATGCAGAACATAATGCAGAGCACTAAGCTGGCAATGCATTGTGGGGCGATTTCAGTTGTTTGTCACGTTTCTTCTGTACAGGGAGCAACGGGAGGTAAATAAGCAATAACCTCGTTGTTTTTAAGTTGAAATATGCTTTATTTTTTAGAACACACATTAAAAAGGCCAAGTTAGTAAATTATTTAACTTGTTGGTGGCAAAAATAAGGTTTAGGTGTTCAAAGCAGCCGGGCAAAATTGTGTTCACAGCCGGTCAATTTGCCCGTTGCCCGACTGCCCGGCCCTTAATGAAACCCCTGCCGATGGTCTAAAGAGGGGTGGCTAGCCACCCAATCCACCCCCCCCCCCCCCCCCCCCCCTGGATCCGCCCCTGGCACTCTTGTTTTACAATGATGCACTGAGTGGTTTAGTGTTATGGTCTATTCTTAGGTGGTTATGATGTATTTAAACATAAAAAAATGAATTTGAATTGAGGCAAGCGTGGAAACATTTATAAACGTTTACATGCTTACATCAGTTCAAATTCATTTTTAAACGATGATGTATAATTATATAATGTAGGACATGAAGTATATCCATCGTTATGTTCTCTAAATGTTTTCGCCTTTTTTATAAGATAATTATATAGGTTAGCTGACTCCTGAAAGAACGACATAAACAATTGTTTTGCGCTAATGAGACTAGAACGGCACTGACTACTATCTGTGTATTACAATTTTTCCAAAGGGACACTGTCACCAGGGTGTAACAATTCGAATCTTGTAAAGTTCAGCCTGAATTTTTTAAGATCGACGAGGCAAATCCAAAATGGCGTCGATTAATAGCGGCGACCCCGGTCCCGGCACCGTTACTTGCAGGCTAACGAAGTATCCCTGAGGACGGAGAGACTTCCAAATAAAGGGTACGGGGATGCTTGTCGGAAATTTTGAATTAAACTGATAAAGGAGACCAATCTGGACGTGGTTCACCCTCTATTTGATCGAACCTTGTAAAGTACTTGGGCCTAGCGGCCAAGTAGTGGTGAAATTTGCAATCGGGATCTAATGCGCGTGCGCAACTTTAGGGACGGGAATAGGCTTGTTCATTTATATAACCTGTTGTTTGTCGATGCGAGGCGAACGTGACAAAGTGCGAGTTGTGTTTTCGCTATTGCACCTAACAGTTAAATTGCATAACATCGCCAGAAAAAAATTTCGACCCTCCGCTCTCCTAGAAGTTGTGTTTCTTGTTGTGTATGGGTGTGAGAAAGAGGCTGATAGAAATGCAGCAATTTCGCTTCATAATTCGAGAGCACGCCTTAATTATATATTGTTTTTCTTTAGGCGTGCGATTTTTTTTGGCTTTTTCAAATAGACCGATTGCATATTAAATGGCGCGGAATTTGAATAACAATACGTTAGAAAACCTTAGCCTCGCGCTCATGTTTCCAGACAAAGGATTTCTCTCATCAACGCGAGGCTAAGGTTTTCTAACGTATTGTTATTCAAATTCGGCGCCATTTATGCAATCGGTCTATTGAGTAGGGAAAGTGCTATATCTCTATCAGCCTTTTTCTCACACCCATACACAACACCCTTGCATTAATAATTAACAGGCGGACACCATGTTAGTCCACTAGCAACCTGGGGTGCTCTTGCGTGGGTATCAACTGTCTGTTGGTGTTCCGAAAATCATTTTCTTAATTCATGTTTACCCCCGCCTTAATACCCTAAAAGGCATCAGAATGGCTCTGACAGTGGTCATTCTCAATCTAAACAACCTAATCTTAGTGGTACCAAATCATGAATCTTAGTCCCTAAAAGGAACGACAATCACACCCGTATACCTGCCAACTTTATCCGAGTGATAGGCGTGAGAATTTTTTCGTGGTAGTGCAAGGATTTCCAAAGGCGACCTGACCAAATCCGAAGAGAACCCGATCTCTTCCGAAGATGTTCCGAAGAATTCGGAAGTTTCCATGGACCACAGACCTCCGTTTAACATCCAGCTGCAATTATTGTAATGTTCAGAACGATAAAAACCAACAAAAAAGTGCCATATTTTCATGAACGTAACTATATTTTTAATTGGATCAGTTAAGGCTGATAGCTCAATTTCTGTATGTCAGGCGTGAGAAATTGTTCCATAGGCGTGAGTAGGCGTGAGATTGGAGATTTGCAGACTCACGCCTGAGGCGTGAAACTTGGCAGGTATACACCCGTGACACTTTTAATTCGTATGGGGGTCTCCTAGGATACAATCCAAGAGCGTCCTCTTAGACTGGTACATCGCCGAGAATACAGCGACATATCCGGGACCTTCTTACTGTCCAGGGGGCCGTTACTCGAAAGACCCAGTAATTACCGGGGCCCGGAAAGCTGTTTTATTTTCATTGAAGATTGAGGTTTCAAAAGTTTTGCAGCTAATACGATAAAACTATCAGTTAGCAAAACAAAATGGACTGGTTTGTTCGCTAGGACCTGAGATTTGGCTTCGGGCTCGAAAAGTTACCGGGAGTTTCGAGAAACGGCCCCCAGAGCGCTAAATTTGAAAAGCTTACGTCTGACAAAAGAGCCAAATAACAAAGAAAATTGGGGACAATGGCGAAACAAGGTGTATGTTTTACTCCATAACAAAAAAACTAAGTACTTTGGCAGTTAGGTTCACCATGGCTTTTTCAGAAGAGGTGTTAAGGAATCATTTAAGACCCTTTTTATTTGCCTGAGATTTGGACAACTACTATCGAATCGCGTTCTAAAATTCGTTTTTTTCGCTGATTTCAGTATGGAAAAAACACCGAATTGATATTCAGGATGGTCTTTCTCTTCAAGAAAGGACTTGCTAACTAAGGTTCAACCTGGAAATGTTAGCCTCGTGTCTAAACAAAAGATTGGCGAAGTTTGGATTTAATACCATGCGTGGAAATAGTATCAAAGCGCTATTTTCTAGGTGTTCCGTAAACTAAAAAAGGCGCTCCAAAATGTCTTCCTACGAACTCCCACCAGACCGGCAAACGGATTCAAATTTGAATAATTACCTCAACACAATGTTCCCTCAGTCGTGAGAGGCGGGCGCTTGCTTTTTGCTTGTTCAAGTTAGGATTTCAAAGAGAAGCCATCATTTATTTCACATTTCTCATTGTCCGGCAAATAAAAAGGCCTATATTATTTTTTAAAACCTGAGTTAATATACTCTAAGTCTGAACTACGTTAACCGATCGAGTAAAAGAGCGCGTCTAGATCTGGACTACAAAACGCTTTGTAAAGAGCACGAGAAACAAAGCGCAAAGTACAAGCGAGTGATCCGTGATTCACGCTCGCTATTTGGCAACGCTTTTAACTGAAAACCATGTTCTGCGAAAAATGTTTTTGCCATCGTACTGTGACCACTGCGAATCTAACGAGTCAAAATGGAAATCTTGCCGCACACGAATTTGTTGACAAAACGCTCTCTAAAGAGCAAGAAGAACAGGACATCACGTCTTTTATAGACATTCGACGCACTTAAAATAACTTTAAAACGATCTAGACACTGTTAAAACGCGATAGTTTGATAAAAAATTTCGGTCTTCGAGCCTCTTCAGTCGTCCGCCATATTAAAGTTCTGTAAAGAGCGCGAGTAAAAAAGCGTAACGAACAAGCGAGTGACCCGCGCATCGCGCTCGCTATTTGGCAAAGCTGTTAACTGAAAACCACGTTTTGCGGAAAATGTTTTTGCCATCATACTCTGACCATTGCGAATCTAACGAGTCAAAATGAAAATCTTGCCGCACACGAATTTGTTGACAAAATGCTTTGAAAAAAGCGCGGCCCGCCTTTAATTACAGCAAGATTGTTAACTTTATCGCACCTTGGGATTTACATCACGCATCAAACCGTGTAATTGACAGCAGTTGAATCTGCCAAGAGACTAGAGCCTAGAGTATTCCCAAAGCTTATTCTGTTGAGCAAATACAACCGACTGGTCCTGTATATGCAAATAATTATGCCGCGCATCAAGAAACTGGGCACTGTAAGTACATGTCGCGAAGGACAATGGCATTCCGGGCGATGCCTCGCTACTACATGACTGGCATCACAAAGTGTCCTGGGGGATGCACGCTACTCCATGACTGACATCACAAAGTGTCCTGGAGGGGTGCACGCTACTCCATGACTGGCATCACAAAGTGTCCTGTTGGATGGTACGCTACTCCATGACAGGCATCACAAAGTGTCCTGGGGGGGTGAACACTACTCCATGACTGGCATCACAAAATGTCCTAGGGGGGTTGCACGCTACTCCATGTCTGGCATCACAAAGTGTCCTGGAGGGGTGCACGCTACTCCATGACTGGCATCACAAAGTGTCCTGTTGGATGGTACGCTACTCCATGACAGGCATCACAAAGTGTCCTGGGGGGGTGACACGCTACTCCATGACTGACATCACAAAGTGTCCTGGGGGGGTGCACGCTACTCCATGACTGGCATCACAAAGTGTCCTCGGGGGTGCACGCTACTCCATGACTGCCATCACGAAGTGTCCTGGGGGGGTGGCACGCTACTCCATACTGGCATCACATAGTGTCATCGCCGAGAATACAGCGACATATCCGGGACCTTCTTACGGTCCAGAGCGCTAAATTTGAAAAGCTTCCGTCTGACAAAAGAGCCAAATTACAAAGAAAATGGGGGGAAATGGCGAAACAAGGTGTATGTTTTACTCCATAACAAAAAACTAAGTACTTTGGCGGTTAGGTTCACCCTGGCTTTTTCAGAAGAGGTGTTAAGGAATCATTGAAGACCCTTTTTATTTCCCTTTGATTTGGACAAATACTATCCAATCGCGCTTGCTTTTTGCTTGTTCAAGTTAGGATTTCAAAGAGAAGCCAAAGAGCGAGAAGAATACGACATCACGTCTTTTATAGACATTCGACGCACTTAAAATAACTTCAAAACGATCTAAACACTGTTAAGGTGTTTCCCTCCAGTTTCCATGCAGCCGCACCGACCATTTTTGAGCGGCCGTTTAACTAACTTTTCTTTATTGAATTACTATGAAACTTACCCAAAGTATTGTACTTAGTTTGAAGTTTATAAGAGTGTAATAAGTTTGTAAATCGCATTTAAAATTGCGGAGATAAACGAGAAAAATTGAAATCACTTGAGTCTAAATTCCGAGCGATTGCGATGGCATCTAGAAAAATCAAAACTATTACGATAAACTATGACATATGGCAAACAAAATATCTAAAATTTAGAAACTTTTGTCAAGCCGATTTTGAGTGAATCAGAAAAACATTTCGAACTTGTGATTTTGCATGTGAATGAGCACATCCATAAGTTCCTCAATTAAGCTTATAAAAGTTTAATTTCTCAATCTCAAATTTACGCCAAAATGTGTGTTTAGTGTATGAGATGAAACTATGAAAGTTTGAAAGCGTTTCTCGTTTTAGTTTTGAAGATTCGATTTTCTATAGGAAACCATAGTTTTTTGACTGAGTCCTTGATATTGTAGTTTTAGTGCTTTTCTACATATTTCAAAAACCGCGAGATAGATTTTTTTTAAACTTTTATGGTCGTTTCTTTATAATATGAACAACATTGTCTCGAAGTTTCATCTTGATTGAAACATTGCAACATGGTCAAATAAAATAATAAAGTTCACCTAAAACGCGATTGAGACTGTGTTTTGATTGCACGGTTGAAGGCGCACAAAGACGCTTTAATGAATTCAGGTGAAGCGTAACGCATTTCTGCGTGACCATCATGTTTTGCGGAGTAACGTTAGGGGCTGTGTTCTACGTTATTTTTATCATTCTCACGAATTTCAGTAGGACGTTTATTTGAAAGCAGGTTTTCTATTCGCATTTGACGTGCACTGGACAGTGACACTCTCGGCATTTTGAATTGTAGGGAAACGAAAGAAGTCAACTTGATTTTCATAATTCTCAACACGCAGAAATGCTCACCGGTGAGAGGTTGAAATATATGAATAACTTGAGTTTAAGATTCGTTTTTAAGGGCTACTCGCCAAGCGACAGCAAAAAGTTTTTTCGCTTGAAAATGTGTAGATCCGTTACAAGGTCTTCGAGCACGTGACTTGTGTCATAACTTGTCACACAATGTTATCAAGGTCGCGTGACAAAGGTAGTTGCCTCTTGAATGCGCGATGTAACGGATACGCATGCACATTTTGAAGCTAAGAAAACTTTCTGCGGTCGCTTGGCGAGAAATCTGAAACTCAAGTTATTCATATATTTCAACCTCTCACCGGTGAGTAGTTCATGTATCGCAGTGAAATTTCTGGTTGTCGTTGATTTTTTTTCAAATTATATCTACAGTATTTACATGCCATGGTCAAGTTTAGTTTCTACCACGGGTGAATTTCAACAGTATAAAATCGTGGATAAGAATAAACTGTGACTTTCTTTTTATTGTAGGGACGTGGAAAACCTTTAATACTCGTTACTGGAGCAGAGAATTTGGATCAAGTACTGATTTTAATGAAGATTTCTCCGAAACATGCTAAAAGGCCTCGTTGTTTGTTTTGTCGAGCCCGGAACGTGTCGCCGCCATGAAGATTATTCAACTTATTGTAACTTTTACATCTGTTCTCGATCTAATTCTGACGCAGAAGTATTAAAGAAGCTGTCGACATTTATCTTGGAGAACTACAATCGAATTCAAGCCTCAATAGAAACATTTTGGAAGAGCCGAAGAGTAATGCAAATGACCTTTGGCACGACCGATAATTATGTAAACACACTGTCAATGGCTGATTATAATCTCTTCTCGCTTGCGATCCCGGAGGATACCCACACGTTTGAGCTTATAACTCGATAAAATAAGGTAAGAACTTTATTGTGACGTGGTTTTAAAACCAAGTTTAGGCCGCAACGTGTGAGAAATTTTCCCTCGTTCTTGCCCCATTTTCAGTGTCCGAATATAGGCTTCAGAGTGGGTTGTCTTTAAGTTGCCTCAGCTTGCTTAACATTTTATTGAAATTTTTTACACTTTGTCTGTAAACTACTCTAGTTTAGCTTAGAAACATGACCTAAACAAAATGTCTTCAACTGCATTTGTTTCTGCGTAGAGCGCCTCTCAAAAACCATCAATTTTAGTCTCCCGATCACCGTCGAAAAGGCCGAGACGGCCTGAATTCGTTTTTTGCTTGTAGCAGGGCGAAAATAAAGAATTTGAAAAAAAGAATTGTGTATTTCATACATGTGTACCAAAGCCTTTTCACCAGCAAAAAATAAAGGGAAACTATTTTTGGTCGCGAAATCGAGTGGACCGCTTTTAGCGGGACTGCCACTTAAGATGCGGCCGGCAGGTAGACGACGACGACTTATTTCGACTTGGCTTGTTGAAAACGTCTCGCTCAAGATGACATCGTTTAAGGACATGAGTGAGCTTCTTTTTTTGAGCCGTGGATTAAACTTTATAAACGACGAAGAACTTCCAGTTTTGTTTGACCTGTTCGAGCCAAAAAATCCTGATATTTTCCCCATGGAGAATATCGAAAGTTCACGCTGGATGAAATGGTCGAGTCCGAGTGTTTGGCCGAGTTCCCGGTACATTAGTATATTGTGTTCGGAATTCCATACAAAGTTTGGATTCCTAAAAATAAACACGATACACAATTAATTACAAGAGTTGGCAAAAAAATTGTATTTGGCCGTAAGTGAGTCTAAATAATCGCATGTGCAAAAAAGTTACAAAATGAAACGTTTCACTGCTAAAGATTCGATATATTTTTACATATTACAGAGGCGAAAATTCCAGAGTACAAGTGATTAAATTCTTCTATTCAAGGCTTGCGGTCAGCTGCTTGCAGTCATGAATATCTTTTTTCGATCTAGTTGTTTCGACCGTAAGGGCAAGTTTTAAAGATAAACGTTAGGCTGCCGGCACTTACAGTTGTGTTCTCAAGTCAAAACACAATTGAGTACTTATAATTATTATTCAGGTTCTTCATCCCTTTTTACAACCTCATGGGAAAATAAATTTACGACTTACCGGTTCTCCTTTTCCTCTTGTCTTGCCGCCAGTTAGTAAACAACACGAAAACACGCACGTTTATATGCAGTCAAATTTTTAATCCAATTCGCTTCGTAAAATAGAAAGAGAAGTTTAAATGAAACCACAAAAGATAAAGGATGAAAAAAGATTACAAAAGTGACAAGTCAGTGTAAATTTTTACCCTTGAATTGTGTTTGAACAACTCCTTTGCACGACGACGTGAAACTACTGGCTTGGTCGTCGTCGACGAGAGGACGACGACGGAATTCGCGGAAAAATCGCGTGAATCCCACTTCCGGTCGTCGTCGTCCATGCTGTCGTCGTGGATCTTAAGCTCCCTAAAATACTCTAGGTCTGAACTACGTTAACCGATCGAGTAAAAGAGCACGTCTAGATCTGGACTGCAAAACGCTTTGTAGAGCGCGTTCCAAACTAAAATGTGGCGTTCCGATTTCAATAAATTTGGAGAGAATAAAGAGAATACTCTGAAAATGACTTATTTTTACGGGTAAAACGTCAACCTATATCGGAAAATGGTTTTTACACGTTGCAGTATCTCAAGTTTGTTTGGAAGAGTCGAAAATAGGCCGAAAATGATCTGCGCAGTTTTCACGGAAAAGCAAAATCACCACTTTATTCCAAGTATTATTTTTAACGTTTGCTCTGAACCCAAAAATAATGCTAAAATTGACAAGACAACTATGTTTGTTCGGAAGTACAAAATTCTTCCGAGTGAATTTCTTTCTGGTATTTAAATTTCTGATCCACCCATAATTTCACAGAGAAACCTGAAGACATTCCGAATTTCTGATCCCCCTTAAAGACATTCCGAATTTCTGATCCCCGTAAAAGACATTCAGAATTTCTGATCCCCCGTAAAAGACTATGGAAGGCCAAATGGTGCAAAATTCAAGAACTCTAATTTGATCACATTCAAGGATAACGATCACATTCAACAATCACATTCACATTCAACATATCTAAATTAATCAATTTCAACAGTCATCTCGATCACATTCAAGGTCACACATCACATTCAACAAGCACATTCACATTCAACATATGTAAATTATCAATCACATTCAACAGACATCTCGATCACATTCAAGAACATTTTTTAAATGTCAACATATCCCATAATGATTTGCGCTACTGTCGACGTAGCCAGTGGCTTAAAAATTCTTGGCTTGCACTTCATATCAAAATTCCGGAAGCATTAAAAAACAGATTTCGATTCCAAAATGTTTATGGAATTGTAGAGGGTTTAAAACTACACATCTGGGCCAAATTGTGAAGCGCCAGAGCATTTCGTTCAAGAGTTAAAGGCGGACGAATATTAATAGACATTGTATTGAGCGGCTATCTTGGCCTTTTTACCACTTACACCAACATGACGGCCAATTACGCAAAAATCCCATCACAAAAGATTGGATTCACTATAAGTTCCATTTAATCGGCTTATAAGCATGTATGATGCAAAAATAACTTTCAACTGGTTCAATTTTGTTTATTTTCACGGCTTATCTGAAATAGCGTGACGAATTGCGTGACCTTTCCAAATCGGAAGCAAAACATCGTTAAAACCTGAAACTTTTCACTGGTATCTACATACCGTATTAGAAACAGCATGAAGCTTTCCCAGTGAGATGTCTGAGAGATTTGCGCCTTTAGCTCACAGCTAGTAGCTATGAGTTTGTTCTCTTCCATGACATTGACCTTTTGATCTCGGCGTATTTATATCTCTCATATTGATAGGAGGATTTCATGCTGTCCAGAGCCGTTAGAATTATATTATTTATTTTATATGCCGTTGTACGGTGCAAGCTCTGTTGGAATACATTGCGGTTTCTTCGGCTCACTTTTGTTGCAAGACACTAAATCACGGCCTGAGAAATTTAACAATCCTAGCGCTTTCAAAGCGATAACAAACTTTAGCCGATACTGAGTATTTATCTTGCAACAAAAGTGAGCCAAAGAAACCGCAATGTATGCCAATTGTGCTAGCACTGAACAATGCATAAAGAAATAATATAATTTTAACGGCCCTGGACAGCATGAAATCCCCGGGGGGGGGGGGGGGGGGGGGTACTCAACAAAGTTTTGTACGGGGATGCCCCGCCCCGAGGTCCAAACCCTTACCCTTTCATATACTGTTTTTGACAGAAAAGGTACCCCTTTCATATACCTTTCATTGAAAATGGTACCCCTTTCATATACCTTTCGTTGAAAATGGTACCCCTTTCATATAGCCTTTGCGTGCGTCTGTTTGATATATGGATGGGGTTAGTTTCTAGAGAAACTGTGGTGCTGCGTCGGTGGGGGGATGAAACACGAGAATTTAGTTTTATCGACTGAGTCGATAAGGTAAATTCTCTGTTTGATATATTTTGAAAGACCTTTTTTATAATACTTAAATTGCAGTTTTCCCTACCTTTTTTATGCTTCAACTCGTGTTTTCGCCACCATTTCCTATCCTTCGTGAAATCCCTACCCTTTCACATACTTCAACTCGTGAAATCCCGACCCTTTCATATACCTCCAGCCTAAAAAAGGTACCCCTTTCGGGCGGAGCATCCCCGTATAGCCCATTACAGGGAGTACCCCCCCCCCCCCCCCCCCCCCCCCCCCCCCCCCCCCCCCCCGGGATGAAATCCTCCCGGCTATCAATTTGAGATCCGCCGAGATCAAAAGGTCAATATAATTGAAGAGAACAAATTCATAGCTGTGATTTAAAGGCGAGTGGGAGTCGTGTTCAGCCTGTCTATTTTGCGTCGACAGTAGCGCAAAACATTATGGGATATATTGACATTTAAAAAATGTTCTTGAATGTGATCGAGATGTCTGTTGAATGTGATTGATAATTTACATATGTTGAATGTGAATGTGCTTGTTGAATGTGATGTGTGACCTTGAATGTGATCGAGATGACTGTTGAAATTGATTAATTTAGATATGTTGAATGTGAATGTGGTTGTTGAATGTGATCGTTATCCTTGAATGTGATCAAATTAGAGTTCTTGAATTTTGCACCATTTGGCCTTCCATAAAAGACATTCCGAATTTCTGATCCCCCGTAAAAGACATTCCGAATTTCTGATCCCCCGTAAAAGACATTCCGAATTTCTGATCCCCCTTAAAAGACATTCCGAATTTCTGATTCCCCGTAAAAGACATTCCGAATTTCTGTTCCCTTGTAAAAGACATTCAGAATTTCTGATCCCCCATAAAAGACAATCAGAATTTCTGATCCACCATAAAAAGCCATTCAGAATTTCTAATCCCCCACCAAAAAAAAAAACAGAAAAGTGTATTCAAAATTTCTGATTCCCCTTAAAGACATTCAGAATTTCTGATCCCCTTAAGAAATTCATAACTTTTGATCTGCCAATAAAACCTCAGGAAAAAATTCAGAATTTCTAAGCAGTATTCATAGATTCTAGTCCCCTAAATAACTACAAGGTACAATGTACATGTAATTTGAATTAAAAAACACTAGGAAAAAAATTCCAAAAATTCAGACCTCTCGAATTGGAAGGGGATTAAGAAATCCTGATCTCCCAAAGAAAAAAATACATACTACTGTACATGTTGATTGAACATACATGTACCATATTTCCTCCAGATCTTGATCTGCATGTTTTTTAAATTGTTTTTTACATAGTTCATAGGCATTTCGCCGACATCTCTTTCTTTGTTAGGATGTACCCACATTTCATGGAACAGCTATCTTGAATATATTACACTTAAACATTTACGGTGGTAAACCCTTGATATGACTGGGCCAATCTATCAACGATGTACATGTAAAAGTCCCACCAAGAATGTTTTCCTTTTCAACATGGTGTGGCTCATTTATATTAACAGTTTATTAAATCAGTCTTTCGACACAATGAACTTGTGGCAGCTTTTCACACATACATGTAAGCAGATTTTCAATCAACCCCTATAATTTCAGTTTTCTAATTAATTCTCAAAGGGATTCAGAATTTTTGTTGCCGCCATCACTTAAACAAACAAAACTAATAGGAAGATCCAGCCTGTTTCTGGATGTTTTCTTTGTATTGCGTTTTTCCTAATGGTCACAAGGAGATGCCAATGATCATCCTTCTTTGGGCCTGATCAACATACTGTTATACATCCTCATTTGTAGTTCTGCTAGTGATTCCATTTCCTGAAAATCAAATACATTGTATGGTATTGACTGTGAAATTACTTAAATTTAACACTTATTAATCAATAAAAATAATATTATAATACATGTACATGTATTTCATGGCATTGAGTAGTGCAAAAACCCAAGGCTTCCCTACGTAGTTCAACTGCCTTTTAAGAAACTCTCTATTTAACATGTTTGTTCCACCTACATGTACTGTACATGTAGGTCAACATACACAAATGTAGTGAATTTTGTTTAATTTCTTAATGGTGCTCACCTTAACAATGTGCATATGTGGGGGTACATGTACAAGTGTAGCTCAATCCATAAACATTCAAAAATAACTTTGGCTGTGTTCCAGAATACAGCCAAAAATCTGCAAAAGAATAAAATCATACGCAACTTAATTAACTCAGTTACTGTAAGTTCACAACAACACACAAGAAAATTCACCTGCAAGCCCAAGTGCATGTAAATTCTGGCTTCTTTCAAACAAGACAGGTTTAATAGGCCTTGTATGCTTTTTTAGTCAATGGTAAAACGTATCATACATCTTAGATAATTACTATTTTGTAGGTTCATAATGGTAAACGAAAGAAAGCAAACAAGCTATTGCCATTGATCTTATGGATACATGTACATGTACACAACAGTTTAAATAAAAATCTCTGAGCAGTTGGCAATAGACATCTACACTAACAGGTGTATCACTCTTATCTTACATGGGAGGAGAAAGGAAACCAACTTCATTTTTCGCTGCTCATCGATTTCTTTATGGGCCTGAAAAACTATGTTACAGATGTCGCCCCCATTGCTACATGTAATGCAACATCGGCAACATCGGTTTTTCCCTTGAAATTTACATTTGTAATGTGGAATTCACTCGTCAGGCAGTGATTTTTTCTTTGATACAAGAAAGGTGTTGGGTTACAAGTTCCGGTTTTGAAATAAGAAAGCTCTGCTTCGGACAGCATCTTTGTTTGTTTCTAAAGCAACTGGGGACTGTTTCAATTTCAGTGTATAATGGAAATTACTTTCGATTTACATGTAGCTCAGTACAGTATTCTTGTTCTCAGTAACTTCTTTGTTTGATTTAGACAACTGCTTTTTCTAAGCATGAAATATTGGTTTTTGCCGGTAGTTTGCTGATGAGAATGTGAGTTTTCTTTAACATATGCAATTCTTCTTACAATTCAATAACTTAAGTATGACACTAAACTCAAAAGTAATTGTTTCTGATATTTCATTCACAAGGCCAAACAAGCTCTAACTTTCAACACAAACTAGGCATAAATGAAATTGCTTTACCTTTAACATTTATTTATTTTAGGGTAATATCTCAGTTACCAATCAATCAATCAATCAATCAAAAACTTTGTTTGACTTCGAATTTAATATTACAATGTATATAGATACATGTAAAGTTATATAGTTGAGGATTAAATGTCTTTTTATTGGGGTCTAAATTTTGAGTTGCATTACGTGTAAATGACCGGTTACCTTTTAAGCTTATTCAAAAGAGGTGGAGTTAGGGCTGGTTCCCACTAGCGACGTAATCGGAAGCGGAGTCGGAAGCGTAAGGAGCCTTACGTTCTTGTGGAAATTAAAAAACGGAGTCGCAATCGGAATCGGAAGCTCAACGGAATCGGAATTGGAAGGATCAAAGGTTTCCTGTTTCTTCCGATTCCGCTTCTGCTTCCGTCGTTTTGATTTCCTCTAGATTGTAAGCTTCTTACGATTCCGATTACGATTCCGCTTACCTCGCTAGTGGGAACCAAGCTTTAAGAAAAGGAAGCTACATTGTACACTGTAAAGTACATGTTTCGAGGAGACAGTGCCTTTTTCCTAGTGACATGACAACTTTAGTTTACAGTATAAAGGCTTTTTGTAGCAAATCTAATAATTGCTGTGGAACGAGCGCAGCGAGTGAGCAGCAACATAATCAGGATTTAAGTGAAATATATGAGAAAAAATATAAGCTACGAAAAATCTCGAATTGATTGCTTTTTACCAGAATTCACTGCGCCACGAACACATTTTGGGCCAGAATGCACTGCGCCACGAACAATAGCCTCGCTTTCTGCTTTAAGCTGTTGGCTGCGAGATTTGTATTATTCTGGTCCAACATGTCCCAGTCGAAATCGGAACTCAAGTGTCGAAGACTGCGAGGACTGTGAGGCATGGCGATAGGACCGTTGGATAGCAAAGATTTTCGAAGATTGTACGGAATAAAAGACAAATTTATTTTGAAATCACTCCAACAGCGGTCGATGAGACTGAACTGAGCTGAGCGCGTGGGGACGCGAAACCTGAGCTGAGCGTGTGGAGACGCGAACACAATACAGCTAGCTAGTAACGCAACATACTCCAGAGGTTTCATTAGCAGCCGGCAACTGGCAAATTCCGCCGGCTACTTCCGAAATTATTGCCGCCTACTTTTGATTAATTTCACTTAAGTTGATGCCCAGAATGTCGGAAATGCCATTTCCGAGGTCCTACAGTGTAGATTTCAAATTACGAAGAAGGGGCCACGGCCATCTATTTTACAAATATTGCCACTTAGTCTCAATTTTATTGAAACCCCTGATACTCACTATCAATAATTAACCTAAAACACCTTCCTCGTGGTGAATGCGTTCTTTGCTCAACAATATTCTACAGACAATGCAAGAACTTGATGCGTGAATTTACAAAACAAAATTAGTCTTAATATCAGCTGGAGTTTTCGTCGATTCATCCCGTTTACATTTGCTTTGCTTCCCCTCAAAAAACGAAAGACAAAATTCTGTAAAACCAGCGAGACGATAAAACAGCATTATTACAACAAACTTACCGCAGCAATTACTATCTTTTGGATACACTAGTATAATAGTAATATAATAACCTTTATTTACCCTCAGCAGTGTTTATAGCACAAGTGCTATAACCACTCGACCACGAGTGCTATAACCACTCGACCACGCTGCCTCCTCCATAAATACATGTTGTAGGTTGAAATGAAATTTAGGTTAAAATTATTTCAACCCAGTTTGATTTTGAATTTCTTTTGTCTTTGATTCATTAACCTTATAAATCAAAAACAAAGGTACAGTAATTCAAAGTCAAGCTAGGTTGAAATCATTTTAACCTGAATTTCATTTCAACCTACAACACATACACAACATAATACATGTTGTCTTTACTTACCACTTATCTTTGTCGAACTGTGTCTATGTTTTGAGGAGGTGTCGCTGAATATTCTTCGACGGCCAACAGCAACAAGCGATCGAGTCCACAACTCATTGGCGTGCTCTTCGATTCCTATCATGTGCCACTAGTGATCCGTTTCATCCCGTTACGCATGCAATCCGTTTTGATATTTTAAAACGTTTCTTTGTTTGCAGGCTTTCCATATTTGTGGATGAACATTTGATGGCTCCCACTTGATTGCTGTGAGTGACAACACGTGTTTCAATCTTTGCTGTAGCTAGTGGTCTTCGCTTTTCTTTAAAACTCTTGAAAATTAATCACTTTCCTTACATGAAACGACACTCCAAAGTTTCTTCTCGCTTCTAACGCACCAAAAGTGTCAAAATACATTGCATTTATTTCCCGAAGCGACCATAAGTTCTTCGAGTTGACATCCCGCCATGTTGGTTGTTGAACAAGCTAGTTTCCAGGGAAGCCGTGAGTTCGGCACATGCGTATTGTGTGTTTTAACGTCACGTGAGGCTTTTGAGCCAATGGGAAAGTGTGCGTTTGACTTTCACGCGGGCGGAGTGCAATTTACATTCAAACGTTTTAATAGATACATGTAGCAAGAAGATGAATTTTCTTGTGGCTACCTTTTTTCCATCCGAAGTACTTTTCCAGTCAAGTTCAAGGACGTTGTATGAAGAAAAAGTAAGCATTTATAGAGAAGCTAAAACCTATTGCAGGTGGTTTATAGCAACCTCGTACGAAGTTGGGTTTATAGCTAGCAGTGTTTAGTTACACGATCGAAGCACAGCCACGAGGTTTCTTTTCTTGTAAGCTTACATTTTCATTTTCGTAATGTAGTTTTGGAGTGTGGCTACGCGGCTACGTGGCTACGTGGAGGTAACTACGTAGCCGCGTATAGCCACTGTTTCTGGAAGTGTTTTCGAGTGGCAGGGTATTCTGCATAGCCACTGTTTCTAGAAGTGTTTTCGAGTGACAGGGTATTCTGCAGTTAAGCGGATTTCTGGCAGGCTTCCTGAGAGGAAGAGGGCACCCAGTGCACGATAACATTCTCTGTTTGCTTTCATGTAAGTTATTTTGACCACTGTTGAACACCCTTCTTCGAGGTTAATATATTTTGTTTTTGTTTTTTAGGCAACATGTTGTTAATTTTACAAATTAAACCGTTGCATTTTAGAATGACCCGCTCAACATCAAAGTCCCGAATTTATTGTCAGTATAATACTGTAAATAAAACCCCTTTTAAGCGACCACCCCTATTAAGCGACCGCGGCCGCCTTTTGGCGGTCCTGATGAGGGTTTTCCTATTGTTTTTACCCCTACATGTATTAAGCAGCACCAAACATTTAATACACGTAGCTGGCATCGTTTTGAATAACCTGATGACAGAAGGTGATGAATCTTGACGTGATTTTGTTGTCAAGTAATGTACTATATTTTGATTTGTATAAACAACATGTAATCAGCATAATAAAGTTTAGAGCGTGTCAAACTTGAACGTCGATAACTGTCCATTAGACTGATGTGAGTTCAAATCCTTCCTTTTCAAGCTTTGATTCCAATCATTCAAACAGTATTCAATGGAAAATTTGTCTCCCGTGATATGGTATTGACATGGAACTTCCAAGCCATAGCCACCGCCTCTGTTAAAAATAATACGTTTGCCCTTAACAATCGCTGCATGTGCCATTATTTGTTGCTCTCACGCAAGCGGAAAATAAATTGGATCACATTTGAGTTGAAACTGCAAGTTGTGGTTTTGTTGTTCGTTTTAGCACACAAACTTCGAAATTATGGACTTGGATTTACAGTCCGAACACAGGCTGTATTACGTTCAACAGTCCTCCAATTTCTGACGAACCCCTATTAAGCGGCCACTAGCCAGTTCCACAAGGGTGGCCGCTTAATAGGGGTTCGACTGTATAATGTTAATTTTATTGATTAATAAGTGTTAAATTTAAGGTCAATACCATATCTGATTTTCAGGAAATGGAATCACTAGCAGAACTACAAATGAGGTCATCCATTTACATGTATGCGCATGTATAACAGTATGTTGATCAGGCCCAAAGAAGGATGATCAGTGGCATCTCCTTGTGACCATCAGAGGAAAAACACAATTCAAAGAAAACATCCAGAAACAGGCTGGATCTTCCTATTTACATGTAATTAGTTTTGTTCATTTAAGTGGTGGGGGCAACAAAAATTCTAAATCGCTTTCAGAATTAATTAATTAATTAATAATCATTTTTACTCGGATAAGTAAGAGGGTATCCGAAATTCAGTAAACCCTTTTAAGTTAGATGTGCATAATCATGTTTCCTCGGATCAGTTTGTAGACTGTATTCTTAGTTGGCCTTGCTCAAAAAGATAATAAAACAGTTGGATTTTGACGGAATTGTGATATTTGAAATCATGTATCTCGTGAACTTGACGGAAACCAAATTTTCCTCCTTTGAAATGCCCAACTTCAGTCAGATTGGACAAATTATTCATTGCGTTGTGGTAACCTTGCACTGAATTTCTCCAAACTGTCAGCAGTTTTCAATGAAAGTTAATATTGACATCTTTGTGTGTAGCAATTTCTGAATTCTTAATTGAGGTCTTTAGGGGGATCAGAATTTCGGAATTTTTTATCAAGGTCTTTAGGGGGATCAGAATTTCTGAATTCTTTATCGAGGTCTTTAGGGGGATCAGAATTTCTGAATTCTTTATTGAGGTTTTTAGGGGAATCAGAATTTCTGAATTCTTTATCAAGGTCTTTAGAGGGATCAGAATTTCTGAATTCTTTATTGAGGTCTTTAGGGGGATCAGAATTTCTGAATTCTTTATTGAGGTCTTTAGGGGGATCAGAATTTCTGAATTCTTTATCAAGGTCTTTAGGGTGATCAGAATTTCTGAATTCTTTATCGAGGTCTTCAGGGGGATCAGAATTTCTGAATTCTCTCGAGGTCGTTAAAGGGATCAGAACTTCTAAATTCTCTCGAGGTCTTTAGGGGGATCAGAATTTCTGAATTCTTTATCAAGGTCTTTAGGGGGATCAGAATTTCTGAATTCTTTATCGAGGTATTTAGGGGATCAGAATTTCTGAATTCTTTATCGAGGTCTTTAGGGGGATCAGAATTTCTGAATTCTTTATCGAGGTCTTTAGGGGGATCATAATTTCTGATTTCTTTATTGGGGTCTTTTAGAGGGGATCAGAATTTCTGAATTCCGTCATTCCATCCTGGGTTATATAGGGGGATCAGAAATTCTGAATAAGTACAAAATTAGGGCTTGCTAGCTGTTTGTCTTCAGTTGTGTTACGGGGGTCAGAAATTCTGAATTGCAAAAGAGTCAAGATGATTGATCTGACGAAATGGCAAAATGTTATGTCTTACATCTCATTAACTTGGTGGAGTAACCATTTTCCTCAATACAATTAGCCCGTATCATTCAGAATAACAAATTCTTTCAGTACGTAACGGTAATCTTCCACGGAATTTGTCGAAATCGGAACGCCACATTTTAGTTTGGAACGCGTAAATTGTTTAAAAACAAAGCGCAACGTACAAGCGAGTGACCCTTTATCGAGGTATTTAGAGGGATCAGAATTTCTGAATTCTTTATCGAGGTCTTTAGGGGGATCAGAATTTCTGAATTCTTTATTGGGGTCTTTTAGAGGGGATCAGAATTTCTGACATCCATCCTGGGTTATATAGGGGGATCAGAAATTCTGAATAAGTATAAAATTAGGGCTTGCTAGCTGTTTGTCTTCAGTTGTGTTACGGGGGTCAGAAATTCTGAATTGCAAAAGGGTCAGGATGATTGATCTGACGAATGGCAAAATGTTATGTCTTACATCTCATGAACTTGATGGAGTAACCATGTTCCTCAATACAATTAGCCCGTATCATTCAGAATAACAAATTCGTTCAGTACGTAACGGTAATCTTCCACGGAATTTGTCAAAATCGGAACGCCACATTTTAGTTTGGAACGCGTAATGTTTAAAAACAAAGCGCAACGTACAAGCGAGTGACCCGTGATTCACGCTCGCTATCAACCTCCTTCCCAGTGTCTCTCTCGCTATTTGGCAACGCTTTTAACTGAAAACCATGTTCTGCGAAAAATGTTTTTACCATCGTACTCTGACCATTGCGAATCTGACGAGTCAAAATGAAAATCTTGCCGCAAACGAATTTGTTGACAAAACGCTCTGTAAAGAGCGAGAAGAATAGGACATCACGTCTTTTTTGCTTGTTCGAGTTAGGATTTCAAAGAGAAGCCATCATTTATTTCACATTTCTCATTGTCGGGCAAATAGAAAGGCCTATATTATTTTTTAAAACCTCAGTTAATATACTCTAGGTATGAACTACGTTAACCGATAGAGAAAAAGAGCGCGTCTAGATCTGGACTGAAAAACGCTTTGTGAAGAGCACGAGAAACAAAGCGCAACATACAAGCGAGTAACCCGTGATTCACGCTTGCTATTTGCCAACGCTTTTAACTGAAAACCATGTTCTGCGGAAAATGTTTTTGCCATCGCACTTTGACCATTGCAAATCTAACGAGTCAAAATGAAAATCTTGCCGCACACGAAATTGTAAAGAGCGAGAACAGGACATCAGTCTGTTATAGACATTCCACGCACTTAAAATAACCTTAAAACGATCTAAACACTGTTAAAACACGGTAGTTTGGTAAAAAATGTCGCTCTTCGAGTCTCTTCAATCGTCCGCCATATTAAAGTTCTGTAAAGAGCGCGAGTAAAAAAGCGTAACGAACAAGCGAGTGACCCGCGCATCGCGCTCGCTATTTGGCAACGCTTTTAACTGAAAACCATGTTCTGCGGAAAATGTTTATGCCATCGCGCTCTAACCATTGCGAATCTAAAGATTAAAAAAAAAATTGAATCTTGCCGCACACGAATTTGTTGACAAAATGCTTTGAAAAGAGCGCGGCCCGCTTTTAATAACAGCACGATTGTTAACTTCATCACACCTTGGGATTTGCATCACGCATCAAACCCTGTAATTGACAGCAGTTGAATCTGCCAAGAGACTAGAGTATTCCCAAAGCTTATTATGTTGAGCAAATTCAACCGACTGGTTCTGTATATGCAAACAATTATGGTGCGCATCAAGAAACTGGGCACTGTAAGTACATGTCGCGAAAGACAATGGCATTCCGTGCGATGCCTCGCTACTCCATGACTGGCATCACAAAGTGTCCTGGGGGTGGCACGCTACTCCATGACTGGCATCACAAAGTGTCCTGGGGGGGTGGCACGCTACTCCATGACTGGCATCACAAAGTTTCCTGGGGGGTGGCACGCTACTCCATGACTGGCATCACAAAGTGTCCTGGGGGTGGCACGCTACTCCATGACTGGCATCACAAAGTGTACTGGGGGGGTGCGCGCTACTCCATGACTGGCATCACAAAGTGTACTGGGGGGGTGCGCGCTACTCCATGACTGGCATCACAAAGTGTCCTGGGGGGTGGCACGCTACTCCATGACTGGCATCACAAAGTGTCCTGGGGGAGGCACGCTACTCCATGACTGGCATCACAAAGTGTCCTGGGGGTGGCACGCTACTCCATGACTGCCATCACAACGTGTCCTAGGGGGTACACGCTACTCCATGACTGCCATCACAAAGTGTCCTAGGGGGTACACGCTACTCCATGACTGCCATCACAAAGTGTCCTGGGGGTGGGACGCTACTCCATGACTGGCATCACAAAGTGTCCTAGGGGGTACACGCTACTTCATGACTGCCATCACAAAGTGTCCTGGGGGTGGTACGCTACTCCATGACTGGCATCATAAAGTGTCCTGGGGGGGGGGGGTGCACGGTACTCCATGACTGGCATCACAAAGTGTCCTGGGAGGTGGCACGCTACTCCATGACTGGCATCACAAAGTGTCCTGGGGGGGTGCACGCTACAACATGACTGCCATCACAAAGTATCCTGGGAGGTGGTACGCTACTCCATGACTGGCATCGCAAAGTGTCCTGGGGGGGTGCATGCTACTCCATAACTGGCATCACAAAGTGTCCTGGGGGGTGCACGCTACTCCATGACTGGCATCACAAAGTGTCCTGGGAGGTGGCACGCTACTCCATGACTGGCATCGCAAAGTGTTCTGGGGGGTGCACGCTACTCTGTGACTGGTAACACAAAGTGTCATCGCCGAGAATACAGCGACATATCCGGGACCTTCTTACGGTCCAGTGCGCTAAATTTGAAAAGCTTCCATCTGACAAAAGAGCCAAACTACAAAGAAAATGGGGGAAATGGCGAAACAAGATGTATGTTTTACTCCATAAAAAAAACTAAGTACTTTGTACTTTGGCGGTTAGGTTCACCCTGCCTTTTTCAGAAGAGGTGTAAAAGAATCATTTAAGATCCTTTTTATTTACCTGAGATTTGGACAACTACTATCGAGTCGCGTTCTAAAATTCGGGTTTTTTTTCCCGCTGATTTCAGTATGGAAAAACACCGCATTGATATTCAGGATGGTCTTTCTGTTCAAGAAAGGACTTGCTAACTAAGGTTCACCCTGGAAATGTTAGCCTCGTGTCTAAACAAAAGATTGGCGAAGTTTGGATTTAATACGATGCAAGGAAATAGTATCAAAGTGCTATTTTCCAGATGGTGTTCTGTAAACTAAAAATGGCGCTCCAAAATGTCTTCCTACGAACTCCCACGAGACCGGCAAACGGATTCAAATTTGAATAATTATCTCAACACAAACAATGTTCCCTCCTCAGTCGTGAGAGGCGGGCGCTTGCTTTTTGTTGGTTCAAGTTAGGATTTCAAAGAGAAGCCATCATTTATTTCACATTTCCCATTGTCCGGCAAATAAAAAGGCCTATATTATTTTTTAACACCTCAGTTAATATACTCTAGGTCTGAACTACGTTAACCGATCGAGTAAAAGAGCGCGTAAAGATCTGGACTGCAAAACGCTTTGTAAAGAGCACGAGAAACAATGCGCAACGTACACGCGAGTGACCCGTGATTCACGCTCGCCATTTTGGCAACGCTTTTAACTGAAAACCATGTTCTGCGGAAAATGTTTTTGCCATCGTACTCTGACCATTGCGAATCTAACGAGTCAAAATGAAAATCTTGCCGCACACGAATTTGTTGACGAAACGCTCTGTAAAGAGCGAGAAGAATAAGACATCACGTCTTTTATAGACATTCGACGCACTTAAAATAACTTTAAAACGATCTAAACAATGTCGCGGTAGTTTGAGAAAAAATTTCGGTCTTCGAGCGTCTTCAGTCGTCCGCCATATTAAAGTTCTGTAAAGAGCGCCAGTAAAAAAACGTAGCGAACAAGCGAGTAACCCGCGCATCGCGCTATCTATTTGGCAAAGCTTTTAACTGAAAACCATGTTCTCCGGAACATGTTTTTGCCATCGTACTCTGACCATTGTAAATCTAACGAGTCAAAATGAAAATCTTGCCGCACACGAATTTGTTGACAAAACGCTCTGTAAAGAGCGAGAAGAATAAGACATCACGTCTTTTATAGACATTCGACGCACTTAAAATAACTTTAAAACGATCTAAACACTGTTAAAACGCGGTAGTTTGATAAAACATTTCGGTCTTCGAGCCTTTTCAGTCGTCCGCCATATTAAAGTTCTGTAAAGAGCGCGAGTAAAAAAGCGTAACGAACAAGCGAGTGACCCGCGCATCGCGCTCACTATTTGGCAACGCTTTTAACTGAAAACCATGTTCTGCGGAAAATATTTTTGCCATCGCGCTCTAACCATTGCGAATCTAACGACATCACGTCTTTTATAAACATTCACCTTTAAATACCCTTAAATTTGTTGACAAAATGCTTTGAAAAGAGCGCGGCCCGCCTTTAATTACAGCACGATTGTTAACTTTATCACACCTTGGGATTTACATCACGCATCAAACCGTGTAATTGACAGCAGTTAAACCTGCCAAGAGACTAGAGACTAGAGTATTCCCAAAGCTTAGTCTGTTGAGCAAATACAACCGACTGCTTCTGTATATGCAAATAATTATGGTGCGCATCAAGAAACTGGGCACTGTAAGTACATGTCGCGAAAGACAATGGCATTCCGGGCGATGAGCTGCCCCTTCTCAGTCAGACGTACTAGTAGTAGTAGTATTTTATTTCTCCAAAGATTAACAAGTTTACAGGAATGAATAGTTAAGAAATAAAGAGAAAAGGGGCAAAAAATAGTTAAACTAATACCTTGCCCTCATAGTTGGCCAGTCAATCGAGCGGAGAGGCGGGAGAGGGACT